>CAJQUN010000001.1:18641935-19362521 GCA_907163345.1 Haberlea rhodopensis | reverse complement strand
GCTGCCTTAAGACTTCAAAGTATATCAGATGGACGTCAAGAGTGCCTTTCTTAATGGAAAGCTTCAGGAAGAAGTCTACATTGAGCAACCACCTGGATTTCAGAACCATTCGTATCCTAATCATGATATCTACTGAATAAAGCAGTGTATGGTCTGAAACAAGCTCCCAAGAGCCTGGTATGACACTCTATCTCAATTTCTGCGAACCATGACTTCCAGATCGGTTCGGTAGATAAAACCCTCTTTAAATCATTAAGGGGGAACATACCCTATTAGTTCAGATTATGTTGATGACATAACTTTGGGTCAACTAACCCCAAACTAGCGCGAAGTTTTCTAAGTTAATGCAGGGACAGTTCGAGATGAGCATGATGGGAGAATTGTCATTCTTTCTGGGTCTTCAAGTAAAACAGCTCAACAATGGCATTTTCATCAATCAGACCAAGTATACCAAAGAGCTCCTCAAGAGATTTGGAATGGAAACATGCTCAACTGCATCAACTCCAATGAGTCCAACAATCAAGTTAGACAAGGACGAAGGGGGAACGGCAGTTGAAGTAACCTTGTATAGAGGACTCATCGGATCGCTATTATCTTACAGCGAGCCGGCCCGATATAATGTTTTCAGTCTGTATGTGCGCCAGATTTCAGTCAGAACCAAAGCAATCACATTTCATTGCTGCCAAGCGTATTCTGAAATACTTAAAAGGATCTCAGAACGTTGGTCTTTGGTACTCCAAAGATTCAAACTTCAGTGATCGATATTCAGACGCAGACTACGCTGGGTGTAAGATCGATCGTAAAAGCACCAGTGGAACATGTCAATTTCTAGGTGAAAGATTGATCTCTTGGTTCAGTAAGAAGCAGACATTCTATTGCCACATCCACAGCTGAGGCAGAATACCTAGCCGCTGGAAGCTGTTGCGCTCAAATGCTCTGGATTCAACACCAGCTCAAAGACTACGGCATTCAAGCTGTTGACTCTCCGATATTTTGCGACAACACAAGTGCAATCGCTATTAACGTATAATCCAGTTTTGCACTCTCGAACAAAGCATATTGATATTCGACATCATTTTATTCGAGATCATGTTGGCAAAAAGGAAATTCGGATCGAACACATTTCAACAGAGCAGCAAGCAGCAGACATCTTCACCAAACCACTTCCTGAGGCTAAGTTCAATTATTTCCGTCAAATTCTTTGTTTAATTGACTTATCTTAATTAATTTAGATGTTTTTATTCTTTTCGATCTAAAGATTTTTGTCACTACAGATCGATAATACAATGTTCAGAAAGACACAGACCGGTCCGAACTTTCAGACCGATCCTTGTCAAGTCTGATTTTATCCTATGATCTGATTGGACAATAATCTGATTTTTTTAAAACAAAACAGCCCGGACTGATTAACCTTTTAACTAGTTGTACTTTAACCGCCTTATCTTTCTTTATCCTGACCGTTCATTTTGAATAGTTTATTTCTCAGTCTTGGAGATAAAGACACGTGTCTTCTCTCTCCTATTTAGCGGGCTGAACATTTCATAACTTTTTCACTTTTTACAGTTTACCGCTTTCTACTCTCTCACTCTCTTACTCTCTTACTCTTCGCACCTTCCTTAGACTCCTTTCATATGGCTACCATCACTCATAACTCACTCTCCGTGAGTTTGATGACATCTACAGGGGAGAAAATGCTTGCGATGGTGTCCATTTTCAGAGCCCTGGAATCATCTGGTTTACGGAATTTTTGGAGGTGCGGATCAGTTGTTATGAACCAGAAATCCGCGAGCCTGTTCGCCAACGCCGTCTCCCGGAAGTCATCCATCTTACCACTGTCAAGGGCAAATCTTTCGAGATCTCGCCAACAACAATGGCCAAGACCTTTGGCCTCCCCAGTTCCGGCCTGACAGAGTTCGGACAGACTCCTCCAGCATCTCTCTTAGATCTTCAGGGAAGATCTCTATTTCTGGCCACCGGTTGCAACCCTCATTTAAGAAGAAGGAAATGCTCTTCCATTTCCAGGTGCTGTGCGAAGTGGTAGCCAAGCCACTTTTGGGTAAAGCAGGAAGCTTCGATGCTGTAACCGCCGAGAAGTTCAGGGCCATGGCAGCTATTGTATCTGGACAGAAGATAAACTGGTCCATGATTTTGTTTGGAGTACTGCTGGAAACGGTGATTGCATCCAAGCACGCCGTATGCTTTGCTGTTCCTCTCAGCAAGCTCTTGGAGTCCTTAGGCCTCGAGCTGAGCAAGCCATCTGCTCTCTGCCCCTTTAAGGTACTCAACTCCAAAGGGCTTGCACTGCTGAAGTCCAAGAGTGTTCCGCCTACTCCTACCACTCTGGTCTCAGTCAAGATTGAGAAGGACGAGGAACAAGCTGATGTGCGCA
Organism: Haberlea rhodopensis; assembly: GCA_907163345.1. NCBI lineage: Eukaryota > Viridiplantae > Streptophyta > Magnoliopsida > Lamiales > Gesneriaceae > Haberlea > Haberlea rhodopensis. The sequence goes on along the minus strand of CAJQUN010000001.1, from coordinate 19,360,132 downwards.
AACCTCGGGTCAAGCGGAAGCTGACCATTCAGACTGACTCAGAAGAAACCCAGTCTGCTCACTCATCCCCAACCAAGCCACTTCCCAAAAAGCCCCGAACCCAGATTACCAAACCAACCAGACATCTACCTCCACCCATACTGCCACCCACTAAAGCAACCCCTGCACCTCAACCCCCCACTCAGCCTTCACAAGCCTCAACCCCTGCACCCAAAGTCACCCCTAGTATTCCCTCTGCCAATCCCGTAGTCAAAGGGATAGTTATCACTGAGTTGGGTGACTATACCCAATCAGGGATTAAGTCCCCTTCCTCCACCGGCAAGGGAAAAGCCATTCTCACAGAACCCATCTCTTCTAAACCCAAATCTGCTGCACAGACTGCCATCGACATCGCTATGGAGGATGTTGATGAGAAGCTAGCTGAACTCCTTGTGGTCTTTGATGAATATGTCCAGTACCGGACTGTCCACCACATTGATATGTTCTATGGAAAGTTGCACAGACTGAAGAAGATGGAAGACGAGGTTCTGAGAGGCACAGAAACTGATGATGTTCGACTTGCGGTGCAGCGCAGAGAGCTATTTACGGCAAAACACAGATTCAGACTGGCCAATCTGCTTCTCACTGCCAAAAAGAAGAACTTCGATCCGCTTGCTCCTACTGCCAGAGATGATGGGGCTGTGATTGCTCAACTTGAGATGGACATTCATGCTCTATCCCTCGCTGTCCGCTTTCAACGACAGATGCTAGGTATCTCCACTCCAGCCACCAGCCCGGATCATCCTTCTGTCAGCAAGACTCTGGCAGAACCCTTTATCGAGGTTATTCCTTCTGCTGAAGCAAAACAGACAGAAGACCCAGCCTGCAGAACTCGTACCAGAACCGACAGCGGAGCAGCCATTGCCTAATGCTCCGTCTGCAACAGATGATGAATCAATGCATGTTCTGTTGGACTCTCCGACAACATCTATCCATTGAAGTCATCAGCCTCCCATGCTCACAACAGTCCAGCTGAGGCAATGTGCACCAACTGAAGTACCAGACCTCATCGATCCGGATTTGGTGGTATCTTCAGTGGTTGCAGCTCTCCAAGATGAGGAACCCTCCAGTCCCCACTCTCCTCCGGGACCATCAGATGAAGATTTGGCATTCATTCATAGTTTTTCTTCGGATCTGGTCGCTCTGATCCGATCCGAAAGTCATCAAGCTGCCATTTCTTCAATCGTGCCGATTGCTGAAGAAGTTGATCATGCTATGTCATCATCAGATCACTCTCCAGCCAGCTATCTGATGCACCTCCATCCCTGCACGGACTATCCAGCATTTTTCTGATAACTGTCTGTCATTAACTCAACGAATTCTCGAAGTTCATCAAAGTCAAAGAGTCACAACTTTGGACTTTAATTCTTTCAAAGAGAAAATGACTGCCAGTATCGGAAGCCTCCAGCGCGGCATCAACGATCTGTTTTCTCAACAAGCCTCCTACAAGAACAGTCTGAGGAAAGAGCAGGTCGAGTTAGCCACTGAAGTCAGAGCATCTGTTTCTAACTCCCTCCGCGCTCAAGACGTTCGTCTTGACGCTATCAGCGCGCAGCTAGCCCAAGTTGTTGAATTCCTTCAAGAGATTGCTGCTGACAAAAGGGGGAAAAGAAGACAGACTTCAAGCCGCCTCCAAGCTCAAGAAGATAGCAGTCTTAGTCTTTTAACTTATCAGACTGTCTGTATTTAGGACTTCTTGATGATCAATAAAATCCTCTTTTGATTAAGTCCTTGTTCATTTATTTTGAACTTTAATAAAGGCTTAATAATAAAAGATTGAATCGATCAAACTTAATAATGTTCATTTATTTTGAACAAAGAAGTAATCGATCCGAAAAGCATTCGCTTCAGAGCTCTTATCAAGACTGGTTAAAAAGACTTAGTAGCTAGGTTTTGTCATCATCAAAAATGGGGAATTTGTTAGTTCCGGACCTTATCGATGAGATTTTAAAGATGACAAAACAGTTCAGACCGGATCGATAGAAATCAGGTTGACCAGATCGATCGGACTCAACAGAGCAAGATGGCAAAGCATTTCAGACCGGATCGATGGAAATTAGGCATACCAGATCGATCGGACATATCAGAGCAAACCGATAAAGAATATTGCATATCAGACCGGATCGATGGATTCCAGACTGAATAGATCGATGCTTCAGATCGATCTCAACCTTTATCAGATCAGAGCAGTCAAGGATACATAAAGGATGGCTTCTCAGTCCGAATCATCAACGGATATTTATTGTAGCATTTAATGCTGCAATTAATGCTACAAAGGACCAAAGACTGAAGATTGCCATAATAGGTAAGAAGACAAAGAAGAGCTTACCTGACAGTCGCCGAAAGCATATACCAGAACGGCAAGTATCCTGAAGAAGAAGACTGTAGCTTTCTCAGAGTTTAAAAAGAGTCATAGCTGCACATTAAGGGAAACAATGCCGTTGCCACCTTCAACTATAAAAGGATGCAACAAACAGATGCAAAAGACACGGGACTCTACAACTCACGCTGATCAATTGAAAAATATACAAGAAAGCAAAACAGCACACGCTTACAAAGTTCAGAAGCTTTCGAGCTGAAGTTATTTATTTAAGCGCAATTACTTTGTAACATTTGATCATTGTAGGATCACTGTGCGCATTGTGTATTGAAAAATAGAAGTGAGCAACATATTGTAACTGTCAGACAGAGTGTGTCTGAGCAGGGTTGAGTGACTAGGAGTTTCAGACTGGTAGTGAGGTAAATCCAGCCTGAATCGGGTTTGTACAACAGGATTGTATAAATCAAAGTCTTCTAGTATAAACCTTCCTTAATTGGAAGAAGGGGAGACGTAGAAGGATTACACCACCTTCGAACTTTCAGAAACATATCCTGTGTCTTATCATTCTGCACTTAGCCATCGAGCTGTTCTTACTTACACAAGAGCAGACCGTTTCCGCACTTACTTATTAGTGGTCTGTTCTGTTCAAAGAGTTGATTAAGTAACAGATTTCTTTCACTAATCAGAAGAAATCACAAGGGATAAATTCTGTAAGGAGTGTTCATTCACCCCCCCCCCCCCTCTAAACACTCCGGACCGATCCTAACAAGAAGAATAAGCATATTCGTCATCTTCCAGTTTCTTAGCAGTTGTAATGTTCTCAGCCCAATTACCATCAATAGCTTTAAATACCTTTTGCTGTATTAAAATTCCTTTCATTTTTTGTTGCCATACAGAAAAATCGGATTTTCCATTAAACGGTTCAAGGTTATATCCAGAAATTGAAGTCATCACAAATAAGCAGAGAGGCACACACAATTTCAATAACCATCAGCAGAAGTGATAAGTGTATTTTATACACTTATATTTCTTCTTATTTTGCATGGTTTAGTGTTAGTTTTCGATCAGAATTACGCTTTTGGTTTTGTTCTGTGTTGTTTTGCAGGAATCCAGGTAATTACATGTTTTGTGGACTAAAAGGGTGCAAATGACGGAAAGAACGGATACATTGAAGCCAAAAATCCACACTTTCAATAATGGCAACAGGCGTAAAGACGCCTACTCTGAGGCGTAACTACGCTTAACCCACGACAAATCGTTATTTGGAGAATGTCTTGAGGCGTAACTACGCCTATTTGGAGGCGTAACTACGCCTAGCTTACGGCATTTGAGCTTTTAAACGATTTTATTAGGCGTAAAGACGCCTCAGTCAGGCGTAGCTACACCTAACCCACGGCTTTTGAGATTTTGTTCAGGCGTAACTACGCCTGTTTTCAGGCGTAATTACGCCAGTCACGCGGGAAGCCAGTTCTTTAGACACGTTGACAGGCGTAATTACGCCACTTCGGAGGCGTAATTACGCCAATGGAATTTTGGTAATTTTGGAGACTTCCCTTATTTGATGCACGGGACTTTTAAAAGGTTTTGGAGGAGGATTTTCGAGGATTATTCAGACTGAGACATATTTTTGGAGAGAAGGAGGCTAGGGTTTGAAGAACGGAGAAGAATAACGACGACGGCTCGGAGCAAAAAGTAGATAATTCATCACGAGATGGCGGCGTTCATCGGAGATCGAAGAATAGCGTCCAATTCGTTTTGTATCTCTAAACTTTTAGCAATTTTTATGGGTTATTTAAACATGTCTATGTGTTTTAAATACTTCTAGCATGAGCTAATTTTATTTTCTAGGAGACGATGTAGCTTGTTTTGAAACTACGCTTATTATGAATTGATTGAAGTTTATTTGGATTTCCGTATGGTTTATTTATGTTTTCCTGTTCTTAATGCTTTTAATCTACTGGCCATGGATTGAATGATTCTATATTCGTGATCTATCACTCGGGAGAGGGGGTTGTGAATAGGAAAGAAGGAATTCGTATCGTGGTAGTTATATTGTTCGGAAGGCCTATAACTCCATAGAAGTCGTCAAAGGAATTACTGCGCTTTTACAATTGTTTGATAATTAATCTTAGATAGGGATATCAAGATTAATGTTAGATAATTACTTCTGCTTAACACCCGGGAGGGGGAGTAGTAGAAACAAATAAGAATTCTCGGCTAGTAAACTAGGAAATCCATAAAATGGAAATCGAGGAATGATAAGTGTAGTGGATGAACAAGTGAAATCGTACTCCTAGATTCGTCTCCAACTGATTTCTTTTCAACTCAGTAGTTGGTCATCGTTAGTTAATTAATTTTTATTATTCGCATAACACTCAACTATTCGATTCTCTAAATAAAGCAAAGATTATTTAATTCAGTACTTAGATTTAACTATTTAATCAATCTCTGTGGGTTCGACATCTTTTTATACTAAAACTTGACTACCGTGCGCTTGCGGTAAGGGATTTTCGCAAAAAGTTTTGGCGCCGTTGCCGGGGATTGATTTATTTAGTACAATCTGATACTGTACCAATTAATCTTGGTTTTAATTTAGAGCTTTTATTCCTTTTATTTTGGAGTGATTTTTTGTCTTTTCTGAATTTTTGCAGTGCATGCGAAAGTACACTACTCCTGAATCGTTGCTGTTTGATCCTGAGATCGAGAGAACTGCAAGAAGACTGAGAAAAACGAGAAGGGAGGAATTGATAGAAATGGCTGCAAATAGAGACAACAACGAACCACCTCCACAACTTGTTGAACCTCAAAGGGCGATCAGAGATTATTTCAAACCTTTGGTCAACAACAATTACTCTGGGATAGCTCGCCAGACTATCAATGCCAACAACTTTGAACTTAAGCCGGCATTGATAAGTATGGTGCAACAGAATCAGTTTGGTGGGTCCCCTGTTGAAGACCCCAACTTGCATTTGAGGATATTTTTGGAGATAGCTGATACTGTGAAGATGAATGGTGTTCCAGAAGATACTGTGAGACTGCGATTGTTCCCTTTCTCTCTTAGGGACCATGCGAGGAGTTGGCAACAATCTCTTCCAAATAATGGTATTAACACATGGGCGGAAATGGCATCGAAATTTCTCTCGAAGTTCTTCCCACCAGCTAAGTCAGCTCAACTGAGAACTGAAATCAGTACGTTCAGACAAATTGATTCTGAACAACTATACGAGGCATGGGAGCGATTCAAGGATTTATTGAGGAGGTGCCCACAACATAACTATGAAAGCTGGGTGCAGATTCAGTTATTTTACAATGGGTTGAATGGACCAACTAGGATCATTGTGGATGCTGCAGCAGGAGGAACACTATTTTCTAAGACTGCAGATGCTGCCTTTGAATTACTTGAGGAGATGTCGGCTAACAGCTTCCAGTGGCCCAGTGAGCGAGCCATGGCAAGGAAACCCATAGGTATGTATGAGGTTGATCATTTTAGTACTCTCACTGCACAACTCTCTGCACTAACCACGTAGGTAGCAGCTCTGACCAAGCAAGGAGCACAACCTACTATTGAATTAGCCGCCGCTGCAGCTGGAATGGAGTTGTCAAGGGAAGCAGAGCAAGAGCACGTTCAGTTCATAAACAATCGGTATCCCAACAACAATAATAACTACCGAAGCAATCCGTATCAACAAGGGTTCCGCAACAATGATAGACTCTCATATGCCAACAACAATAGTGCTCTGAATCCACCACCTGGATATGCTCCACAAAAGAATGAAGGTAAACCTTCACTTGAAGATTTGGTGAATACTTTTGTTCAAAGTTCAAAATTGAGGCTTGAGAAGAATGAGTCGAGGCTTGATACGATTGAGGGTCACATGAACAACATGGGTGCTACAATGAAATCTCTTGAGGTACAAATTGGGCAGCTTACTAATGCCATGAACAACCAACAAAGAGGATCATTTCCTAGCAACACCGAAGTGAACCCAAGGGAGCAGTGCAAGGCCGTGTCATTGAGAAGTGGTAAGGAACTTGGGGATGTAGAACCAGCACATGTTGATGAGCCATCTATTGAGGAGACTCAAATTCAGGTTGAAACCCCTAAAGAAGTTGAAAAGGAGAAGCAAGCCACATTACCGGAAAAGCTTCCTATGTACAAGCCTACACTTCCATATCCTCAACGTTTCCGGAAAAAGGCTATAGATGACCAGTTTGCCATTGGAGATTTTCAAGAAAATCCACATAAATATTCCTTTTGTCGAGGCGTTGCAACAAATGCCTAATTATACAAAGTTTATGAAGGATATAATGGCAAGAAAGAGGAAGCTTGAGGAATTTGAAACCGTGAATCTCACAGAAGAATGTAGTGCAATACTCCAAAAGAAGCTACCACAAAAATTGAAAGATCCAGGGAGTTTTACTATTCCTTGTATTATTGGTAGTTCTACATTTAATAGGGCGTTATGTGATTTAGGTGCAAGTATTAATTTAATGCCTTTATCTGTTTTCAGGAGTTTAGGGCTTGGTGAAGTAAAGCCTACTACAATCACATTGCAATTGGCGGATAGGTCTCTCACATATCCTAGAGGGATAATTGAAGATGTGCTTGTGAAGGTGGACAAATTTATTTTCCCTGCAGATTTTGTGGTTCTAGACATGGAGGAAGATGGAGATGTTCCATTAATTTTGGGGAGACCATTCTTGGCAACAGGCAGGGCACTTATAGATGTCCAAAGAGGAGAATTATCCTTGAGAGTTGGAGGAGAAGAAGTCATGTTCAATATTTACAAGGCTCTCAAGGGACCTGACGAGGTAAGTACTTGCAAGTTTTTGGATGTAATTGACTCATGTGTCCATAACTTTGAAGTAGGAGCAATACCGGAGGATTCATTGGAGAATTGCATGGTCAATTCTATTATGAAAGTGGATGCAACTGAACCTAATCTTGCTGAGCAAGTGGAAGCACTTAAGAGCCTGCCTAAGGAGAACAACACTACTGGCAAAGGGGAAGATGTACGAGATACATCAGTCAAAGAAGATACGAAGGCGAGCTCGGAACTGAAAGAACTACCGGCCCACCTTACTTATGCATTCTTGGGTGAGAATTCGACATACCCGGTAATTATATCTTCATCTCTTTGTTCTTTAGAGAAGGATAAATTATTACGTGTATTGAGGACATATAAATCTGCTTTGGGTTGGTCGATTTCTGATATCAAGGGGATTAGCCCGTCTTTGTGCATGCATAAAATTCTTATGGAGGATTCCTTCGTTCCCTCCATTGATCATCAAAGGCGGTTAAATCCAGCAATGAAGGAGGTAGTAAAAGCAGAAGTGCTTAAATTGTTAAATGCTGGGATTATTTATGCTATTTCAGATAGTGCATGGGTTTCCCCAGTACAGGTCGTGCCAAAGAAAGGAGGGATGACAGTGGTAAGAAATGAAAATAATGAGTTGATCTCAACTCGAACTGTGACGGGGTGGCGAGTTTGCATTGACTATAGGAAACTCAACAAGGCCACAAGGAAGGACCACTTCCCTCTTCCATTTATCGATCAGATGCTTGACAGGTTAGCCGGTTATTGTTATTACTGTTTCTTAGATGGCTATTCAGGATACAATCAAATTGCCATAGACCCCGAGGATCAAGAGAAGACAACGTTTACCTGTCCATATGGCACCTTTGCGTTTCGAAGAATGCCTTTTGGTTTATGCAACGCACCTGCTACCTTTCAACGGTGCATGATGGCGATATTTTAAGATATGGTGGAGGAGATCCTTGAAGTCTTCATGGACGACTTTTCGGTATTTGGTCCTCTTTTGACCATTGTTTGCATAACCTATCTCTTGTGTTACAGCGCTGCCAAGAAAAGAACCTCGTGTTAAATTGGGAGAAATGTCACTTTATGGTGCAAGAGGGTATTGTCCTTGGCCATAAGGTGTCATCTCAAGGACTTGAAGTTGATAGAGCAAAAGTGGTTGCAATTGAGAAGCTTCCACCTCCGAACAATGAGAAGGCTATTAGGAGCTTCCTTGGACATGCCGGGTTTTATCGCCGTTTTATTAAAGATTTTTCTAAATAGCTAAGCCCTTGTGTAATTTGTTAGAAAAAGACTCACCTTTTGTCTTTGATGATTTGTGTTTGCAGGCATTTAACAGGCTAAAGAAAGCACTTATATCTGCACCAATCATCATAGTGCCGGATTGGAAGGAGCCATTTGTTTTAATGTGTGATGCCAGCGACTATGCTGTGGGAGCATTTTTGGGGCAAAAGAGAGACAAGATTTTTAGGGCGATCTACTATGCAAGTAGAACTCTTGATGGAGCCCAACAGAATTACACGACCACCGAGAAAGAGATGCTAGCTGTGGTGTATGCATTCGACAAATTTAGAGCATATCTGATCGGGACAAAGGTCATAGTTTACACATATCATGCAGCGATTCGTTATCTTTTTGCCAAGAAGGATGCGAAACCCCGGTTGATTAGATGGATCTTGTTGCTACAAGAGTTTGATTTCGAGATCTTGGATAAAAAGGGCAGTGAAAATCAAGTAGCAGATCACTTATCTTGTTTGGAGTTGGAGGATCAAATGGATCATGGAGTCATACAAGAGAACTTTCCTGATGAACATCTCTTTGAGGTATGTACTAAAACTCCGTGGTTCGCTGATTTTGCTAATTATTTGTCGTGTGGTATATTGCCTCCAGACCTCACTTATCAGCAAAGGAAGAAGTTCTTTCATGTTGTGAAGAATTATTACTGGGATGAACCGTATGTATTCAGACGCTGTGCAGACCAAATTGTCCGGAGATGCGTAACTGAGGAGGAATCAAGAGAGATTCTTGAAAAGTGTCACTCCAGACCTTATGGAGGACATTTTGGAGCAGCAAGGACAGCAGCAAAAGTGCTTCAATCGGGTTTCTATTGGCCAGAGCTACATCGAGACAGTTATACTTTGGTGAAGACGTGTGATCGTTGTCAGCGCATTGGTAATATTTCTAAACGCCATGAGATGCCGTTGACAAATATCTTGGAATTAGAAATCTTCGATGTATGGGGTATTGATTTCATGGGCCCCTTTCCACCATCTTGTGGGCAGTCATATATTTTGCTAGCAGTGGACTATGTTTCTAAGTGCGTTGAAGCGATTGCCACATCGACTAATGACGCTCAGGTCGTGGTCAAGTTCGTGCAAAAGAACATCTTTACACGGTTTGGTACTCCGAGATCGATTGTCAGTGATGAAGGGACCCACTTCTGTAACAAGATCTTCAGTGCTTTGATGACGAAATACACTGTGAGGCATAAGATTGCATTGGCTTATCATCCACAGACTAATGGCCAAGCCGAAATTTCTAACCGAGAAATTAAGCTAATTCTTGAAAAGACGGTCAGTATTAACCGAAAGGATTGGGCCCTGAAATTGGATGATGCATTATGGGCATACCGCACTGCATTCAAAACTCCCATAGGGATGTCCCCATATCGTCTAGTTTTTGGGAAAGCATGCCACTTACCGGTAGAGTTGGAACATCGGGCTTTCTGGGCCATAAAGAAGCTGAACTTTGATTTGAAGGCTGCTGGTGAGCAACGGTTGCTACAGCTCACTGAGATGGATGAGTTTCGTAATGAAGCGTACGAAAATGCTAAGATTTACAAGGAGCGAACGAAGAATTGGCATGACAAGCAAATCGTGAGAAGAGAGTTTATTCCTGGTCAGAAAGTGCTACTATATAACTCTCGTCTCAGACTATTTCCAGGAAAGTTGAAATCACGATGGTCTGGGTCGTTCACTATTGAGAAAGTGACCCCTTATGGAGCAATTGAACTGAAATGCGACGACGGCCACACATTTCAAGCAAATGGGCATCGTTTGAAGCATTATTTTGGGGAAGAAGTAAGAGACGTGGACGAGGTTCACCTGAGCGAGCCTAAGTGAAGGGATGGAAGACAGTCAGGCTGAGGACTATAAACTAAGCGCTTTTCGGGAGGCAACCCGAATCATGTATCCTTATAATTTTTTTTTTTATTATTTGGATTTTTTTAAAAAAAAAAAATGGCGTAAATATGCCTGAAAAATATTGTGCAAATTTTGAGATGCCGTAGGACAGGCGTAACTACGCCTCTTTGTGGCGTAATTACGCCTGTCAATTTTCAGAAAATATTAAAATGCCGTAGCGTAGGCGTAACTACGCCTGTTTTTGGCGTAGTTACGCCTACCATTTTTTTAAAAATTTTTCAAAGCCGTAGGCGAGGCGTAATTACGCCTCTCCAGCGGCGTAATTACGCCTCGCGTATTTTTAGTCCTCTTCCCCTCAAATTTTCAATTCCGATTTTTTCTCTTCAATCTCTCTTAATTAAGCTATCCCACCTCTAAAGTCAATATTTTTATCGATTAATTGCAGGTTTTTGGAGTCTACTGGTGCAAGGAAGCAAGTTTAGGGGGGTTGCAACAAAGTGGTCTAGCTTAGCCAACCCAATCGAAAATTCTTCATCTAAGGGTTGCCGCCGACTTTCCAGTCAGCACCTTTTCCACAACCGCACCCCGACGATATGGATGACGATGATCACTGACGGTCATCGCTTAGGTATGTGCATCGTTCTATTTATTTCTTCATGTATATGCATTGAGGACAATGCACATTTCTAAGTTTAGGGGGGTACTTTGAACTATTCAAACTACTTGGATTTCTGTTGCTTTTGTGTGTTTGTTTTCCTTATTTTGATTGGTTTTGTCTTGATTTAGAGTCTGTTGAGTTGTGAGTGTCATAAGTTGTATTACGAGTCAGTTGAGGCCAATGATGAAAAAATTGAGTTGATTTGTGGAAAATTTTAAAAAATTTCATGTTTTCATGTTGCTCTTGAGTTCTCACATATTCTTGCACTAGAAACCATGACCATTTGATTAATCAATGATGATTTGAACGAACACAAAAATGATATAGGCAATTCTTGATAATTTGGGCCTTGATTCTTTCATAGAAAATTGCCATAGTAGCCCCTTTGAGCTTAAATGTAAAGAATGAGAATTGAATTGTTGCAATATATTTTATAATCTCATTCAAATTTGCTTCTTATATCACCTTGGTTTTGAGATACCATTTGAGCACATTGGTCAAATCATATAAGTTATTTGTGAATTGAGAGTAGTCTAGAACTTGCTTTAGTACCCTTTGAGACGAAATACGGATGTCATGTGGCTTAGGAATGATGTAGGCATTTTTTTTTATTCGTTTGAGCCTTTGAAGCCACCAAAATACATCATTTTCATATTTAGTTACCCTTTTGAGCTTATTGAAAATCGAATGGCATGTGCTTAGGCACATAATAACCCCCATTCGGCATCATTTCAAAATCCCACATTGACCACCTTGCTAAAGCTTATACACTATTTCCTACCCTCAAGTGAGTAAGCCCCTATTGCACTTTAAAGTTTCAAATATCCCTCATGGTCCTAATTGAAAAATTGAAGGGGGATAATAATGAAAAAAGGGAATGAATGCATAGAAATATGTTGAAGAGGTGAAGAAAATAGTGATGGAAAGAATGAGAAAATAATGAGGTGAATGATGAGGCGGATGAGAAAAGATGGTGAATTGAAAAGAAAAAAAAAATGATGAATCATCAATAGAAGGAATCAAAATTGAGATGAGAGTGCGCAACATGGTTATATATGACTTACTCTCTTGCTTTGAATATCCAATCTTTTTTATTGAAGCCATGAGCCGAAGCTTAACGTTACAAGCCTATTAAGACCTATTGACCGAGCCACATTCGTCTAATATACTAGTGGAGAAGGTTACGAATTGTAAGCCTATGGACTCTCGAGAAAAACTTGTAATGAATATGCGTTTGACATCCACACACACGTCTCATTACTTGATTTTATGCCTTGTTCATTATTTGTCAAAGCTATATCCGTTTATGAACAATGCAAATGAACCAACACCTTGCAAAGTCCTATTGATTTGTGTGAGTTAAGATTGCTTTAATGATTACATGTAGCACACACACACGTGAGAATTCTTGAGAAAATGATATGCATGTCTGAATACTTCTGAGGCCTACACAATTGGAATGTTTTACAACTTTGTTTTGTGTGTCTTTTCGTGTCAGTTTAGTTTTGATTTGTTTTTGTTTTGTTTTCGTGTTGTTTTGCTCGGGACTAGCAAAAGTTTAAGTTTAGGGGGTTTGATAAGTGTATTTTATACACTTATATTTCTTCTTATTTTGCATGGTTTAGTGTTAGTTTTCGATCAGAATTACGCTTTTGGTTTTGTTCTGTGTTGTTTTGCAGGAATCCAGGTAATTACATGTTTTGTGGACTAAAATGGTGCAAATGACGGAAAGAACGGATACATTGAAGCCAAAAATCCACACTTTCAATCATGGCAACAGGCGTAAAGACGCCTACTCTGAGGCGTAACTACGCCTAACCCACGGCAAATCATTATTTGGAGAATGTCTTGAGGCGTAACTACGCCTATTTGGAGGCGTAACTACGCCTAGCTTACGGCATTTGAGCTTTTAAACGATTTTATTAGGCGTAAAGACGCCTCAGTCAGGCGTAGCTACTCCTAACCCACGGCTTTTGAGATTTTGTTCAGGCGTAACTACGCCTGTTTTCAGGCGTAATTACGCCAGTCACGCGGGAAGCCAGTTCTTTAGACACGTTGACAGGCGTAATTACGCCACTTCGGAGGCGTAATTACGCCAATGGAATTTTGGTAATTTTGGAGACTTCCCTTATTTGATGCACGGGACTTTTAAAAGGTTTTGGAGGAGGATTTTCGAGGATTATTCAGACTGAGACATATTTTTGGAGAGAAGGAGGCTAGGGTTGAAGAACGGAGAAGAATAACGACGGCTCGGAGCAAAAAGTAGAGAATTCATCACGAGACGGCGGCGTTCATCGGAGATCGAAGAATAGCGTCCAATTCGTTTTGTATCTCTAAACTTTTAGCAATTTTTATGGGTTATTTAAACATGTCTATGTGTTAAATACTTCTAGCATGAGCTAATTTTATTTTCTAGGAGACGATGTAGCTTGTTTTGAAACTACGCTTATTATGAATTGATTGAAGTTTATTTGGATTTCCGTATGGTTTATTTATGTTTTCCTGTTCTTAATGCTTTTAATCTACTGGCCTTGGATTGAATGATTCTATATTCGTGATCTATCACTCGGGAGAGGGGGTTGTGAATAGGAAAGAAGGAATTCGTATCGTGGTAGTTATATTGTTCGGAAGGCCTATAACTCCATAGAAGTCGTCAAAGGAATTACTGCGCTTTTACAATTGTTTGATAATTAATCTTAGATAGGGATATCAAGATTAATGTTAGATAATTACTTCTGCTTAACACCCGGGAGGGGGAGTAGAAACAAATAAGAATTCTCGGCTAGTAAACTAGGAAATCCATAAAATGGAAATCGAGGAATGATAAGTGTAGTGGATGAACAAGTGAAATCGTACTCCTAGATTCGTCTCCAACTGATTTCTTTTCAACTCAGTATTTGGTCATCGTTAGTTAATTAATTTTTATTATTCGCATAACACTCAACTATTCGATTCTCTAAATAAAGCAAAGATTATTTTAATTCAGTACTTAGATTTAACTATTTAATCAATCTCTGTGGGTTCGACATCTTTTTATACTAAAACTTGACTACCGTGCGCTTGCGGTAAGGGATTTTTCGCAACAAGAAGCAAGGACCACAAGGCACAAAACACAATGAAAGAATTAACCAAGCTAAGGGAAGGAAAAATCACTATCACCCACAAGATCACAATACACTCAACGGTGTACGAGCATGGGGCTTCAGATAGAGATTTTCCTACGGGTAAGGGACACAATTACACCTAGAAACAAAATGGTAAAATGATTAAAGGTTGAATAATCACTTACTACCCAGAGACAAAGCTCTGGGGTGACGGAAAACACACTGCCCGAAGCACCGAAGCGCCTGCCCGGAATCTGCCCGAGATTCCAGTAGCTGCCCAAGCTCACCAGCCGCTGCCCGAAGCCAACAGCTTGTTCCCGAAGCCTACTGCCGCTGCCCGAAGCCCACTGCCGCTGCCCGAAGCCCTACCAAAGCACTGCCCGAGACCACCGAGCACACCAGTCGCTGCCCGAGGTCTGCCCGAAGCCTACTGCCCCTGCCCGAAGTCCACCGAGCACTGCCCGAGACCAAAAGAGCAATGCCCGAGGTCAACCGAGCACTCCACCAGGCACGGAACGCTCTGATACCACTGTAAGGAGTACGTTCCGCTTTCAATCCCGATTGATACCTGCAATCAAGAAACAAAGCACTCAAAGTATACAATTCAATATAAATCAATAAACTGAAATGCAAACAAGAGTTAAGGAATTAGGGCTCAGGTCGAGCTGGGTATCCAATCAACGTCGTCACCGGGGAACCAAGGTATCGTATCCACAGATGGAGACACACACTGCCCGAGAGCACTGCCCGAAGCACACAGCCAGAACCCTGCCCGAAGCACTGCCCGAGAGCACAGCCGTGCACACAACCACAAAAGCACCAAGCTTTTCACACGGCCAGCGATGGGAACCACCCAATAACCGGAGCACAAAACTCACGGCCAACCACCACTGGAACAGGGACACGAAGGAAAGGGGTAGGCAACGAAAATACACAGAGTAGTTTTCGGGTTTCAGTAGTTGTACCTCATCATGAACCATGCCATACATAAAGGCACCGAGGGAGACGAAGAGGAGGGTGCAATTCCCAAGGATGGTCCAGCCGAAGAGGCACTTGCGGAGGAAGCTTCTGGAGCTCGGTGGGGGAAGATGAAGGGTGAGGGCTGAGATAGAAATGGGGGGGATTGGTTATGGCTGGTAAGGAAGAGGGCCAAAAGCCCAACAAATAATTAAGTGGTAATGGGCCAAAGCCCAACAATATAGGCTCCCTTAAGATAGTCTGTTAACCATTAAGTTCATATAGTAGAATACCATAAAGTAGCATCATTAAATAATTTGGAAAGGTAGAGCCATAACCTATTTCCTCATATGATTAGGAAATAGTTGCATCCATTAACCAGTCACTCCGGAGAGCTATTTGATAGATAGTTACAGTCAGTTAGCATAAAGGTAATAATCTAATACTTAAATTTGTTGAAAAAAATATGTTTAATGAATTGAAATTAAGCATGTAAAAGTCGAGAATATGACAAAGAACAAAAACGGGACACCAAAACTGCCCGAGGAAAACCCGGGCAGCAGGGGTGGCGCCTAGGCGCCACTCTGTCGAAATAAATTCTAGGCAGAGTATTGTGCGCATAGTCCCCGCATTTGATGCGCCTATGCGCTGTCTGCTCTGCCTGGCGTCAGAAAGTTGGTCTTTGTGAATGATTGTGTACCCTTTGGCGTATTAATGCAAGTTTTCATGGAAAATACATTCAAGATGTGTATTTTCGTGGCATCCAATGCTACACTATATATAGAACAACTCTATTGGGAATTAAGCACACTTTTACAAGATCAAATCAAAGATTTGACAGCAAATTTTTTGCATATTCAACTTGTCCATCCCATTTGTTTTTGTAGAGTGTCTTTAAACTTGTGGTTTTAGGATTTGTGATTTGGTGTACTCCTATCACAAATCATAGTCGTTGTATCATGGGAAACGAATTGTCATTGCAGCCGTGAGCACCATACCAGGACAATATCGTTTCAAAGACAAAGAGTTGAACTCTTGCCTCCATATCAAAAGCCATTTTTATTTTTGGTTGCTACCTAAGATAACATCCATATAAAGATTCCTAAAAAATGATGGCCCAAATTTGATTTCGATATGTGTGGTCCATATAAAAAAATGGACCACACTCATCATGAGAGTAAAAAGTGGACCCTACATATCTAAATTAAATTTGGACCTTTAAATATAGCATGAGAGTAATACCCTTATATTAGCATATCATTACCCGAACAATTGTTGCTGAAGGAGGGTTCACCAGCACTGCTAGGGTAGCAAATTGGCCGCGGATCCTCATTGGTGCAATGGTGGTGATTAAAGAATGGCTTTAATCGACATTTAAAAGGAAGTGGATATCAGATTTAAAACTATGATACTTAGACATGAAATTATTATGGGCAAATTTCGGGCCAGTATCAGGACGAGAAAGTTTTTTCGTTCCAGTCTACCAAATATTATTGCTTTCAACTAAGTCAATTTCCTGTTGCAATGACCAAAAAAGCCCTACATTGTTATCAAAATTAACTCTAACACGTCGTCGTTAATAATGTCTTCTCTTCCGAACAATCTTCAATACATCGTCGTCAAGTTGCATACATCGAATCTGAGACATCACACCGTCGGTGAAGGAATGGTTGGCTGTCGCCTTCTCCTCATCTATCCGCGACATCACACCGAAGAAGGCGGTGTAACCACCGGATGCATCATTTTCCGGTACCTGCAATCAGCTCCATAATTGATGTTTTAGCATAAATTTGAAAAACACACTGTACACTTTTAGTGTTCATGTAGCTCGGAGAGAGAGATGTGCGACTGTGCTTTGTACCTGTTAGTGTGGGAGAGTGACGAAACATGAAATTAAGGGAGAATGAAATTGGCTCCTGGCCAGCTAACTTAAATATCTGCAACAAATAGCACTGATCTTTTTCTGGACTTAAAATCTTAAGCCCTTAATGTAAATTTCATGTCTGCTGGGAGAAAAGAATATCATCATGAAAAGCTAAATAGTTATATTGAAACAACAAATTATGAGTCTATCGGTGCATGTAATTTACATGCACCGACTTATTAAAATCTTGAAAATATTCTGCTTCTTTTTTATTTTTTGAAATTTGTTAAAATTTATGTTTTGCTTGGGATGGATGTGAGGTTCAATAGCTTGGGGAATTAATATTTGCAAAGAATTCTTTACATACCAGTGATTTTTTTGTTAATGAGAATACATAAGTCTAGCGATGCATGTAATTTACATGCACCGCTAGACACAAGTTTATAGCTATGAACTCAACTCATGCAATCAACAACTTTGTTTATTTCTTGTCAATTGAAAGTATATTACGTTACATGTATCACATAAGAAAAAAATTGTTTCGACTCAATCCACCAAAGATAAATGTTTTCAACTAGTGGTGCATGTATATAAATTTATATGCACCTCATGAGTTGTTTAGTTTCTATCGGTGCATGTAATTTGCATGCACCGATATATTATATTTTGGTTAAAGACAATACATGAGTCTATCGGTGCATGTAATTTGCATGCACCGATAGACTAGCGGCAAGTAAATTACATGCAACACTATGTAATTCCTTGTTAGTCTCGTGTGGTGCATGTAAATTACATACACCACATAGACTCACATGCACCATATGAGTCTATAGGTGCATGTAATTTACATGTGCCACATTAGTCAATTTTTACATGTACTGCATGAGTCAATTTATATGCACCGCATGAGTCAATTGGCATGCACCGCATAAGTAATTTTTACATGCACAGTATGAATAAATTTTACATGCACCGCATGAGTCAATTTACATGCACCGCATGATTAATTTTTACATGCACCGCATTAGTCAATTTACATGCACCGCATGAGTCGATTTTGACTTGCACCGCATGATTCAATTTTACATGCACCGCATGAGTGAATTTTTACATGCATCGCATGAGTCAATTTTTACATGCACCGCATGAGTAATCTTCTATTTTCTTCTTCTTTCAACAATTAACTTTTTCCAATAATTTTTTAATAATCGTACGTTCAAATTTGGGAACAATTATTTCATATTAAAACTAAACCGACTTTCGTATAATAAAAAAGCACAACAATTTTAGAAATTTCTAACAAACTCGTTATAACCAATTTGAAAAAGTCAATGTAATGTGTGCTTATGAATACTGAATTCGATTCCCTGTTTGAGTAATTTTTGAAGAATTTCAAGGTATCTTCGTAATTATCTGTAACGTGTGGCACCACCTCCTGCATCGGTGTGGATAAGAGCGTAAGCAACAGAGAGTTCCAGCAGACGGGACACGAAGCCTTAAGCTTCAGCCACGCATCCATGCACGTGACGTGAAAACTGTTTACAATCCGGAAGCATCCTCATATCTCCGCATCTCTGTAATCGCACAAGCAGATCGAGCACAAAGTGTCATTCCCACTTTCCATTTCTCATTGAGAACACAAACTGCAGTTACGAGTTGATAACCTCATGCTTGAGCCCCACGACGACGTTAATTGGGTAGGGATTGTGGAAGATGGGAGTGATGGTTACAGCCGCGTTGCGCGGGAGCCGATTGTGCCCTAGCAATTGTAGGGATGTTTACGTCATATAAATGGATTAATTAGATTAGGGTTTCATAAAATAGACTTATGTGAAAGATATTTTTTAAAAGACGTATTTAGTTGAAAGAAGATGTTTTTGAGTGATTTAGTTGAAACATGTTCTGGTAAGTGGAACTTATATGTAATTTCCTCATTTGTTATCTATAAATGCTTTCAATGTCGAATTCTCAGATTGAAATTTATTTCTTTAAGCAAATAGGTAGCCCAAAGCCCAAGATGTGAGTTTAATTGGGCCTACGGGTGTAGGTAGCTCAAAGCCCAAGATGTGAGTTGAACTTAAACGTGCCAGAGTAAACTATCCTACAAGTCTCCATGTATATTTGGACAAGTGTTTATGGATATTTATGTGAATTTGGAATCACATAGATTTATTTAAAGTAATAAAAAATAATTTCAATATCTTTCCTAATATACCAAATATCATTCAATCCCCCTCTATTTTTCATCTCTTGAGAGCATAATTTCCAATTTAGATTTAGAGATTTTCAAAATAAATTTAGAGAATCATTTGAAATTAAAAAAGAAAGAGTTTAGACATTTATGTAGTATGTGTATGCCAGCAAGATAATAGCTTTTTACAATATATCTTACCTCTAATTAATCAGAATATATAGACCTCATCTAGTTTGAAAAATAAAAATTTCATCCCTCTAATTTAAACAATAATGTATATCTTCTCTGTTATGTATTTTTATGTCAAATCGCATGGTAGTCTATTTGTAATTTTCCAATATCTATTACAAAATAGAGGATGTGATGCAGTCATTCTACAGTTGAGTCAATCCATTATTATTCAAACCATATGTCGCAGGGTTGGATTTAAAATCCAAAATGAGGGGGAAATAATAATAACATAAAATTGCTAGAAAAAAATTTAGTAGAGGAACGACAATTTTAAAGGGGCAATATATACTTTTGAAAGAATAAAATATAATTTTAGGAGTAATAAAAAAATTAAGAAGGGCAAGTGCACCTCTCTTGCTTTGTTGTGTGTCTGCATTTATCTACATGGAAGACAACTGTAGTTTTTCCTAAATTTAAGTAATAATTATACATATTTTGCCTTAAACGTAACTTTATGCACAATTACTATTATATATTTGATAACAACATTAGAACATACGAAACGATTAATAGTTCAAACTTCAAACAACACAAATCTACAATATAAATCTCAAAATTTTAAATTTCTTGCAATTTAAAGAAATTAATAAAAAAAAATTTAAAAAAAAAATCTTTTTTTTCTAAAATATACTTAATAAAATAGTTTTCAAGTTATGTCATCACGTATTAGCACTCATCAATTTTGCACATTTCTACAAAATATGCTTTTCATAAAGATATGATCATTTTAGTACGAACATTTTAGTAACATTACATATTCAAGAACGTAAACGTTGAATAATAATAATCTGTGTATTGATTTTTTTATATTATGTTATTTAGATTATTCATATGGGTTCACATAATCGGCACTTTCTGCACTAGTGAAAACCTAATACGAGCTTCGGGGCTAACCTTTTTGATAAAGGCCATTCTCCATTTGAAAAAAAAAACTAGTGTTTGAGTTTGGCGTTGTGCGGAAAAATCTTTAGTCACTTTTCTTATTACAAAAAAAAACTAATACCTCTGTAGGTTGGTGTCTGATCTTTCAAACATGTTAAATATTAATGCCCTTTTTTCAACTTTAAGTGGGAAATTTCTATTAATAGCCATATTTCAAAGTTTATAACTTGACTTTTAAAATATATAAGAAAAACAAAGGGTATTCCTTGATTTTTAACTTAGCTTCATACGAGAACCTCTTACATCAATTAATTCATGAATTATTCAAAAAAAAAATTAGAGAAATCACCAAAAACTTTACATCATCATATGTCCTTTAAAATTAATACTTTATTATTTATAAGAATTTTGAATATTCCAGAACCTAAAAACCTTATATTCCAAACGTTTAAGCCGCATCGTAATCCATTTGAATTTCAAATCATTCTTTTTTTCTGATAGGCGCCGCTAATTATGTGATAAATTTACAAATATCAGAAAATGCTTGTATGAACAAGTTTCGGGCCTTATAATAATCTACAAACTCAATATTAAACTCAATATGATTGATCTAAAATGATCTCACCAACTTAATATGATTGATTTAAAATAATTGATAGGTTCGTATATTAATATTAAGTGGTGTATAAATTAACCTCGAATCGGGGTGGATATAAGTATTTCTGATAAATATCTACCCATAAAAGAAAAGAAATAGCCCACCAAAGAAACTATAACAAATATATACATTACACACCAAAACAAAACAAAAAAACAAAATTCAAGAAACCTTCGCAAGATTCCAGAAATAAATTACAAAATAAAAATTCGAAATGAACAAAAAGAATGAAAAATCAGAGACCATATTTACTCAACTTACCTTATCGTCTTAACTATGTACTTACGCATTAAATCCCTTGATTTTAGCAAAATAACACTCAAAAGTTACCTTGATTAACCCTCACCGGCTGATTATTTCCTCCGGAAACAATCATCTTCTGCCCCGGAACCGAGGGCATCATGGGAACAAAACTGTACACAGCCTGTTCCCTGCTGTCATTTACCATGCATGGGCCCGGAACAAACATGTACTGCCCGTTTGGATACGCGCCTCCGTCAACCACCGCCGGCATCCGGTAGTAAACCGCCGTCTCCGCTGCAGACTCCGATGTCTCCTTCCGGCTAATCCCGTGATTTTCTGTAGTTTCTTTATTCTCCTCAAACATTCCAGGAATCTGCAGCAGATCCAGCGGAGGCCCGATACTGGGCTGATACTCCTTATCGAACCCGAATAGATAATCCGGGTTCAAGGGCAGATCCAGGATTGATACTTTCGCCTGCGGGTTGATAATCGGGCCGGATTTATCGAAGACGAAGATGCGGAGCCTGGAGGGCTTGGTTGAAGTCCTTTTCATGCGGGAGTACTCGATCATCATGTGCTCCACATCCTCGTCGTTGATTAAGGAGACCAACGCGTCCAGATCTTCGTCGGGCAACTGATACTTGATTGAGACCTCGGAGGATTCGTTTCTCTTGGTGAGGTTGATTAGTTTGGCCAGGATTTCGGAGAATTTGACGTTGGGATCAACGGAGAGGATTTTGGTGTCGCCGCCGATGTAGGAGAGCTGATGATCCGACGGCCTAGGTTGGATCTTGCCTCCATAGCTACACAGTAGTTTAACCTTAGAGTTAGAGCTGCCATTGCTGTTGATGTTTGAGCTCTGTTTCTCCATGGAGTCTTCTGTTTTGTTCTTTTGTTGCGATTGAAATGATGATCAACAGCGAAATCTTCCCCGATTTCTTGTATTTTAAAATGCTCTTAGAATTTTTGAAAAATTGCAGTTATAACCCCCAAAATATACTATTGTTTTTACACGACTTTGTTTTGCATGTCTTCTGATATTGTGTTTTAGTTGAAAATGTTAGTATTTTTTTATTACATTTTTTTATGCGAAATATTTTTGTACACATCAATACTCAAATCCTGAAAAAAATTCATTTTCTTTGGGTTTATTTAGGGGAATGAGTTGTTTTTAGATTTTTTTGGCAAGGAGAATTTATATTGTTTAAAATTATTTAGTTTTATTTTATTTTGTTAAATAAAATATTACATTGTTATAAAATTAAGGTTGACACTAAGAATTAAAGGTTATGTTATTTTGTTAATATTAATCCTATTTAATATGGTTGACCATGTGTTTTTTTTTTTTCTTTTACTTGTATAACATTTATTATCATATGAATTCAAAGATCATATTGGATTTGATATATTAATTGAATAATCATTAACACTATGAAATATGTGACATATATTGATTATGACTATTTTTTGGTCTCACTCGGTAATAAAAGGGTACTTATTCATTCATATTGGTTTGTTTATATCAAAGTATTATAATAGATATTGTTTTGAAATCCCAAAATGACCATATCACCACAAATTTAATGAAAAAACTATTATAAAGCATCATAATTTAAACTTTAATTCTTCTTAAATAATTATTTTGATTGAGTATTAAATACATCTTTAATGTTCTTAAGTTTAATTCTCTATTTTTTTGACAGATTTCTTTTGGTATCCATGACATATCATTTTTATATACCTTTTCGAGGGGTAGGAAAATGAAATAAAAATTCAAATTTGATATTTAATGAAAAAAAGATCCCTCCATAATACTCTTCATTTTTATGAAAAACAAATTATATTTAAATAAAACTTGAACATAACATTTGATTGTAAAAAATATATTTTATCAAAAAAATTATTATTTTCAAAATATATTTAAAGTTAATATATATGCACTAAGCATGTGATAATGAGAAATTTCGATGTTATCGGAGTGCTCTAGGAGCATATTCAATATAAATTATGATAATACTATTAAGACAACAACCCTTAGGACCCCATCCAATAGAAAAGACGAGGTCATCCTAATTATTATGTCATCGGAGGACATTTGAAAAATTATGGGAAATTTGAAGGACTAAGTTCGAATTTCTTTTTTTTGGGAGGAAAAATAATAATGGCCCCTAGTATGGGATAATATTGTACAAACAAAGTGATAAATTGGGTCCACGCGGAGAGAAATTTAAGGAAGCAATGGGGTCCAAAGATTGAATCGGCGACTGCTAGCTATATCCGGATTTTTTTTCATTTCGGTTTAGATTTTCCCATCAAAGAAAATTGCAAAATTTGTTATATTTTATATTTTTATCGATTTATTAAGTAAATGCCGCTAAAATACTATCCATACATACATATGCAAATTGTGAAATTTAATTTAAAATTGGTAGATTTGTCATACCCCGGGCTCATATTATCGTAAGCGCGACTGCAGAATGAGATCATATTACAACTATTTTATATTCGTCATCGTTTTATACAATTGCCTATAATAGTCCATTACAACTCCTTATAAATCATTTTAAACTTTCATTTTTTACTCATGTGAGATAATTGTATCACAAGAATGATTCTTAATCTCAATTAACACAATCATTATACAATAAAATCCCGATAATGTATCTTTATAATCTAGGTAGAGTGATATTATTTAATATATAATATATATACGATATCGATTAATAAAGAATTTTAACACAAAAATTGAAATAAGAGTCAATGGTGATTTTGACGTGTGTGTGGTATGTGTAGTTTATTTTATAGGATTAAATTTGATTTCGTGTCCTTTCCTAAAAATATTTGAACAAGCCATGCGAATATTCTGCATTCAACCGAGACTAGCAATCCATTTTGCATGTGAATCTTAGATCCTTCGGGATCAAATTTGTGTCGGAATTGACACCAAGGCTTAGGTTTAATTTTTAATGGTTGTTACTCAAGTTCTTATATCAGAGACTCGTATTTGAGCCTCCTTCTTCCCAAGACTAGAAATTCAATAGATTTTTTTTTTTTTTGTCGGAATGCTCAACTTAGTTTTGAAATATATTATTATCTTGTAGTAAAACCATGACGTTTGGACTATTGTACAGTTTAAAAGATTATATCGTTATATTTTTATCACTAGCTATAACTTTTGGTAAAACAGTAAGCTTTGATATTTAATGTATATTACATTTTCAAAAATTAAATATTTTTTTTATTTAACAAAAATGATAACATAACCCGATCGTTAATGAGTCGGGGTGACTTGTAAGTTTCCTGATACAACCAACGCAAACATCACTTTAGTATGGATTTAAGAAACA
This sequence comes from Haberlea rhodopensis, assembly GCA_907163345.1. Classification (NCBI taxonomy): domain Eukaryota; kingdom Viridiplantae; phylum Streptophyta; class Magnoliopsida; order Lamiales; family Gesneriaceae; genus Haberlea; species Haberlea rhodopensis. The sequence goes on along the minus strand of CAJQUN010000001.1, from coordinate 19,335,672 downwards.
ATAAGAACTACCTAATCTCGTTGCAGTTTGTTTTATTTGTTAACTTTTTCATTGGGTTATGACAACTGTTATTTTTATTTAATTAATTATGCTGTTAATTGGACCCAAAGTCTAATTATGTTGTCGAATACTAATGAGTTGTTTATGAGAATTTATAAGTGTAAAAATATTAGAAATAATAATAAAATAATCACTACAAAAGTTAAAGGTTTATCACTTTGAAAAAAATGAATTACTACTCAACTAATTAATATATAGTCTCGAGAGTATATAAGTCTATTTCTAATGAATCTTGTATTCTTTAAAAAAAAATTAAAAAAATCACAACCAAAAGAGAAATATTTAAATACAAATGAATTAATTTGCACGTGAGAGGGTTGATGAACTTTTAGTTAGTTAATTAGTTAGTCACATGGATACGAAGTTGGGATCATGAAGGTAAAGAGGCAATATTTTTAATTAATAATTGTATTTTTATATTTTACATTTCTAAGAGGTCTTGGCCTAGTCTCTTTCTATATAATTTATTTTAATTAACGTGATGTAATAAAACTAGTGGCTTAATGCAACCTTTAATGGAAAAAGAAAGAAAGGATTAATTAGAAAGAATAACTAAGAAAGATTTTGTATAATTAGGGAAATAACTATTAAAATATAACTTAATCCTAAGTTACAGCTTTACCAAAAGTTATGACTAGTGGTAAATGTGCAACTCAAATATTTAAAACATATAACAACACAAGATTCATGGTTCGATCATTCTCCTAGCAGCTACAATTATTACAATACAACACTAAGATCTCTAAAAAAATAATAACAATCAAGCTTCTATCTTACTAAATGGGATCGATTAAGTGAATCCTCCTACAACACAATTATCCAATATCTCATATTATATATATATATATATATCCTACTTTATTATAACTTACTCGCATATTGTATTTTGTTGTCTGAATAATTGTAACAAAAAAAGAAAGTGTTATTTAAATTAAAACATATACACATAAGTGATATTCTATTTTAAGTTTTGTTTCCTATTTTAATATTTAATGGACAAGTTAATTCTTTAATATTTTGTCTATTTAAACTTTTAATTGATTTCAAAATAATAAATTTATTCTTAAATCTAATAATGCTCATACTATCGTGTAACTAGTTTTATTTAATAATTTTATCTACATATTGAATAATAATAAAATCACACATCTCATCTCACCTGTATGCTATCATCTTATATCATTCGATCCTTTAGAAAATACTAATATCGAGATCTCCCTGTATTAAAAGAACTTATCACATATACTAAGTAACTGAGTAATTTTTAATAGATATAATATTTTTCGTAAAAAGATGAAAAAAATATATTTTCTATATTAAAATTTACATTCATGCACTATGAGCTGGTTCTGCACATGTATGTACTATTTATTTTACATTTTATTGCTACATATATGACTCAAGAATATTTGCCACCTTCATGTGATATCGACAACAGATACTTTATCATATGGTTTTTAAAGATATATTTTACCTCAATGTGATATCCCTAATAAGCAGTGTAACACAACGTTGTTTGTAAATAGACAGTTTACCCTCATTTGATTTTTAAAATTGATAGTTTATCCCTTGTGTTTTTCAAAACATGGTATACACGGATGACGTGTTTTGTACCTATTCACAAACTACATTGGTGTAAACTGTCTATTTTCACAAGCCACGTGAGGTAAACTGCATATTCTCAAAACACAGAACTGTATATTTTGAAAATTATAAATGATTTACTGTCTATTTTCAAACCACGTGAGTATAATCTGACTAATTAATTTAAAAATCATAAAGGATCCGTTGCTAATAACCCTCAATATCTACATGTATATTACACACACACATAATGAAATTGACATTGGCAGACTTCCTCCATAATAAGTTCGATTCCGCTTCATATCATGCTAAGCCCAATATAGCCATGGAAATTGACATAAATAAAATTTATACGACAAATGTTACATTTATAAAAGATAATATAATATGACGATCAGATAGTTGTCTAGTGGTCGTCGACCCCCCTCTTTTTATAAACGAATTGAGTTCGTGTCCATTTCAATTTTAATTTTGGGAACAGTAAAAAAAAGATAATATGATATGGTTCTATATATAAAATACTTTAATGCATCCAGTTTTAGCTTCATTTGTACACCAATTCAATATTAAAATCCATATGTTAACAATTCTAGACCAATCACATTGAAATGATCAATAAATAGGGTCCAAACCCGGTCAATACAAGTATTTTCCATTCTATATGTATTTGTAATTTGTACGTATTGTTTTTTTAAAAAAATAAAAAATAAAAAAAGTACAAAATTACATGGGGGGATATCTATAAGAGAGGGCCATACAGAGTGGCAAGATAAAAAAGACAAGATAAAATGATATTATTAACTTGGGAATCAAATTAAAAAGTGAGCAACTTTGTAATTATTGAAATCCCCTTTGATGAATCATTGGAGCATATTATATATAAATATAAATAATAATATCGATGTTAAGGTGACCTAACCCTACCACTTACTACTATACTATTTAGTTATCATCTTGTAATGACACTAATGGAAATTAATTAAATTATCTTCTCTGGAATTCACGTACCTCTGTTATCCTATGTTTTTTTCATGTGCGTGTGAAGACATGCTAAAGGGGCCGGCCGGCTCAACCGAATTACCAACCCATATTGCCATACCCGACCCAAGTTAAGAAAGTTGTGTGTCGTATTACCAACTGGGTTGTAACGTGTAAGGGAATAAAATTTAAAATTTGTATAGCATAAGTCTATTGAGAGTTGTCCTAATATAAGATTTTATAAACTATATTAGCTCTTTACTTCTTTTCACATCTACTTTAGTCTATATATTTATGGAATAATAAGCACATTCACATTTATAGTACCAAACAGAGTAATAAGCACATTCTTTTGCATCCGTTTAATATATTATATGTATAATATACATATACATATACATATTTACATATGTATACAAATATAATATAATATAATATAATAATAATAATTGATGTCGTATGACATATTGATTTTCTCGGGTAAAATTCATTTATGAAGATACAAACTCTAAAAACGCCGAGCAGAAGTTAGACCGAAGAGATGGTTACCGAACACAGGATACTGATCAGCATATTATCGAGCATCCTTTACACTCTTCGGGATTTTGGTCAAAGTGTAGCGGAAGACCCGGTCATAATTAAAACTAATTAACCGGCTGGGATTGAACGTGCATTAATGGGGCGGATTTCTTGGACACGCTTGGCTCCCATCAAGCCACGATCAAAGGACATCATGTTGCTGGTTTTCCGCGGGTTAGTTACTGAGGACAGCCCTATAAATACCCTTAGATAACCTCATAGCAAGGGTTGGATTTTTCTGGGCAAAAAGACTCCGAAGAGAGCAAACTTATGTCTGTTCGGTCCTTTTTGTTATTTCTCTAAAAATATTTGTGTAAGTCATTGAGCGATTATTTTTTGTGTCTAGAAAATCTTGTAAATCATCAATATTTATAGTGAAGTTTTATACTGGACTAGGTCCCGTAGTTTTTCTCTCAATTTGAGGGTTTTCCATGTAAAAAATCTTGGTGTGTTTATCGTTATTTTGCATTAACACGTTATTTTACCTTATAGTCAAAATCTCGAATCACATCATTGGCGCCGTCTGTGGGAAATTTAGGGCAAAGACGTTGAAGTATGACGAATTTTCTAACAAAAATAAATCAAAATGCAAGATGGCCAGAGGTAAAGGTAGGGGGCAAGCTTCCAGGGGAAATGGATCCAATTCTCATCCATACTCGTTCGCTGAACCCAGAGAAGGGCCAGAAGATGCGGGATCATCTCAACATGTTCCTCGGTCATTTCCTGCTGGGGGAATGCCCATGGAGCATTTGACAGAAATGATAACTAAAACTGTCGGAGAGATCATGAGGCAATTTATGGTCCCTCCCCAGAAACAAGAAACTGTGCAAGAAGAAGAAGAGGAAGAGTTGGCCTCCAGACAGGAGCCTGAAAAAGAGCTTGAAAAAGAGCCTGAAGAAGTTAGAAATATTCCTAATCATTTGAATGATGAAACTGACAAAGCTTTAAATCGCCAAATGGAAGAGCTGAAAAGTGAAATGCAGCAGATGCGTAATAAGATGGAAGGACGTCTATATCCTCCGCAGAGGAGTACTCCATTTGCTTCCCATGTGGTTGATGATCCTTTGCCCCCAAACTTCAGGGCTCTAAATGTGGGAAATTACAATGGTGGTACAGATCCCGAAGAATATCTGTCTCGATTTGAAAACGCTTCACTTCTTCATCAACTTACGGATGGAGTGAAATGTCGGGTTTTCCTGACTACATTATCTGGTGCAGCGCAAGCATGGTTTAATCAGTTGCCAGCGAGAATCATAGACTCTTTCCCGAAGTTTAGTTCTCTATTTTTGCATCAGTTTGCAAGCAGCCGGAGTTGCAAGAGAACAGCTCTTAGTCTGTTCGGGATTAAGCAAGCGGAGAAAGAATCTCTTCGAGATTTTCTGAAAAGATTTAGTCATGCATGTCTTGACATTCCACATGTCACCTCTGAAATACTCATCAGCCCGTTCACTCAAGGATTAAAAGAAGGAGACTTATTCCGATTTTTGGCAAAAAAGCCACCTTCTTATATATATTTTAAAATATTTTCGATTTGTTGCAGTAACGAATTACCGTAAAATGGTAAATACTTTCAATCCCACTGTAAAAGTATATTTTTTTATAATATTTTAAAAATTGGATCGAGCGAGCCCATCACCATTGTCCTAAGATTCCAATGAAATTGAGGTGTCACTTGACCAATCTGAGCCACAGTGACTTTAAATCAGGACGGCTCAAGCCAGAGCAAATTACGTATCTAGCGTAGATGGTAAACATATATATATGACTTTGGACCGTTTGAAAGTAATTGAGGAATTAAGTATTAAATTTTTAAAATAAGAAACAAAAGGTTTGATTAACAACATTATGATTTGTTCTCAATGTTTACGTGTAAAGTTATGAAATTTTGCTAGGATTCCACTAATGTCTTCCCTAAACTTAATTATTTGTCTGAAGCTGCAGATATTGTTGGAAGCTTACGAGCATCGGTAGATGGGAGATTAAATAATGGCCCAATGTAGTTCTAATGAAATAATGGGCTTGAGGTAATATTAGTATAGCGAGATTTGTCGCATATAGCAAAATGAATTCAGATTGTGTTTGGATTGAAGGATTTGAAATGAGTAATTTCGAATTATCCACTCAAAATCCATCATTTATGTTTGTGTTTGGATCGAATTATATCAAGTAAATAATGGAATCACCATGATTCTTGGATCTAATATTGTTATGTATATATCTTCCAAATCTTGTATTCAATAATAGCTAGTGTTGTGACTAGTATTTAAAGAGCCAAAGGCTAAATAATAAAGGGAGATTCGTTCACATATTTTTCAATCGTTTCATGGTATCACGTGGCCCTCTCTAACGAGAAATATTCATGTACGACCACCCTCCCACATTGACAAGTTTGCCGCTCAATTTGTACAGATTGGAGTTCGGACATCCTCTACTACTTGGCATGCTCGACTGGATCACCCGTCATCTACAACTAGTGCTTTTGTCATTTCTCGATTTAAATTACCTACTTTAAATAAACAGTCGGTATCATATCATATTTGTGAGTCCTGTAGCGTTAATAAAACTATGCAGCTACCTTTTAATGAATCATCTCTTGTTGGCTTACATCATTTACATTATTTATATGTACTGTGTCATCTTTAACTGGCTCTCGATATTGTTTATTGCTTCTGGATCATTTTAGCAAATACAGATGGTTGTTTCCTATGACCACCAAATCGCAAGTTGCTTCTATTTTTCAACATTTTAAAGTCTTGGTTGAAAAACAGTTTCGCCAATGTGTTAAGAACCTTTATTCCGACAACGGCGGTGAGTTCTTGGCCCTTCGCCGCCCCTTTCTCACGGCTCACGTAATCAGTTGGCTTAAATGTCCCCTCACACTCCTCGACAAAATGGCATCTCCGAACGTAGGCATCGCCATATTGTCCCCACTGGGAAAACACTTCTACATCACTCACATCATCGTCCGAAATACTGGTCGTATGCTATGGAGACTGTTGTTTATCTCATCAACCGTACGCCAACTCTGATTCTAAGGAACCGCAGTCCCTTTGAGGTGCTCTTTAATCAGCTTCCAAACTATCTCAAGCTCCGTTTTCCTTTGCTTAAGTCGTACACCACTAGGAAACTGGATTACCCATCTTGCCCATGCTTATTTCTTGGCTACTCTACCTCTCAAAGTGCTTACAAATGTATGGAGTTAGCCTCTAAATGCGTGTTCGTGTCACGCCATATGCGATTTCAGGAAACCAAGTTCCAATTTACCTCTTCAACACCACCTACTGTCCTGCCTACATCCGATAACTCCACAAGCCACGGTCTTATAGATGTACCTCTACTTCAACCATCATTATCTGCCAATACCTACACCGTGCAGCCCTCTCCATCTCCTGTAGAATCCACATCATAGCCCTCGCCACCGACAATATCCGCTCAGCCAGCCCGCACTCATTCCATGCGCATTTGGAGTCAAACAATATCTTTCGACCCAAACAGGTTCATTCCACCACTTTGCATCCTCTACCCGTTGATATTGAACCAACATGTGTATCCTAAGCCCTTAATGATCCAAGCTAGCGTGCTGTCATGGCCGAAGAATTTACCGCCTTAACTCGTCATGGTACCTGGGAACTCGTCGCACCACTTCCTAACACAAATGTTATCGGATGCAAATGGGTCTTTCGTATCAAGCGAAAACCTGATGGCTCTGTGGACAAATTCAAAGCTGGGTTCGTTGCCAAAGGATTTCATCAGCGCCCTGGTATTGACTAAATCGAAACATTCAGCCCAATGGTCAAGCCAGTTACTATCCGTACTGTTCTCTCTCTTGCACTAATGCATAATTGGCAACTACGACAACTTGACATCAGCAATGCCTTCCTCCATGGAACATTATCTGAGGCCATTTATATCTCTCAACCACCCGGGTTCGTGGATCATTGCTCTCCCCATCACGTCTGTCGCCTCCGAAAATTGCTATATGAACTTCGGCAGGTGTGGGGTCCTCGTTACTTAATCCATTATGTATCATGTTAACATACATATGTGAGTCTGAATTAAGTAATAACAGGCACTGATTAAGAGTATCGTACTAGTTAAGTTGTTACAGGGTTTATCAAAACCTATCCACTACACATCATATGTACAAACAACAACCTACTACAAGATAACTCCTAGGCAGTGGTTCAGCTCGCAGCGGAAAATAACTCACATCCCGTCTCCCCACGTTTATGAGTCCCTACAGAAACATTCACACAACGTGAGTATAGATAAACAACTATCTCAGTGCGATATCAAAACACAATCAATGATAAAGCAATAATAATCATATCCAATGTGAATGCTCTGTCTCATGCAATAATAGTGGAATGCAAATTATTATTGGTGTCATATGATTAATCCGTTTCCTCGGATCAAAGCCTTCGAAAGTGCAGAACAGGGAAATCCCGAAGACAGAATACCGATCACAAGGTACCCGAACATCATTAAACCCTACTTGGATTTTTGGTCAAAGTAAATAGCGGAAGACCCGGACATAACTGACAAATTAACGTGTCTGGACGAACGTACGTCATTGGCGCGTGGATTTCTTGGACACGTCTAGAATCCATGACGTCGCAATCAAAGGAGATCATGTTCCGAATTTCTCGCATACCACTCACTGTGATTAACACTATAAATACATGCCTAGGGTTCATTGTAAAATGTTGGACTTTTGAGGCAAGAAAAGACTCCGAATAGAGCATATTTGTTTAAGGATTTTGTTATTCATATTTCGTGTCAAAGTCCTGTAATGGATCGATTTTGTTATAGTGAAGACTTTATACTAGACAAGGTGTGGTTTTTTCCTTCACTTTTGAGGGTTTTCCACGTAAAAATTATGGTGTTCTTCGTTTATTTTTCGCAACCATTTAGTTCTATCGAACATGAAAAATATGGGATCACATCATTGGACACATCTGTGGGAAACTTTGAGCTAAGACGTTGAAGAAAAAGGATTTTTCACATAGATCAAAGGAAAGAAGTATGGTTAGAAGAAAAGGTCGCGGAGGTTCAAGGGGGTATATGTCAAATCCCCCATCATATTCGTCCTCGGTGCGCGAAGAAGAAGATGATGATGCGAAGTCGTCCCAAAACATTCTCAGGCATTTCCTACTGGAGGAGTGCCTATGGAGCGATTAACTGAAGTAATTGCAAAAACTGTGGGGGAAGTCATGAAGCAATTTATGATCCCACCCCAGCAAGACAGAACCACCGAAGATGAATAAGACTTGACTTCTTCGAAAGGGTGGAAAGAGGAAGTGAAGGAGGTTAAGGATCTCCCCAGTCGGATGGGCGAAGAAAGTGATAAAACTTTGCCCCATCATATGGAAGATCTGAAAGATGAGTTACACCAGATGCGCAACAAGAGGGAGGGTGTATCTATCAAATACGGAGGAGCACGCCATTTGCTCATCAAGTTGTCGATGATCCCTTGTCACCTAATTTCCAAACTTTGAATGTGGGGAATTATGATGGCAGCACAGATCCCGATGAGTATTTATCGTGATTTGAGAATGCTTTGCTCTTCACCATCTCACAGATGAAGTGAAACGTCGGGTTTTTCTGACTACCCTAGCAGGGGCTGCTCAGTCTTGGTTTAATCAATTGCCATCAGGGATAATAGATTCATTTCCAAAATTCAGCTTGTTGTTCTTACATCAATTTGCGAGCAGCAGAAGTTGCAAGAGAACAACCCTCAGCTTGTTTGGACTCAAGCAAATAGAAAATGAGTCTCTTCGGGACTTCATAAAAAGATTAAATCAAGCATATCTTGACGTCCCCCATGTTACCTCAGAGATACTCATTATCGTCTTTACTCAAGGGCTACGAGAAAGAGATCTGCTAAGATCTTTAGCTATAATACCACCTTCTGATTATGTCGAGCTACTGGGAAGAACTTCTAAATATATCAACTTAGAAGAAGCCCAAAAAATGAAACAAAGAAATGAGATGAAAACAGGAAATGAACCAAATCAGAGGGATAAACAATTAGAACAGCCGAGACGGAGTTTCGAACAGTATCTCTCGATGAGGCCTCCTCGAGAGGTAGCCATGAATCAGAGGGAGCCGAAGAGAGGTCGAGGTGGATATTCTGGGGTGGACAATTCCGATGAGGATATTCTCGGGGAAGAGGAGCTGGTAGGTTTGGAGGAAGGCAAGGACCCCGAGATTAACCAGTTGGCAATAACCCACCTCCTCGGAATAATGCTAATCCGGAGAGGGGGCACTTAGGCCAGTACCGTGGGCAATCAGAGGAAAGAGGCATGAGGAGGATGACAACCAAATTGTAAGGGAGGTGACCCCAAATAATGCTCATAACCGATGAACTATACATATGATTTTAGGGGAATATCAGACGGAGATTCTAATCGAGCAAGATAAAGTTATACTCGGAAGTTGCAAGTGATGTCGATTGTCCCACATAACATCCAGAAGGGCCAACCATTGCTTTCAAGCCTGAATATTTGATTTTTTCATTCACTTTTGAGGGTTTTTCATGTAAAAATTGTGGTGTTCTTCGTTTATTTTTCGCAAAAACTTAATTCTACCAAACACGAAAAATATAGGATCACATCAATTATAATTAATGAAAGTTGAGGATGTAAATTTTAATTTTATAAATGATGGTTGTAAAGTAAAATTTGGATAAAACTATTGAATATTTATTATAATTTACTTGTATATATATATCATATCGTATCTTAGAAATCCAAAAATTACATGCAATTATATGCATATTCATATATCCACGTATCCGTGCATCATAGTGTGCAATTTATATCGGATTAAAGGAGAAATCGCGGCTAAACTGTAGTAAACGAATCAATGCTATCATCTCGAATGATGCTCATCCAAGGGTTGTGCTACCCCCATGGGGTAGTGCCCATGGGGGTAGCCAAGAAGTATTCCTCGATGACAACTAGGAAATTATTATATTATTATTATATTCGGTTACTGGTACACTAGTTCATAATTAGTTGAATAGGTAAGAGCACTAATTAATGTCCCCCCTATGAGCTGTAATCATACGTCCCGATTGGCCCGCTTTGCTTTGGCTTTTTATCCTCGTACATTTTCAATTGTTTTTTTTTTGTCCAACTATTAATGCTGGCATATATTAAATTACAACTTTGGTTTTTTTATTATTAAAAGAATGTATCAAATTAAACAAACACCCATTCAAACATCATCCACATAGTTCAAATAGTTGTTTTTTTAGACCGTTTTTGTTTGGAGAACTCGAATTGAGTTTTTCAAAGCTTTTAAACTTAAATAAAATGTTGAAGTTTGAATTAATTCCATCGCTGATACACCTTAAAAATTAAACAAAGTCTAACCATGTCGGCCTACGAAAGGGACCGGTGTCCACGCAATGGCCACAGTTGATTCGGATGCGTTGGTTTTTATTTTCAACTTCGTTTTTAAAATTTGAGTTGCATTGTTAAGATCAAATGTAAAACTTTTGGTAAAACGGTAATTTTTTTTTTTGGCAAGGGTGGGCACTTGCCCCCCTTGCCCACTGAGTGCAAGGGGATTGTTGGGAAACAATAATTGCTTATACTAGAGATTGATTAAAATATAACACTTGTACTACTGTACTATCTAAAAGATTTAAGTTGTTTTATGTCAACAACTATATTTTTTGATAAAATAACTATAAGGTCGATCCCATAATTACTACGTCATTAGTGCCGCAAGAGGATGATTTGGAAGCATCAATCACCAATTAATTTACAGAAAAATTAAAAAGGTGTGAAGAAATCGATCTGATTCGAACTACTTTTATTCGAAAGATATTGAGAGAAATTAATATATTTGATTAAAATTGTACACAACTTATTATATTAAACCAATTTACCCACTTTACGTTATGGATAAATATTAATATTTTCTAGAGAGGTCATGAGAGTTAAATGAAAAAAAATCGTATAAGGCAAAAAACCTAACTACATTACGTTAGAGCACTAACCTTTTTGGTCATGCTTTAATAGTGCAAGATTAAAGGTGTCAAACAGATCGTATTGAGCCAAGAGCATAGGTCCGTTGGCAAAAAACTTTTATTTTTTATTTTTTAATACTATCGATCGATCGACAACATAAGTAATGATCGATCGATAGCATTCGATGCTGCAACACATATTAGATTAAATTATTGTATGTACATGGTATGACTTAAAATGAATCGAATTGTATGTACATGGTACGGCTTAAATTATTTATTTGAGTCTCCGCCGTACGTATAGACATCGGAACCACCGGGGTTTAAAGCAAAGGCACATCAATCCGCAGAGGCTTCGGCGGCTGCGGCGGCTTTTGCACTTCGACTGTGATTTCTCCCTGTCTCGGAGGGTGGCATGGACATGGCAGCGCGATGAATTTCGGGACATTATCCCCTGGCATTAGTATTACTTGCAGGCCCTGATGTCGTTTCAAATTCAGAAATAATAATTAGTAATTTGGACATACTAAGTATAGATATTAAATTTAATGTAAAATATAATTTAATTTACTAACTTTTATTAAAATATTTAATTATCTTAAATAAAATTATGTTTTTTCAATAAAAATAAAAGTAGCGTGGAAAAGAGATATATTGGAAAAAAACAAAAAACTTGTATCATATTAAAAAAAATGAAATGCATAACAAATCAATTGCTTTTTGAAATGAAAAAAAAACAAATAAGAAGAAGAAGAATGTAAAGAATATAAGGCAATTGTTATTGCATACCAGTATACAATTTCAATAGAAGGATCACCCGATTTTTAAACTAAATATATACGACCAAAAATTTAACTTTTTAACATATAAATAGTAATTCACATATCAATTTTTTGGGGGTTTATCCTAATTATTGAAATATTTAGGAAAACTTGTGTTAGAATCACGCGCCAAAAGTTGTAGATAGGCAACTTTATTTTATTTTTGTATTCAATGGCGGCGAAAAGCACATACGAATACGAAGTGACATGGGAACATGAATGGCTGCACTGTGTCGATGGTGAAGCTTGTAATGCCATAGATATTGCAGATATTATATCCGTCTACGAGCACACATAAGAATTGATTGGAGTCTTATTTAGACACCCCAACAACTAGTTTTGCAAAACAAAAAATGTCGAGAGGATAGAATTTATAATTCAAAATAAACATCAATAACAATTCTGTTAATTTTTTGTTATATAGTACCGAGTATGTGTATATATGTAAAAAAAAAAAACTATATACCATATTGGGGTCTTTGGTTTCGGAGTGGCTAAGATCGCCATTGGCCTCGAGATCAGTGGCACGATTTGAGAAAGATCGTTGGAGCTTGTCCCAATGGTAGCAGCATGAAAATACACCACTAAGGCTGAATATGACCAATAACAGTAGCACCGTGCCTAGAGGAAACCCGATCGTGGGTCGAGACGTCGTAGCGTGTGAACCCTGAGCAGCACCATATGAACCCTCCATTAGGCTCTAGTCTTGTACTGCTTATTTGTCTATGGTTTTTCAGTGTCAAGAAAGAATGAAAGTCTGATTTTAAGTACTAAAATGTGAGTTGTGGAGAGTAGAAGAAGTGGGTTGAATGGTTTTGGTTTGAGTGAGAAATAAAATTTGGGATGGTGGGAATTTATAAAATAGATGGACTTTATTTATTATTTAATTTATTATATTCTTCTCTCTTTCTTCTTTTGTGGTGAGAGATGGGATGTGGAGTATGTGTGAAGGGTTACTTTTGCCTGGTGAAAATGGGTTTCATTGTTGCTGTCCTTAAGGACACTGCTCTAAGGGGCATTATTCACCATTCATTTAGAATCTTTTTTTCTTTTTTAAAAAAAGATTTCAAATGAATGATGATGATGCCCCTAAGGGCACTACCCTTAAGGGCATCATCAAACAAACCGTGAAAATGCATATAGAATTTTGGGTTATGGGTGTCATATAGAAGAATAAAGAGTATATTTGGAATTATAAAAAAAAAAATCACAAATATACTCAGTCTAGGGGGTTTGAATTTTGGACCATAATAACAATTTTTTGGTTCTAAAGATATTTGGCGATAATCATTCGGAGGATGGTTACATTAGGAAAATAGCATTTGTGTGGATATAAAAATATAATTTATATTTTTGACAAGTATTAAAAGGTGTAGAATCAAATTAAAGCAAGTATTTGACATAAAAGATCAAAATGTTGAAAATAAATCACTATGAAACGTAGCAAATTTGCATGGAGATGAACTTTATGCCAAAATCAATCTAATGTTGACGAGGAGATCACTAAATGGCTCCTTTTACGTATACTTCTTTGCTACGATGCATGGATACGGACAAGGCGATATTGGCACGATACGATACGGACACGACGACACAGATTTATAAAATTTTTAGGATACGACACGGCACTGACACGTTTGTATGTTTTTATATTTTTATATATATTATACATGTATTATATTACAAAATACTAAAATACACAATTTTTAAAACCATGTAAAGTAACAAAAATACTTTTACCAAATTCAAGTATTATATAAATAAATGTTTGTCATTGAAATTATCATAGTATATTCATACTAACAACATTCAATTAAAATAAAGTTTAACAAACACGTCTAAATAAAAGAAAACACCAAAAATATTTTTACCAACTTTAAAAAGGAAATAAATACGAGATCAGACATGTTTTTGAGTATGGTATAATTTAGTGTATATATATATATGTGTATATATATATATTTATTGATGTCATGCGACATATTGACTTTCTCGTGTAAAATCCCCTTAAGAACTGAACAGAACAAATGCCGAGCAGAGCAACGACGAACAAGTAGCACCGAGCAGGGTGGTGCCTAACAGCTATTAAACCCTCCTCGGTTTTCTGGTCAAAGGTTAGCGAAAGACCCGGAGATAACCAACAAATCAACCGGCGTGAATAAATGTGCAGTAATGGGACGCGGATTTCTCGGACACTTTTGGCCCTAGTTAAGCCACGATCAGAGGAGATCGTGTTTCGAATCTCCCGCGAACTAATCACCGGGAATAGCCCTATAAATACCCACGGATAGTCTCATTGAAAGGGGTTGGATTTTTTAGGCAAAAAAGACTCCAAAGATAGCACATATATTTCTGTTTGGTCATTTTCGTCATTTTTTAAGATATTTTCATATAGTCATTCTATGATCATATATTGTGTCAAAAAGTCCTGTAATAAATCAAGAGTGTGCTAGTGAAAATTATAATGGACTAGGTCCCGTGGTTTTTCTCTCAATTCGAGGGCTTTCCACCTAAAAAGTTTGGTGTCTTTCCTTTATATTTTCTAACACTTATTCTACCATAGATCGAGAAATAACGGATCACATCATATATATATATACATATATTTGTATATATATATATATCCCGACTTCTGTTTTCGACCATAATGTTGTGGGATAATAACTATTTATCTGTGGTGATATCATGAGAAACGTTATTCTTATTTTTCAGATCCTAAGACGGTAACTATATCCGTTGTTCTGAACATGTTTAAGAGGATCGTACAGACTGGAAGATCAAGAAGACCGGGAGTTGGTAAGACCTTGGAACATTCATAATTTGAATCTGTATTTTGTGTAATCTTTCTTTATTGTTTTATTTATGCATCTGTTAGCAATAAAGTGAAATTATTTTGTTTCAATTTCCTTGTTCGGATTTTAATGATTTACTCGTGGGATCGGGATGTTTGGTCCACGTTTAAACTTTAAATTGCCTAAGTTGTTGTGCTCGGGGTAGCGAGCTTGTTCGGGATTTTAATGATTTACTCGTGGGATCGGGATGTTGGTCCATATTTAAACTTAAAATTGCCTAAGTTGTTGTGCTCGGGGTAACAAACTTGTTCGGAGTTTTAATGATTTACTCGTGGGATCGGGATGTTTGGTCCACGTTTAAACTTAAAATTGCCTAAATTGTTGTGCTCGAGGTAGTAAGCTTGTTCGGAGTTTTAATGATTTACTCGTGGGATCGGGATGTTTGGTCCACGTTTAAACTTAAAATTGCCTAAATTGTTGTGCTCGGGGTAGTGAGCTTGTTCAGCATTTTAATAATTTACTCGTGGGATCGGGGTGTTTGGTCCACGTTTAAACTTAAAATTTCGTAAGTGGTTGTGCTCGAGGTAGCGAGCTTGTCTGAGTTTTAATGATTTACTCGTGGGATCAGGATGTTTGGTACACGTTTAAACTTAACATTGCCTAAGTGGTTGAGCTCGGGGTAGTGAGCTTGTTTGGATAAATAATTTACTCGTGGGATCGGGATGTTTGGTCCACGTTTAAACTTAAAATTGCCTAAGTTGTTGTGCTCGGGGTAGCGAGCTTGTTCGGGGTTTTAATGATTTACTCGTGGGATCGGGATGTTTGGTCCACGTTTAAACTTAAAATTGCATAAGTTGTTGTGCTCGGGGTAGCGAGCTTGTTCGGGATTTTAATGATTTACTTGTGGGATCGGGATGTTTGGTCCATGTTTAAATTAAAATTGCCTAACTTGTTGTGCTCGGGGTAGCGAGCTTGTTCGGAATTTTAATGATTTACTCGTGGGATCGGGATGTTTGGTCCACGTTTAAACTTAAAATTGTCTAAGTTGTTGTGCTCAGGGTAGCAAGCTTGTTCGGGATTTTAATGAATCGTGGGATCGGGATGTTTGGTCCACATTTAAACTTAAAATTGCATATGTTGTTGTGCTCGGGGTAGCGAGCTTGTTCGAAGTTTTAATGATTTACTCGTGGGATCGGGATGTTTGGTCCACGTTTAAACTTAAAATTGCCTAAATTGTTGTGCTCGGGGTAGTGAGCTTGTTCGTAGTTTTAATGATTTACTTGTGGGATCGGGATGTTTGGTCCACGTTTAAACTTAATTGCCAAAATTGTTGTGCTCGGGGTAGTGAACTTGTTCGGAATTTTAAAGATTTACTCGTGGAATCGGGATGCTTGGTCCACGTTTAAACTTAAAATTGCCTAAGTGGTTGTGCTCGAGGTAGCGAACTTGTTCGGAGTTTTAATGATTTACTCGTGGGATCGGGATGTTTGGTCCACGTTTAAACTTAAAATTGCCTAAGTTGTTGAGCTCGGGGTAGTGAGCTTGTTCGGAGTTTTAATGATTTACTCGTGGGATCGGGATGTTTGGTCCACGTTTAAACTTAAAATTGCCTAAGTGGTTGTGCTCGAGGTAGCGAGCTTGTTCTGAGTTTTAATGATTTAATCGTGGGATCGGGATGTTTGGTCCACGTTTAAACTTAAAATTGCCTAAGTGGTTGAGCTCGGTGTAGCGAGCTTGTTCGGAGTTAATGATTTACTCGTGGGCTCGGGATGTTTGGTCCACGTTTAAACTTAAAATTGCCTAAGTGGTTGAGCTCAGGAGTAGCGAGCTTGTTCGGGATTTTAATGATTTATTTGTGGGATCGAGATGTTTGGTCCACGTTTAAATTTAAATTATCGTCGTTATTTTGTTCAAAGGAAAGTAACAAAGTGAATAAAATAGGTTTATTCATATCAAAGAGTAACACAGTAGTGATCAAGAAAAGAAAATAAAGTCCATACTCTATGGATGAAAGATCTCTTCGGGGAGGCTTTCTAGTGCAGCCCCTACATCGAGGAAATCTTTTGAAGCCCCTTCGGAGGATAGCCCTGGGCTTCAAATTGGCGAATGCATGCTTCAAATCCATGGTCAAAAATTTAGAAGCACGATCCGCCACCATGTTACCATACTCATGGGACTTCAAAAATTCAGCCTTTTTAGCAAGCCAGAATTCCTCCATCTGAGCAGCAACAAAAGACTTCTCTTGAGCAAGCTGCTCAAAGACAGATTGATATTGCTCAGCCATAGATTTATACTGCTCCGATAAAGTGAAGTTAACGCCTTCCATATCAGCTAACTTTTTCCGCTCTTCCGCAAGGGTTTTCTCCGCTTCATCCCGAGCTGTCACTATGGCCAAGTGCCGCTCTTCCAGAAGACTCATAGATTTCTTCAAGTCCTCACCCATATTCTTTAGCTGCTTGATACGCTTCTGGTTATGGCCATCGGCCGATCGTACCGAGTGGAAACAGGTGAGAAGTTCACCCGCCATCATATGAGTCTGCATCAGAACATAAATAATGAATATATCGAAAGGTGCATGCTTGGAAGATTGGTTAATAAAAACATTTACCTGGGTGAAGGAAGTGGAGAATTCGTTCACTAAGTTGCTGAAGGCCAACTCCCTGTGATATTTGCGGTCGGCAGAGTTGGGAGAGTGGCATAAGATAGATTTGGAGGTTTTGGGGTCGGGTTTCTTCAGCATGGGGATGTTGGGAGAATAAGTCCAAGAGGGAATATGATATCTCGAGGGGGGCCGAGAAGCACCAGGAGCAGGTTGGGATGAGGCTCGAGGCTCAAAAGGGATGAGGGAAGAAGAAGTTTTCTTAAGGGGAGGGGATTTCGGGGAAGAACTCGGGCCCTCGGGTGTGGCTCTTTTTCGGCGTGGAAGGACCAGGGTCCCCTCAGGAGAAGCCCTCTCATCGGAGGGAGTCATGATCTCAACAGAAGGGGGAGGGGCAGGAGCAGCAATAACTGCGGAAGTTTGGCCTTTCTGGTGTTTTTCCTTTAGCTTCGCGGCCATCCTGGCTTTCATCATCTTTGTTTCTGAAAAAGAAAAAAAAAAGAGTTGAGTGAGTATTAGTCCAAGCATAACAAGTTAAAAATACGAACAAATGAGACTGCTTAAAAGCACTCACCGAGGGGCATTTTCAAGGATGCACCCTTCGGGCTAAGTTGGAACAAGTATAGCAGTCCGTCGCCAATAAGCTCCATTAAGTTAAAACACTGATCACCAAGTTTATGATGAACCGACAAATACGGTTCCTCCTCAAGGTAACCCTTGATTGATTTGCCCATCGGGAGATTTTCCCTCCACTCCATAGGGCAATCCCAAGGCTGAAGCGAACGAGCAAAAAAGTATGAGTTTTTCCAGTTTTTTATAGACGAGGGGTATTTTTTGAGGAAACCAACCCCTGTCCGAGAAGAAAAATAAAAAAGGCCAATTTCTTTCTTATTTAATTGAAAAAAAAGCAATGAAAAAGTTCAGGAGTAGCTTAAAACCCAAAAAAGAGAGAACTATGAAGAAGCCCGCCAATAGTCTATAAGTATTGGGGAACAGTTGACTAAAAGAGACAGAAAAATAGGAGGCTACTTCGATAAAGAAGGGGGGAATAGGAAAATGAAGGCCTCCTCGGAGCTGGTCTATGTAAAAAGGAAAAAACCCCTTAGGGGGCAAGTGGGGACGAGATCCAGAAGGGGGAGCAATAATAGAAGTCCCCTCAAAAATCCCCCATTTGGCTCGAATGTTACTTAAGTGCTGATTCGACTTGACCTCAGACTCAAAAATCTCAAACCAAGGAACACGGGCTTTCACTAAGTCCCACTCTGTAGCAATTCGCTGCTCGTTTAACCGAGCAGCCGAAGCGGCTCGTCTTGCTTTACTTCATTGGGGTGATTGACTTTCTCGTGTAAAATCCCCTTAAGAACTGAACAGAACAAATGCCGAGCAGAGCAACGCCGAACAAATAGCACCAAGCAGGGTGGTGCCGAACAGCTGTTAACCCTCCTCGGGTTTTCTGGTCAAAGATTAGCGAAAGACCCAGAGATAACCAACAAATCAACCGGCGTGAATAAACGTGTGGTAATGAGACGCGGATTTCTCGGACACGTTTGGCCCCAGTTAAGCCACGATCAGAGGAGATCGTGTTCCGGATCTCCAGCGAACTAATCACCGGGAATAGCTCTAAATACCCATGTAGTCTCATTGAAAGGGGTTGGATTTTGAGGCAAAAAAGACTCCGAAGAGAGCAAATATATTTCTGTTCGGTCATTTTCGTCATTTTTTTAAGATATTTCCATAGTCATTCTATGATCATATATTGTGTCAAAAAGTCCTGTAATAAATCAAGAGTGTGATAGTAAAAATGATATTGGACTATGTCCCGTGGTTTTTCTCTCAATTCGAGGGCTTTCCACGTAAAAATTTTGGTGTCTATCCTTTATTTTTCCTAACTCTTAATTCTACCATAAATCGAGAAATAACGGATCACATCATATATATATATATATCCCAACTTCTGTTTTCGACCATAATGTTGTGGGATAATAACCATTTATCTGTGGTGATATCATGAGAAATCGTTATTCTTATTTTTCAGATCCTAATACGTTAACTATATCCATTGTTCTGAACATGTTTAAGAGGGTTAATTCTAGAAGATTAATATTAATTAACCATTAAAAGGCTTAGAGATTCAGTGTATATGTGAAATAAGTTCTATTATGAATTGGTTAAGATGTTAAAAGTATATATTTGTTTTGTCAATCACCTATTTCTCATCGTTCAAACCAAATGCAGCCACATTAATTGTATATTATTGATTTGTCACCAATAGCTCAATATTAGTCCCAATCAGCACGTTCATTTTTGTAATTTTTTTAGCTTTAATCACTTCTCCCATCATTCAAATATTCTGCCTGGGGATTTTGAAACCGTCTGGATTACAATGTGGAACTGTGTGATCTGGAGCATTTTGAATCTTCAGAATGTAATGGTATTCAAGGAAGTAAGTCCGGATTCTAGATAGAATTAAAATTAGATTTCGGACTTGGTTGGTAGCTAAAAAAGCTTATATTGGATCATACAGCGTCATCGATTGGTATAGATTTCTTTTATCATGTTTCGATCTTAGCTAGACTGCCTAACTTGTAATCTATAGGTATTTGTTTTTTACTAAAATAACATCTCACACATATCCAAGAGCATATATTTCCACCGTCTCCACCACATTCTTAAACTCATCCACCACCACAAACCGCCGACCGCCGCAGCCACCTGATCTTGCAATTGCGGAATCTTCACATAAATCCTAAAACTTTATGTGGAGCTGGTGGTGTACGTTCACGAAATCATCTGCCTAAATTCTCCAATCCATCTGCGTGAATCATATGCCCATCCGTGTGAAATCATATGCACGAAAAATCTGTAGCTTACAAATCCTTCTGAGTTCGACATTTGCATGTTTGATTTTGAATTTGAATTTGAATTTATGACTTCGATGGGGTTGGCGGCACCAGTGAAACTTATGTATTTTTATGCAGATGATTTGAGTTTTGATAATCTTTGGGCTTTTCATAATAATTTTGGATTTTGAACTGCTCGTGAATAGTGTACAAAAAATCGTGCACAAATGTACAAAAAATTGTGCACCAATGAATAAAAATCGTTCATAAACTAATCGTGCACAACAAACTAAAATAATCGTGCACAACAAACACTACTAATTGTGCATAAACAAACCAACACATTCAATCGTGCATCTTAACTCAAACCCCTCATATATTAGTACATAAACTAATCGTGCATAACAAACTAAAATAATCGTACATAAACTAACAATTTTAACCGTGCATAAACCAACAAATTCAATCGTGCATTTTCAAACATTACTAATCGTGCATAAACCAACAAATTCAACCGTGCATAAAATATTCGTGCACAACAAACTAAAATAAGCACAACAAACACTACTATTCGAGCATAGACTAACAAATTCAATCGTGCATCTTCATTTCCTTCGTGCATCTTAACTCACCCCTCATACATTAGTACATAAACTAATCGTGCACAACAAACTAAAATAATTATGCACAGCAAACACTACTAATCGTGCATAAAATAACAAATTCAATCGTGCATCTTCAATTCAATTCAATCGTGCATCTTGATTAATCGTGCATAAACATGATCTTAACATGTTGGTGCACAATTATTTAACATGGTGGGACATTGTGGTGCACGATTTTTTAACATGCACGATTTTTTTAACATTTGCTGCACAATTTTTGCAATTGGGTGAACCATTTTTTTGTGATGGGGTGCACGATTTTTTAACGATTTTTAACATGTTGGTGCATGATTATTTAACATGGTGATGCACGATTTATGTAATGACGCTGCACGTTTTGAAATCAGATATGAAAGATTGTTAGGGTTTACAAGAGAATGAGCAGCAACGTCTTTCATCGCGCCTGAGACTAAAGTTGGCCGTGCTTGAGTTGATCAAGCTCTTCCTATCGTTGGAGCTGAATTCAGATCCGTTAATTGCTAGGGTTTCCGAGTTTTGTAGTAGTGTCCATCGCGCATTGACTTCCACGAACGTGGAGTTGATAATATATTTTTTTGTTGGAATGATGCTTTGAATATTTAATAAGGAGTTGCAGTTGAATTTATTGATAAAAAAATCGATGATAATGTTTGTTTGTAATGAATGAATTTGACGAGAGAATGAGAAGAATAGAAGAGAAGTTGATAAATTGAAGGCTGGTCATTGAAGAAGAAGAACCGTGGCCCTTTTTGTAATTTTACCCAAAATGGACCTATGTGAACTTAAATTTTTTTGACCGATTAAAATGAATTATGTTCCATCAGCTGGTACCAGCATGTAAGTACCCCAAATTAAAACTTGTAAAGTGATCATAAACCAAATAAAGCCCAATTTGGAGTTACACTATATGGGCTTGAATTGGATTTTTGCAAAACAAAAGGATTGTATTTGAACCAACAGAAATCTCAAAATATCTCTCAAGACAAAAAGAGAGTACAATATAGTGTATAATTTGAATTAAATTAAATTTTCAAACTTTTTACATTAAAAAATACATTTATCAAGTTCCAAATAGAGAAATTGGAATCAGAGATATTATACATTCACTGAGTTTCGTTTTCATCCAGTTTAAATTAAAACAGAAAAATGAAATATTATTTGTTTGGTTTGTCTTTGAAAAATATAATTGTTACTGTATATGTCAATTATATACTAAATTATTTAAAATAATTATGTTAGAATTCTAAAATATTATATTTTGGTTACAATATATAAGAATAATAGAAATTTTACGTAAATGATTCTACACGAGATGTAAAAATGAATAATTTTTTGGAAAAAAAGAGAACGTAATATATACATATGGATAATATATATGTTTAAAACTTAAATATAAGTTAGTTTTCGTGTATATAGGTAGATGGGTAATTGGTTATCTACTAAATTTTTGCACATTTTTCTCATTTAAATTTTCTGCGATATCAGTTAGGCCATGCTAATCAATCCTCCGCAAACAGCAAGTTCCCGAGGGGATAGAGCCAGTCTTTAATTGGATATCAGTCCCATGGAAATTGTTCCAACCTTATTTAATTGATTTTGTTTTTTTTAAATACAAATTTCTCATTTACAAACTTCATAGAAAGATACGCAACTCCATCACAATATGTCATTTAGACGAAACCGAATTACAAGATGCACTTGGCCAAAACAGAAACAAAATCTTATAAGAAGCTCACGACTTAATAATGCAACTAAAGGACATCAACAACTAATTTCATAATCACAATAAATTCAAAAAAAAACTACAAACCAGAATACTTTATTCCACAGCAAATTGCAAAAGTCAGGTTGTCAATAAAAAGTGCCCCCAAATAATCAATTGGGCATAAACACCAATCACTAATAGAAAAGCAAAAAGTTCGATGGTGTTGAACTTTGATCCAAGTCCACAGTTATTTTGACATTTTCTACTACTTGTTCAATTTCTGGTATCTGTCCTTAAAAATCAAACAATTTCTTTGTTTTCAGATAGACCAAACTATGCATTACCAAATCATTAACCAGAATTTCCTCAAAGCTTTTTTATTTCCCAAGCCAATACAGTTAGAGAAAAGAGTGTACATCTCCATGAGGAACCGAAGATAGACCAAATCAATCAATACATCTCATCTGCATCTGCACCTTATAAGTAAATGGGGAAATAAGTTGAGACCTCATAATAATAAATCTTGTAGTTATGTAAATGATGCTCATTGAAGAAATATTTATGATTGAAATTTTTTTGTATCGATTTAAGACTTGAATCTTAATATATGAACTGCTGAAAACCAACAATGATGAACATAAGACAGGGGGTATAAAACTAATGGCGATCGTGGAAAAAATAATTTTAACTAAATAACCAAACAAATGAAAGATATTTTGTATATGCACTTCTTTTTCATGCATGTGATGTAACCGGCGGAATGAAAGACATTTATATGAAGAAGCATTTGTGCCAAAATTGTCATAATTTTATTCTTTCTCGCTTCTAAGGAACACTAATTGTCACGCCTCGAAACCGAGCATGTGACACCGACGTTGATTAATAATTCGAAATTCAACAAGCATCGTAATACAGATTATAGCGAAAAACCAGTCTTTATTCCAAAATAATCAAAAATGTCTTTACAACTTGAAATATAAATATTATAAATTGTTCAATATTCTAAAGGATAGCGGAAGCATAAAATACTTTAAATTAATATCTTAAGTCTTGACAGCATCACCGGATCACCAACCCCAAAATTGTTCTTGCTCCTCGTTATCAACCTGTTCTTCGTCCTTATCTGGGGATGTGAGAGTAAGGGGGTGAGTGGTGGAAAACACTCAGCAAGTGGGGGACAATCGTATGTGACCCAACATATAAATATAATAATTTTTCAGAAACAGGTATCAAAAATTAGAACAGACACCGATATGAATACAGAATAGAAACTGAACAGAATTTGCTCATCGGAGCCAGAACATAACAGGAACCTCATATCAGAATCATATAACATATACTAAAATAAGCACAATAAATCATCTAGTTTCTTTCTGGTACTGATATCAGTTCCCTGGACATAACCCTCCTAGAAATGATGTCAGAACATCGGATCACCCACGAATAAAGGGTCTGAAATTCAGAACAACAGTTAACCACCATATCAGGTCAGAATAACAGTTATAATCCCACCGCATCAGGGTCAGAAACAAAGCTCGGAATTCCTTACCAATTGGATTTTGATATTAAGTGCTTCAGATTTCAAAAATCAGAATTTCATAATTTGAAAATAGTTCTAAAGATTGGATTTTTAAAACACATACTTATGATTTTAAAAGCGAAAGAATGATTTTTAAACAAAAGCCCACTTACTGTTATTGATCCTAAGCGCGTTTGAATAAATTCCGGGTTGCGAAGATGGTGCAAACTCCTCATTTCCTCTTTGCAATTTTCAAAAATTGGTGTGTGAAGTGTGTGGAGATTTTCGAAAATATGGTTGAATGAGAGAGCAATTTTTTTTGTGTGGTGTTTATGACTTGGTGTCTTGGTAAGATATAAGGTGAAATCCATGACCTTGTTTCCATAATTAAGGTTGGTGTGAGATGCAACATTTGATCTTGTTTTCATAGCTAAAGGTGGCCTACTTGGTGCACTTTCCATAGGAGGAGATTTTTGCTCAATTGATGCGAGATTTGGATCTTCACACTAATGATCTATCTAATGTATTCTGTAATTTGTTTTACTCGATGTATGTTGTATGGATTCGCAACGGGCAATCTCTTGATCTGATTGTTGAGAATTGTCTCACATTTGAAGTTTAGAAGCTATACTAGCTCCTTATAAGATATATGTGCTACTCAACTTATAGCCAATTGGTTTTGAGTTGGAACCACATGTATTCTTAACACTTGCAGCATCGAAATTACCCGTTGTGTATTATGGTTAAAAGAACATACTTCAACCTGCCGAGAAAAAGACTTTGTAATCTATCAAGAAGTGATTCCGCTATGTTCAATATATGAATTCGAAATAAGGGACTAGGCTTTGAATCGAGCTACTGGCGAGAGGATTATGTTTCAGTTATTATTATGTCTCAAAGACGTAGTTAACGGCAGATTATGTATTTGCATTCAATAAACTCTAATCTTCTATCTTAGAGTTTGTCCATAGTCGTTCCACATTTGCTGTCATGTTGAGTGCACTGTTTTGTGTATTGGAAGATAGAAATAGAGTTTCTATATGTATATATGTATTTAAAAAAATCGATTTGATTTTACTATCAAAACTTAATTGACTCGCATTCTTGTTCAGTTCATATTTGAGTGTATAACTCGAGCCGAGCTCGATAATTCATCTTTCAGTTATAAGTCTAATCTTAAGCTTATTCCGTCCAACAAAAAATAGTGCGCTGTGATTCCGAATGCAATTCAACAAGAAACTGATTCTTTTAATCAAAGATTCTTGACATAATAAGCAGCAGATTATGAAACAATCAAAACTTAGTAATTAAACCAAGATCCTTCTGTGTAATGCGCAGCTTTACGTGATCAAATAAACCAACCAAAGACGTAGCCCAGATTATGAATAACTACTGATATACATGAAACTTATATCATTGAACGATTACCAAGCTTTTGTGATTAAAATCTTGTACCCGGAATTCAATTCAAGAACACTGATATATATGTAATGCATACAGTATGAATATATGAGTAATTATGACAGGAATTAAAGAAATCAAACCAATCAAGAACGCCTAGATTTTACTTGGTTTGGATATGAAAATCCTACATCCACGGGAGAAACATTTATTGATCACTTCTTGAGATACAATGCAAAGCTTCCGGTACATGAATTCAACTATACAGACCCACTTCTATTGATTACATTGAGTCTCTCATATAGAATTCACTCACATGCTCACACTATCCTATCTCTCTGTTCTTCCGAGGCTTCAAGTTCTTCTCACTGTTTTGAATTGCTTCTGAGTCTCGTCCTTCAATCTGCAAGACTTGAAAGTTTTTTATAGAGTTTGGCCAGCTCCACCTGCTCTCCAAATTCCCGGTCGCACAAGAAACCGCTAATCCAAACAGAAAACTTCAACTGCCTTTAAACTTCCTGTAATATCATGATCAAGCTCTGGTTTAGCCACTAACTCACCAAGAGTATAAAGTATATATGCAATAAACGTAAATGTAATCGTAGATCCGCTCAGGTAAACACGTCTCAACACAAATATCGTGTATATAGCAATCCAAGGTAAAGACTTCAAGGTGATACACCGAAGCCAGACTCTAAGCCTCAAAATCCCACACCGTATAAACTCACACAGAATACGAACGGAAGGGAAAAACACCAGTCAGCCAGAGACTAACATCTATAACAGATCTTCGAACACTCTCAACACAGATCTCTCAAGAATCGGGAGAGAAACACTCAAGAATCACGCACACCACAAGCTAGGGTTTTGAGTAGAGAGAAGACGAAGACGAAGACTGCTCAAATCACTGAATAAATTAGGGTTAAGGAATTTTACCCTATTTATACCCCGAATGGACGTCCTCGATTTAAGCTAATATATTGACGGACAATTTTTACAGACGAGGAAAGTTCCAGTAACAAGGTTGAGGCCCAAAAAATACATTAGGTGAGCTAAGAGATTGAAATGGGCCAGCAATGTTATTGGGCCACATTACAACATTCTCCACCTTGGTCCAATACAAGTTCACTACACAAACACATGTCGATAGTTTATCAGCATTGCCTTGTATCCCCAAATGATCAACAAGCACACAGCAGGTTGACATCATAGAGATAAGGGGAAACACGTAAGGGTGATTATATCATGCACACAGTTAGCTATAATCACTCTAGCAGCAGAAAAAACGAATCAGTCTCCAGTATCAAAGTTTTAAATTTTTCAGGCATGTATATAATTTTCTATCAGTTAAGCATTTAGTACCCATATCAGCAGGATTCTATTCAGTAGGTATTTCCTCAGATAAATGATTCATTTTGCAACAAGTCTCGTATAAAATGGAATCTAACATCTGTATGATCAGTCGTATCATGAAAAACAGGATTTTTGCATAATTGAACTCTCGATTGACTATCAGAAAATACATCAATGTTACCTTCGAGGAAGCCTATCTCAGAAAGCAAATCTTTTAGCCACATAGCTTCTTTTAAAGCTTCAGTGACAGCAACATACTCTGACTCGGTAGTAGAGAGAGCTACATTTGTGCTGCAGTTGAGATTTCCAGCTAATACATGAATCACACAAATTACAATCATAGGAGGTTGTTGATTTTCGATTATCTTTATCATTTGCATAATTAGAATCCGCATATCCCTTTAACTTTATATCATCTCACATTTGGAAATTTCAAACTGTACTTAACAGAATGTTTAAGATACCTCAAAAGCCATTTTACAGCATTCCAATGAACCATACCTCGATTAGACATGTATCTACTCAAGCAACTAACATTGTAGGCAATATCAGGCCTAGTGCTAACCATAAGATACATAACTGAACCAATGGCATTAAAATATGGTACTTTTTGCATACAGCTTAAATCATAATCAGTTTTAGGATATTGTTCTTTACTTAAGAAGAAATGAGCAGCAAGTGGAACATTTACAGGTTTGGCATTTGACGTAGAGAATTTACTCAAAATCTTTTCTACATATGGAATCTGATTAAGGAAAATCAAGAGTTTTTCCTATCCCTAATTATATTCATGCCTAGAATCCGTTTGGCATCCCCTAAGTATTTCATATAAAATTTAGAACTCAAACAACTCTTAACATGCTCAATGGATTTAGTACATGGGCTAATAATAAGCATATCATCTACGTAAATCACCAGGAATACAGGAACATAAACTTGTTCTTTACAATACATGCAATGATCATAATGACTCCTTTTGAAGTTCAAAGACATCATGCATTCATCGAATTTTTTATTCCATTGTCTTGGGGATTGCTTCAAGCCATATAAAGATTTCTTTAATAAACACACATAATCAGGGTTTTCGTATCCACAAAACCATCAGGCTAACGCATGTAAATTGTTTCAGTCAAGTCACCATCTGTTTTTACATCCATTTGCTTGCCAATTAAACTGAGCAACTAATGGTAGCATGATTCTTATTGTTGTAAATTTAACTACAGGAGCAAAGATTTCAGTGTAATCAATTCTCTCCCTTTGAGTAAAATCTTTTGCCCCTAACATTGCTTTAAATCTAACACACTCAGATTATGTTTTAATTTTATACAGCCACTTACAGTCCACAACAGAACATGCAAGTCTAGGCACAAGAATCCAAGTGTTATTAACATGCAAAGAGTTCATTTCTTCATGCATTGCAGCTAATCATTCAGTAGAGTGTTTCGATTTTAGGGCATCTTGGTATGTTTTAGGTTCACTAATGTAATTGATTCAAACACACTGAAAATGTAAGACGTCATGTGGAAGTCATCAAACTTAGAAGGTTGTCTAGTATTTCCATGCTCCACCTCATTTGGACTAGGTGGCAAATTAGAAGGGGACAAACAAGGCATATCACTTTCATTAAAGATAACATCCCTACTTATAAATACTTTAACAACATGGTGATCTTTAAGTCATAGTCTATATCATTTTACCCCTTCAGGGTAGCCTAGAAATACACATTTTACAGCTCTAGGTTCCAGTTTTTTGGGTTTTTTATGCACGAATGCAACACAACCGAAAACCTTTAACATTGAATAATCAATATTTTTACCAGTCCAAACGCTTTCAGGACATTTCCCATTCAAGGGCACCAAAGGTGGCCAATTAATCAAATGGGCAGCTGTTAGCATAGCCTCTCCCCAAAATTGTTTTGGAAGTCCTGAGGAGGATAGCATGTTCCTCACTCTTTCAAGTAACGGCATGTTCATCCTCTCAGCAACCCGTTTTGCTGAGGAGTATAAGGAATCGATTTATGTCTACGAATTCTAGAATTCACACACTGTTCATCAATTAAGGTATTACAGAATTCAAGAATCTGTCCTAAGAGTTTTAATCTTCTTCCCAGTTTGATTTTCCATTAAAATCTTCCAATACATCAGATTTATTTTTCATTAGGAAAAGCCAAACTTTTCTATAGAAGTCACCAATAACAGATAAGAAATATCTTTTTCCTCCTTGTATAGGTGTACTAGGAGGTCCCCACACGTCAGTATGCAGATACTCAGATTTCAGAGGTGGCAGATTTATTTGAGGAAGGTGAACTAGGGAACTTAACTCTATGTTGTTTACCATACACACGTGAATCACAAATGAAAAATTAGACTGTTTTCTCTTTCCAAAAACACTATTTTTGTACAGGATTTCAAGACCTTTAGAACTAAGCTGACCTAAACGTTTATGCCATAGATTAGAATGGTCTACTTTAACAGTGTTCACATAGGATTTTTCATTATTAGATTCAACATAACACACATACAAGTTCCTCTTCTTTTCCGCCTTAAAAATAACCAAAGAACCCTTAATTATTTTCATTACCCCCTTACCCCATCTCCCCTCTAACTCATCGTTCTCAAGAGTAGCGCAGGATATCAAATTGTTACACAAGTCAGTTACATGTCTTACATCCTTTAAAGTAACAATGCATCCGGTATCAAATTTTAGACAGTCATCACCAACACCAACAACATGACACTTCTTATCATTTGCCAAGGACACAAAGCCTTGCTGAATTTTATGGTTATTAGAAAAAAAATTCCTTATAGGTGACATATGAAAAGTGCATGCAGAATCAATAAGCCACTCATTTTCACTTACAGAGCATATAGGAACCGAATTAACAGAATCACAGTGTTCAACAGTCATAAACATATCACTCATGGTATCATTTATAGAGGTCATGTTAGCATGATTATCAGGTTGGTGACTCTTCACATTTTGATCATGGTTTTGTTTGTTTTTAGGACAATCCAGAATGTAATGACCAATTTCCCTGCATTTATAACATTTTCTGCCTTTAGGTATAGACTTAGATCTAGACCTATTCCTTGCTTTCTTTTTACTAGATTGGTCAATTCAGTTATTGCCACTATTTCTATATTGGGACCTCCCCCTAATATGCACGACCTCAGCAGATTTATGATTACCCACCCCATGAGTTTTTAAATCTTGTTCCTTACCTTTTAGGCCATTTATCACAGTGTCCATTGTAATTTGGTCTCTGCCATACTTAATGGGAGACTTAACATCACCGTAGAAATCAGGAATGGCATTAAAAAGACAACAAGGGTGTAATCATCAATGTTCTTGTCACTAGTTTGTTATATATCTTGTATAAGTTTGGTGAACTCATCTATGTTCTCATCCACATCTCTATTACGGTCAAGCTTAAACCTAAAGAACTTTTCTAGCAAGAATAGTTTCCTAGGTAGAGAAGTCATAATGTACAGCTCTTCCAATTTGTCCCATAGGGCTTTGGAAGAACTTAGTTTACCTACTTTCCTGAGCACAGAGTCAGACAAGTTCAAGATAATCAAAGAATAGGCCATTTCATCCACCTCATCCTTTTTATCAGCAGATTTATCAGTAGGAATAATACCATTTACTGCTTTAAACCCTCTTTATTGAATTAAAATCCCTTTCATTTTTTGTTGCCATATGGAAGAATCAGATTTTCCACTAAAAGGTTGTAGACCATAACCAGACATGATAGCCATCAATAAGACACACAAGTCGAATAACAACATAATTACAACACTCAAAGTATGCAGGGAAGCTTAATACGGAAAAAAATAAGCAGAGGATTAAAACGAACAACTGTAAGCTGAGATAATAGATGGATCGATCTAGACTCCAGAGTCAAGAACCCACCCCCAAGCACCAACAGGATTCCTCCACACTCAGGGTCAAGCGGCTTAACACAAGGGGATATCAAGGTCCTGAGTATGATTCCTAACAGAGAATGAATTATCAGAAGGTAATCACACAGAAAAGCCCAGGCAGAAAAGTTAACATATGAGCAATTAAAGTAGTCACAAAGTCTACTAATTAATATCACTACGGTACCACACAGTACAAAAGTAGGAGATTAGAGTTTGAGCAACCTGGATCACAACCAGAGGTTGTTTCTCAAGTCTTACCAACGCATATACCAGGTCACCGAGAAACCAGATCTCAAGATTCACCGAGAATCACCAAAACCACAAGATTCACCAAGAATCACCCACGGCTAGTACCAGAGCCTCGAAACCTGGCTATGATACCACTGTAATATCTTGATCAAGCCCTGGTTTAGCCACTAACTCACCAAGAGTATAAAGTATATATGCAAGAAACTCATAGAACAACACAGTTAGTATGTTAGTATATAAAACAGTAAAACACATAAACATAAATGTAACCGTAGATCGGCTCAGGTAAACACGTCTCAACACAAATATCGTGTATATAGCAATCCACGGTAAAGACCTCAAGGTGACACGCCGAAGCCAGACTCTAGGCCTCAAAATCCCACACCGTATAAACTCACACAGAATACGAACGGAAGGAAAAAACACTAGTCAGCCAGAGACTAACACCTATAACAGAGCTTCGAACACTCTCAACACAAATCTCTCAAGAATCAAGAGAGAAACACTCAAGAATCACGCACACAACGAGCTAGGGTTTTGAGTAGAGAGTAGACGAATACGAAGACTACTCAAATCACTGGATAAATTAGGGTTCGGGAATTTTACCCTATTTATACCCCGAATGGATGTTCTCGATTTAAGCTAAGATATTGACGGACAAGATGACAAACGAGGAAAGTTCTAGAAACAAGGCTGAGGCCCAAGAAATACATTAGGTGGGCTAAGAGGGTGAAATATGCCAGCAATGTTATTGTGCCACATTACAACACTTCCAGTTAACGTTTTTTGATCTTGAAAAAACTCCTTGGCCTCCTAAATGATCTGGTATTGAATATGAAGACAATTATCCTACATAGTGGTATTTATAATTATTGGGAATCAGTCTAACCAAATATAGTGTAATTTATCAGCCGATTATTCTATATTCTATTCAATCAGTTCAATAGTTCAAATATAACACATCCATATATATAATTGTATCACTAAAACTAACCTGTTTTTACAAAGAAAAACATATTCCCAAACAACTTTCCTGGGCCAAGCCCAGCAACATTTTCATCTCCATGGCCAATCGGGTAAAAAACACTGGGGAATTAGCCATCTTGCAAGTAATATCCTTAGGATAACATTGAATTAAATGTTCATGGCAAGATCTACTAGACATTGTTTGATATAATGGATATGATGATGGATGAATAGTTAAAAATTATGATTCATCTCAAGTACCAAACGGTAAATTATCGAATTAATCATAAATGGAAGGCCGTGCCCGTTAATTTGATAGGTAATTTTATGATCATGTTAATTCCACGATGAGTGTTAATAATTAACAAAATTTAGAAAAATCTCATACCCAAAAAGCTAAGTCTTTTTGGAAATGACTCTTCTACTTATTATCTCCGCAAAGTGTGTGAGTTTTCGTAGCATTAATTACGTGTGATGCGGTTGGTTTGACTATAATGAAGAGGAATGGGGAGCAAAGCGTGCAAAGGCAATTGACATCTAATGATTCCCGTGAGACAAAGCATCAACATTAAGTTAACTCAAATAAGTTATTTATATAAATATTAAATTATTATTATTACAGGAAAATAATAATAATATCAATATTCACAAACACTTACTTTGAGTTATAGTTCTTTCATTTTCATTGTATAATTCGAAGTATATGTGATTAATAAATGACTTTGAATTTTTTTTTTTAGCTAAAGAATTAATATAATAAACATGTACAACGACGATCCGGACACATGTGCCGAAGTTTATACAAAACAACTAATAAACAACCGCAAATACGACCTAACATTGACATTGCTAAATACAAATCTAGTAAAGGTCTGTTGAAGATGTGAGATGCCAAAAATCCATACATTTTTAGAGTGGATGAAACCTTTTATGTTTATATTTTATATTACACCTATTAGATTTGAAAAGTCGATGTCTCATATTTATTAGTACTCAAATTAACTATCCTTAAATATTACACCTATTGGGATGTTTTGTTTGAGCAGAAGATATATTTTAGAACCATTTATCTTGATAAAATATTTTTAATGAATTTTGAAAACCTATTTATAATTAAAATGAAATCAATTTTTTTTTTATGTTTAACATGAAATCAATTTAAGTTAACATTAAATGTTTGACCAATTATTATTAAAATAAATGAAGGGTGGATTATAATACATGAGTGGTTATGAGAGTCCGAGTCAGTCACCACCCGGCAAATCATAGTTCAATTGCTGCTTTCTTGTCCCCTCACTAATTATCACTATTCCAACACCTTGTTTTTCTATGTCCCCTCAACTTTCTTATTATAATATATGTACTATCGGACGACGCATACATAACCACGTCGTGTGTAACATAATAAATTAAATCATAAAAACTCTATTCTATCTTAGTTTTATCTTCGATAAGGTTAGGCTCCATTTGATGGAAAGATTTGATGGATTTGGATTTCAAATCCTTAATACAAATTCATTCAAATTGTAAGTCTAATTTTGTTCAAATCCACCATCTATAATTTCAAGCCATTTTTAACAAAATCAAGATATTTTAAATTTAAATTCTCATATCCATTCTTGATTAAAATACAGCCTTAGATTAGTTATAACTTTTCCTTGTGAACCCATAACCAAAGATTAAGACCTTATACTTAGATTAAGAGAGGGACTATTGAATAAAATTTAAAAATATGTATTCCTAATTTTAGAAAATTATATATACTTTCCCTTCCTCATTTCTTCTCAATTCATTTCTGGTTGGCCACATTTGATTTGTATAGTAAAATGTGAATAAAGTATTTGATAACATTAATTTTCTTAAAAGTATATTAATTATGTTTGAGAGGGATATGAGTTTGTTATTTAGGAATAAGATTTACTTATTACTCAATAATATTTTTTTAGAGTTGAATTTAAGATATAAATTATATAAACTAAAAGACGATGCAATTTTTTTTAGAGTTGAATTTAAGATATTAAATTATATAAACTAAAAGATGATGCAATCAAAAATATCTCCCTTTAATCCAATTGTGCATATTATTATTATTATAACAAAGCAAAAGCGTAAGTAATCATTATCGTTAACATTAAATAAAGCGAAAATTATAAGGAATTACCCTTTTGAAAAACTTAATCAACTTAAGTCTTGAGAAAAAAATAATAGTACATAAAAATCCAAGTTGGATAAACTTTTAATCAAATAGGTCCAATTTCAAAATCAATTTAGTGTTTTATTTTGCCTTTTTTTTACCCCTCAATGATTGGTAAGTTGCATTCTATTCTATAGGCTTGTGTTTTATTAACAAAGAAGCTCTTATATAATATTAATTATATTTTATATCCTTATGCTTATAAAAAAGTTACATTTAACTTCTTCATTTTACAAGTCTCCGTTTTTTGCGATCCTTAGCATAAAAGGTATCAGAGCATAGATTTTTTTATGGAAATACTATAGTAATATCTTGAATATTAATTTGTAACCTATACGGAGGAGACGATCCAAGAAATATTATGGATCCGAACGAATGTTCGTGGTGCAAGTCATACAGGTGGTACTTCCAGAAATTGGAAGAACTAAATCAAAAATATATGACCGAAGCTAAACACTTCAACCAGAAATGAAATATTTTACTAGAAATTAGTGCTAGCCCTGCTAGCATATACCAGTATCAAGAACAAGAGAAGGTGGCGATGAATCTTTACAGGATGAACCTCAAGCTACAATTCGAGATTACCGAGGCCCAGGAGAGATATCATCCTGAGCATAACCACATGATTCCAGATCCTAACGGCCCAACATGATCCGGAACAGATGAATAGGATGGGTGAACCAACGTTTCGAGAAATCGAGCCAGATACATCTAAGATATCCCAAAATCTTAGAGAGACCCAGAAGACAGTGCAGCGTTATGTCTACCTGCAATACCATGTCCCTGCACAGGTCCATCAGATTTAAAGTCAGATGGAGATCATGATTAAACATCAGGAGGAAATTCTTGAAAACCTTCGAGATATTCAAACCCGAGTTAAGGAACTGGAGTCAAAACCAAGTTCTTTAGGAAGAAGGAACGGGGATGGTTACCACCATCCTAAGGAACAGAGCTCCTTTTACACCAAAAAGGGAAAGCCAATGAGGTCCAAAGACCTATGACAGAAATAGAAAATTGATTGCTGTCATCCGAGGAGATCCAATACTACCCACAAAGTAATGGAAATGATCAACATGAAAGATCTACGTGATCTTGCTGATTCGTTTGCGGGATTAAATCTCGTAGAATTGAATACATGTGAAGTTGTAACCATAACTCCACCACCAGGGAGTTTCGGGTCAAACTATCCACCACCCGAAGGAGAGCAAAGAATGCCACATCAGGGAGATTTTTCTCAGCAACTTTAGATCCCCCAGTTGGAGTAAGGAGTAGTCCTCGCAGGCCAAACATACACCAAACACCCTACGGGAAATCTCATCTAGATCTGATACATCCACATGGACTCATGCTCAATATGGATATCTTGGATTTCAAAAATCGAGAAGTTCTTATTGATGAATGGTCTTCAGCAATGAGAATACCCGCAGGACTGCTGGATCTAAATAAAGAATGATTCATATTGGTCCTTCAAATGAGTCTGGAAGGTTCAGTCAAATCGTCTGGGATCTCGGAGACCCAAGAACCAAGGAAAAAGTGGTAGCCGGAGAGTCCTTAAAGAAACGTGGACAAGATGGCAAAATTCTTCAAAATCTGTTTCATTGAAGTGGGCTACTTCGAGGAATGGAGGACGGAAAAGCTAAAAAATATAGACAAGCTCTAATAAGCCTCGAACTACATGATATCTGTTATGTAGACGAGTATATCAAACTCTTTACAGAGTATAGATGGAAGGCAAAGATGGCAGAAAAAGGTTGCAGCCGAGTTCCTGGAGAGAAATGCTTATCCAGGAATATACATCGCAAGGAATTGAAACAGTGGCCATGAGAATGTCATTTCTTAAAATGAAGCTTGCGGAATGTTGCTATCAAGCGACACTTCGAAAGGATTACAAGGAGCTATGAGGAATAAAAAATCTGCTCATCTTTACTATACATGGAATGATATCCCTACAACCATCAAAAACTACCCCCAAAGGCGGAAGATGAAGAAACACAGAAGTTATCCTTATGCCCGAGGAAGTAGTTCAAGAAGAAGTAGGTCTTCATGAAGACCTAGGAAGTTTTGGTCAAAGCAAAAAGCCCGAAGTTATAGATCAAGGCAAATATAAGGACAAACGAGGGGTAGAACCTTGTCAACAAGTTCTAATCAAGCAAGTCCTAGTAGAGCCCCAATGAAAAGAATTTTCAAACAAACTCATACTCGTGCAAATGAAAGTTTCAAAGATTGTAACTGCTGGACATGCGAAGCAAGAGTACATATTTCTACAGATTGTCCAGAAACCAAAGCCGAGGAGCAAGACAGTTTGAGCATGCCAAAGAGTTCGAGGATGCTGTTTATTTCCAGGATTTGGTACAGGTGTATCAATTTGAGGATATCCCCTCATATGAAAGCATCTATGAAGAAGAGATCTATTCTGACAATGGAGGTGTGATATCCCCGAAATAATTAATTGTAATTTGGGCATTAATTGTGTTTATATGATTAATTATGGTGGTGATTAATTGTGGGCTGGAATTATTTATCATATGGAAATGCTTAGTCACATGATAGAGTGACCCGGGAAAGCATTTCAGGGTGCATGTTGTGCATGTTGGGAAAATTGTTATTAGCATGATTTATTTGCCATGGTTAGCAATTAATTGGAAATCATGCGTTTAATTAGTATTTTGGTGCATTTTGGATTAATGCTTTTAAAAATATCATGTTGGGGTGTTTTATACAACATGGTATTGTGGAATGCATTTTAAATTAATCAACCCCTTTTTAACCCATCACTCATCACTTTATCACCCACTTTACCATTTTACTCTTTAATTCCCCAACATTCCCCCAACCCTAACCTCTTCCCTTATTTTCGTTTTTGACCCCAAGGAGGAAGAGAAATCTTTGCTCAAACTCTTGTGGAGTGATTCTTGGTAAGATTTAAGATCTAGGAAGGGTATATGTCCCTCCTTGTTGTTTTTGCAAAGATTTGTTTTGATTTGAGTTTGTTATTTGAGTTTGTGAAATGGGTTTGTTGCGGGTTGGTGTTGTTTGTGGTTGGGGTATGGTTTTATGAGGTTTTGTGATGATATGTTGTTGGGATGTCTTTGGTTTAAGATGTTTTGGGTTATTTGGTAGTTTTGTGCAAAAAAAATGGAGTTTGCCCGAAAATGTCGCGGCGACCGATCGATCGGTAGCAGGGCGACGATCGATCGGTGCAAGTGCGAAGCGAGGGGTGAAATTTCTCTGCTTACCGATCGATTGGTAAAAGCGACCGATCGATCGGTGGATGGCTAGCGATCGATCGGTAAAAGCCGTAGCTTAAAATGGAAATTATGAACAGTTACCGATCGATCGGTAAGGGTGACCGATCGATCGGTAGAGCATTTTTTGCTGAAAAATATTTCCTTGGCATGATTGATGAAATTTTTGGTATTGGACTATTATTGGGTTCTAATATTGAATTGTGTGAATATGTAGAACCATCCCAGGTGGCAACGCAACCAAGGAAGTGAAGCCATATCAATTCCACTTTTGGAAAGGTACGTAGAAGACGTACGGGCACCCAACGGTACATGTATCTAATATACTCATTGTTTATGCATTGTGGATGCGAGTATATGTGGAATTATGCATTGTGGATGCAAATACATGGTGTACTATGCATGATGATTGTATATGCATATGGTTATTGGTGCACATCCCATGAGTCGTGGTCATCCCTTGATGATTTTAATGCTTGCCGCTATTTGGTTCGTTTCCGCTAAATGTGAAGCGAGGGGTGGGAGCGCCGCATGTCACATTTGAGCGTGATTATCATATAGGGCGAGGAAAGAATATTTGCCGCTCAATGTGAAGCGAGGGGTGGGAGCGCCGCATGTCCATTGAAGCGAGGTTATTCTATGCCGCCTATATGTAAATAAGCGAGGGGCATTAAAATACATTGTGATGGACAGACTAGGGATTGGTGACTGGTATTTGGTATTGATGAGATGGTGTTATGTCATGACATGTGTAGACCATTAAATAATCTATTGATTATACTCATGAGTTATGGTACAGGGACAACCAAACTGGAAGCGTTTGAAATGCATGGGAAAACAGGAAGTGTTTTATTGTGATTTATGCATTTACGCTTTATATTCATATTGCGTTGAGTATGAATGATATCAATGCTCATGTTTGGGGGTTGTCCTTGTAGGTACTTTTTGGCATGATGGAAAAAGGGGCTAAAATGGGTTGAGGTGGTGAGCTTGTGGAGAATTCTTTTGAGGAAGGAAGGACGGGATTCATTATGTATAGTATCTACTCTAGGAGTAGTGCAAAGCTATAATTGATAACATTCTTTTAGATTGGGAATGTAACTAATCCATTATTAGTCCTTATTTTGGCATGTAATTCTTAAAGCTCATAGTCTCACCACGATTATTCTACTCTGATCATTTATATTAGCTCTAATTATACCTTAATTCGTACTTAAGGAACTAGGGTCCTTACATTAGTGGTATCAGAGCAGTGGTTAGAGAACCCGGGAACGAGTGAAGGGTAGCCTTAGCATGATTGGCTAGGTGCTTACATTTGAAGCATGTTTATGCATGTGGTGCATATTGATGTATATCCTGTTATACTAACATGCTTATTATCACTCATGTTATCTAACGGCATAACATATATATTTGTTTTGGAATTGTTGTTAACCTTTGTATTACAGCATGGCTGCTATGAATGCGGGGAACCTTAATGAAGAGGTCGGCGATGTTGGGAGCGTGAACGCTAGTATTGGTCAAGCAAACCCTCTACCCCCACCAGCTGTAGGCATGGAACCAGTGGCTCAGTTGTTACTGCCTGGTGAGATCAGCTTGACTCAGTTTCTGTCTTACCACCCGCCCCGGTTTGAGGGAACAGAATCAGGAGAGGAGGCTGAGGAGTGGCTAGAAAGACTTGAGCAGATATTTGTATCGGCTCCTTGTGCTGTTACAGCTTGGCTGAGGCTGGCGGAGTTCCAGTTGGCAAAGAAACCTTTGATGTGGTGGAGGAGCACGGTAATGGAACTGAGAGCACAGGGTGCTGTGATTGATTGGACACTCTTCAGAACCCGGTTTCTGAACCGGTACTTCTCTGCAGCGGCGAGACAGACGAAGGAGGACGAGTTTGCAAGTTTGAAACAAGGGAGCATGACAGTGTCAGATTATGCCATGCAGTATTCCTCGTTACTGAGGTATGTTCCCCACATTGCCACCAATGGACACGCAAAGATGAGAAATTTTATGAAGGGATTGCGACCGGAGCTCTTTGACCGGGTTATTACTAATAACCCCACTTCTTTTGATGATGCTCTCACAAGAGCAGAGCTTGCGGAGATTGGAGTTGGAGCTTATCCTAGTGCTGTGCCACCCCAAGTACCACAACAAAGACAAGCTGCCGATAGCTTGAGGCCCCGAGGAGAGCCATTTAAACCTCGTGGTGCCTCTTCATCTTCACGGTTCAGTGGGAAGAAATTCTTTGGGCAGAAGCAAGAGGGCAAGAAGAACAATTTGTCAGCCAACCGAGGGCCTACGCAAGGAAATAGGCCGGGAGAGCCAATGTGCGACAACTGTGGAGGGCCACATTCTTCGAGCAAGTGCCCTGCCTGTTATAGCTGTGGCAAGATGGGCCACATCTCTCAGTATTGCCCCACCCGGGGAGGACAGTCAGAGTTTCAGGGCAACAGGCCGAGATTTGATGACAGGACAGTACACCAGAGGCAGCAGTTTGCGCCTCGACCATCGGGAGGTCAGACAGTGGGACCGTCCCAGGGGCAGGTGTATGCGCTGACTAGAGAGCAGGCCCAGGCAGCCCCAGAGGAGGTGATCGCCGGTACGTGTCATTTATTTACGTACCCTGCTTTTATTTTGATAGATACAGGTGCCTCCCACTCTTTTGTATCTGTTGGCTTTGTGGAAAGACACCATATGCGCACGTCTTCTTTACCCACGCCTCTCATGGTCTCGACACCCACTGGAAGAAATGTCGTCGCCGATCAGTTTATGGCAGATTGCCTCATTTATTTTGAGGGCAACGAGTTGAAGGCGGACTTGATTGTGTTGGGCATGTCAGACTTCGACTGCATCTTGGGTATTGACCTTCTGAACAGATATCAGGCAGTGGTAGATTGCCGGCAGAGAACAGTGAGGTTCAGATCTGATTCGGGAATACAGTGGACTTTTTATGGCAACGGTTCTCGTGCAAGGATCCCGTTGATTTCAGCAATCAAGATGACTCAACTGTTGGAACGTGGCCACACGGGCTATCTCATCTATGCCGTAGACACGTCTGGGAAGAATAAAGAATTGAGAGTTGAGGATGTGGCAGTAGTAGCAGAATTTGCTGATGTATTCCCAGAGGAGATCCTAGGATTCCCACCTGCTAGAGAAGTGGAGTTTGGGATCGAGTTGTTACCAGGGACATCCGCTATCTCTCGTGCACCTTACAGGATGGCACCGGCAGAGTTGAGAGAATTAAAGGAGCAGTTGCAGGACCTCCTTGACAAGGGATATATACGCCCGAGCGTATCGCCATGGGGCGCACCGGTTCTCATTGTGAAGAAGAAGGACGGTTCGATGCGGTTGTGCATCGATTACCGGCAACTGAATAAAGCCACAGTAAAGAACAAATATCCTCTCCCAAGGATTGATGATTTGTTTGATCAGTTGCAAGGTACCATACTTATAGCAAGATTGATTTGAGGTCCGGGTATCACCAGATTCGAGTCAGGGAGGAAGATGTACAGAAGCCAGCATTTCGGACTCGATATGGACATTATGAGTTCCTAGTGATGCCGTTCGGCGTGACGAATGCTCCAGCGGTCTTTATGAGTCTGATGAACAGAGTGTTTTAGCCGTATCTTGATCAGTTCGTCATCGTGTTCATCGACGACATTCTCATCTATTCCCGGAGCGAGGAAGAGCACGTGAAACACTTGAGGACAGTGCTCCAGATTCTCAGAGACCACCAGTTGTATGCCAAGCTCAGCAAGTGCGAATTTTGGTTGAGTAGTGTAGTGTTTCTGGGGCATGTCATATCGAGCAGTGGAATATCTGTGGATCCCAGGAAGATTGAAGCTGTGATGGAGTGGGCTGCACCCACTTCTGTACCTGAGATACGGAGCTTCCTTGGTTTGGCCGGATATTATCGACGCTTTGTCGAGGGATTTTCGAAGATTGCCAAGCCGTTGACACAGTTGACCCAGAAGGGAGTACCATTCTTTTGGTCAGAAGCTTGTGAGGAGAGCTTCCAGGAGTTGAAGCACCGTTTGACCACAGCGCCAGTATTAGTGATCCCTGCGAAAAACTCCAGATTTGTTTTGTATACCGATGCATCACTTCAAGGCCTTGGGTGTGTACTGATGCAATAAGCATGTGGTAGCTTATGCATCGAGGCAGTTGAAGCCGCATGAGACCAGATACCCAGTCCATGACTTGGAATTGGCGGCTATCATCTTCGCCCTGAAGATTTGGAGGCATTATTTGTATGGTACTTCATTTACCATTTACACGGATCACAAGAGCCTCAAGTTTTTATTCACCCAGGCGGAGCTGAACATGAGGCAGAGAAGGTGGATGGACTTACTCAAGGACTATGATTGTGAGATCGAGTACCATCCCGGAAAAGCTAATTTGACAGCAGACGCTTTGAGCCGGAAAGTGAGGAGTTCTGCTGAGGACGTCATCCATTTGTCGGCTATGATGACCTCTTATTGCCATCTAGGCTATGATTTTGACATAGATGCATCACCAGTGCATGTATCAACCTTGTTAGCTGAGCCAGATATCTATGAGAACATCAGGAGAGCTCAGAGGTCAGATGATGAGGTTCAGAGGTGGTTATCTTTAGTACATCTTGGTCTGCCAACGAAGTTCAGAGTGGCTGAGGACGGATCTTTGAGATTGGGTAGCCGTTGGGTGGTTCCGAGTACGCCGGAGTTGCGTAAAGGGATCTTGGAGCGAGCTCATAGTAGCAGACTTAGCATCCACCCAGGCGGGAAGAAGATGTATAAAGATCTGCGTAATCAGTTCTGGTGGAAAAGGATGAAGAGTGATGTCGTCACTTTTGTTAAGAGGTGTTTGATCTGCCAGCAGGTTAAGGCAGAGAGACAGAGACCTGGCGGCGAGTTGAGAAGCTTAGAGATACCGAAGTGGAAGTGGGAACACATTTCCA
This sequence comes from Haberlea rhodopensis, assembly GCA_907163345.1. Classification (NCBI taxonomy): domain Eukaryota; kingdom Viridiplantae; phylum Streptophyta; class Magnoliopsida; order Lamiales; family Gesneriaceae; genus Haberlea; species Haberlea rhodopensis. Next base: position 19,293,306 of record CAJQUN010000001.1, on the reverse strand, counting down.
TGGACTTCGTGACTCACCTGCCGAGGAGTGCTTCAGGTTTTGATGCTATTTGGGTGATTGTGGATCGATTGACTAAGGTGGCTCATTTCATTCCCTATAGCATGACTTTCACCTTTTTGAGGATGGCTCAACTGTATATTCGAGATGTGGTGAGATTGCATGGGATCCCCATTTCCATAGTGTCGGATCGAGATCCACGATTCACATCTCATTTTTGGGAAGGTCTTCAGTCAGCCTTGGGAACTGAAGTCAGGTTGAGCACTGCATATCATCCTCAGACGGATGGCCAGACCGAGCGTACTATCCAGACGCTCGAGGACATGTTGAGAGCTTGTGTATTGGAGTTCGATGTTTCTTGGCAGGATTCGGTAGCCTTGGTAGAGTTCTCTTATAATAACAGCTACCAGGCGAGCATTCAAATGGCTCCTTTCGAAGCTCTTTATGGCAGACGGTGTAGATCACCCTTGTGTTGGGATGATTTGGACCGCAAGGTCGGAGGACCGGAGTTGATTCGGGAGATGGAAGAGAAGATAAAGATGATAAGGCAGAAAATGAAAGCAGCACAGGACAGACAGGCAGCTTATGCGAATAAACGGCGGAGACCGTTGGAATTTCAGTTGGGAGATAAGGTCTTTTTGAATATCTCGCCTTTCAGAGACGTTGTGCGATTTGGGATACGCGGGAAACTGTCTCCGAGGTATGTTGGACCGTACGAGATTTTGCAGCGCATTGGCACCTTAGCTTACCGACTGGCTTTGCCGCCTTCTTTATCTGGTATACATGATGTGTTTCATGTATCGATGCTGCGGAAGTATGAGCCGATCCATCTCATGCGTTGCAGCCTTCCGAGGTTCAGTTGGAATCCGATGTGTCTTATGTGGAACGGCCTGTTAGAATTCTGGATCGAGCAGACCGTAGACTTCGGAATAAAGTGATACCTATGATCAAGGTTTAGTGGGATCGCAGGGGTGTCGAGGAGGCTACGTGGGAGACGGAGCGGCATATGGTGCAGCACTACCCGGAACTATTCTCTGGTATGTGTTTATGTTTAGTTTCTTTTTGGGGTAAGTGCATGTGATTTCGAGGACGAAATCTTATAAGTAGGGGAGTATTGTGATATCCCCGAAATAATTAATTGCAATTTGGGCATTAATTGTGTTTATATGATCAATTATGGTGGTGATTAATTGTGGGCTGGAATTATTTATCATATGGAAATGCTTAGTCACATGATAGAGTGACTCGGGAGAGCATTTCAGGGTGCATGTTGTGCATGTTGGGAAAATTGTTATTAGCATGATTTATTTGCCATGGTTAGCAATTAATTGGAAATCATGCGTTTAATTGGTATTTTGGTGCATTTTGGATTAATGCTTTTAAAAATATCATGTTGGGGTGTTTTATACACCATGGTATTGTGGAATGCATTTTAAATTAATCAACCCCTTTTTAACCCATCACTCATCACTTTATCACCCACTTTACCATTTTACTCTTTAATTCCCCAACATTCCCCCAACCCTAACCTCTTCCCTTATTTTCGTTTTTGACCCCAAGGAGGAAGAGAAATCTTTGCTCAAACTCTTGTGGAGTGATTCTTGGTAAGATTTAAGGTCTAGGAAGGGTATATGTCCCTCCTTGTTGTTTTTGCAAAGATTTGTTTTGATTTGAGTTTGTTATTTGAGTTTGTGAAATGGGTTTGTTGTGGGTTGGTGTTGTTTGTGGTTGGGGTATGGTTTTATGAGGTTTTTGTGATGATATGTTGTTGGGATGTCTTTGGTTTAAGATGTTTTGGGTTATTTGGTAGTTTTGTGCCAAAAAAATGGAGTTTGCCCGAAAATGTCGCGGCGACCGATCGATCGGTAGCAGGGCGACGATCGATCGGTGCAAGTGCGAAGCGAGGGGTGAAATTTCTCTGCTTACCGATCGATCGGTAAAATCGACCGATCGATCGGTGGATGGCTAGCGATCGATCGGTATCTTGGACCGATCGATCGGTAAAAGCCGTAGCTTAAAATGGAAATTATGAACAGTTACCGATCGATCGGTAGAGCATTTTTTGCTGAAAATTATTTCCTTGGCATGATTGATGAAATTTTTGGTATTGGACTATTATTGGGTTCTAATATTGAATTGTGTGAATATGTAGAACCATCCCAGGGGGCAACGCAACCAGGGAAGTGAAGCCATATCAATTCCACTTTTGGAAAGGTACGTAGAGGACGTACGGGCACCCAACGGTACATGTATCTAATATACTCATTGTTTATGCATTGTGGATGCGAGTATATGTGGAATTATGCATTGTGGATGCAAATACATGTTGTACTATGCATGATGATTGTATATGCATATGGTTATTGGTGCACATCCCATGAGTCGTGGTCATCCCTTGATGATTTTTAATGCTTGCCGCTATTTGGTTCGTTTCCGCTAAATGTGAAGCGAGGGGTGGGAGCGCCGCATGTCACATTTGAGCGTGATTATCATATAGGGCGAGGAAAGAATATTTGCCGCTCAATGTAAAGCGAGGGGTGGGAGCGCCGCATGTCCATTGAAGCGAGGTTATTCTATGCCGCCTATATGTAAATAAGCGAGGGGCATTAAAATACATTGTGATGGACAGACTAGGGATTGGTGACTGGTATTTGGTATTGATGAGATGGTGTTATGTCATGACATGTGTAGACCATTAAATAATCTATTGATTATACTCATGAGTTATGGTACATGGACAACCAAACTGGAAGCGTTTGAAATGCATGGGAAAACAGGAAGTGTTTTATTGTGATTTATGCATTTACGCTTTATATTCATATTGTGTTGAATATGAATGATATCATTGCTCATGTTTGGGGGTTGTCCTTGTAGGTACTTTTTGGCATGATAGAAAAAGGGGCTAAAATGGGTTGAGGTGGTGAGCTTGTGAAGAATTCTTTTGAGGAAGGAAGGACATGATTCATTATGTATAGTATCTACTCTAGGAGTAGTGCAAAACTATAATTGATAACATTTTAGATTGGGAATGTAACTAATCCATTATTAGTCCTTATTTTGGCATGTAATTCTTAAAGCTCATAGTCTCAACACGTTTATTCTACTCTGATCATTTATATTAGCTCTAATTATGCCTTAATTCGTACTTAAGGAACTAGGGTCCTTACTGGAGGTGAATCTAGTACAGAACCAGAGTGAATGAGAATTCCTTCAACACATTATCAGTGAAGACCCGACAGGGTTTTTCTCACATACCACTGTTTCTCATAAAACTCTTATGAGGATCATGAAAGAAGAGCCAAAACTTCAGATGTATGATGGATTTACAATTGGAGCAATGGAGAAAGCCATGGATATCATTGGTCTTCGAAGCAGGTAGCATCAGATTATCCATAGGGTAACAACATGTGAATTTGCAATCCCGATGAAATTCATGGGAAACCAAATTGAGATGCAGTTCCCCTACAAAGAGATTCAGGAGATTAAGAACAAGGCAAAAAGAAAAGTTTTTAACACGCTCTCATGGATTCATGTTGTAGCCATTAGAGTTATAATCAAGACAACTTTCAAGGAAGGAATTGATTCGCCCATCAACCTGGCGAACTTTTTGACAAGAGAATCCCGAACCTCAAAGATTCTTTTTTGGGAGCAGTTGCAGGAAATCTGTATGCAGGAAAGATGGCCTTTAACATCTATCCAAGAATTGCATACAATTTTGAGATCGAGACTTCAACAAGGTTCTTACTCTTCATCAAGATTTTAAAAGAAGTGATTTGATGAAAGAAGGGAACAGACCTTACTCGATCACCTATAAGGTGTCATACGCACTCTTGAATACTCATCATTCAGAATAATTCTTGAGAAAGAAATTCATCGAAGTCCCCAGAATCTTCGAAGATTTCGCCAAAGCAGTATTGCTGGACATTATTGATACCCCGACAATAAGAGAGATCAACATGAGAATACAAGATCAACCTGTTCTGAACAGAAGCAGGAGCCTTATGATCGAGTCAAGAAGGATGTCTTTCCAATAGGATATGTTAATCAGCAACTATCCCGGGGAAAAACAGAAGGCCGTCTCTAGCAGATTCAGAAAATCCATGATGTATTCAAAACAACATGAAAGCTGAAATACCCAGAAGGCTGGAGAAAAGTGCAGATAATCTTCGACATTAAGGAGAAAGACAATATCTTCCCTTGTGAAGTCATCTATTATTTGCAACAACCTACAGTTGACAGGTATCAAAGAAACCTTCAAATTGGTGAAATTGATCTAACAATTGTAGGAACTGCATGTAGGATCCCAGAACAGCTTATTCTTGGGATTGAATTTCTCGAGGAACATAAATCTTGAGAAAGATTACAAGACGGAATGGAATTCACGGTGGAAGGAAAGAGATATAGGATCAGATGACCACTAGTACATTCTCCATATACATCTCCGTCAGGATGTTATATGCGAAGTATCGGGCAGAATATTTTGTAGCCTACATTGATTCAGGAGCTGGAATATGTACTGCCAAGCGCGATATCTTCCTCAAAGAGGTTGGTGAAAAGTTACCAGCCATTGTCGGAAGAGACTTTTCCAAGCAGATCCTTATCCTTAATGAAGGAGTCCAGTGAGCAGAAATAATTATCGACGGAGCAGGCGGTACACCGTGGTACAAAGTCAAAACTCCACCTATTTATTTCCATGATAAAAGAGCTGGAAACAATTTCCTACAGACATTCAAGCGGTTCACTCAGGAGAACGAAACACGGAGACTTATTTTCACAACCCTTTGCAATCATAAGATTCTTGTGCAAAGACTACGGGAGGCGTTTCACCGAAAGTTCTCCATTAGTTTTCGCAGCAAGCGTGGTGATGAAGGCAGACTTCGACACCCAAATATGATGATCAACAGAAATTTGGCAAAGTGATTCTTCAATATAGACAACAAGAAACTGATCAAAAGTGAAAAATGACTTTTGATGGTATAAATATTATGTCATTCATAGAACAAAATGAAGATGTGAATGAAGATGAAGAAGAAGTTATTACAGACATCTTAATGTTACTGAAAAAGGCATTACATGAGGACGCCACGCAATCTGAAGCTACCATCGAAGAGCAAATCACTCTAGAGGAAGTAAAAAGGAAGATCCAGAGGAACTACAATGAGGATCCTCTAGCATGGTGGGACAGAAACGAGCTTACATCATCTTTGAAGGTGAAAACTGGAAGAGAGTATGAGTTCGTAAGGTACAAACCAATCCCCATGAACCAGGAAGATCGGAAAGATATGCAGATGATACTTAAGAAACATCTTGACCTTAAGTTAATCTCAGCAGGTGTTTCTCCATACAGCAGTCCGAGATTTCTCGTACAGAATCATTGAGAAATTAAAAGAGGAATACCAAGATTGGTGATCAATTACAAATGTATCAACGAGATCTTAGAATTCGATGGATATTGTATCCCAAGCAGAGAACATTTCATAAGTAGCATCAAGAATGCCAAAGTGTTTTTTAAGTTCGATTGTAAGTCTGGATTCTACAAGATTAAACTGGAGGAAGCAAGCAAAAAGGTTCACAACATTCTCCACACCACAAGGACACTACATCTGAAATGTCATGCCAATGGGATTGGCAAATGCTCCCCAGATATATCAAAGGAAGATGGACAATCTTTTCAAAGATTACTTCGGCTTCATGTTCGTGTATATTGACAATATCCTCATTGCGCCAAGAAACATGATAGAACATCTTAAACATTTAGAAATCTTTTCAGATGTTTGTTACAAGGAATGATTAGTGCTCTCCGAAAGGAAGGCATTAATTTCCACAAGACAAATCGAGTTCCTCGGAATTGAGATCGACGAATCGGGAATCATCTTGCAAAATCATATTGTTGAAAACGTGCAAGGATATCCGGATGACCTCAAGGATTTAAAACAACTTCAGGGAGTTGTTAATTTTCCTGGGATGTTCATCGATAACCTAGCAAAACACATGAATGTGTTCAGTCCACTACTCAAAAAAGATGTTAAGTTCGAGTGGAATGAAGATCACAGGCAAGCTGTCAACAGCTTAAAGAAGTTTGCAGGCAACTACCAAAGCTTACAATTCCAAACGACGGGGATGAACTAATACACAGATGCCAGTGATCATTGGTGGGCTGTGGTACTTATGAAGGCCACACCAGATAGAGAAGTGACATGCAGATATTGCAGCGGTCTGTTCGACAATAGCGAAGTTATCAGATGGCACATCAATGAGAATGAGCTCTTTGCAGTTCGAAAGGCTTTTAAAAAATGGCCATTATTTTTACTAGCAAAAGAATTTATCTTGAAAATAGATAATACTAGTCTTTTCTGAAAAATAAAATTGAATCAAAACCAGAAAAAGGCTAGACTTTTAAGATGGTAAGCTGAATGCAAATATTATGATTATGATATTGTCATTGCAAAATATGATAAAATGTTCTTGCAGATTTCTTAACACGAGATGGAAGAACACATTGCTAGCAATACCCTCAAACGAGTTAGGAATCTCGGGGAAAACCTGGAGATCTTGGAACGAGACTTTGAGACTCTTTGTCTTAATACTAAGGTCGCAGGATGGCTTCAACGAGCAGATCATGAACTTGTTATTGATCACATACGAGCATGCTTTCGGGACCATGAACGTTTGTTTGAAGTCTTGAAAGGGCCCATCCTCCAGGCCGCACCTCCAACGGTGCAGAAATGAGTGTTTAGAGAATGGGGTTTATCTAACCTGGAGGCAAGGGATTCAAGTACCCCTGTCATGAGTGCTGCAGATGATGCATTCCTCGAGGATGTACAAACTGTAGCAAATGTTGAAGGCCATGTGTCATCACAATCTGAACCTTCAAGTCAACCCAGCATCTCTGAGGTAAAAGAGGGAGAGTTGAACCTTATGCCAATCACTGGCAATTCTAGGGTTCAAATTAATGATGATGTAGTATACCAGCGTACTTGAGAGAAACTAATTACCATAAGAGGTATCAACCCAGACAAATATATTGTTGATATCTCTGAAAAATTTCCGAGGGTTTGGATGAAACCATGAAGCCATCCAAACGAAGTTCAGGAATGCTATAATTTCAGAGCTCTGGCTTCGGTTTATACCGTTGCACCTATGAAATCTCAAAATTATCAAAGTGGATCAGAGAAGCTGTTCACGAGACATGGGCCAATAATCCACATTTGGCCAGATGAGATATCTTGGAGTTGTATTTTTTAGTGCTGCTCCATAACCAGCAAAGAAATGCTTCATTGAGGCTTTTCATTTTATCAAGCTCAGACGACTAGATGAAAACGCCTTAAAAAATATAAAAATGGCGCTAACAGAAGACGTACCAATTTTGGCTGGGACTATCACCGAAGATGAAGTTTCAACCAGGCGTACATGGGGGCTTTGGGTTTGTCTAACTGAAATGGACAAAGTCAAATATTCATTTAAGTTCTTCCAGAATTCAGCCAACAGTACATTTTTTCTGAATTCCATGACAGGAACATCAATAAGATTTGCTGAAGAACTCTTCGAAACAAAGAGGAGAATTCTCTGGGAAAACAAGATTTCGGCTGGAAAAGAAACATACCGGAAATTCTACAACATGCCACACATTGGCCGATAGATAGATCATATTTGCCAAGCATGCCCGGAGAAGAAAGAACCAGAGTTCGGGAAAGGATTCCGATCAAAACCCGACAGATTAGAGGCAGGAAGAGACAGAAGACCTGCTGACAAGAGAGCCCATTTTCCTAAAGCTCGGGGACCACAAAAGCCAATAATGTAAAGATTTCCCGACAAAGGAAAATGTGTGGACCATTAGAAGATAGTGCGAAAACTGTTCAACGCACTCGGACAAAAATAATGGACCACTCATGAGAAAAGTGGCACACTCAGACAAAAGATGCCAGGTCACGTGAAAATGAAGGCGCACTCACAGGTACACTCAACAATTATCAAGATTTGGAATCCGGAAGTCCGGATTCATGCCTATATAAAGGCCATCATTCACGAAGTTAAGGACATCGAAAATTTTTCATAGTTTTCTGAGAATAAAATTGTAGTCTCCAAGCTTTGTAATCTTTCAACTTTCATAGCTTGGTAATAATTTTCTTCTTTCTTTCTTTTGTAATCATTTGTAATATTGTTCAGTTTTCAGTTTATGTGTTCTTGAGTCAAGCCTCATCTATATGAGAGGCTAAACAACTTCGTCTCCTCCCAAAATGAGACATTTTAATGTAATAGATATTATAAGTATTTCCAGAATAAAATAAAGGCTGTTGTTCATCTATCTCCCAGATTTCTATAAATCTTTCTTATATCTTGATTACACCTTATGCACCTAAGGTATGAAACGAATTAGGGCTGTGATGTGCGGTTTCTAAGGAGTCGGATAACTTGCAGACTAACCTCGCCTGAGAGGCTGAGGTTGGATGATGAGGAGTCATTCGTAAAACAGTCTAGGGCAGTAATTTTCCGACTGGTGGCGTTGCAACTCACTTCACCTGGCACCGTTATGATCAAAGTGATATATTTCAGTTTGTTAAAATTTTATTGTAATACAGAAGCATGACGAGCCTATTATTTATTTTTAACATGATCTTCAAATCGGGTTATGAATTATAATTAGAAGAATGTTATATGAGTTGTGAGTCCTTTGCAAAAGTATGCTATTGGGTTCATCCCGAGATGACAAAAACTGAAGGATCTCATGTTAATATAATGCTAATGTTTGGTGGATATTAGGATAAAGAATATGATAAATAGTATATAGAGTCATATTTGTTCTTTAAACATTTTTTTCAGGTTAAGAATGTAATTTTATTAAAAGTGGGTTGGACCGCGTGGACCACATGGGGTTATTGTTGTCATTTCAACCAAGAATTGACCTATTTGAACTAAAGTTTTTTAGCTGGGCTATGATAATTTATGTTTCAGGAAACGATACCATCTCGCAATTTTCCCTTAAATAAACTTGAACATTTAACCTTTCTATGGAGACACTGAATTAGTGTTTATACTATTTTGTAAGTGGACATCGAGTGGCCGGTGAAATTCCAAGTTTGCCCTTGGGAAAAATTGTAGCCCCTGCACGACGACTATCATGGAGTTGGTGTGAGATTCTTAGGACGACCTTGCATGCGAGTACCTATCTCATTGGGGGTGGAAACTGGGGTATTTTTTACAATGTGATGTAATTCTACATAATAATGATTTTTATTAATTTTATGGAAAATTATTGTATAATATTTATGTATGTCTGTTGGTGTATGGTAGAACCCGACTCATACAATAATTTCCCTCCAATGACAGATTTCACTCCAAGGACAATGCTCTGAAGATTGCATCAAACATGTGACATTTGTAATATGCTATTATTAGGGTTGGGATGCCCCTAAAATCAACATCATCGAATAAACCCTCGACAGGGTGCATGTTGGTCCAAGCAATTCAAGCGAAGAACTCAAATCCAAAGTATTTGCTTTTATAGACCATTTCACACTTCTTTTTAAATTTCAAAAATATATTATCTACCCCTTCATAAATCCATATCTTGTAATCAAATGACATTGACATGTTTGTAGGTTTTTTTTTTTTACCGAATTGTTTCTCCAACAAAACCACAGTTACTAGATCATAAGCCTAACAAATGCAAATCCAAAAGGCAAATTTTTTAGATGAAGATACTCCCTAACTTATTATTTCATTCTAGGTATATCTCGTGGAGTATCTTTGACAATAAATAATAAAAGTGCATACTCGTCATCTTGTCTGAAGCAAAAGAACTGTAAAAATCATCATTTATGAGACTCATGACCTAGCCATATGGTAAAAGTCTCATTATTCTCTTTAGATTATCTCGAATTCGACTCTGGACAATGACCCAAAAACATTTACATATCCCCCTCCACATTTTAAAAAAAATCCAAAATTTATTGTCCCCTTTTACCACCTGCAAAAACATGACTGATAATGTAAAAGAAAATGAAATAATTATTTTCGCTGATAGACTTCAACGGCCACGATTCACCTACAGCAACCAATCCCAGCCGTTGATCAGGCTATCGTAAAAAAACAAAAAACAAATGAGGGGCCCTTTTACAATTTCATTGTGATTATGTGCTTTGAGTTTCTCGGCCGAATAAAAAAACAAAGCTCTCCTTAATGTTTTTGTTCTTAGCTTTTTGGGCTAAATGGAGGGACCTTGAAAAATTCTCTCTGCTTTGCTTCCCTGCTTTTCATACAGTTATTCCAAATTCTTAAGCATAATATGTTTCTAAGCTGCATTTTGAGTGCTACGCTTTGATATTCGATTTCTGGTATGTAATATTGTTATTATGCAAATGCAACTTTTTTTTTTGGGTTAGGTGCACTAAAAATTAAGCTGAGATCTTGTAATTTGGTTGTATGTTTATGTTTGTTCTTAATAATCAGCATGTGTTTGATTTGAAGCTGAAAAGCGGATCTTTTGTGATTTTGTGTTGGTTAAAGCTTTCTGTGTTTCTTAATTTTGTTTTCTTATTTTATTTCCCGTGTTAGTGTTTCTCTTTTTTGAGATGTTGTGAAGCAAGGAATTTGGCGTAGCCGCGAAACAAAAACTATAGAAATTTAGGATGTAAAATCATGTTTTTTGAACATATTTAATACGCAAAAAAGTATAAATCTACGAGAAAATTGAAGGCAGGGGGGCGAGAAAATTTAATAAAGAGGGGAGGCAATGGCCCTCGCAACCCCTCTTGCTCGGCCACTGTTTCTGGTAGGTTTTGATTTCTGCTGTTTCTGTGTTCGTGTTATGTATCAATTTTTCCATGCAAAAGTTGAAAAGTACTTTGATGAAAAACTTTACATGTATTTTTTTGAATCTTTTGTTACTATCGTTTTCCACCTGAATACAGTTCCTCTTGTTTGTTAAAACAAGATGAGAAGAAAACAATGGGTTGCTTTTTGTCTGCTAACCTTTTTCTGCATTGGTGACTAGATATTTTAAATTTGTGGCTGTTTATTAAGCAATTGTTCCCCCTATCCGTGTGGTATTTGGGATTTTCCAGATGATAGGTGTTCATAGGTTCTGAACCAATCAAATGTGACTACTGAATATTTGTTGTGTTGCAGATTTATACAACAGTATAAAGTTTCGACTTTTATGTCTCCACCATTGTCGGGCGGATCAAAGTCAATGTAATGTTTCTTTGATGGCTTCTTCAGCATCTATGGAATCTATCTCTCAGAATGGCCTGGGTTTGAAAGAGCGCAATTACTTGGGATTGACTGATTGTTCCTCAGTGGACAGTTCTGCAGTTTCTGGTGTGTCCCAGGAAACCAAGATAAGTTTAACTCTGAAGGCTACAGAATTGAGGCTCGGTCTTCCTGGATCACAATCCCCCGAACGAGATTCAGACTTTATCCTGACCAGCACGGGTAAGCTTGATGAGAAGCAATTGTTTCCCTTAGTTCCGTCAAAGGATGGAATCTACTCATTGTCGCAAAAGATAGTTGTTTCTGGGAGTAAAAGAGGTTTTTCTGACACTGCAAATGAATTTTCAGAATCGAAAAGTTCTTTGTTTGGTGTGGGAAATTGGATGTTCAATTCTGCAGGTTCTGATTCTGGACAGTCAAACTTAGCTGGTAATATTGGGATAAATGTTATGCCAGATATACCTGCAAAAGCACCCAAGGAATGCGATAAGGTTAATGATTCTAACACCAACAGTGCACCTGCTGCTAAGTAAGTGCTGAAAAAAAATTTCACAGGAAAAATTAAAAAAATAAATGATTTACATAATTCTGGTTGAAACGTTAGTTTCATTCTATGGTGCTAGCCTTTGTTATTTTTTATGTCGTGTTTCAGGGCACAGGTTGTTGGTTGGCCTCCTATCAGATCTTATAGGAAGAATGCTCTGGCCACAACCTCGAAGAACAATGTAGAAGTTGATGGTAAACCCGCCCCTGGTGCTTTATTTGTCAAGGTCAGCATGGCTACTGCTCCTTATCTGAGAAAGGTGGATCTGAGAACATATTCTACCTATCAAGAACTTTCTGATGCACTGGAGAAAATGTTCAGTTGTTTCACCATAGGTCAGCTGTTATTTCAGTCTAGGTTCTTTCTTTAGCCTTTACAGCTTTTAGGAGAGTATTCTTGTTTCAGGACAATGTGGGTCCAATGGAACACCAAGTAAGGAAATGCTGAATGAGAGTAAGTTGAAGGATCTTCTGCATGTATCAGAATATGTGCTAACGTATGAGGACAAGGATGGTGATTGGATGCTTGTTGGAGATGTTCCATGGGAGTAAGCTTACTTCTCTGCGCTTTATATGTATGGAGTTTATTGTTTTTTTTAGGCATATATTAAGAGAAGGTGAGTGACAACTGACACTATAAGGAATCTATCTGTTTAGCAGTACTGTAATGGAAAAGGGTAACAATTAGATGCAGTTATCAAATAAAAAACAAAGAGTTTTATTGTTTGTGCTTATTAGACATTGGAGTCCTCTCTGAGAAAGACTATGCTACAAAAATGTGATTTTTATCCTGATATCCATATGCAATGGAGTTTGTTCTTGCATCCCTCCATGCTTATTCTTTTATTTTCTTCACGATGGAAAGAACACACACTTGCCTTCTGTGACAGCTATACTGGTGTTGTGTAAGATCCTTAAAGAAACATATACATTCCCACGCTACCTTTGTAATGTGTGGGAACTCTTTTTCTTCTCCACTTTCTAGCATCCAAGTATGACGATGGTCTACTCCATAAGCCTGCATCCAAGTACAAATGTAATTGGCTGAGTGTTCATCAACCATAACGATGTTTGATTTTCAGTCATCAAATCAATTAATTTAACATTAGTAAATACTGAGTTAGAATCTTGACAATAATGACTATCTGCTTGTGGCAATTAATACTGCAATTCGTTCATACTTGTTATGTATACTTCGTAACTGCCCTCTCAATTTTAAAGCTCAATCCATGCTGATGGTCAAATTGGTGATGTCTTTGTTCTTATGGGTTTACTAACCTGCAGCAAAAATGAAATACAATACCATTTTAATCCCACCTTGTGGCACTCAAAAGTTAAATATTTTATCTGCTGAATGTAAGGTCATAAATTCCAGTATTCACAAGTTGATTGAAATCTGAGAGTTCTACTATTGCTTTGTTTATGAATGTTACTTCAATGCATCAATAAAAATCCGCATAGAAATGTCATGATGTTACATCTAGAAGAAATTATGTAGATGGACGATGATTATAATTTTAATCCTCACTGTTATGTATGTACTTACTTAGCTGGGAAAACATCAATATTTTCTAAAATTAGTTTGTTTTATCTTTCAACTACACACTGTTATGTGAATATTTGATTAATGGCTTGACTATTACCGTATATCCATTTTAACTTGCATGAATTGGTCCATATGTGATACATTATGCACCCAATTTTTTTCATGATATTGATAAGTATTGCTGTTTTAGGATGTTCATCACTTCCTGCAAGAGGCTCAAAATTATGAAAGGCTCTGATGCTATTGGATTGGGTGAGAAATTTTGGTTTTTCATCTGTCTTTACAAGGGAACAAATTAGTTGAAACTTCGTGTTATTCTGTTCTACTAGGGATGCTGATATGTGTAAATGACGATTGTAAACATATTTTATTTTGTTTACAGCTCCCAGGGCCGTGGAAAAATCTAAAATCCGAAACTAGCATCCGAATACGTCTGATTGCTGCTCTGTCTGCACGATTGACAGTGGAATACCCAACAGGATAAACAGAAAAATTGCAGTTGAATGTTTAATTATCGATGGACTAATACGTTTGGTATTGCTTCTATTATTGATGAGTGCGGTGTGTTGAGAAAACTTGATGTTATATTTGTACTATTTTATGTCTTTCGTTTACCCCTTCGGTGACACCATGTAAAATGGTTTGAAAACTTAAGTTCATATGCGTGTTCTGTATTAACGAATTTAATGTTTGATGTGTCAATGGTTGGATATAACTTTGTACAAACGTTATTATACCAGTTGGCATGACCTTCGTTGCAATGCTCATATCATGCAGCCATGCTGAAATGGTGACGGAAGGAAATGAGATATTTGAAACCATGTTCATGAAATATGGAATCGTTCCTCAACTTGATCATTATGCTTGTCTGGTTGACATTTTAGGACGAGCTGGACAACTTGCAGAACACAAAAAAGTTCATAACAAAAATGTCTATGGAACCAGATTTCGTGTTTGGAATGATTTTCTTGGAGCATGTCGAAAACACGGAGAAACTCATCTGGCCAGCTTGGCTCATCAAAGTTAAAGGAATTGGATCCAGAAAATTCTCTAGGGTATCACTATGATATCGAATATTTATTGTTCAAGCAAGAATTTTGGTCAAGGAGGTTTGATAAGAAAAAAATTGAGTCGTTTGGGGTAAGAAAAGAGCCAGGTTTTGAGCTGGACGGATGATGGAAATACGGTGCACGAGTTTCGGTCTGGTGGTCAGTGAGACTCTTTGCTAGAAGCTCGTGTAGATTTATCAAAATTAATTATTACACTACAACTCAACTAAATTTAAATATTACATATATCTCATATTAAAAAAAGAAGCTAAAATATGATAATGATGATAAGTAATACTAATTATGCACACATTTGTGAGTATATTGAGAAACTAGGAATTTTTTATAAATTTTTTTGATGTAAAATAGTGAAAATTAATAGCTGTAAACTGATTAAAATTAACTCTATCCTACATAACTAAAAAAAAAGAGTAAATTACAAGAAGATACAACTTCTGATCGAATTTCAGCTGTTCTAGCCTCGCGTTCTTCGATCATGATTTTCTAAAATCATTGAATTCTTTTTCGTTGAATTTTGGATTAATTTTCGTAAGTTGAACGCTCAATTTTGTACAGAAAACGTGAATCTAAAAAAATTGAGGAAATTATTCATTTATCCTCATTCTCGTTGTTTTGAATTTCTTTCCAATTCGTGCATTCGGTTTGCATTCCCGTTGCTTATATTGTTGAATCGGTCATTTGATACAAGAACGATTTGGTGGTTGATTCATCATTGAAACTTTCGAAATGTGCAGATTGTTTCTTCGATCCATGTGAAACTTTCGAAAATCTGATATATATCTATATATTTTTGAGCGGTGCATATAAAAATTGACTCATGCGGTGCATGTAAATTGAGCGGTGCTTGTAAAAATTGGCTCTTACGCTGCATGTAAAATTGAGAGGTGCATGTAAAAATTGAGCGGTGCATGCAAAATTACTCATGCGATGCATGTAAAATTGAGTAATGAGATGCATGTAATTACTAATGCGGTGCATCTAAAATTACTCATGTGATGCATGTAGAATTACTCATGCGGTGCATGTAAAATTGAGCGGTGCATGTTAAAATCGACTCATGCGGTGCATGTTAAAATCGACTCATGCGGTGCATGTAAAATTACTAGTACAATGCATGTAAAATTGAGCGGTGCACGTAAAAATACTCATGCGGTGCATGTAAAATTACTCATATGGTGCATGTAAAATTGAGCGGTGCATGTAAAAATTGACTCATGCGGTGCATGTAAAATTACTCACTCGGTGCATGTGAAAATCGACTCATGCGGTACATGTAAAAGTACTCACTCGGTGCATGTGAAAATCGACTCATGCGGTGCATGTAAAATTACTAGTACAGTGCATGTAAAATTGAGCGGTGCATGTAAAAATTACTCATGCGGTGCATGTAAAATTACTCATATGGTGCATGTAAAATTGAACGGTGCATGTAAAATTTGATTCATGCGGTGCATGTAAAATTACTCACTCGGTGCATGTGAAAATGAGTCATGCGGTGCATGTAAATTATTCTTGCGGTGCATGTAAAAATTATTTTTGCGGTGTATAGTATTTTCATAAGTGGAGTTAATTTGGTCATTGTATTAAAAAATGGACTTAGTTGAAAGAACTTTTTATTGGGTGACTGGGCCGAAAAACTTTTACCCGGCTCGAAATTTTCCCAAAAAAAAAAGTGTTAATTTTGAACCATAATTAACAAAAAAATGTTATTTAATTATGTCTAATTAAATCAAAAATTGATAAGTTGCGACATTTTACACATATATACAAAATATGACCACCAAAAATGTCATCATGGCGGAAGACGCAGCTGTGCCCTTTAAACCCTACCGCCTAAAGCACACACTCACCTCCCACAAACGCGCGGTCTCCAGTGTCAAATTCTCTCCCGAGGGCAACCTCCTCGCCTCGGCTTCCGCCGACAAGACCGCCCGCATCTACCTCCTCCCCTCCGCCGCCGCCACCCAACACGAATTCCATGGCCATGAACTTGGAATCTCCGATCTCGCCTTCTCCTCCGGCAACCGCTTCCTAGCCACCGCCTCCGACGACTGCACCCTCCGACTATGGGACGTCTCCACCGGGTCCCACGTCAATACCCTAACGGGCCACTCTAACTACGTGTTCTGCGTAAACTTCAACCCCCAATCCAACATGCTCGCCTCCGGATCCTTCGACGAAACCGTCCGCATTTGGGATGTTAAGTCCGGAAAATGCTTGAAAGTCCTCCCCGCGCATTCGGATCCTGTGACGGCGGTTAATTTTAATTTGGATGGGTCCATTATTGTTTCGAGTAGTTATGATGGGCTTTGCAGGATTTGGGATACTGCAACGGGACATTGTATGAAGACTCTCATTGATGATGAGCATCCGCCTGTTAGTTTTGTCAAGTTTTCGCCTAATGGGAAATTTATCCTAGTCGGAACTCTGGATAATACTTTGGTGAGCTTCTTTCAATCTTCTGTTGGGAAATTTGGTTATACTGTTTCTTGATATTAGTCATATAGTTGATTTAATTGGGTTCATGACTTTATGCTAATTTTTTCTTGTTGGAATAGAGTATGACTTGTAAATTTCGATCTTGTCGAGGACATCTGGTTCTTTACGAATTTGGTAGACGGGCATAACTTAATATATTCGAGTCTTAAAATGTATTTGGAGTAATTATGCGTGAATTTGTATTATTTTTCATTCGAGTGAGGGATTACTTGACATCTTAGTTGCATTGAGACTCTGTTCGAACAAACAAGATTTGGCAACTCCTGATTTATTTTTTGAATCTTCAACATTTGTCCTGATTTTTCACGAATTTTGTCGTGTGAAATCTTTTTCATTTAGAAAAAATTAAAATTTATGAGGCTCCCGTCAGGTAGCCAAATGGTCGTATCAGTTCAATTTTCTTGACTGCGTAGCCATATTTTTTTTACCCCCTACGCTCTGCTTTTGCAGTGAATATAAAGTTCTGTTCATTCTGCAACTTATTGTCCATCCATATTTTATAAATAAATAATTATGCAGATGGTTTATTTTGATCTGAAGTTGAATTCATTGAGAGTCTCTACAAATGAGCAGGTACAACCTGCTAAGTATCGATGGTAGTCACATCCTTCCCTTGTCTATGAATTTGTAAAATTGTTGCGTGATATGTAAAATGGCGGGTGCTTACATTTATTCTTTTGAATCTGCATTGCATTACTTTTACATTATCAAGTTCTCTCCCACGTAACCTTGAGTCTTTTGCTTGCAGCGGCTTTGGAACCTCTCGACTGGCAAATTTCTGAAAAAATACATGGGCCATGTCAACTCGAAATACTGCATTTCTTCAACATTCTCCGTGACAAATGGGATGTACATTGTTAGTGGATCCGAGGACAATTGTGTGTACCTGTGGGATCTCCAATCCCGGAAAATTGTTCAAAAGCTAGAAGGCCATACGGATGCAGTGTTATCTGTGTCGTGCCACCCAACTGAAAATATGATTGCATCTGGTGCGCTTGGAAACGACAAGACGGTTAAGATTTGGACTCGGGAGGAGGATTGATTTATTTTTGTTGCTAGATTTTTGTATCATAGTTATATCTGGTAATATAACCAGATTGCCTAACGGAGATTAGGAGAAGAACTTGGCAGGATTGCGAGACTATACAGTTCCTGAATTTTGTGTACTCAAGCCATTTGCTATGTCAGTTATATCATTGAGGAGGTAAAATCATCTAAAATAAATGGGGATAATCTAGGGTTTTTTAACAAAATATTTGATAAAAATTATTAATTTAACAAAATAATCGATATTTGAAAACGTTTTTAAACTAACCTAAAACGACATCTGAAGTGCAGTCTTCATCTATGGTAAAAAAAAAATTATTTGACGCCTTAGATATTTTTTAAAAAATATTATTGAAGGCACCAGCCATCTAAGGCAATAATCATACTGCAAGACATTGCCAGTAGATGGTATCGTATTATCTAGTGTTGATTACGTTAGGAGTATACCTGAATGACAAGAATATTGCCATATGCTTTTGGGATTTACACCGAATACTGCAAATTTTAAAGGTGCAAAGTTGTACGATCTGTAATAAATCATCATTTGGTGAATAATGTTCTTAATGAGAATAGTACGGCAGAAGATGTAGTCAAATATACTCGGGCTTGTGTATTATTGATGTTAGGTGGAATTTTGTGCCCTGATTCCTCCGACAATACTGTAAATTTTTTTTTTTTTACAGAAGTTAGAGGATATTGATTCTGTTGCCAATTATAGTTGGGGTAGTGTCGTGTTGGGATATTTGTACAGAGAGTTATGCACTTCCTCAATGAGAGGAAAAAAAGTGATAGGTGGTGCATCACAGGTCGTACATGTAAACTTTACGTTTGCATTTTTCAAATGTTTGAAATAGTTTTCTCGTCATACTTTACTAATATTATTCATGACAATATTTTAGATTTGGGCATGGTCAAGAATACCAAGTTTAACTCCTCAAATGGGTGAGCCTAGATTCGACGTTGGCACAATCATTATCAATTAGGAGAATATGTTACCTTGTGCTCCATGTGGTGCAAGGTAATAATGTAATTATGTTTTGTGTTATTTTATATGTTTTAAAATATTGATAGATTTTGTAATTGTGATTCTACAGATGGGCATGTCAAGGTTTACGGAAACAGGGGCATTCTGTACGCATCATTAAGGACATTCTTGATGTGCTGCCATCAACTCAAGTAAGCAATATATTATTTGTGTTTGTTATGAAAAATAAATAATATTGTTTATATTATTTTAATACAATTTTGTATTTGTAGTTTAATTGACAGTCATACCCTGATGAGTGCACTGAACATCTGAGCCACCAATTATGGACATATGCCGGCCCATTAATTTGTTATGCTATTGTTGAAATGCACCGTCCTGATAGGGTTCTTCGTCAATTTGGAATGCTACAAGACATCCCCCACAGATCCACGATTATGGGATGATAAATTACATTCAGTTGACAGAAGGGGTAGTATCAATAAGGATTGGAGTGCACACCATGTTACGTATATACAGAAATGGGAGATGACATGCGATCTATGTGTGGACAGACCACGATATTGTGCTGTAGTGGTTGGATGGTATGAACGAGTCACCCGTAGATATATTGGTCATCAAAGACAATTTGTAGACTGGATACAAACATGGTGACGGCCCAGCGTGGCATAATGTGGTAAGTTAATAGATTGAAACATTACTTTTAGAATCTGTCGTATGGATTTATAAATTAAAAATTTAATTACTGTTATTTACTTTTCAGATTGTTCAGATGCAGCAGTTAAGTGGTAGTTGTGATCGATATCCCGATGATGGAGAATTTGTTATAACGTTTATGGAGTCGATGCGAGAGCATCATAGGGCAATAGCGCAAAATGTGATGCAAGTGGTTCGTGAACGACGAGACAGGAACTTCCCACCATACGAAGAAGTTCATGGGCATGATGAAAAACCAGTACAACCGGTCCATGCACGCAGCGAGAGTGATATTGCAGGTCCATCTATGTATACACCTATCTCGAGAGATGCGGCAGGTCCATCTATGTATACACCTATACCGACAGATGGGGCAGGTCCATCTACATCTTTTGGCACCGATGTATATACTGGTTATTATGTCCCCCAATCACCGACATATGATCATTCACCATTCACTCCATATGTTCCGATCTACACACAGCAGGATACAGATGTCAGGATTGAATTTGCACAATCATATACGACATCTACGGGTATCATCCACCTAATGATGTACCTGTGGTACAACAGAGGAATGAGCAAGTGAATATGAGAGAAAGAGTTCGAAGAGAGATTATTCCTCCTCGTTGTGGTACCGGAGGACATTTACAGATATGGTCTCGTGGTCGTTGATAACATTTGTTGCATTCATCTTGTAATTATTTTGATAGTTATAAAAAGGTTTGAAAAAAGTTTGTTTTGTGCGCAATTCAATATATACAAAATTCGTGTTATAAACGAACAATCAACACACAATAATTTTGTAATTAAACGTACAATAATGTTCACAATAACGTAAAATTATTTACACAATAAACATACAATCAATTGCACATAAAAATTTATTGATTTCAAGAAGTTGAAGCCATTTGTCGCCTTGCACGGTCTTCTAGCCAGTCCATCTCATTCTGAATGCGCGTTGTTTGATCTCGACCAACTCTTCTTGTTTTTCGCAGAGTGGAGTTGTGGTACAACTCAAAACATGGGGTGTCACAATTCTCCTCCCCTCACATTGTCGAATCGTCCTTGATATGCGCTCCAATATTCATTCATACTGTAATACGGGTTGACAAATATTTTAGCGTTTAAGCCATACTTTCGACACACTTGGATCACATGTGAGCAAGGTATTCCGAACTCTCTTTTCATTTTCCACAAGAGCATTCCCCTGATTTTAGATGCACAACATGCGCATAACCCCAACGTCCTGGTTGTACTCTTGTGATAACAGAAGTTGTTAGATGTCTACGATCGAACATCTGGACATCATGATGGATGGAGTGATAGTCAGCACGACCATATCTTTCTAACACATAATCTGGCCATTCTTGATTATTTTGAATCATTCGCTCCGTCTTCTTAAGCCGTTCGAAAAAATATAGCACACAACGATCAAAAGTTAATTGCACAATGTCGATGATTAAAAGTCGACGAGCACCTTTCATAACTCCGTTTATGCATTCTGACATATTTGTGGTCATGACCACAACGCCAGCCTCCGTCATGAGCAAGAGACCATTGACACTTATCAATACGACTCAAGTAATCAAAAGCCCTTGGCTCTATAAGTTTTATCTCTTCCATTGTGCAATCAAATTTTCTTAGCTGATTTTCTGATCATGCTCTCCAACATAAGTCTTTCAAATTAGCGGATTTAAAGCGACTATTAAAATTTAAACAAACATGTCCCCAACAAAATCGATGTACTCCACAAGGTGATTTGAAGTCAGGAATACAATCGGCTGCTGCAATGAGGCCCGGATGACGGTCAGAAATCAAACATACACCACCGTCAGATCTTCTCACAATATGCTTGCTAATCATCTCCAAAAACCATCTCCATGACACAAAGTTTTATTCATCAACAATTGCAAATGCCAAAGGTAAGACTTGATTATTAGCGTCCATTGCCAAGGCAATCAACATCTTATGTTGATTTTCGTTTACAGATGTGTTCCATCCACACTTATTACTCGGCGTCAATGTTGAAATCCTTCTACACATGGATGGAAGGCCCATAACACGTAATTCAAAGTCTTTTCTCTTGGTCTGGCATTGTCAATGTGAACCCACTCAACGATTGTGCCGGGATTCCATTTTTGCAAAGCTCTCATATAGCAAGGCAATTTCTTCACGGAGCTCTGCCATGTTCCATACACATTCTCAACAGCACGTCGCAAACTAAACCATCCTTTTGCATAGGAGATCTCAAATCCATATTTATCTTTAACTGAATTACATACTTTATTTCGTAAGCTGGATCACGCCGACAATTCCCACTAACAAGCTAGCAATCATGTTTTTCTCCAAATTTGCATGATCGATCAACATTTCACTCAAAAGGCAAGTGTGAGAACCTCCATACTTGTTTATTTTGAATAATCCAACTTTTTTATTCAACGAAGCGCGCATGTACCATCTACAAGGTATATCTTCTGTACTGTGTTTGCACACCACTTTCCACAATGTTTTTGTACTCTTGACAACGTGGTACTCCCATTTTACAACACGTACAGAGTAATCCTTTCCAGCTGCCTGCAAATGCCTTTTATTTTTGAAGACCATATCCAAATAGAGATCCCCTTTGACGTAATCGTAATAACTCCCCCATCTACCTGTTGGAATGTCTCTGAGTCTCCAAATACTTCGGGATGTGTCATTGAGAAGAATGGAATTGTTGGATAAAGGACAGGAGTATTTGTCGTGGTTGTCTCCGGTACAGTAACTGACACTGCTTGTGTGATTGGTATCTCCTCATTGTAATCAGTCATTGTTTCATACATGACACAAATGTCAACCTCATCGTCATCAGCATCATCCTCAGACGGAATATCCTCTGGTTCAGACTGAATATCATTTCCCAATTCAGCAAAACTATCTGCTAGTGGCTCATGAGCAATAACATCAGTATCTATGGATTGTCATCTGGGTCTCTACCAGAGGTAGTCAGTCCTTCTGCAACTACATGCAAATAATATACATTTTCTGGAATACAATCATAGTTTCGTGGTTCAGTTTTGATGTAAATTTCCAAGCAACTATGACATTGTTCTGAATCCAATAGCCATGCTAAATTATAATCATTATCTATTAGCAAAATTGTCTATCGTATCCCGGAAAAATCTCTGAACTAGTGTCTTGCATATATTTTCAGAATGAACTGGTTGTGGTCGATGCCAGTGATATTATATATTTCGTGCAACAACTGTATAAAATTAATTGTGAAAGATATTGTAGTACCTCTGAATGGACCACGATTATATCTAATGGTATCCGAATTTTGTAATATATTACCTCCTCAATACAATAATATTTGAATCGACATCCCTGAAAAAAAAATTAAATATTACAAGTATTTAATAAATTTAGCTTAACAAATTTATATAATCTGGAAGATGATAAAATCAATAATATAACAAGATTTTTACCTGAAAAATACTTCAAGGGCGACAAATTAAGATTGGAGATTCGACAATTTCAACGATAGAATCAGAGGAAAAAACTATAAATGTTATGTAATTTCGTTTCGGTGTAGAAAATGAAGGGATTCGGCCGAATTTTTATACTTAAGAAGGCGTCATCTGAGATAGCGCATTCAGTAAAAAAAATATTTTTTTATTGAATGCGTCATCTCAGATGTCGTCTTCAATAATATTTTTTTAAAATATCTGAAGGCGCTATCTTAGATGACGCCTTCCATAATTTTTTTTACCAGAGATGAAGGCTACTTCAGGTGACGACTTCAACTGAAGTTGCCACTTCAGGTGGCGTTTTTGATTAGTTTAAAAAAAATTTAAAATATCGATTATTTTGTTAAATTAATAATTTTTATCGAATTTTTCTTAAAATACCCGACAATCTACACTTAGAAAATAATTTGACATAGTTTTGCCAACAGCAATTACGCTGTGGTTTGGCTTTGAAAATAATATATAATTATCGTAATATGTTTCTGAAATCCAAATTCAACACGTGTTCAAAATCAAAATGTGAAGTACGAAATACAAGACGATAAAATCGGGATCCAACAATAAGCCTTTTACTAGAACTTGTTCAGAGATCACACCAAAGTAGCCTTTCTGTTTCCCGAACATAATTGTACGTAATTAAAATTCAACGTCGAATTTACGAATCATAAGAACAAACCAGCAGCGGTAGAGATGAAGAAGGAAGTGGTGGTGGTGGTGGCCGTGACTACAGCCGCGACCGTGGTGGGGGCAGCTCTTTTAATAAGGCATTGGAAGCGTCGCAGCGAGCGGCGGTTGAGGCACGCTCAGCAGATACTTCGAAAGTTCGCGAGAGACTGTGCCACCCCGGTTGCGAAGCTTTGGCACGTTGCCAATGAATTGGCTTCTGAAATGCAGACGGCACTCACCGCCGGTACAGATGGCGATAGAAGCCCCCCGCTGCCCATGCTTGTCTCTTATCTTGCACCTCTTCCCACGGGGTAAACAAATACTAATTAGATCAAGATTTTAAGAAAAATAATAATATGGCCATTGTGTTTCAAGAAATTTGATATTCGATTGTTTTTATAATTTCAAGAATCGTTAATTTATGCATGACAGGGAAGAAAAAGGAACATATTATGGCATAAATCTGCGGGGAACAAATTTTGTAATGCTGCGAGCCAGATTAGACGGCAAGAATGAGCCTGTATCTGAACTGCAACGCCAAGATGTTCACATTCCTTCTTCTGTAGTGGCTGACACTATTTCTACCAAGGTACGATATGTGTCAAATGTGTTAACGTATAATATTATTGATTACATTATCCACTTCCGTAAAACTTAATGAGGTTTCACTTAAATAATCAGGAACTACTAGATTTCATCTCCCTTGAGCTGGCAAAATTCATTTCGATACACGAAAAGGATGGCGAGGCAAGATCAAGAGAAAGTAAACTGGGATTTACGGTGTCATTTCCTGTAGATCAAGCTGTGGCATTCACTTCTAGAATCAACTTTGAATCGAAAGATATAGCAGTCGATGCCACCGTTGAGTATTCTAATTTAGACCATTTGATTCTATTATTGCAATGATATTCAAAAAGTAAAGAATGTATGGTTTACTGCTCACATTGTTGGCTTATATATAAATCAGGTTGGCAGGGAATTGAGAGACCAAATCAACAAGTCCTTAGAGAAGAACAATTTAAACATGCAAGTTTTTGCACTCGTAAGTTGACTTCAAATCTTGTTCCATTTAGCTGCCTTACAAATATAGTCGGGTTAAAGCAGTTGAAGCAAAAGCCAAAAAAAAATCCACATTTTCTATAGCCCCCGAAAAAGTTTTTCTTTCTTTTAAACATTTCTTAAAAAACTCCTCAATTTAATTGAGGATGCAGGTTGATGATACAATTGGAAATTTGGCTGGAGGAAGATATTACAGCAAAGAAAGTGTTGCTTCAGTGACTTTAGGCATGAGAACAGATGTTTCTTACATTGAATCACCCCAACAAGTCTCTAAACTCCTCGCACAATCACCAAATTCCTCGGAAACGGTACGTAAACACGGAATAAAATATGTGACCTCGTTAACATTAGCTTTGTTCTTCTCCGAATCATCTTTATACTTTTTCCAATTGAGTTGCATTTCGGATCTTTTGCATTTGTTGGGTCGATCTTTGGTGTCAAGTACTGACCAACAGTATTCAGATTGAATGAGCTTAATTCTTGGCAGGTTGTTAACATGCAATGGGGAAGCTTTGCATCCTCTCATCTTCGGTCGACGGAGTTTGATGCCTCCTTGGATGTAGAAAGCACGAATCCCGGACATCGAGTAATATTTAAGAGTTGAATTTTTCACAAAATTCAATGCTAACTCATTGTTTACTATAATGATATTCAATATATATATGGTTGAATTCTTGATTCGTTTTCCAGATCTTTGAAAAGCTTATCTCTGGCATGTATTTGGGAGAGATTGTTAGAAGAGTATTGATGAAGATGGCTCGGGAAACGGCTTTGTTCGGAGACTGTGTGCCACCAAAACTAGCCATTCCTTACGTGTTAAAGTAATTAAGTGATTAAATGCATGCTTGGTATATGAGAATGGGATTGATGGAACAGGCATTCTCAATCCTATGAGAATGAGAATTCTCATTACAATGGGAATGTCTATTCTCATATTCATGAGAATAGTCATTCCCACCATTTTGGTTGGTTTTACCCATTCCCATTCACCCATTCTCAAAACACCCATTTTTCTTCATTTAATTGCATATAGGTCACCTGATATGGCTGCAATGCACCAAGATACATCTGAAGATTATCAAGTAGTGGATGAGAAGCTAAAGGAAGTCTTTGAGGTTTTATTCCTTAATGTCTTGAATCGTTTATAATAAGGCTGAGTAGAACGTCAAGGTCTAATCGATATATCTGGAAATGATTTATTTGATGCTACCGCATTGCATCTCATGATTGATTTGACATAAATATGTCAAATCAATGGTGATGCTGTCCTCCAATACACTGTCGTCGCTGAGTATACTAGTAATTAATATTTAGGGTATCCACGTGCATGTTTAGTATCAGAGACCATTTTTTTTTCCAAAAGCTCTGAGATAATTGAAAAGAGGTCAGTAATATTTATACTTTTAACACTAACGAGCTGGTTTCAGATAAACAATTCAAGTCCAATGGCTAGAGAAATAGTAGTAGAGGTATGTGACATTGTGGTCGAACGTGGAGCTCGATTGGTTGGAGCTGGAATAGTTGGAATCGTCAAGAAACTTGGCAGAATCGCGAACAAGAAGAGCGTGATAACGATCGAAGGGGGGTTATACGAGCATTATCGCATATTTCGAAACTATCTGCACAGTAGTGTGTGGGAAATGCTGGGAAGCGAGCTTTCAGATAATGTGATCATTGAGCATTCGCATGGTGGTTCTGGGGCTGGCTCAATCTTCTTGGCTGCTGCACAAAACAATATATTGATCAGCCATAATGTCATTTACAGCTAGTATAGTGTTTTATTACATGATTCTGGATTATTTGATATAATTCATCGGACTTGTTTAAGGTTTATTTTATGGATCTTAAAATAATTTTTTTTTGGCATTTCGTCTGGCCCAAGATGGATGGATATCTACTGAAAAACCGAATAAGAAAAACCACCCTCCCAAATCTAAGAAATTTGTAATGTGGCTGGACGAACTATCTAATAGAGGAGTGAAATTTAAACAATTTTAAAAACATATATAAACTTGTTATGATTTTCTAATAGAAAATGACACTAAAAAATCGGGAAAATTAAGACAATGATCCTGATCAAATTTGAATTTAAATTGCTAAGTGATATGATAAATGATGGATAGATTAAAAAAGTGGATAATAGGTTGATAAGTAAACTAATGGATAAGCTATATTGTGTTTGGTTCGTATGATTACTAAAATATGATAAATAACATTGTGTTTGGTGTACTTGATAATATGTGATATTGATTAATTTATTCATAAAATGACTAAAGTACCTTCTATCAAATATATTTATTTATAAATTTATTAATATATTTACATATTAAATAATAGCATGCAATTAATTCAATTTATATTTTTTTATAAGACAAAACTTTATTAATTCATATCCATACTATATAATAAGAGCGAGGATTTTGTGATGATTGGAACTTAATTAAATTGAGAGAATGTGATAATTAGATGTAATTATGATTGAGTGCCATTTGTTTCCGGACTCAGTTTTGAAATAAAATTGAATGAGACTAATCATTATGTTTAAATCATAATTGTTGAATGATAAGTGTAGTTTTTACATTTATTTTGATGTGATTTTGCTCGATTGATTGACGTGCATGTCTCGATCGATCGACAAAGGCAGAAAGTTTGAGTAGCGCGAAGGAAGAGGGCCCGATCGATCGATCGCCCATCGAAAGTTTCTGAAAAAAAAAAATTCCTTTTTGAGTTTGGTCCAACAAGGACACTTCCATCCAACCTCTCCACTATATAAGAACCTATTACACGATTTTTGGGACTTTTGCACAATATATTTCAGATCTATGAGCAGCCTCTTTCATCCCACATCCATCCAAAAACATCCCAAGCCATTGAAGAAGCAAGAGCAACACAAGAGACGGAACGACGGAGCAACGCACCGAGTGAAAACCTCGTTTATTAGTATTTCTAATCTTGTTTACTTTTTATTTTCAGATTTTGATTTAGATTGTTGAAAAACATATTTATGCATTGTTATTTGATGACGATTGTTGGCTAGGCTTGTTTATCAATACTAGGGGATCCCGTGTTTGAACCCATGATTTGAATATTAGTTTTTGATTCAGTTTTTACAATCTTTGTGCATGATTTACATTTTTAATGCTTTCAAAAGATTAGCTACCTTTTGCATGAATTTGGTAATTGTAATTGACTTGACCATACAAAATTACGATACGACACAGTAAATCAAGCTGTGAGTTTTAAGTTGAGACAGACCAAGTAAAATCTAGCACACATGTGATAGCTATAGATTTACCAAAATCGAAAGCTAAAAGTCCACAAATCGTTTTTTGGTATTACTTGTTCCATAAGGACATGGTAGTGGTTTATTGTAACATTAATACTAGAATTGTCATAGATTGACCATAGTATAACAAATGGAATTGGAAAACTCGTCACCTTAGAGCGTATGATTTTGAATCTTAATTAATAGAAAACTTGTGGGGGATTACACGGGTGACCCGACGTATTGATAATTGTTTTTATCGTAACTTTTCATTATCCATAGCTACTTTTGGTTACTTATTGTGTTTTAGTCAATTTAGTTTAATAATCACTCATAATCATAGGTTAAACATAGTTAAGCTAATTGAATCTGATAATTACTACTAGTCCATGTGGGTACGACATCCCTACTTTCATATCATTATACTAAAACTTGACAACCGTGCACTTGCGGTATAATCGCTCTACACTGAGAATAATTGCTTAAATAAATCGCGATCAAGTTTTTGGCTCCGGGGACTAGTTTAAGTAATATCATAGGAGATTAGTTGACTGTAATTTAGCCTTTTTTTCTTTTTATTATTACTTTTGTTACGTTTTATACTATTTCACTACTGTTGTTTCTTCCTTGTTTTGACTTTTGCAGGTAGTTGTCTTCGTGGTGCATGCTACATAGTGACAACCTATATTAGAGCCTTGACATAGAGATTGAACGAACTTGTCGTAGACTTCGGAGAGAAGCTCGAGCAATGCTGAGAACAATCAAGAAGGGAATGGTGAACGTGAGCAACACAACGAGGAAGTGCCAATTACACGATCCGTGATGGACTATGCACAACCTACCATCCAAGGCACTATGTCTAGCATCACTACACCGAGGGTGCAAGCTAATAATTTTGAGATCAAACCGACCATTATTCAGATGATTCAACACTCGGGCAATTCGGAGGATCAACCACTGATGATCTCAATGCCCACATCTCCAACTTTAGAGCATGTGGGTACTGTGATGAGCATGATGATATGATGTTGATGTACTTTATTGATGATTGCATCTACAAAGGTACGAGATTAATTATGCAATGTTAATATTGCTCCGGTATTATAGAACAAATCTGCGAGGAAAGAATTTTATTGTATAAATGAAGAACTGGCTATGCGATGGAACTGGGAGGAAAACTTAATGTCTATGAGAAAATGACACTGCAAGTTAAGATAGTTTATTACCAAGTGGACTCGATGTTCAATCAATTTTTTCACCCGGCTTCTCATCTCTCTCTCCCGCCTCTCTCTTCTCCCTCCCCTTTCCCTTTCCACCCATTTCCTTGAGGAGGAAATTTCGATGGAGGCTCGATTCTTGAAGGATTTTCAAGTAATTACTTGGGTAATCTTCTTCCTCTCTCTTTTACCTAAGTTTTTATTGTATTTTTGTTGAGTTTGGTTAAGTTTGGAGATGGGTTTGAGTTTTGGGGGTTTTTGAAGAAATTATTATATTGATGTTTGTAGTGTGTTTATGTGTTTTAATGAAGTCCTTGAAGTATTGTTGGTGTTGGGGTGTTGGTTTTGAGTTTGGGTTCGAAAACACCATTGAAGCAAAATATTTTTCAGAAAATCGCAGATCGCAATCGGTCGCGGCTATAGCGCGATCGATCGCGACGTAACACTGCTTTTGGGATGACGATGAACAGTTTTCTGCGATCGATCGCGTAAGAGTGAATTTTGGCAGTAGGTTGTTTTATTTTTTTTTTAGAATTTGTTTAAGTGTTTGGGTTTTGGAATGTAATATTTATGGTAGATTTTCTTGATGATTTCTTCATTCCAATGAAATATTACACATTAAAATAAAGTGGCATGAGTTGAACTTTAGTAAGATATGTACTACTCAATCGAGTTAATTGATAACTCTAATGAACATAGAATAAAATGGGATGCATTGGGTAGTATGCAGAGTACAATAATTGTGATTGGTCACATTATGATGCATGCTGAATTTAGTAGGTAGTTGTTGACGTTTTTGGAAGTATTGTCTGAGTAATATTGACTTGACATTCAATATAGATGCTTCATGAACCTCCAGAGATCAAGGATGATTAAAACACGCATTCGACTTTAAGGTGCGTAGTGACGTACGAGTAGGTATGCATATCATTAATTATGAATTATGATTCATAAAATTATAGAAATTGGTTATGTGATAAAATCAATGAATTGAGAATTCATGTTAAAATTCTAAACATTATTGTACGAGATGAATTACGATAGAATTACTATATGATATTATGGTACATGATGAACTATTGTGAGGCCGCTATTGAGCGTACGTTGGTTATGGATTATGATGATGTCGCTATTGAGTGGGCGATGGGTAATGGTGTTGCCGCTATTGAGCGAGCGATATGATATGAGAAGAATGCATTATGATGAGATTTTGTGATTAATTGATAATTGAAATATAAGTAAATTTCGTAATTATGATGGTGATAAATTGTTCATTACAATAGAACTAATGTTTATGAATGCGTGTACAAATCGTTGTTGATGATATAACTGAATTTGAAGTTGATGATTCTAGATAATGTGAGAACAGGAACAGCTTGGGACTTGTCACATGGTTGTGATATACTCAGGGAGTAATTATTTAAATTATAGCATTATATTCTGTAAATTATTATTTGAGTTTACGATAATATTGAGATTATGTTGTTGGTATGCTCACCATGTGTGGGGATTGTTTATGTTGAAACAGGTGGACAGATACGACATTTATTTGAAGAAATGAGTTATGGCTGGTGCATGAGGATACTCCTGGGAG
Organism: Haberlea rhodopensis; assembly: GCA_907163345.1. NCBI lineage: Eukaryota > Viridiplantae > Streptophyta > Magnoliopsida > Lamiales > Gesneriaceae > Haberlea > Haberlea rhodopensis. The sequence continues at coordinate 19,262,399 of CAJQUN010000001.1, read as the reverse complement.
CGAGGTACCAGCATGGGTATAAAGTAATGTATCTTATACAAGTAGATACACATTTATTTGTCAATGCTCGACTATGAGTATGTCGATATGTGTTGTACAAATATTTTGATGTTTCTCTTTTCATTTGAGTGTGTCATGCAATTTAATTAAGAGTAAATTGCGTAATGAACTTAGAACATGTATAGTACCTTATCAAGTGTATACATGTGCATGGCGTCGTAATGGGAATAGAGTTTATGTGGGATTATGTTGAAATTTTTTATAGACAGTATGCTATAATTACGAAACATGTAAAGAGAATTCCTTATTTTGATAAATGTATGCACTGATGACGAGATTAGGAGTCGGGGTCCTTACAGATTTGGCTGATGATTTTGACGTCATCTCATTGGACATTCATCTTATTCCAAACACAATTCAAATGTCTTCACTATTTCATCCCGCTAACAATAAACTAAAGTCCCCTCCATCCCTCAGGATCCAACAGCAGGTCTTCCCCGCATTCCAATATCCGCAAAAACATGGTTGTGGCCTTCACATTAGAATTGGGGCCACAGGCATGTCAAGTGGGCTTATATCAACTATTAGTGACTGTATTGTATAACTGTAACATTTGCTAACTGTCAACCATTTCATGAAAAGTATAGATTATACTAATCGTTAGAAACATCAACCGAATAATTGAGTGGTGAGAAGTACCTTAGAAGCACTAGTAAGACGATCTCCACTCTTGCCAACGGAGATGTTGAGTACCAGCTTCTGAACCATGATCTCCCTCATCGGATTCTGGCATTTTCTTCTATGATACATGTCAACACGTTGTCACAACATGCACAGAAGTTTTATGGCATTGATTAAGTATAAATACGAGTACCGGCCAGTTAGGCTTACCATGGAGGAGTGGAGGGAGGAAGTGCTAGAAGGAGCGAGTTCGAGATCACTAATCAAGAAACAAGAAAGGAGAAGAGAATGAAATGCATAAAGAAGAAATTTATTGACAATGAACCTTATTACAATTATCACCCTATTTCCTTCATATATCCAGCATACCTGGAGTAACTAACTTCTAACTACTATTCCTTTCTAAATGTTCCAACACTTTGATGGCCTATGCATTCCCTCAAAATAGGATTTCTAACTACCCAAACTAGATGTTTCCAATTGATTAGATCCATAGCAAGGAAAATGCCGGTGGAACCTTTCTCATATGTGAAATGATTGATACGCAACAAAAAGGAGCAAGGGGAAAAATCCTAGTACTATATTTAATTCGATATTCTTAAAAGTTCCAGCTTCCAAACCTGAGAAATTTCATACAATCAGCGCACATCCTGAATAATCGGCACAAGCACAAACTGTTATATTTGAAAATACAAAGATTTATAGGCTAGAAGCAGAATCAACAACTGAGACAATTAGCATGCAATAATTTTTTTACTGATTATAGTGTTCTAAAAATTGTAACAAAAGAACCAAATTGATCATAACAGAAACACAAGATAGATGTGAGGATAATATATCAAATTGATTTCAGTGAAAAGTGGGATTCATGTGAAGTACAATGTAAAGGAGGCTAACTCACTTGCTATGCAAAAAATGGAGCTTCGTCATTAGTATAAGTCTAGGTTCAACTCCCCTAAAAAAAAAACCTTTTTACTTCTTTATCCAGTAACAAGAGAATTGTAGATGAGGGATTTTTTTCCCAGTCAAAGATAAATAATGTTTGGTAAAAAGTTTGGATACAGATTTGGAAGATAAAGTTCAAGACATCCAAGACACATAACATTCTAAACCTGATTCACAAGTTAATCCAAAAAATAAGAGTATAATTATTAAAAAACTCATAAACCAGTAGCTATAATTACATGAAGATGATGCAGAAGACAAACCCAAAATCCCACTAAATAATAATCACCGACAAAGTTGAGACTGTCGGAGGTGAACTTACTGGAGCTTGAGCCGTAGTGGAAATAGGAACCGCAGCCGGAGAAATAGTTCGTGCAGCCGACGGTGGCCGCTACATCTACATATGAAAAAACAGTCGAGCTCTTCTTTGACGTTAAGGGCAAAATTGTAAACGATTGTTCTTTGCAACCGTACTGTTCATATGTGGTTTAATAATCCTTCTCCTCGACAAGGATGCATTTTCACGTTTGAACAGGGGCCAATACCGAGGCTTAGGGAAATGGTTGAAAAATAAAACACCGAGACAAACAGCAGATAAGTGTATTTTCCCACATTTTCCCACCCTAATCTTAGAAACCAAGCACATCCTTACATTATAACCAATGATTAGTAGCAAATTTATTTTTCAAATAGAATGCCAAACATAAGGTCCACAAGACCACAACAACTACTAAGTTTTTAATCACCAAGGATTGGAGCGAGCCATATAAACCATAGAAGGAATAAAGTTGGGTCACGAAACATGCGACAATCTTCTCTCGATCAAAATATGTATCTTCGTAGACCCTTTAGACTCTATATATATGACTCCAAGACATTCCAGACATAAGGTCCAGGATGAATTAAATAAAATTTCTCTAGAAAACATTTCTTCTGATAAAATTTAAATAAAAATGAATAAATCCTCGTACTTCTATTTTTCGTTTTCCCATTAAAGGCAAGGAGTGAAGGAGAACTTTATCAACTATTAAAGGCACACCAATTTGTTTATCATAATATCCATTTCTTACAATATCATTAAAATATAATATATTTGAAGAATCGAGAAAAGAAAAATACAAAGAAATGGGACTTTTAAGAAAACAAAAAAAAAAAAAAAGATTTATTCCCTAGACAAACTTTTGAAGAAAAAGATGATAAAAATGGGGCCGTTCAATCTTTTTCCTGATTCGACGCCAGCCAGATATTCAAAATCTTCTTACCACAACGTATAAAAGACAAACATTATTATACATTAGTTTATATTTTAGAACCAATGCCCTTTTTAGTCATTACAAAAACACAATTTTATTATTATTTTTACCTCAAAGAGTTATCGTTTTTTTATTCCTATTTAATATCTTTAAAAAATTAAGCACTATTTCTCCAAATTGTATATCATATAAAAAAATTTATATAAGTTATATGCATAATTTAGACAAGTGTTATAATATATTATATGGCTTTTGATATGATTTTAAAATGATAGATTAATTCTATTGTTTGTATAATGATTAAAATACATTTATTAATTAATAGATGAAATTTCAAATTTTCAAGAGATATTTAAACTTTTGAAATTAAGCTGAAATATTACAAATTTTAAAATAATAAATATGTCGAAAAAGATATATAAGTTATTTTATTATAAAATTAGAATAAGATAAATATGATGGATAAATTTAAAAAAAAATTTAAATATTGAAGTAAATTAATTTTAAAAATCAGTTTCCTTCTAACTTATCATCTGCTTCAGAGTTCAGACATGTCCTAAATAAAACTACAAAATTCAAAGAGAGAGAAATCGCAGTACACAAAACACTCAAGATGCGTTTCCTCCTACTTTTCTTCTTCCTCCACCTCCATCTCAACCACTCTGCCGCCGCTGGAAGGCCGCGGTTGCCGGAGTACCGGGCTCTGCTCTCCATAAAAGCTTCCATCACCGAAGACCCACAGTCTGCATTATCCTCGTGGAACTCCACCACCAGCCACTGCACATGGAAAGGCGTCGCATGCGACTCCTCCAGTCGCCGAGTGATCGCCCTCGACATCTCCAATCTCAGCCTCGTCGGCACTCTCTCCTCCGGCGTGGGCCAGCTCCGCTTTCTCTATAACCTCTCCGTTGCCGCTAATGGCCTATTTGGTCCAGTTCCTCCGCAAATCGGAGACATTGTTAGCCTGCGTTACCTTAATCTCTCCAACAATATCTTCAATGAAAGCTTTCCCACTCGGCTATACGGTCTGAAAAATCTCCAGGCTCTCGACCTTTATAACAATAACATGACGGGGGACTTCCCTTCGCAAGCCTTTTTACTCACTAAACTCCGCCATTTGCATCTTGGAGGGAATTTTTTTACTGGGGTGATTCCACCTGAGTTTGGATCGTTTCCAAATCTGGAATACCTCGCCGTTTCTGGGAATGAATTGACTGGGGGTGTTCCACCTGAGTTAGGGAAATTATCTCAGCTGAAAGAGCTGTACATTGGGTATTTCAACACGTTTTCAGGTGGCATACCGAAAGATATTGGGAATTTATCCAACTTGGTACGGTTTGATGCTGCAAACTGTGGGCTTTCCGGTGAGATTCCGGCGGAGATCGGAAAGATACTAAATTTGGACACCCTTTTCCTCCAGGTGAATGGGTTTTCTGGGCCTTTGACTCCGGAACTTGGGAACCTGAGGAGCTTGAAGTCCATGGATCTTTCAAACAACATTTTCTCTGGCGAAATACCACCCTCATTTTCAGAGCTTAAAAACTTGACCCTTTTAAACCTTTTCAGGAATAAGCTCACAGGCTCTATTCCTGATTTCATCGGCGAGTTGCCGGAGCTTCAGGTGTTGCAGTTGTGGGAGAACAATTTCACTGGAAGTATTCCCCAGAATCTTGGAACTAATGGGAATCTGCAAGAAGTAGATGTTAGTTCAAACAAATTGACCGGAAATTTGCCATTGAACTTGTGTAATGGTAATCAGCTGCACACGTTGATTGCTCTTGGAAACTTCTTGTTTGGCCCGATTCCAGAATCGTTAGGCCAGTGCGAGTCATTGAATCGTGTACGCATGGGCGACAACTTTCTCAATGGCTCCATTCCAAAAGGACTGTTGAGTTTGCCACAGCTAACTCAAATTGAGCTTCAAAATAATCTTCTTTCTGGTTCATTTCCAGAGACTAATGTGTCATCCACGACTCTGGGCCAGATTAGTCTTTCCAACAATCACCTCACCGGGCCGTTGCCGCCGAGTATCGGCAATTTTGTGGGTGTGCAGAAGCTTCTGCTCGATGGTAATATGTTTTCAGGGAGCATACCAGCTGATATAGGGAAGTTACAGCAGCTGTCGAAGTTGGATTTCGGCAGCAACGAATTTTCGGGCCGGATTTCGCCTGAGATAAGCTTGTGCAAGCTGCTAACTTTCGTTGATCTTAGCCGGAATCACCTGTCCGGTGATATTCCGGCTGAGATAACCGGTATGAGGATTTTGAACTACTTGAATTTGTCTCGAAACAATTTGGTAGGCAGCATTCCCACTTCTATTGCTAGTATGCAGAGCTTAACATCTGTTGATTTTTCGTATAACAATCTGTCTGGTTTGGTTCCTGGTACTGGTCAGTTCAGTTACTTTAACCACACTTCGTTTTTGGGCAATCCAAATCTTTGCGGACCCTATCTGGGGCCTTGCAAAGGTGGCATTTCTGATGGGGTTGGAAGAACTCATGAGAAAGGGACTTTCTCCCCATCCATGAAGCTTTTACTTGTTATTGGATTGCTTGTGTGTTCCATTGTATTTGCCGTGGCGGCCATAATTAAGGCTCGGTCCTTAAAGAAAGCGAGCGAGGCTCGTGCTTGGAAGCTTACTGCCTTCCAAAGATTGGATTTTACTTGTGATGATGTTTTGGATTGTTTGAAAGAAGATAATATAATTGGGAAAGGTGGTGCCGGAATAGTTTACAAGGGAGTCATGCCAGATGGCGAACAGGTGGCTGTTAAAAGATTGCCAGTGATGAGTCGTGGTTCTTCCCATGATCATGGGTTCAATGCTGAGATACAGACTCTAGGGAGAATCAGGCATAGACACATTGTTAGATTATTGGGGTTCTGTTCGAATCATGAAACTAATCTTTTGGTTTATGAGTATATGCCTAATGGAAGCTTGGGGGAGGTGCTTCATGGCAAGAAAGGAGGTCATTTGCTTTGGGACACAAGGTATAAAATAGCGGTGGAGGCAGCAAAGGGCCTTTGCTATCTTCATCATGACTGCTCGCCTTTGATTATTCACCGCGATGTTAAATCGAACAATATCCTTCTTGATTCGAATTTCGAAGCTCATGTAGCTGATTTTGGACTGGCCAAGTTCTTGCAAGATTCGGGAGCATCTGAGTGCATGTCAGCTATTGCTGGCTCTTATGGATATATTGCTCCAGGTATTAATTACAATTCAAATTTCGTTAAGAATTAAACTATTAATTTATATAGCTATCTTGTTAATGATGTTGTGATTTTTAACGTTTCTTGAGCGGCTACAATCTTATGTTGAAATCTATCAGCAAGACATTATGGTCTGGATTTATGGGGATGCATTTAACATGATATAAACATGATTTCAGTCTCTTTCAACGTTGTAAGGATTGAAATACCTTTGGAAATAGTTTGAGATGTGTATAGTGATGACTCTAATTTGACTGAAATTTATTAATGATGGGCTGATCACCAAGAAAATGACAGTAAACAACTTAGGTTTTAATTTGGTGCGAAATTCTACAAGTTTAAATAACATTCTTGAATTGCAAAGTCTCTGGCTAACTTTCCTGCAATATAATTTACTTCCTTGTCTAAGTAATATTAACTCTATGACTCATTTATTTTTAATAATGTTAGAAGATTAATTAATATCTTGGTATTTTAGAGTATGCATACACACTCAAGGTCGACGAGAAGAGTGATGTATACAGCTTTGGTGTAGTTCTCCTAGAACTTGTAACCGGAAGAAAGCCGGTGGGGGAGTTTGGTGATGGAGTAGACATAGTTCAATGGGTAAGGAAAATGACCGATGGAAACAAGGAAGGAGTACTCAAGGTTCTTGATACAAGACTCGCCTCCATCCCCCTCCACGAGGTGATGCATGTTTTCTATGTAGCAATGCTTTGTGTGGAAGAACAGGCAGTAGAGCGCCCCACCATGCGAGAGGTGGTGCAAATACTCACCGAGCTTCCAAAGCCTCCTAGCACCAAGCTCGGGGATGAAGCAACAGGTGTCGAATCTGTTGCGGCAGATGCAAAGAGCCACCAACCTCAGCCGACTCAATCATCACCACCAGATCTTCTCAGCATTTGAAGCATGCTCTCTAATGGATTTGCAAGTGTTGGTTTCTTTCCCAGCTAGCAATTTTAAAAAAATTGGAATAGCTTTAGTATTTGGGGTTTCTTTATTTCCTAAGCTTGCTATATTTCCTTGTTTCTCTATGGGTTGGGTACTGGTATTTACTTTAATGTCATAATTTTGTTGGTGGTGTCGCTTTTCATAATTTTTGTACAAAGGAATTGGTGGTGAATTATCTATACTGGTCTGTACTTATTTTTCTCAAATATCAATGGTTATTCCTCATCACTCATGCTAGCTATAGAAATGAGTAGACTCCACAGAAACCAAAGAAATACTCTGTAATATTTTCAAATATAGAAAGGATGGTTTTTAGGTATGTAAAATATTATATAATTTAATACAATCATTAATATAGGGGTTTGGTTTATAGATAACTGTGTTAAAAATGAAGAATTAGCCTAGAAAATAGGGGATTGACTTGTATTGAGCATTGTGCAATTTGTTTCAATTACCAAGACAAGAGTGGGGTTCACTTGAAAACCACAATGCATTTTTGCAAAGAATCATGGTTCATAATGAGGAGTGAATGCAAAAGAAGCATGACACTAACTCTTCTGCGTTTTGCCTTGAAGTGAAGTAAAGAGATCTCTAAACATTTTTTTTAGTTTAACAAGATATTCAGGCTTGTGTCTAACTAGTTTTTGGGTGACGACCTCGGTCCCTCACGACCGTCACCAGGTAAATCGAGGGATGCACATGGATGACAGGTTTTTGAGGAAGCGGACCAACAAGATCTGAACCCAGAACAAACCCCTCATAATATTTCAGTAGAGAATTTGTCCAACGCGAGATTCTAATCTGCGACGTCGGAGGAATCCCTCCACATCACCTCAGCCCTTACCAATCCGTCTATGCGTGGGCCAGAGATCTCTCAACATTGAATGTAGGGATAATTGATCATTATTGTAAACATAGAAACTGAAATGTAACCTTCGGACAAGGGAATGGACCATTTATATTTTGTCCCTTTTGGCTTTGGTTCTTGAAAATTTGCTTTAAATGGTTATTTCAACATGTGCCTATCTAGATTTCATAGCTTTAAATAAAGCTCTATTAATTGAATATAGGTTTTCATTCCAAATTCTCAAATACTTTACTGTGTTGGAGAGCACCAGGATCAAAGTTGTCATTTGAATTATTGTACGATTTAAAAGATTTGAGTTGTTATATTACCATCAAATATAGTTTCAGATAAAATGATAATAGTTCGATATTACATAGCGGTTGAATATGTTGTAATTTAGATAAGTGTATAGTAAAATAATGGTGACCTTATATTACATTTACCCTCCAATAATTACAGTTTGTCCCTCAAAATTTATATTTTGCACTCCATAAAATTATATTTTGATTCCCTAAATTTTTTTATCATTCATTTTTTATGTTAATATTTTTCACCCCTAAACAAAATTTCAGCGTTGTCATTAGTTTAATGTTGCCGAATAATAAACTACTTAGTAAAGAAAGTACTACGACTAGGCCATATATAGCAAATTGATATCATAGCTTTTTGGTCTGTAATAATATTTATGGTATCCTATAATATATTTGATTAGTGATTGGTACTTACTAATAATAACTAATTGGAAAGGGACATCGTTAACATTCTTTTATCCATTTTAGGCAATAGGTCTAAATTACCATTGTCGTATTCGGGTGTAATCTAAGTCATATAATCATCATATTCGCATGCACGTACTGCCGCTCTGATCACGATTTGGCGCATCGAGTGCGCTAGCGGCGCATTAAGGTACACTAAATTTTACTAAGTCACGCATTAAGTTTCACTAAATCGATAACTATTTAAACCTTCTTAATTATCTAACTTAATTTTTATTTTTATTTTTACTGTTTTTTTTTAGACTTTTTAAACTCATATGAATTTTCATGGTTCTCCGTAGCTTCGGGTTGGTACGAAAATTCTATTAGATGGTAACTAGATGCATAGTAAATACTATTATGTAATGATTTCATGAAAAGATATAACAATACATGAAAGATACAAATATTTGATAAAAGTAACTATGACAAATCTGTAATTTTGTAAAAATAATTTGCGAGAAATAATAATAATTTGACGTCATGAGTTTTTTTGTATGAAAATAAATAAAATGAACTCTATAGATAGAATTTTTATTTTTATTGAGTTAATTTAATTATTTATTCCATAAGATAATGATATAATTCTCCGAAAATAATATGAGCCCTTGTTAGTAAATCCATATTATTACAAAACATGTTAAAACACAGAGATAATATTTGGTTTCATTTTTTTAATGCATTATCTTAAAATAAAACCAAACAACAATATTTCACTTTCATTTTTCATTCTTTATAATATATTTTTTTGAGAACAATAATTATCTTTACTAGGAGAGCTGTTGAATAAAACATTTGTATTACATTTTTATCATGATTATAACTTTTTACAAAACTGCAAACGTTAGATTTTACACAAATGATCTAATTTTAATTCTTTTAAAGAATGGTAAATCTATTAATATCATTTGTTAAGAATTTCATATTATAAATAATATAATGATGATCTCGATTTCATATATATATATATATGAGGTTTTAATAGGTATATTAAAATGTACTCACACATAATTTTTTTTTAAAATTTATGCAATCACCCATTACACATACTCAAATTACGTGAGTTAGGGTGTAACATGATATTAGGTACAGTTGTATATATTGAAAAGGTAATAATGTATGAATTACGAATATTTGTACATTGAACACTAATAATAAATAATATAATAACTTTTTTTACAAATAATCTTGATTTATTTGGAATAATCAGATAGAAACAAAATGTTCTTTAGTCGGTGAATGATATGATTTGACTAGGCGAATAATATGATGACTTGGCAGGCCCATAACCGTTGGATGCATCTTGGTGGCAGTATTATGCCTGAGCTTTGTGCTGGCTGATTGATTGGACGGGTGTGGTTTCACCATGTGCTGAATTAACTTTTCACTGTTAAGGTTGATTCATCTGGAAATTGGAAACCAGCTATATTCTTTGAATTATTTCAGTGGGTATTTTTTTAATCCATCGAATTTCATTAACGACAACAATAAATCTCAATAAATTGATGTAAATTATACACATATAGTGAACATCTATCTTTTCATAATATAATTAAAGTTATTATTTATTACTCGAATTACTAATAAAAAAGAAATGCTTAATTACCACTTTTCCACAATTAAAAGTTTTGAAATCATTATAAGACTAATATTAATACTGTAGATGCAATACATGCTTTTGTTTCAGCTGAAAATAAACCAAATCAAGTAGCTAAAATTTTATCATATATGAGCCATCCGGCCTTAACCATGTTAAAGGCTCAAGTTTCCCATGAGACGATTCGGATTCGAGTCCGGTCAGTGGCTCAATTTTTTTTAAAAATATTATATATACATAACCAAATGATGTAAATTTTGTCACAAAGCACGTGTCGTTGGTTTGGTTGAGTCCTTTTTTATATGCATGATATATATCTAAATTAAATTTAAATCCTTGAATCTAGCATAAAGATATATCTTAGTGCTAAGGTCTCATTTCCTCTTTTCTTGTCTCCCAAAACTCAACAACAAACGAAGAGTGGATTTCGAAAATTTTTCTCGCAAGGTTCCTCTAATGTTTAAATCCACATATAATTTATGAAAAGATTAAAAAAGGGGACGAGGAATTTATCCAAGGAGTAATAAAGTATGTATTTATGTCAATTGTTTTATCTGGCTATTTATATATCTTTTGGACATTAACAAATATTCCAGACTTTTAACCATATCATAATTATCTATCCATTGTCTCGTGACCCGAGCTCAGATTTTCGCAAACGCGATTGTATAATAGGTCCCTCTAGTATCTATTTTGTATATGTCTTTACTCTACGAAAGTGGTTAATACAAATTATTACAATAGTCAGTTATAATCATTTTAAACTTTGATTCCCAAGCAATACAGGACAATTGTGTTACATTATGCTGCACGGACACGAATGTGAGGATATGAGCATGACACGACATGAACACGGATTTTTAAAAATTATAGGACACGACACTTCTAGGATACTACAATAATTTTTTTTATATATATTCTACATATCCATTCTGTTATAATATACTAAAATTCAAGAAAAACTTTAATTATCAAATATTTGAATAATAAAATTGAAAATGATGTCAAGTTGTAGACATTTCATTCATACTAATTAAAACATAAAAAAAAGTTATAATTTTTTTAACATTTTCGTAAAAAAAAGTTACAATTTTTTTTAACAAAAATCATTTTCCCGTGTCCTACAATGTCTATGGCGTGTCCATGTTGTCTCCTGTCGTGTCCATACCGTGTTCGAAACGGGTCAAAATTTTTTTTTAAAAAAATCCAGACACGCCACTTAACGTGTCTGACACCGTGTCGCACCAGTATCCTGCCGTATCTGTGCACGAAGTGTCCGATATTGAATATGGTGGTTTTTTGGAATATCGATGCAACATATTCCACCTCTGTGGGACCCGACTCGGGCACATATTGCTTTAACCCTTATCCGGTACCACATTCTCTAAGAACATTACGTACGATGGTTTTAAAACCTTTTCGGAAATAGCGGAAGCGTTTAGTCAAACATTCATTTTTAGTAGCGGAAGCGTTTATACATTCTAACAAAATACATCCCAGTACAAACTCCTTAATGGCCCGACACTTAATAAAAGAGAAAATACTATAACAGTCCCGGTAAGCCAACATTTCCATTTTTCCTAATTTTCCTCTGGTTCTGGCTCCGGTACTCCTGTATCTGGAACTCACAATAAATTAAAAGGAAAACAGAGGTTAAGTCTTTGAGGACTTAGTGAGGGAATAACAATGGCTTTATATCTGTAATTATCAAATAATGCAATTTCTCAATATGATATGTCATGTAACAAAGATCTTGCAGTCAAGTAATTGTCAATAATGAACAGTGATGATTTAGGATTTCAGAGTGAATATCGTGGGCTAAAGAGGTGGCTCCCACCAGACAGTTCGGTGTAGCACTTTTCCCCACATATTCAGATATGATCTGTACATTCAGTCATTTACGAGCCAAGTGAACCATTCTCCGGACCGTAAAACGGTGCGCGTTGTTCAGATGAACCATATACCCGGACTGTCATCCGTTGTTCATTGGACTCACTTTCCGGGCCGAAGCCGCGTTGTCCAGTGGATAAATATCCAGGGCTCCATTCATTCAGTCATTCAGTCAAATGATTCGTTCAATCAAGGGAATCGATTAGTAATCGATAACATTCAAGATAAATAAACATGCAGATCAAGATGACCAATGGGACGAGATAATGTACAATATGATGACAATATATAAAAGGTGAGACAATGAATAACAAGATACTGTAAATTCCAGGCCAAATGCCAAAAGGGCTATATAACAAGAATTCGGTAGTACACCTCACCTCACTATTTGATGTCTTACTGGATTGGCTCGATTTTGAACCCAGATGTCAAATAAAGTCCTATAAACATAATATAAGTAATTTTGGTGTTTAGAAACCCAGATATGTTGTTGAATCTTCTGCAAATCATTTTTTTGTACAAAACTTGTCCGGGTAATTTCTAAATAAGACATTAAAAATTCATTAAAAATCAAGTTTAAGTCGAAACTTCACGAAACTTTCCAGAAATGCCTTAAATCAGTCCAGCAACGTTCGCCGGCCGGAATTTTGAGAAACATGTCGGCGCGTGTGGTACACGCGCCACCGTGCCGGCGCGTGGCCGTGCTCCGGCCGCCACGCGCGGCTGAAATTTTTACAGTATGATCGCCTTGGTTCGATCTACAACTTTTGTTCAGAAACCATTTTGAAATTCCAAACCGATTTTGCCCAGAATTCGTTTTTTCGAAATGTTTAATGAGGTGTTTTGGTCGCCGGAAATCCGTTTGTACGGCGGCCGTTTGGGAGATCGGCCGACATACCCATAAACTTTAACACATTTTGAACAACTTTCATTTTATACACAAGATCAAAATCGGTTTTAAAATAGAATAAATGAAGGCATGAACACGCTACCTCAAAATAGATTTCTGGGTTGCATTTCTGCAAATGTTCTTCACGGGTTTTCGATTTTTCTGGGTGATTTGGCTTTGATTTTGTTACACCTCTCAAACTAAATGTTTTCTGGGTGTGTAAGGATGATTGTGTGAAATTTTCGGATTTTTTGGAGGATGTTTGGTATTTTCCTCATAATTTTCCCTATTTCCTACATTTCCTACACCATAAACTCTCTTAATTTTTGCCAAGAATTTCTCTTGAAGGTGTGGGCTAAATCAGATGAAATGGGGGGGTATATATAGGGGTTTTGCATGGATTGGGGCTTTAAAGAGTTGGCATGTGTTGGGGCAATTGTATTGACAAGTGTATACCTAATTCTTAATTAAATATTTTCTTTTATTAGTTAATATTATGGAATATAATTAAACATAAATTCATAATTTATTATTATTATTATTATTATTATTATTATTTTTGGATGATTATTTTAGTAGTATTGAAGATAGCTTCAAATTATTTTTGTCCAATTTTGTAATTAATATTTTTGGGGTGTTACAATCTCCCCTCCTTCAAGGAATCTGGTCCCCAGATTCCATCATTGTTACCGCAAAACTCTGAAGCCTTGAGTTGAAATCTTCTTTCCATGTCCTAGCTTCCTTTGACATGATTTCAGTTGCGTAACGTGGTTCTTCATCTAGCCGATCTTCTGTTGTTGTCGTCGAGAAACCTACTCTCGTGGTTTTCCATTTCTGGTGAGCAGCATGGTCTACTATGACTCTCTGAGTTATGGATAACGATCCCTTTAGTATTTGGATAAGAATCAAGAAGTAGAAGAAGAAACACATGGTTGAGAGAGAAAAAAAAAACATTTTATTCCACTACCCGGGAATGAAAGCAGGGCGTAGGTATTCAAAGAAAATGTCAATATCAACATCAAACTTTTGATATCAGGTCCTAATTAATCCATGACCGGATTTGAAATGACAAAGAAACTGGGTGGAGCAGTGTATGTCCGTAAAAGGTTCTGTGGCTGAAAAGAGTGAATGACTTTAAAGGGAGGAAAAATGTTAGGCTCAAATCCAACCTCAGGTAATGATTTTACTGAGACTTCCTCTCTGGTAGCTATATTTACCTCGGTTTGAGTTTCTCATCTCTTATATCTGTCCTTGATTCCAATGTAGATATTACAGCCATCTATCATTTATGATTGCTGGCATCTTCGGTAGCCGGTGTAGTCGCAACTGTGAAGTCACTTCCTTGGTATAGCAGTGATGTTTGAACGACCAGTCCATGCTCAGTATATCGTAATCATATATGTATGTAGCTTGATTAAATCTGCCAGATATTCTAGTTCGTAGAATTTTAGTGGGTAGTTTTTATTGACGGTGTCGGTGGTTACCTCAATTCTATCGGTAAATCGATTCCTAGATGATATGCCAATATAACAAAAGAACGTGTAGCTCTAGGGCCAAACAAGATTTAGTGAACTTTTGAAAGTCAAATAACGGTACCTTCAACCACAACGATCGGGTCAACTTCTTCATTTCCCATTAAGGCATAAGCCCTTGCTGGGATTCTCGGTTTTTGTGGCGGTGGTATCTTCTGGGTCCTTTTTGGGCAATCTTGGATACGATGTTGTTCACTTCCACAGACCAGACATTTTCCGTTCTTTCTCCAGCAGTTCTCTTCCTTGTGAGTGGGCATCTTGCAATAGCCACATTTTGGTGCATTAACATTACCTAAGTCTCCTTGTGGTTTCAGTCCAGTTGGTTCTCCAATCATTTCCTTTCCAAGATTCCTCTTCTTATTACTTGTGTCTGTCAAATTTGGGTTATAGAGCCTCTTTTCCCTCTGCTCTCTTTGGATCAATGATTTGATATCGGATTCAACTCGTAACGCTTGGTTGACTGCAGAAAGATAATTAGTGGATTCGGTGGATAGTGTGGCCCAACGGATATCAAGATTTAAGCCTTGAATGAATTTCTTAGTTTTCCTTGGTTCATCATCTATATAATGTGGAGCATAGTGAATTAGTCGGTGGAATTCGGCCTCGTATTCAGCTACAGTATGTCTTCCTTGTACCAAATCCATAAACTCTCGTTCACGGGTGTTCAGTATTACCTGCGTAACATATTTCTCCTCGAATGCACGTAGAAAATTCACCCAGGTCCTCGGGGTTTGATTTCTTTTCCATTGATGATCTATGACTCTCCACCAATGATGAGCTGCATCTTCAAATTGATAGACAGCAAAGCTGACCTTCTGTTCATCAGAATAGTTGAGAACAGTAAAAATTCTCTCAATTTTGAGTAACCACTCTTCTGCATGATGGGCATTAGGGGTTCCGTAGAATTTAGGTGGGTGGAACCTCAGAAATCGTTCAAGTGCTCTATCTAGTGGTTCTTCATTCCTCGTGACGTTTCGTGGAGGATTTTGTTGACAGAATTGCATGAGCTGTTGTAAAATTTCCATCGCATTCCTATTGGGTAGCTCTTGTCGAGGACGCTGTTCTTCTTGCTCGTCGTTCCTTCTTGGGTTACGTACTTCCTCAGAAGAATTTCCCTCATTTCCTTGATTTCTCGTGTGAGAGCTACCACCAAGTGATGATGACATCCTAGCTCGCGAATTATTTCTTGACGACATCATCAAATTTATGAGAAAGTGGTGATTTAAGACATATTTAATTTTAAATAGGGAGTTAATATTAATAATGCGTAATGCACAAAATTAATTAACTAGAGTAAGGTAAAGTCACCATTATCTGAAATAGTGACAATTGTGGAAAAACAAAGTTTGGTGAATACTATCAATCCTAATTGGTTGTTCCGGGTTTACTCGATCTGAGTGTCAACCATAATATTCTCAATAGGGGAAACTTTTTCGATCTCGGCCTATGCACCTAACTCTTTAGGTTACTAACAGTTGGTTGCTCTTTCTTACCAAGGTGTTATCAGCATTCCTGTATGAGCACTAGAGACTTTTACCCTGAAATAAACCAGTCAACTTCATCAATATCTTACAACCCAAAGCATAAAATTCTTATGGAGTTTATTCTAATACCCAAAAATATTTCATAATAGATTGTGAGCCTGGGCTCTGATACCACCTCTGTGGGACCCGACTCGGGCACATATTGCTTTAACCCTTATCCGGTACCACATTCTCTAAGAACATTACGTACGATGGTTTTAAAACCTTTTCGGAAATAGCGGAAGCGTTTAGTCAAACATTCATTTTTAGTAGCGGAAGCGTTTATACATTCTAACAAAATACATCCCAGTACAAACTCCTTAATGGCCCGACACTTAATAAAAGAGAAAATACTATAACAGTCCCGGTAAGCCAACATTTCCATTTTTCCTAATTTTCCTCTGGTTCTGGCTCCGGTACTCCTGTATCTGGAACTCACAATAAATTAAAAGGAAAACAGAGGTTAAGTCTTTGAGGACTTAGTGAGGGAATAACAATGGCTTTATATCTGTAATTATCAAATAATGCAATTTCTCAATATGATATGTCATGTAACAAAGATCTTGCAGTCAAGTAATTGTCAATAATGAACAGTGATGATTTAGGATTTCAGAGTGAATATCGTGGGCTAAAGAGGTGGCTCCCACCAGACAGTTCGGTGTAGCACTTTTCCCCACATATTCAGATATGATCTGTACATTCAGTCATTTACGAGCCAAGTGAACCATTCTCCGGACCGTAAAACGGTGCGCGTTGTTCAGATGAACCATATACCCGGACTGTCATCCGTTGTTCATTGGACTCACTTTCCGGGCCGAAGCCGCGTTGTCCAGTGGATAAATATCCAGGGCTCCATTCATTCAGTCATTCAGTCAAATGATTCGTTCAATCAAGGGAATCGATTAGTAATCGATAACATTCAAGATAAATAAACATGCAGATCAAGATGACCAATGGGACGAGATAATGTACAATATGATGACAATATATAAAAGGTGAGACAATGAATAACAAGATACTGTAAATTCCAGGCCAAATGCCAAAAGGGCTATATAACAAGAATTCGGTAGTACACCTCACCTCACTATTTGATGTCTTACTGGATTGGCTCGATTTTGAACCCAGATGTCAAATAAAGTCCTATAAACATAATATAAGTAATTTTGGTGTTTAGAAACCCAGATATGTTGTTGAATCTTCTGCAAATCATTTTTTTGTACAAAACTTGTCCGGGTAATTTCTAAATAAGACATTAAAAATTCATTAAAAATCAAGTTTAAGTCGAAACTTCACGAAACTTTCCAGAAATGCCTTAAATCAGTCCAGCAACGTTCGCCGGCCGGAATTTTGAGAAACATGTCGGCGCGTGTGGTACACGCGCCACCGTGCCGGCGCGTGGCCGTGCTCCGACCGCCACGCGCGGCTGAAATTTTTACAGTATGATCGCCTTGGTTCGATCTACAACTTTTGTTCAGAAACCATTTTGAAATTCCAAACCGATTTTGCCCAGAATTCGTTTTTTCGAAATGTTTAATGAGGTGTTTTGGTCGCCGGAAATCCGTTTGTACGGCGGCCGTTTGGGAGATCGGCCGACATACCCATAAACTTTAACACATTTTGAACAACTTTCATTTTATACACAAGATCAAAATCGGTTTTAAAATAGAATAAATGAAGGCATGAACACGCTACCTCAAAATAGATTTCTGGGTTGCATTTCTGCAAATGTTCTTCACGGGTTTTCGATTTTTCTGGGTGATTTGGCTTTGATTTTGTTACACCTCTCAAACTAAATGTTTTCTGGGTGTGTAAGGATGATTGTGTGAAATTTTCGGATTTTTTGGAGGATGTTTGGTATTTTCCTCATAATTTTCCCTATTTCCTACATTTCCTACACCATAAACTCTCTTAATTTTTGCCAAGAATTTCTCTTGAAGGTGTGGGCTAAATCAGATGAAATGGGGGGGTATATATAGGGGTTTTGCATGGATTGGGGCTTTAAAGAGTTGGCATGTGTTGGGGCAATTGTATTGACAAGTGTATACCTAATTCTTAATTAAATATTTTCTTTTATTAGTTAATATTATGGAATATAATTAAACATAAATTCATAATTTATTATTATTATTATTATTATTATTATTATTTTTGGATGATTATTTTAGTAGTATTGAAGATAGCTTCAAATTATTTTTGTCCAATTTTGTAATTAATATTTTTGGGGTGTTACAGGTATTACACTTGATTCCATATCTATTGTTGCTAAAGAAGATGACACGTCACTATTGGCCATACCAAAAAAATTGACTAATTGAGGTCTAAGGAATTAAGCCAGGTAGGGGCACCGAGTAGATTAAAAACACTAGAAGTAGTCAAGATCCAATTTCCCCGAGGTTAATAGATCCAAGTTAATTGTTTGGATTCTCTGATCATTTTTGGGGGTTTATATATATATATATATATATATATATATATATATATATATATATATATATATATAAGATACTCTAACATGTTGACAATGCTTGGTGAGGATATCATTGCCGATAAAATATTTTTAACCGTAATCAAAAGTAGAGTTAGCCCAAATTAATAGTATAAATTAGCATTTAACTCAATATAAAAAAAATTGTTTATACCCAAAACACTCATTAAATAAAATATTTATCTAAAAAACCATCAGGTCAAACATATAATCCCCCCAAATTTCCCATGAATATATGCTTCAAACATGATAACTTTTTTAATAAGATCTAAATTCATTTTGAAAAAATATATTTTAAATTGATTTTGTAATAATCTTTTTTGAAGTACTCAAATAATTAATGAAGTTAATTCAAATATAAAACATTTTTGTTGACGGTTTATTTAAAGGTGTCAATTTGAATAGGATTTTTTGGGCCCGCACGGGCCAACCTTTGGGCCACGGATTTGGACGAGTTGGCCAATGATTGGTCCTTTATTATTATTATTTTTTAAAAATGATTTTTTTCAGACCAATTCATAAATAGGAACTCAATATCACATTAAAGAATCATATCCACAATATATTTTTCACTTTGAAAGTTGCAACATACATTTCAGAATTGAGTAAAATACCGATTCCCCAATCAAATATTTTTACTAGCAAATTAATGTCAAGATAAAACCTGAAGCAATTTTCAGTATTATCCTAGCATTAGTTACAGGCTTCGTAGGTTCAGTTGTAATTTTTTTCTGTAATTTTTTTCTTTTACTTCCTTGGCCCGCCTCGACGGGTTGGGTTGAAATTTTTCCAACCACCTGGATGCGAGCCCAAGTGAACTAGGCCTGTTGGCCGGGATTAGGTGTACCAGCCCGTATAGGTCGGGCTAGATGGACAATATATTTATTTGAAAACAACCCTCAAAGTGTAAGAGTGACTATACGACGTGTCACGTTATTTTCTCCGACGTTCAGTGTAATAAATTCATAGTGTCGACAGCAATCAGTTGCTATCCATTCACCTAAAATCATCAATTATTAAACGCAAAGGACAAAGTTTCATTTGATTTCATCTTTTAAAAATAATAATAATAAAGAAAAATGTAAAATTAATTTTGTCGAATATTGAGTTCAACTTTTGCAATGAATCATGCTTTTGTCTATTTCCTTGTTCCCTTTCTCTTTTTTGTATGTTGACCACCCAACATTTTCTCCAGTCACCTTTCATGTTTTGATTAAAAAGAGCTTTAAGTGTTATAGTTAAGCCCAACCTCACCTCGAATTTTTTTTGGTTTAAGCTAGTAAGGTGCCTCTCAAAGTCGGCTCCACCTTTATGTAACTCTGGTGATGCCATGAAGGTAAACTAGGTCAAGCCCCACAGGTCAGCCTTACTGAACGTCGGCCTCAAAACGATGAATTCCCGCGGGAGTCTGGACGAACGTCTATCTATGTTTATGTCATGAATCTACTTAAAAATATTAGTGTATCCTATTAAGTTATTTTAAATTATCAAAAATGAAGAAATTATATTTTTTTTTCCTAATATATATATTATATTATATTTTTGAATTTTTGAAGAGTGGAGAGTGACAACTCTCAATCTCCCTCTTGATATTTGTGGATGAAACAAAACAATTGTGGTGTAAGGTGGACCTAAGTCCTATGGCCGATTTCGATTTGTGTACGTAAAAGTTTAGATTCAATTAATATTAGACTGCATATTTATATGGATTTGATTCAGAAATGGATTTAAAAGAACACTTTGAAACAATAATAATATTTAAAATCTATATTGAAGACTTAGTTGTCGATTATTTGCCAACTAGATATTATAATATCTATCGACAAAGATAATGTACTATACATGTAGAGTTCCTGTTCCTGCAATTCTTACATTTTAGTGATACCAGCAAGAAAAGGCAAATGGCTTTTATAAAAATATTTAGAATGTATAATAATTGCATGTACTGCAGGAGGTTATATGACTGGTGCAAATAGGTTAAGTGGGATGATATACTTTAATCATTTATAGTTTCGCTTTATTCAATAATTATTAGCATCAATCCGTGTAAGTTGACACACATGAATGACACTATATGAATCAAATTGTCCAAAAATTCAACTACTTTCTTTTTATATGTCACCCACCAACATTCCTCTCCTACCAATAATTTGGCCTTAGAATCCAAGAATATCGATCCGGACTTTATGCAATACTAACACTTGACATTTTAAAATATATATATTTAAATTTCAAGCTCCATTAAAATTATAGAGACCATTTTATTTCCACCCAAGAAGGCTTCACTTGAAGTAAGATACATGTAATTCATATACCATTTCATACAAATGACACAAGCTTTCGATAGAATAGTGATATGATATCATATCAACACCCCTACAGAAAAAAAACGAAAACTACAAAAAAACTAAATTATGTACCATGACCTAATTTTTTAATTAGATGTATATAAATGTTTTCATTCTCGTTTCACAGCACGCTATATTTTTTTTTAATTAAGAGGGATTGTGCAAAAAAAAAGGTAGAAGAGGAAAATAATTACAGTGATCAATTTCTTGTGGTCACCTTCCAAAAAAATTCTTGAACTGATTAATGTAATTTATTACTTGGGCTAATGGATCTTAAGAATGTAATTTATTACTTGGGCTAATGGATCTTATCTAGCCCAAATTTGGACTTAATAGTAGATCAGTATTTTCAAGTTTAGGCCCAGCTAACTTATCCGCCATGTCAGCTTTAACATTTTGTAGATCTAATTGTGTACGCTGCTGCGCGCTTCACATAAGTCTCATGTACTCACCAGAAAAAAATTAAGTATAATTTCGGAATAATTAAATCGCCCACCGACCTCACATGATAATAATAATGGAGCTCAATGTGT
This sequence comes from Haberlea rhodopensis, assembly GCA_907163345.1. NCBI lineage: Eukaryota > Viridiplantae > Streptophyta > Magnoliopsida > Lamiales > Gesneriaceae > Haberlea > Haberlea rhodopensis. The sequence goes on along the minus strand of CAJQUN010000001.1, from coordinate 19,240,960 downwards.
TATGATCAGTGATGATAATTGTTGAGAGTTGTCCCACGTTGGAAATTTATAAGTTATTTTAGGTCTTTATAAGATACATGAATTATTCACTCATTACAAATTGGTTTTGATTATAACCTCGTGTATTCTTAACATAGTATAAGAGCAGACATTTCATGTGATTGACTATTCCGCATGCATGTTTACCGTCACCCACATTATCAATATCGTGTTTGACTTATATAATGTCACACGTGGGAGGCGTGTTGAGAATTGTTCCACATTGAAAATTTTGCAAGCTATGTTAGCTCTTTATAAGATACACGTGTTACTCCACCCATTACCAATTGGTATGAGTTGGAACCTCGTGTATTCTAATATGATATCAGAGCAGACTTTTCATATGATTGGTTATTCCACCAGTATGCTCATTGTCACCAGTGTTATCAATCCTTGTTTTCACTTATATAATGTCAAACGTGAGGGCCTGTTGAGAATTGTATCACATTGAAAATTTACAAGCTATATTAGTTTTTTACAAGCTTGAGGGGTCGGCCGACGTGTTCCTAGATTTCAGGAATCGTGGGGACCAGGGCCTTACTGGTCCAATTTGGACACCTGCAATGTAACACCTATCAATAGCATGTTCATTCAGGATTTTGAGGTATGCATCATCCTATATACACTTACATATAGCTGATATTCCATTACACATTTTCTCCATATCTCCTATCATCTGACTTAAGCGTCGGAGGGGACACGTTGGAAAAATCTTCTGACACCCTTCTAACACTTGTTTCTGATCCTAGCAGGTCATCACAAGGGTTCTTGGAAGAAGACATAAAGAGGGGAGCGACCTCTTATTGATACTGAGAGTCCATCACTCTTTTTGGAACTAGCAATTGGCGTCGTCTATGGGAACCGATCGAACTGAGGCGTTGATATGGCAGGAAGAAGAGGATGAAGAGCACCTGGAGAAATCCTTCTGAACCACCAGAAAACCACGAAAATATTCCACCGGTACAAGGAGATCAAGTACCTCTTGTAGGTGGAATCGTAGAGGATTTGACGTTGGAGCAACTGGCGCAATATATTGCTCAGACTGTGGATATGACAGTAAGACATAACCAAGTACCACTTTCTCAAAATAATCTACCTCACCATCCTCCACCCGTGGGTTTAAGACCACAACAGGTTGAACCAGGGCAAATGATGGCTGATCAACCAGTAGGTGACCCAACAGTACTAAATCAAATAGAGATGGTATGGTAGGAGATTTGAAGTTTGGGCCAGCAGAGAGGAGATAAATTCCGACCTACCGAAGAGAAAGCCCATTTTCTCTCTCAATCTTGAGAGAAGATTTTCCCCCGAACTTCCGACAGCCCATGATCGTAGAATATGATGGGAACACGGATCTCGAGGAGCACCTCAGGATATTTGAGAATGCAGTATTATTGCCCCGATACTTGGATGGAGTCAAGTGCGAGTCTTTCTCACAACACTCGTGAGGTCAGTTCACCAGTGGTTTAACCTTCTCAAGCCAAATACTATCCACAACTTCGAGGATTCCAGTTTTGTTTTTCTAAACCAGTTTGCCAGTAGTAAGAGGTATCAGAAGACCTCCCCGAGTTTATTTACATCTAAACAACATGAACAAGAATCCTTGAGGGAATTTGTCCAACGCTTTATGATAATTGTGATTTTTACAGTTAATTTGCTATGAGATTATGGGCGTTTTTGTAGTAATTCCTGGACAATATCACGCATTTTGGTATATGTTTATATTTTTCAAGAATCTAGGTCAAAATGCATAAAAGTGGAGGAAATAAGCTAAAAATGATGAAAAATGACCAAACCGAGCAAACACGTTGAAGAAAGGACGAAATCTCAAATTGTTGAATTTCAAGAGCGGCGATCGATCGCCAGTTCCTACCGATCGATCGCCTCGATCCAGAAACATTTGGCGATCGATCGACAGCGTTCAGAATTTGAAAAATAAAAACTGTATGCTTTGGCGATGGATCGTCAGATTTTATTGATCGATCGCCAAACCTAAAAAAATCGAGATTTTGTTTCCTTCTTGGTTATTTTGTGTCCAAAGGATTAAAAACTCCTCTACCACTATATGGATTTGATTTGGACGAAAAGGGGATATTTGGCTCATATTCTACCATACAATATCAGCCTCCATCACTCTCCATCAACCAACGTTCATCCATACCACATAAACCATTGAAGAAGAAGATGCATCGAAAGAGACGGGACGACGGAGCAACGTAAATAGTCAACACCTATCGTTACTTTAGTATTTCTAACTTTTGTTCTATATTTTTATCAGATTTTGATGTTTAGGTTGTTGAAATACAATTTTATGCATTATTATTTGATGACAATTGTTGGCTAAGTTTGTTGTCAAGACTTAGGGGATCCCAATGTTTTGAACCATAATTCAATTTAAGGTTTTTGATTGATTCTTATAATTCTTTGTGTATAGTTTATTGTTGTTCATGCTTTTAAGGGATTGATCACCATTAATTGATTATTTATTGTGATTGAATTGACCATATGATATTGCAATACGATATAGTACATCAGGCCGTGGATTTCAGACTGAGACCGAGAGATAAAGTATACACTTGTGAGAGCAATAGATTTACCAAAATCGAAGGCTAGAAGTTTTCAAAAATCGACATACAATATTGATTGTTCAATAAGGATACGGGAGTAGCTTATTGCAACGTTAGTATTAGATTTGCTATAATTGGACCAAAGTATAACAAGCGCATTAGGAAAACTCGTCACCGTAGAATGTTTGTCTTAACTAATAGGCGAATTATAGGGGATTACATGGGTGAACCGAAGTCTTGATAATTGTCTATACTGATTATATTCTCTTTACTACTCGTTGGGTAGAATTTCATGTCATTAGTCAAATTAGTATAATTTCCATCACTAACTATTGTAGGCTAATTCCATCACTAATTATTGTAGGCTAAATATAGTTAAACTTGTTGAGTTTGGTAATTATTTTCTAGTCTCTGTGGGTTCGACAACCTTTTCTTAAAATCTACTATACTAAACACATCGTGCATTTACGGTATTATCGTTACACTGATAATATTCTGTTTAAATAAACAGCGATCAAGTTTTTGGCGCTGTTGCCTGGGACTAGTTTAAGTAATATCACACGAGATTAGTTGACTGTAGCTTAGTCATTTGTTTTTTTGTTTTCGATTTTTTTTTTGTTTTTCTATACTCTTCTACTGTTTTCCCATTGGGATCTTTGCAGGTTGTTATCTCTTGGTGCATAACCTACACTTGAGCCTTTCGACCTCAAGATCAAACACACTTGTCAAAAGAGTCTAAGGCAAGCAAGAACACTTATGGCTAATAACGAGGAGGTTCCCGCGGCACCAGTTGCAAGGTCACTCATGGACTATGCTCATCTTTCATTCCATGGATCATTGTCTAGTATCACTAGACCGATCATCCAGGCTAACAATTTTGAGATCAAGCCTGCTATCATACAGATGATCCAACAGTCGATCCAGTTTGGGGGAGCAGCTACTGATGATCCAAATGCCCACATCTCCAACTTCCTTGGAGATTTATAATACCTTCAAACATAATGGCGTTATTGACGACGACATCAGGTTACGCTTATTTCCATTCTATTTACGTGATAAAGCTAGATCTGGGTTGCAATAATTGCCTACAGGTTCTACTACTACGTGGTATGGGATGACCCAATTGTTCTTGTCAAAATACTTTTCACCATCCAAGACGGCCAAGATGCGCAATGATATCACCACTTTTGCACAACACGACCCAGAGACACTGTAAGACGCTTGGGAGCGTTTTAAGAATTTACTGCAAAGATGCCAACATCATGGCCTCCCTATCTGGCTGCATGTATAAACTTTTTATAACAGTTTATTTTCAGATAATCGTTCTATGATTGATGCAGCCTCAGGAGGTACTATTATGAGGAAGACGCCCGGGGAGGCTTATATAATGTAGGAGGAGATGGCTGTTAATAGCTGTCAATGGCAGTCCGAAAGGAACGTGCCGAAGAAGCAAAGTGGAATGCATCAAGTGAGTGAAGTCACTGCCCTAGCTGCCAAGTTGGAAGCCCTGAACAAGAAAATTGACAGCTTGAGCATGCATGCAATGCAAGGTCAAGTCGTTACATGGAGCGTTGCCAAGGAGGACATTCAAGCACCGAATGCCAAGTAGGTAATCCTTTTGTTAAATCTGTTGAGAGTGCTAACTTTGTAGGAAACCGATCATCACCGAACTACCCCTACCCAAGTACATAAAATATGAGGCCGAGGAACTATCCCCAACCACCACCGGGGTATGCACCAAAACCAAGCATGGAGGAGCTACTAACCAAGTTCATATCATCAATTGAAACAAGGATGAACAATCACGAGGCATCGATAAAGAACTTGGAAGTTCAAATGGATAGTTAGCAACAATCTTAGCCGAATGAACACAAGGATCACTACCCAGTGACACAAAAAAGAACCCTAGGAGCAAGTCAACGCCATCACATTGAGGAGGGAAAAAGGAGGTTGCTGAGAAGAAGGATACACATGTTGAGCATAAGGGCGAGGAAGACATCAAGCAAGAAGTTGTTCAACCACGCGAAAAAGGTAAGTCTACTAAGACCACTACATCCACCACACCTGCTAAGGTAGATATCCCACTCCCATTCCCCGCTGCATACAAGAGAGCAAAAATAGATGTTAAAGTTGCTAAATTTCTAGATTTGATTAAGAATCTCCATATTGAAATGCCTTTCATTGATGCTATACGGTAAATGCCGAACTATGCTAAGTTTTTGAAGGAGATACTGTCAAAAAAGCGAAAATTGGGAGAGCATGAGATGATAAACTTAACTGAGGAGTGTTCTGCTATTATTCAAAATGATTCACCTCCAAAGTTAAATGCTCTAGGGAGTTTCAGCATACCTTGCAAAATCAACTCTATGTCTTTTAAGAAATCTTTATGTGATTTGGGTGCAAGTGTTAATCTAATGTCTTTGTTAGCTTACAGGAAGCTAGGCTTAGGAGAGCTCAAACCGATCAATGTGTCACTGCAGATGGCGGACAAGTCCATCAAGTATCCTCAAGGGATATTTGAAGATGTTCCAATCAAAGTCGATAAATTCACCATTCTGGTGGATTTTATAGTATTGGATATGAAGGAGATGCTGACATGCCATTGATTCTAGGAAGACCTTTCCAAGCAACTTGAAGGTAATTAATCGATATCCAAGAAGGGAAGTTGATCCTTCGTGTAGGGGAGGATCAAGTCATCTTTGATATGTTCAAAACGTTGAACACTACACGCACTGAGCACCGATGTTTTAATATCAATATAATTGATACATTATCAGTTGATTCGATGTAGGTTAAGAGAAAGACGAAGTTGGAGGTCACATCAAATGCCTATCAACAAGGAGGCAAATTCTGTAAGGGATACGTGGTTCTAATGAATAGAGCAAAAATGCGACTATTTCCATGGAAGTCAGACTCACCATTGGCTGGACCTTTCAAAGTGGTCGATGTTCTACCATGCGACACTATCAATCTGAGAGATGACAACGGGGCACTATTCACGATGAAAGAGAAGTGGTTACGACACAACCATGTGGATGACGAAAAATCATCCCCCACTGGCTCCTGAGGCACTTGAGGGCAAATGGTAAAACATTCCAGCTTGGGACTATAAATCAAGAGCTTCTTATCCCTTAGCTTTGTTTTTTGGTTTGTTTTTGTTTCTGTTTTTTGATTTTTGTGAGAGACTCCATGTGTGCTGTGATATGTTCCAACAATATGCCCCAAGAGCTGACGAGGAATTGGACGACGATCAGTGACGGTCTTCATCAAAGGTACATGCTTTGTCTAATTTTCCATGATTATTACATTGAGAAAAATGCATAAATTAAGTTTGGGGGAGTGCATTATTGCACCATGCTTTTTCTTTGGGATTATATCGTTCTTTGAGCAGTAACAAAAAACATTTTCTTGAAAATGAGTTCAATTAGTGAGAAAAGAATGAATCATAGTAGTGGTATCTGTTCCATGATAATATTAATCTCACTATACATGTCAACTTGAGTTTTGATGATTGTAAAACTTGTTTGTGAATATATTGTTTTGAGTTAGCATGTCAAAGATGAGGAATATTTTGAGCATATTTGAGTCATAATCTTGTGAATAACATTTGGAGTAGTGAAAATATTTTTGAAATTGATGGATTGTTTTTGAGCATCTTAGTGTATTTTAGAACTTGTTTTATGATGACACTTCAAGGTGAAATTTTATAGTCATGAACTTGATTTGGAGATGATCTAGGCGATCTTTGCACCGTTTTGAGTCTTTCAAGCTTATTCTCTATACATCAATGCTCAGTGTCCACTTTTGAGCCTAATTGAAAAATAATGGTATATGCATTGCATACTATTAGCCCCAATTCAACATTTTTTTGGCAACTCATTATACCCATCTATTTTGAGCCTAAATTGAATATTTATTCTTACCCTAAGGGAGTATAACGACTCATTAGATGCACATGAATTGTTATATTTGATGAGCTTATTGTTGAAAAATTTGATGAATGAGAAAAGAAAAGAATAGAAAGAGCCTTGAGAAAAAGTATATAACTAAGACCCAAAGTGGCCAAGGCTGGAAAGAAAAAGAAGAGAAATTCAAATTTGTGCTAAATTATGAACATTACATGATTATACTATCTTCTTTGTGTTATCCTATCTTTTTTTTTTGAAGCCAACACCTAGGCCTAACTTTACAAGCTTAAAAAGACCTTTTGATCCAAGTCTAGGGAGTGACTACATTAGTGGAGAAGTGTTTGAAAATAGGCATATTGGGTGCTCAAAGATAATCTTAACTTTCACTGCTTAGCATGATTTGATCTATGACAATTGCATGAAACTTGAAAGTACAATAGCACACACACACGTCTGATTTGGAGACATGTTGCTTGATTTAGGAGAAAACACAACTTGTTAAAATTTTCTGATTGACTCTTGTTTGTCTGTAAGTGAGATATCTGAGCTACATGATTGACTGCGAATTTGTTCATTTGAATCTTCATTATTGAACTCTATTTTTTGAGTTTATTTCTTGCTCGAAACAATCAAGTCTAAGTTTTGGGGAGTTGATAAGTGTGATTTTTATACTTAATTTGCTATGAGATTGGGGGCGTTTTTGTAGTAATTCCTGGACAATATTACACGTTTTGGTATATGTTTGTATATTTCAAGAATCTAGGTCCAAATGCATAAAAGTGGAGGAAATAAGCTAAAAAAAAAAAAGAAAAAGAAAATGACAAATCGAGCAAACACGTTGAAGAAAGGACGAAATCGCAAATTGTTGAATTTCAAGCATGGCGATCGATCGCCAGTTCCTACCGATCGATCACCTCGATCCAGAAACATATGGCATCGATTTCGCCATTATGTACCGATTGATCGCCAGTGTCCAGGCTTTGAAAAATAAAAAAAACAGTATGTTTTGGCGATCGATCGCCAGATTTTACCGATCAATTGCCAAACCCGAAAAAATCGAGATTTTGTTTCTTTCTTAGTTATTTTGTGTCCAAAGGATTGAAAACTCATCTAACACTATATATGGAGTTGATTTGGACGAAAAAAGGACCTTTGGCTCATATTATACCCTAGAATATCAGCCTCCATCACTCTCCATCAACCAATCTTCATCCATACCACAAAAACCATTGAAGAAGAAGACGCATCGGAAGAGACTGGACGACAGAACAATGCAAGGAGTCAACGCCTATCGTTACTTTAGTATTTCTAAATTTTGTTCTACATTTTTATCATATTTTGATGTTTAGATTGTTGCAATACAATTTTATGCATTATTATTTGATGACAATTGTTGGCTAAGTCTGTTGTCAAGACTTAGGGGATCCCATGTTTTGAACCCATAATTCAATTTAAGGTTTTTGATTGATTCTTATAATTCTTTGTGCATAATTTATTGTTGTTCATGCTTTTAAGGTTTTGATCACATTTGATTGATTATTTATTGCGATTGAATTGACCATAGGATATTGCAATATGATATAGTAAATTAGGCCATGGATTTCAGACTGAGATCGAGAGATAAAGTCAAATACAATTGTGATAGCAATAGATTTACCAAAATCAAAGGCTAGAAGATTTCCCCTAAAGGTTTTTCCTGCTGATCTTAGACCACAATGGTACAAGGGATCTTCAGATAAGAGATGAGAAATATTGAAACACCTCGACCCGATCACTGTCCTCATCTCCGTAAACAAATGGCTCTTCTGGAAACCATCAGGTGGAGAAGGTAAGGCAGGAAGATGATCACGCCATCGAGAGAACATGGCCCATGGCCAAGGAGGTTTGATGAAAAAGTAGTAATTTTTCCAGTATTTATTACTTGAAGGACATCCGTCCAAGAATTTGCATCCACGACGAGCTGAGAAGTAAACAAGTCCTTCTTTTGACCTCTTGGGAAGCATGAAATGACTAAGAGAAATGAAATCTAAGCCTTAATCCTAAAGCCCAGAATATGATTACAAAGGTATAAAGAAGGCGGAAGGCATTTGGGGCAAATTGACCAAGTTCAAATGGTTTTTATTACTGAGTTGCAAAAAGATGTCAGGGATAGGGAAGCTGAGCCCCCCTTCGATCTGATCAAGATAAAAAGTATAGTAACCATAGGGGGATTCGTGAAGTCATTCCTCAGGAGAATGTATGATGATATCATAATCATCAGAAGCGTGTCTCAGGGTTTGGATTGTCGCCTCAGCAGAATCCTTGAGACTTGAGCGATAAAGGATATACCATGGGGCATCGTCGGACCTAAAAAGTTCTCCAGGTTCACCGACCTAAAGTGTTGATGAGGTCAGGTCCTCGTCCTGTGGAAAGTCCCAACCTCATCTCGGGAGGATGCACCCGAAAGCTAAGGTGTGTTTTCGGAAGATTCATGACGGTCGATCTCTCGAAATACATGGAAGAGGTGGAATCGCTATTAGATGAGATGGTAATACAAGAGAAGTTTTTCCGAAAATAAGAGAAGAAAAAGGGAAAGAAAGACAAATATCAGATCTTACCTAGTAAGCGAAAAAAGGAATGAGGTCGGGTCCGAGCTATCAGCAACTAAGAAAAAAATGTGAAATGGATGAATGAGACGCGATATTTATAGTAGAAGTGCACTTAAATGTGGCCGTAGGCCCAATCATCTTAGGATGGGTTTTATATTTCATTAAGGGTTTTATATTTCACGGCTTGAAGTCTCGGGGATGTCTGCCTACCCATCAATGAATATTATCTCGGATTTATTTATTTACCACAGTCTTTTTATTGGATGGATTCAACCCTCAAAATTCACAAGTTTCGAAGAATACACTGAAACGACAATCTATATTAACCAAGATCTCAACTTCGCTCATCTTGCTTTACTTCAAGGGGTGATGTGATGTAGTGAGGAAATTAGACCACATCGGGTTAAAATCATTGTCGAACTGAAAAATGCTCTGGCCAATCTTGCTCGGGCATATTCTCTCAGAAAGATAGAACCACTCCATGGGATGTTAAAAAACTTGTCTTTTTTAATTTAATAAAAATATTTGATATCCCTATTATAGGTCAGTACGGCCTCGACCCTAATTTTATCGGATGAGATCCGACCTGGCCCAATCCGTTGCCTCTCAGGCCCATCCCTTTGGATACGTTTGAACTCCAGATCCAAGCTTGTCCTAAGGGGCCCAGCACGCAACAAAGACTTTAGCTCAGCCCTGAACTTCCACCCCTAACCAACCACTACGACCCCTGCTACCTCACATGAGTCTAATACTGTAACCGAGCTGAAGCGCCAACTCAGGGCAGATCCATTGGTTCCTATTCTGCCCAGCGTCGACAGTACCATCACGGTCACTAGAGTGGTCCCTCGCCCAAGTTATCCACAACTGATTGTCCTAGAGCAGGGGACCCGGCATAAGTGAGCCAATCAAAAAGTGACCAATACTCAGAGAATATTTTGTAGTACTATCAAGATCTCACCGGTAGGATGTCGTACGGAATGTACAGTATTTGTCGGTGGTCCCCACCCTCTAAAACAGAAAGACGCAGAGGAATGTCGGCGGTGGTCCCCCGAAATACCCGCCGGCCATAACAGATTGTCCTTCTCACTCCTTCACTATATATACGGCCAAAGTATTAGGTGTAAATTTCAATTCTTTGGCTTCTGCTCAACTTTTTGCATAATTAAAAGCTCTTGCTCATAAATCATACTGACTTGATCGTCGGAGGGGCCCCGCCGGAGAACCCTCTCTGGCTCCCTTTCTAACCTTTCTTTTTCAGGATCATTTACCTCCGTTGAAGGAGTTATTGTTAACCGAGGAGGACACCCTACCTAAAATCCGAGGTAACAATATTAAAACAATTTTTTTATATATATTAGACATTTATGCGCGACATATATATTTTATATTTTATTCGCTAATGTTTAATCTTACATCGGTGAAGTTGAATTGAATTTAGCCGTATGCGGCCGCTGTCTTCATCATCAATGAATCGATCTACTTTGTCTTCATTACATGGTTTTTTTTTTTACCACAAACACCTTCTAATTTTTTTTTATTGTAATTTGAAAATAGACTAAATATGCAGTATATTCCCCTTGATTTATAAAATAGGCAGTTTACACCGTAGTTTATCTTATGTATTTGTGAATATGTGCAAAATAACTCATCCGTTTATAATTTGTGTGAGGAGACAATATGTTATGTTTTACAAATCACGAGGGCGTCAAATGTCTATTTACAAATCACGGTTGGGTAAAATGTCTATTAACGATACTATAAGAATGTAAATATATATTTACAGACTACATATAAGTAAAATGATTATTAACGATATCACATTTTGAATCTCATTAAGTAGTAAACAATATTTTCATTTGAACTAAAAAATTCATCAATTTAGTCTTAAAATATACGAGTTAATATATATAATTTGAATTTGAAGTACAATACAAAAAATTTCCAAATTAAAACCACACATAAAAAAACCCAAAAAAAAATGTATTTAAATAAAAATAATAATGTGGAAAAAAAAGAAGAAAAAAAAGAATGAGTGGACAGTGAGGAAATCCATATAGGGAACAACGCAGCAGTTGGAATAGTGAGTTTCTTTTGTATAATTCATGAAATCATTGATGAGTCGATTGAATGAAAGAGAAAAGCTAATTTTCTCTTTACCAGAAAACGGACCTATTGAATGGGGCCGCTTCAACTTCAACACCCACAATGTACTAGCTACATTATGTATAACTACCTGTATAGTATATATATAATATTTGCATTATTTTTTAAGGTTTAAATTTAATAAGTTATGAATTATTAGAATATTTTACATTTGATCATTCGATATATCTAATTAATTTAACATCTCCGTTCTATATTATTTGTGTTTTTCATCTGGCTTATTTATCAAAAACACTATAAAACATATTTTAAATGTTCTTTACTTTACATTTGTGTTCCCAAACTATTTATTGAGAGAAAATAACCATTTTGTCAGGTAACTTGGTCATTTTTTATTTTTAATCATGTAAGGTTGTGTTTGGTAGGCCTGATAAGGGAGGATTGTGGAGTGATAAAATGGTAAACCATTGTTTGGTTCGTTTTTTAGTTAACCCCCCATTTCCTTCCATGTGTGGATAAGGAGGGTTTAATAAAGGGTTTGTAATCCCACTTGTTCACTAGGTATTAACTAACTATGGCGTACATAATGGTTGATACCATCACAAATTTACCCTTACACCCTTTGACCTCAACCAAAACACAACTCAATCTCCAACTTACCATCGTCGATCCAGAAAGGAAAAGCTTCAACCTTCAACAACTACGACCCGACCGTCCCTGCCCAAGGCGAATAACATACCAGAAATCGATTCAAGCTCGGTAAATCTGCAATATCCCCTGAATCTCGCACTTATGGTCAACTTTGAAGAACTCTACCCATGGTCTATGCGCTTGTTAAACGAGTCGAATTTTCATGGAATGAAGAATGTGATTTTTTGTTGACCTATTCAGAAAAATTTGCAGCATGAAGGTAGAGTTCTGTTGGAAAAAGAAGAACTGGAGTATTGTGCGGCTCATTGTTTGCGTGAGGGAGATGTGAAGTACGGTTACATTGTGTGGGGAAAAGGGTATTTTTGGCAAAAGACTTATGTTTTTACATTTACCTACATTTATCATACTTATAATAATCATACCAAACATAACATTATTTTATCATAATATATTCTAAAGTTTTTAGTTATCATTTTTATCACTCTATTTATTAATCATTTGATAATCACATCCTTCGAACCAAGCAGACCCTAAGTTGTTAAAGTTAAGTATTAATCCAATAATTTGGTCTTTATTCTTACTTTTAGTCCTTTTTCGTTATGTCATCAATATCCGTTATCATGTCATCAATTTTTGGTGTCATGTTATTAATTTTCAACGCTACGCCCAAGCACAAGCTTCAAACGCTCTCCAAGCAAGGATAATTATTGCACTTCAACAATCACCCTCCCAATAATTGCGCTACCTTGCAACTCATGAGAATCGAACACGTGACATTGGTTTTGATACAAATTGGAGGATCAAGCAATTGTCGCTTTACCAAAAAATATAGCTGGTGGTAATGGTACAACTCTAATATTTAAAACATATAGCCAGCCTAAACACCACTCTTCGATCGCTCTTCAACCAAATTGTAGTCCAACATAACATTGTATATAATGAAAAACTTATCGACATCGAGATTTCAACTATTAATTTAAAAATACAAGGGATTTTCCCTTAATTTATGTTTCACCGAATTTTAAAATTTCTTAAGAGGAATGTACATGCAGTTTACGGGAGGCCTATAATATAATTTGGAATCAGAAAACTAGGCGCTCGTGATTTGAAGTAGACGTGTCTTTCCTTCCACGGCGAGTCTTGTGTTTAATTTCCTCCTCCCACTCTCCAACGTTTCCTTCCTCCCTCCGCATCCGACACGCCGGAGAGAGAGAGAGAGAGAGATAATCGGCAGTGCGGCGGCGGAGGAGGAGGAGGAGAAACCGGTTTTCTGTACGTTACTTGTCAAGATTCCATATTCTCAAAAAACCCTTCTCTCTTCTCCATCATCCTATTTCCTTTCATCTTTTGTTGTTAAGTTATGACCGATTTACCATCGTTCAGTACCATGGAGAAAAGCTCTCCAATGGGGTTTTCTTGGGCCTCAATGGTCTTTTCCTCTAAGCTCCTATCTCAGTTCAAGTTGACGAAGCAGTATGATAAATTATTTTGTTGTTTGTGGGCTCTGAGGTTTACTGGTTAAACTTTGTCCTGAAAAGCTTTTGAATCGGCAGACAGAATGGAGCCAGGCAATTCACATATATTACTACCTTAATTTTCAGGTTTAATTTCTTATTAAGGAGATTTCTTCTTTTGCATCAAAGAAATAGTGTTTAATTATCCATTGATGTGTTCTCTTGTTTTTTTTTAACGTAGTTGTATTTTGTAATTAATTCATTTTGAGTTTAGAGTTATTTTTTACTTAATCGTGACATGGATTTTCATAACATGAGCTAACATTTCTTGCCCTGAAATATTTGTCTGCAATTATTTCGTTTAAAAATCATGGACTTGTATTGATTGCCAAATATTAGCTCATATCATGCATTGTTTTAAAAACAGAATCGGTAGTTGAATCGGGAAATCCATGAACCGGCTGAAAAATTAGTCCCAGCCTTTTAATTAACCGGCTGTTAATTTACCTATAAAAACCCTAATAAACCGATGGGATTTTATTTAAACCAATAATGCAATTGTTAAAGACCTACTGGGTTATTTAATACTACAAACTTTGGTGTAAATTATAATATTAATAAATTAAATATTATTATTTTATTATAAATCAGGCATATAACTACAAGTACTTTAATTTTTCGTCCCAATTGCAATTTTAACCTAAATTATTTTGCCAAAATTAAGTGTTCTTAAAACTTCGAATTTTATCGTATTCTTATATCATTTTATAAAAAAATTCTCGTACTTTGATATTCCTACATAGATGGATTATAATTTTTAAGACATTATTATTATTTATTGCAACAAACAAAGTCAGTCATATAAAATTATGACATAATTGTTACCTATTTATTTTTTTGTTCGGTTCATGATTTGTTAATGAATATTTGTGATTTTCTAATAATTTTTTTAAAGCATATAATATGCCTTCTGTTGAGTTTTTATATAGTAAAATATTTAATTTTGTATTTAATAGGCCGGTTAACTTTATTGAACCAGTAACTCAATGATCCATTGTTTTGACCAGGTCGCTACCCTGTATGGTTTTAAAAACTATGGTTTTCGTGGAAACGAAGTTGGATGTAGATGGTCGTTGCCTAACTCAATTTTATCTTGTGGTTTTGATCCTTTATTTTAAATTTGTCGCCTGAAAGAAATTTTATAAATTTTTATGAGAAAGCATAGTAACAATTATATATATATATATCTATATATATATATATATATATATATATATATATATATATATATATATATATATAGGCTGGTAAATGTATACGACACACTCACACACTGACACACACACTTGTTCAAATCTGGCGTGTGAATTTAGATTCCTTAAATGTTCGAGTTAGTATATTATTATGACAACGTTTTCAAATTAAATCCGGTCTGGGTTGCTATCTCATTCAACAAAAATAAAAAGACAGCCGTTGCCCAGAAATGAATGCATGTACACTCACAGACATAAAGATGGTAGTTAGAACAAATTTTAGTTAAAGTGAATGTTTATGAAATAGATTAATTTTAGAAATTAAAAATGGAAGAAATTTTTTTAAAAAAATTAAGTCATACAATTGATGGTTAAAATTAGAAGCAAAATTTGTTTGAATAATTTATAATTTATATGAAGTTTAAATTTTTTTACTACAATTTTGAATTATCGTTTTCAAAATTATCTAAAATAAACTGATGGAAAATGTCTCACTTATTTTGTCATGTCCCCAACTTCTATTGTTTCTTGCAAGAGAAGAGTTTTTTTATGATTGTTTCGGGTGGAGTTCGAACGTATCTAATATTAGCGTCGTTTGAAACCAAGTTTCGAATCATTTCCCAAATTATATTCCGACTCAAAACAAATCATTATATCCAAACACAACATTTGCTAATTTTCTCTTGATACATTTAAATTTTTATATATTCAAAGTATATTTTTTTAATTTTTTTTTAAATACTACTCCCTCTAATATGATTTTAATAATATGAAATTGTACATTTATATTATTTCGTTTTAAAAATACCTTTTACTTCTAACAGTGACATAATTCATTAAATTTTGATATTTGTTAATATTAGTGCTTGGGAAAAATTATCTAAAAATCCATTATAGAAATTTCAAATCCAAATATTAAACATTTTAAGAAGTATAATTTAGTGGAATATGTTTTAAAAAATTATTCCGTACTTTAATCTGTTTGAACATACATCAAAATCAAGAAGAAAAAGGGTGTAATATAATATAGCATCACTGTTGCCTGTGAAATTGTAGAAAAGAAAACAAAGAGAAAAAGATGTAGGAAAAAAACATGAAAGCCATAGAATCTTGAACAAAGAACAAGCAATGAATGTTACTAAGCAACGGCATCTTTAGATTCCAATCCTGACTCGGGAAGAGTACCAAGATCCGTACGAGCTTCTTTCACGTCCTGAGGAAGCGAAGAAGCCTCATCATGTTGGCTAGAATCGGTATTCGTGTCTGAGCCTGCAGATAAGTCATCGTTAACAATGTTTGCAGTATCAGTTGAACTTTCGGACGTAATTTGGCTTTGATTGGCCCCGTTACTGTCATTATATGAGGTCACTTTCCCATCTATTTCCGAACCATTATCAATATTCTGTTGCTCATTCGAATTGTCAGCCGATGTTTCAGTATAGTTATTTAGGCCTGGGGCTTTCTGGGAATCAGCATTCTGCCCATCTCTTTTGTTATCAAGATCAGATCCCTTTGAATCTCGTCCTAATATAAGTTACACGGAAATACAGGAAACAGTAGAACTTACAATAACAGTTTATAAACTGTAAAGAAAACACAGTAAGAATTTGGAAATGTTTCTGGACGAGGCCACAACAAGCCGTGTGCTCGTAAACTCAAACGTTCAATCACCTCTGTTCGGATTGAAGCAGAACTCCAAGCAGACTACTTCGAACGCTAGTAGTGTGTATCACTCTCAAACAATATGCAATGTATGAATGAAGAATGATTTCTAATTTTTCGGATGATGAAAACATAAGGCTGTAGCAGCTTATATAGCTGAGCAGCAGACCTCTCCAAAGGTCTCAGAAATTAAGTGTAATGTTTAGTGGGGTAGATGAAAAGTCTCAACACTTAACATCAGATTAATATGGATTTAAGTCTCACACTTAAATCTAACATCAATTCTGCATGTAGGTGAAAAGTCTCAACTTAATACTCAGCAGTTATGAAAAGTCAGGTAGATGAAAGTCATTTCAGAAATCCGAGTAGTAAAAAGATAGGGCTGCCTTCGCGGCAGCGACGTGACGCGCGGCGCGGCGCGGCTCGGCGAGTCGAGGCGAGTCGAGACGAGACGAGCGGAGCGGACGGACGGACGGCGCGCGAGGGGCACCCATCTTTTCTACTTAACTACACTCTATTGATTTGTATCTCATTATAAACAAACCATAAGTGTCTCAAATTTTCAATGTGAGATTTCTTTAGCCTAATTGACTATTCATAATTAACTTACCATAATTTTATTCTCATTAACAAAATTAATAATAATTATTAGGCTTTTAACAATTAAACCCAATTATTCTTTTATTAATCTCAACAATCCCACACATGAATGCAATACGGTGAAAAAATTACACAATGCACCTAGATGAAGATTTAAGAGTACTTTGAGAATCCACTACATCAGGATAGGTGGTGGTTAACCTTGAACCTTCCTTAGTAAAATATCATCGGATATAATTGTCAACCAGTGGACGTGATGCCTTGAACTGTTCGACGTTTTATGTATAACAAGACAACAATACTCACACAGCTCCATCTCCACACAATTATTGGTTCTTTCTTTCGTTGTTGTCCATTTTGGCCCTGGACGCCTTGGATGTTTCATCGAATGCTCTAGATATTTAGCCATCAGGTCATCTCATAGAAGCGGCCCCTTCACATTCGATATAAATGACTTCTCCTAAAGAGTATCCTGTCATACCACACTTTAATATCTCGAGATAGAAGAATCATTAAGAGTATGAGCTCAGCCTCCCTCCCACCCACACAATTCGGTTTTGCCATTGAACCTGCAAATTTGACTTTACAATTCAGGTTGGGTTGCCATCATGGTTGGAAATCAATTTCATGGGCTTCAACCCCATTCCTCTCGATGAATTCTCTACTCGGTCTCTTGGTAGACCTTTCGTAAATGGGTCCATAATGTTTTCCTTAGACTTCACATAATCTAGAGAAATAACACCGATTTTCAGTAGATTTCTCACGGATTTATGTCTCCGACGTATATGTCTAGATTTCCCATTATACACATTGTTTTGTGCTCTTCTCATAGCTGATTGACTATCACAGTGCACGCTAATGGGTGGCACATGTTTTGACCACATTGGAATATCCTCCAAGAAACTCCGAAGCCAATTAGCTTCTTCTGCTGCAAGATCTAATGCTATGAACTCAAATTCCATAGTTGATCTAGCAATGCACGTCTGTTTGCATGATTTCCATGAAACAGCTGCACCTACAATTATAAAGATATATCCACTCGTGGACTTTATATTCTTGGAGTCCGATATCCAATTCGCATCTGAGTACCCTTCAGTTACTGCTGGATATCTTGTATAATGTAGTCCGTAGTTAGTAGTGTATCTTAGATATCTAAGAACTCGAACTACTGCCTTCCAGTGGTCATAACTGGGATTACTTGTATATCTGCTCAATCTGTTGATTGAGTTAGTTATATCAGGTCTAGTGCAATCCATGAGGTACATGAGACTACCTATGACCCTAGAGTACTCAAGTTGTTGCACAACTTCTCCGCGATTTTTGCAAAGATTTGACACCACCTTCATATGTGTTCTCGCGATGATATTATTTCCCTTGTCAAACTTGTCAAGTATTTTCTCGACATAATGACTCTGAGAAAGAGAATATCCATCTTCATGTTTGGTGATCTTCATCCCAAGAATCACATCTGCAAGGCCTAGGTCTTTCATCTCAAAATTTCGTGACAACATTTTCTTGGTAATTTTGATATTTGTTATTACCAACAATTATCATGTCATCTAAGTAGAGACATACTATTACATAGTTTGTATTGTCTCCTTTTACGTAGACACATTTATCGCATTTGTTTGTTTTAAACCCATTTGAAAGCATGTCGCTATCAAATTTTTTGTGCCATTGTTTAGGTGCTTGTTTTAATCCATACAAGGATTTCACAAGTCTACACACATTCATTTCTTTATCTGGAACTACAAACCCTTCAGGTTGGTCCATGTAAACCTCTTCTAACTCTCCATTTAGAAAAGCCATTTTTACATCCATTTGATAGATCTCTAGATTATATAATGCAACAAATAAAATTATTAACCTTATCGACGTTTTCCTGGATACAGGAGCGTATATGTCGAAATAATCAACACCTTCAGTTTGTCTATAGCCTTTGACTACAAGTGTAGCCTTGTACTTATCTACCGTACCATCAGCTTTCATCTTCCTTTTGAAGATCCACTTGTGGCCTAGTGGTTTACAACCTGCATGAAGATCCACTAGTTCCCAAGTATGATTATGTAAGATAGATTCTATCTCACTGTTCACCGCTTCTTTCCAAAGATCTGAGTCTTTGAAGACATTGCTTCATTGAAAGTAGTCGGATCATTTTCCAACAAGTATGTTAGGAAATCCGAGCCAAAAGACTTCTTTTTTCTAGCTCTTTTTGCTTCGTCTAGGTGATTCTACATTCCCTTGAGAATCTCTATCCCCCACATATCTCTCAACATTGGTTTCAGTCAATGTCTGAGTTTTGTGTGGAAAGATTTCCTCAAATAATGAAGCATCCATAGCCTCAATGATAGTATTTACATGCATTTCTGCATTATCTGACTTGTGTACTAGAAAACGATATGCACTACTATCTTGCACATATCCGATAAATATACAATCCACTGTCTTAGGTCCTATCCTAGTCCGTTTAGGAGGAGGAATTGGTACCTTTGCTAGACAGCCCCAAACCCTTAAAAAATTGTAGCTAGGTACGCGACCTTTCCACAATTCATAAGGCGTTTTATCCAAATTTTTATGTGGTACTCTGTTTAGCACATAGTTGGCAGAAAGCAGAGCTTTTCCCCACAAATTCCGAGGTAAGTCGGAACTTATAAGCATTGCATTCATCATTTCCTTAAGCGTTCTATTTTCCTTTCAACAATACCATTTTGCTCGGGAGAATAAGGCGTAGTGGTTGGATGAATTATGTCACTCTTAGCACATATTTGTACAAATGGTGACTCTATTCATCGCCTCGATCACTTCGAAGAATTTTAATCTTTTTATCAAGTTGATTCTAAACTTCATTCTTATCGTGAATGAACTTATCAATTGCTTCATCTTTACTTCTCATTAAGTAGACATAACAATATCTTGTACACTCATTGATAAATGTTATGAAATAATTTTTACCGCCTCTAGATTGTACATACTTTAGATCACATTCATCCGTATGGATCAAGTTTAACGGTTCGGTGCTTCGCTCAATTGAGTGGAATGAAGACTTGGTTAATTTGACCTCTACACAAGTCTCACACTTGTGTTTATGATTGATGTTAAATTTAGGTAATAGATTAAGAGACATTAGCCTTTGTAAGGACTTACAATTCACATGTCATAATCTACCATGCCACAAATGTAAAGACTCACAAGAATAATCAAACTTTAAAGTTTTATTAGACACATTGACAACAACCATTACATTATTTTTGCTTGTGCTAGCCTCATATGCTGCATTAACATCAACCTCAACCTCTACACTAGACTTAGCCTTATGAGCTAAAGTCAGTACGCTCATCTTGAAGAGGTTATTGGCCAAGTAGCCTTTGCCCACAAACATACCACCCTTGGACACAATGACTTTGTCGGATTCAAACACGAGCCGAAAGCCTTTCTTGTTCAGCACTCCTTCGGAGATGAGAATCTTTCGGATCTCTGACACGTGGAGCACCTTGGTAGAGTCAACTCTTTGCCGGAAGTCATCTTTAGCACAACCGTCCCTTCACCTTCAACTTTTGAGACTGCTAAATTTCCCATGTAGCAGTGCTCATCATTTACTGGTTGATAGGTCTTAAACATCCATTTGTTGGCGCAAATGTGGCGAGTAGCCCCAGCATCCACCCACCATTCCTTGGAGTTCCCACCAACAAGGTTCGCCTCCGACACCACTGCAGTAAGATGCATGTCATCCATGTCTGAGCTCAGGTTGTCCTCAGCAATGTTGGCATGAGCAGGCCTCTTGCCTTTGCCTCTGTTTGGGACTGCCTTCCTTTTACCCTCATTGATTTGGCGTTGAGTGCAGTCCTTGGCCTTATGGTTAGGTTTACCGCACACGTAACAGTCACCGGTGAACCTCATGTTCTGAGTATCTCCCTTGGAATCAAAAGTACGTTTGCGCTTATTCCCGCGGGAACTGTCCCCAACTTCAACCACGTTGGCCTTGGAAATCATACCGATTGATTTCTGGTCAACTTTTCGGCTGTCTTGCTCGATGCACAGCCTCCTGATAAGATCCTCAAGACTCATCATCTTTCACTTGTACTTCAGGTAGCTCTTGAAGTTCTTCCAAGATGGCGATAATTTTTCAATCATCAT
Source organism: Haberlea rhodopensis (assembly GCA_907163345.1). Classification (NCBI taxonomy): domain Eukaryota; kingdom Viridiplantae; phylum Streptophyta; class Magnoliopsida; order Lamiales; family Gesneriaceae; genus Haberlea; species Haberlea rhodopensis. Next base: position 19,220,001 of record CAJQUN010000001.1, on the reverse strand, counting down.
CGCCACTTGGAGGGCATCATTTAGCCCCATACCTTCGGCAGCAAGTTCATGATATATCAGCTGCAGCTCTTCGCATTGCTCAACAATGCTCTTGTCATCTACCATTCGATAGTCATGGAATCGATCGGCTACAAATTTATTTGCGCCTACGTCGTCAACTTTTTATTTCATTTCTAACGATTCCGAAAGATCATTCACAGTTTCTTTGGGGGAATACACATTGAAAAGTACATCGTCAAGAAAATTCAGTACATATTTACGACAGAGGTAGTCGGCACTCTGCCACGATTCGACTATTACAGCAGGTTGAGGATCCTCTTTGTCCTCCACTGGTTTCTCCTCTTTGAGAAACCTGGTCAAGTTCAAGGTGGTCAAGAAGACAGATTACTACATCGTTACATTGTTGTTGCATCTGAATGGATACCTCGTGTCCGTTCCACTCTTACATTTCAGTTTAGAGTTAGATTGAGATTCCAATCATGAAAATAAATGTTTTAAGAATAGTTAGCTCGATGTTTGTGGCTGTTATAGTGCGGGTTGGTGCGTCATTGTCATGGTAGCGAGACTAGTTTGACTTTCATGTATAACCATACACTATTAGTTCAGTTGGTGTAGGTTCTTACTGCGTATGTGAGTTAATAGAATATTTTAACTAGATGTTGAGAATGTCGGATTAATAATACAAACGAGATGTATGGTGACGTGAGAAAATAATATGGATTTTATTGATTTAAAGTGATAGAATATCATCATTGAAAGATTGAATATTTAAATGACAGTTGTGTGAAATAACTGCATGGTTGCTCATAGTAGTATCGATTGCCTTGATTATGTAACAAGATTCATAATATTGAGTTGTTGATTGATGATATGGAAATGAAGTTGAGAAATATATGTAAATGATAATAGTTGTGTTGTAATGAGCTAACAACGAGTGATGATTTTGATATAGATTCTATAAGATTCTTCAATGTCGGGATAACTTGAACTTATTATCGACTATAAGGTACGTGGTGACGTACGATCATGTATACACAGTACTTGTATATTCATGTATACATGTACTGTTGAATGTGATATTTGAATTGAGTTTAATACACGTGGAATGAGGGATACGCAAATGTGCGTGATCCGGATATACGAGTTGAACATTGATGCATTTGGCATGATTGTTATGAGGAACTTATTGAGAACTGGGGTAATAGATAGGCATGATTGCCTTAAATGTGGTTATGATTGAGTAAAAATGATGTGTTATGAGAATATCGATTTATCTCGGTGATGAGCTTCATATTTGAATTAACGATATTGAACTTGGTGATTGTGAAAATGTGAATTATGAAACATGATCAGTTCAAGAAAGCTTATAATTGGTTCAGACTTATTCAGGGAGTGCACTTTATAATTTCCAATAGCTTTATTTTGTTGAATTACGATTTGGTATATGCACATGATTGTGATGTTATGCCGGTTTATGCTCACCGGTGTGTGAACTGTTTCTGTTGAAACAATTAAAGCTGGTACAACGTTAAAGTCAGGGAGTAAGTTCGATGCTCATGGGATGATGGTGCTCTCGGAAATGTGGTACAAGTATTGGTTGATGACACATCTTACTTATGCATCTAGAATGGTATTCGTTTATTCATTGCTCATATGTGAGCACCTGAATGCATATATTTGGACTGTATAAGAGTGTTGAAATTTTCTTTTCACCTAGTCGATTTAAGTACATTTTATCTCGAGGAGAATGTGCTATACGACTCTAGTGTGATGGGAATTTATATCTTGTTTTGATTCTGCAAAGTATGTTGATTTCCCTGGATGTGAACTTTTATCTTTAGATTATGGTGTTTTTGTATTGAGGATGTCAATAGTTGTGCGTATTTTTATCGGATAGTCCAATTTATGGGGAGTCTCTGCCCAAATTTTTATAAAAGTCATAGGATATATGAGTAGCATGTAATCTTTTAAAGAATGAAAATTTTCATATACATACAACGTCATAAATGCCTAAATGTCGTCAGTAAGAGTTGGGTCCTTACAACATCAGAGGGTACTGAGAATGTTACAGTACATATGTTTTTGTGGTGTATACATATGTGGCCAGTTCCGTGATGACTATCATCTTATCACTGCTCTGGTAGAGAGATGGCGTCCGGAGACACACACTTTCCACTTTCGAGTAGGTGAGGCGACCGTTACATTACTGGATATTGCATTTATATGGGGGCTTCCAGTTTTCGGTCGTCCTGTCATTGATCAGGAGATGGAGATGTCCGGAGAAGAGTGGCATACTTATGTTCAGGAAACATTGGGATACATTGCCGAAGATGGTGAGATCAACGTGGGTTGTCTGAAGATTAAGGGACTGGGAGAGTACATGAGATCTCACCCGATCAATGATAATAGTGATGATAATGAAGCTGAGCAGTGCACTCGTGCATGTGCATTCATGCTTCTTGGGGGTGTGATGTGCCCTAATACTACTGGAAACATTATTCTACTTCTATATCTGGGCATACTAACGGATATTGATAATATAAGAAGATACAGTTGGGGCAATGTTGTATTGTCGCTGTATTGGCGCTGTATTGACGTAGTTGTATCGAGAGCTTTGCACAACATCTATGAAGTCAAGATCCAGCATTGGTGGTCCATTATAGTTACTAGAGATTTGGGCATGGTCTCGGATAACACCAACAAGACCGGATGTCAGGGCCATCAATGTAAACATGGATGAATGGCAATACAATGCATTTGATTTGACACTTCCTAGGCCTCTGTATGGTGCACGGTAAACTAATTAATTTAGATATTTTATATTTTACATGAATGATATAATATATTCCATGGCATTAAAATTGGCAGTTGGAATGCCTCCATGAGTTATTGTAGGTCGCTCGACATTCAGTGAGGCTATTCCGTGAGATACTTGATCTTATGGTGCCACGTCAGGTTAGACATTTTTTTAAATGTATTTACGTAATATGAGCTAATCGAACAAACATTTAGTTACGATAATCATTTTATGATCACAGTTTATATGGCAACCACATGATACTACAGCACCGTATTATGAGGATTTACCCCATGATTGTGAACCCTTTTATGGACAGCTATATGTCCACTTATCTTTTATGCATATGTTGAGTGGCACTATCATGATAGGGTACTACGACAGTTTGGGATGATACATCATATACCTGTCACTCCACCACGAGGTCGACATTCACATCTACTTAGATATGATCGTCGAGGACGATCTGGATTTGACTGGTTGGCTTTTCATTCACAATATATTACAGCGTGGCAGAATCAAAGTGGGGGTTTTGCTAGTGGAGCACTGATCACTTCTTCTATCACCACCGAGGACGGATATATGGAGTGGTATGATAGAATTACGTGTCGGTTGATATCGCATTTTGACAGCCTTCAAAGTACGGGATATCAACCTGGGGACGCATCCATTATGAATTTTGTGGTATATAATTGAATATTATTATTGTTTATTATTCACTATAATCGTAATATATATATTATGCTAACCTAATAATCACTCTTTATATTTCAGGCTGACCAATTGGCATCCATGAGCATAAGTGCTCGATCTAGATCTCGGATGACTTAACGGCTTGTAATTCATTACTGGATCGTTACACTTATGTTGGTGCTAATGCCAACAGAGTACATCAGAATGCTCAGTCAGTATCTCATGTCCAACCAGTCCCACCACCTCAGAGGTTTAGTGGGTCAATTGACAGTACTTCTGATGGTATTAACATACATATTACTTCGACGTTCACCGAATGGACGAGTACTTCACACAATACTATTGGAGGATTTGACACCGGCGCTCCTTCTACATCCAATTTGTCAGTCTTCCATGGTATGAGTGCGGCGGAAGAGGTCTATCGGCCATTCATGAGATCAGATGATTTTTCACTGTTTACTCCATATCATCATGCCATATATACAACATCGTACTCCGGACACGTGGAGCTTGACATACCAGCTTACGTGCTATCACGTCCACATTTTATATCTCATATTCCATACGATGGTATGATGTTGTCAACATATAGAGATGTACAACAATTCACTTCATTGTCGAGTCGGAATGAAGAAAATGCGAATGAAGATTCACAGACGATGTTAGTGCTCAACCTATCGCTTGGAGGGTTAGAGGACGTACTAGAGTTACACGTCCGCCTAGATATGGCACTGGAGGGAATTTAGGGGATCATCCATATAGATAAATTTTCAATAAATATATAAGAATAATCCAATTAAATGTTATTTTTTAACCTTTTTTATTTTAAACATTTTAAAAATAATAAATAATCAAATAAATTTAAAAATCAATTTTTTTTTTAAAACATAAACAAAATATTGAGAACTCGTTTCTTATAGAACGAGTTCTCAATAAAACAAAAAATCGAGGAAAAAAAAAATTGCCAGAACTCGTTTCTTGGAATAACGAGTTATTATAATTTGTTATAATGGTTTCATGTTACAGTATTTTTGAAATTTTCGATTCGATATACAATATTCTGATAAAAAACTCGTTGGATATGCCGATTTGCTAACTATCTACGTAGTCTTCGAAGGGGTCTAATATACAGGCTCATAAAGTTGATCCGAATGAATTAGCCATGCTGCAACAGGCACCCCATACCAAAACTCTCCAAGCAAGAATTCCACCTACAATGACTCATTAATCCACCTATCGACCTATGCGCAAGAATCTCCATCTGAGGAACCCATTCTCTCAACACCAGTCCATTTTCTTCGACTCTTTCTTCAAACCCTTTTGGCAGTCAAATCTTTCTAGCTTCACCGGCAATGATATCGGCTCTATCCGCATCTCGGAGCATTCAAACGAACTTTTGCGTGCATGCTCCAGCCCCACTGCAATAGCCGATGTCCTTGAAACACTCAGATTAGGAACAAAGAATTGAAAGAGTCCTTCTGGCATAAACTCCTTGACAAAAGGCAGGTTTTTAACCTCTCCCTCTACTTTAAATGGTTTTCCCATTACTTCCCAAAATATGAAGAATAAGTTGAAAGCGGAGATTCCATTGAACGCGTAAAACTCAGTGTTCGGAATCGAAATCGCATCCTGAATTGTGTCAATGATGAATCTGTCAAATATTGTCATTACCCTTGTTTTCAGAGACATCTCCTGCACCAGCCCGGCTACAGGCCAAGATGCACATATTATCACTACCCTTGTTTTTAGAGACATCTCCTGCACCACCAGCCCGGCTACAAGACAAAGATGGAAGGTAATTTGTCCGGTGAGTTGGGATCAGGATCAAGGGCGGCGATTGGTGACGTTGGAAGATCGTGGAAATGTATTTGGTGGATGATATCAGTTTTTTGGCCGTGGGAGCTAAGTTTTGCCTAGCGGTTATGAGTGGAGGAGCCAAGAAAGTGAAATGGGAGGCCATAGGAAACTACGAGACATGGGTTCAGATGGCTTTGCGCTGGTAGTGGCACAAATACCACCCTAACTTCTTCATCTTTGAAACTACGATTGACTGCTGTATGATCTCAAAATTCTGTGAGGCTGGTATTTAGGGAAAATTCAATAGTGCTTCAGATCAAAGCGCCTGCATAAAGGCTTTTATTTTATTTTATTTTGTGGCCTTTTATGGACCTCGTATTGTTAAAGTACATACACAATATGAGTTATTGAAGCTTTCACGAAGAGAGATGAGAATAGAAGAAGAATACAGAGAATTTGTAATTGTATATTATCGAATAAGAGAATGAACCAATTACAGACAGAGTTGAGTTCTATTTATTCTATTTCTATGCATACAACTTATTCAACTGATTTATACGTGTAGACTAACTAAGCACTTGTAACTAACTAACTGATTCTGAAGTGCTAGCTGTAACTTACAGTACTGGAAGTGGCCTTATATTCTGGAACTGGTTGAATGCGCCAATATTATTTATATATAGGGGTCATTGGAACTGGCTCCAGCATCGAATTTGCTGATAGTTATTTTGCTTTGTTTGACCGAGTCTAGACAAGGTGGACTGCATATGATACTCAATCATCCCACAAATTGTTTGGAACAACAAATACTTGTTTCTCATATATATTAAATTTAAAGAAAACCATTTGAATACTAATCCATTCTATTTAGCAAAAACGCCTTCATTTTTAAGAGGAAATTGATATTCTATAGCAAATTCTTACCCTTCACTTAATATTATCTGAAAATTCACATTTAAGAAGATGTCAATCAAGCTTCTCAATATTGCATGGATACGGACCCAACCCATTTGCAGTCCCAAGTTCAACATGCCAATACCAAGAACAAGCATAAATGCTACCATTTCTCCTATATTTTGATATGATTTCGCTTTAAATGACCCAAATCTTGGGGCCATGGAAATGGAGCCCCGGAAATTTCCACCAAATTTTGAAAACATGCATAGAGCAAAGGGACCTCATTACAGGCAAATGCTTGCATTCCCTTTACATCAAACTAATAATCCCACAATTCACCTATATTTCCAACCACTTCATCCTCCTTTACTCCAAATGTGGCCGCCCCTCCGCCGCTTGGAAGACTTTCAATGCCATCGCGGAGCCCAATGTCTACTCCTTCAATGTTATGATGACTGTCTATGCGAAAGAATCGTTGACACATCTTGCACGCCAATTGTTCGACAAAATTCCGCAGCCGGACATCATTTCTTATAACACCCTTATCTCCTTATACACTGAGGTTGGAGATGTTTCGGCGGCGCTGGAACTCTTTATGGACATGCGGTATTCTAGTTTGGACATGGACGGGTTCACCTTTTCTGCTATAATCGCGTGGTGTTGTTATCAAGTTGGTTTGATGAAATCGTTGCATTGTTTGGCTCTCTTAGGTGGGTTTGACGGGTATGCTTCAGTAAATAATGCTTTGATTTCTTGTTATAGTCGAAATGGGTTTCTCTATGAGACAGAAAGGTTGTTTTTTGAGATGGGTGATGTGAAAGATGGGGTATCTTGGAACTCGATGATTGTGGCGTACGGACAACAAAGACACGGATCAAAGGCTCTGGAATTGTACCAATATATGGTCCAATGCGAGCAGTATGTGGACATGTTTACCTTGGCGAGCCTTTTGACTGCCTTTACGAGCATGGAGGATTTGCTTGGTGGGATGCAGTTCCATGCTCAGGTAATCAAGATGGGATTTGGAGGTAATGCCCATGTTGGAAGTGGTTTAGTTGACTTATACTCAAAATGTGGGGGTCATATGTCGGATTCCAGAAAGGTGTTTGAGGAAATACCTGATCCAGATTTCGTTCTCTGGAATACTATGATCTCTGGATATTCGTTTAACACGGAGTTCTCAGAGGAGACTCTCGTTTGCTTCAAGAAGATGCAACGTGCAGGGCACATTCCCGATGAATGTAGCTTTGTTTGTGTGATTAGCGCATGCTCTAACATGTCATCACCTTCTCAAGGGAAACAAAATACATTCTTTGGCTATCAAATGTAACGTTCCATCAAACAGATTGGCCATGAATAACGCCCTAGTTGCAATGTATTCCAAATGTGGGAATTTGCAAGATGCAAGGAGAATATTTGATAAAATGCCGAGTACAATGGTGTCTCATTAAATTCTATTATTGCAGGCTATGCTCAGCATGGCCTTGGACTTGAAGCTTTATCCCATTTTGAACAGATGCTTGACAAAGATATTGCTCCTACTGGTATAACCTTTGTCTATGTTCTTTCTGCTTGTGCACATACCGGTAGGGTTGAGGATGGACAGATATTTCAAGATAATGACCGAAAAGTTTTAATTTAGAACCAGAAAAGGAACATTATGCATGCATGATTGATCTTTTGGGGCGAGCAGGAAAACTAGGAGAAGCAGAGAGGCTGATAGAAACAATGCCTTTTAATCCAACTGTTATGATATGGGGATCACTGCTTAGGGCATCAAGAACACATGGTGACATGAAACTTGCAGAAAAGGCTGTCAATCGCTGCATAGAGTTGGATCCGTCGAATGCAGCACCATATGTTACTCTGTCGCATATGTATTCCAGAGAGAAGACATGGGAAGAAGTGGCAACTGTGAAAAGGCTGATGCGAGACAAAAGGGTGAAAAAGAGGCAAGGATGTAGTTGGATCGAGGTGGAGAGAAAGATTCATGTGTTTGTGGCTGAAGACATGTCTCACCCTATGATGAAGGAAATTTACGAGTTTTGGGAGGATATGTCGGAGAAAATGAAGAAAGCTGGGTATGTGCCGGATATGAGATGGATATTAGTTAAGGACCATGGAATAAGGGAAGAAGAGAAGGAAAGAATTCTAAGGCATCATAGTGAGAAGCTGGCTGTGGCATTCGGTTTGTTGTATACTGAGCATGTTGTTCCTATAGTAGTAATGAAGAATTTGAGAATATGTTGGGACTGTCATAGTGCTATTAAGGTTGTATCTGCTATTACTGACAGGGAGATTACTGTCCGAGATTGCCATAGATTTCACAGCTTTAGAGCAGGTCAGTGTTCATGCAGTGATTTCTGGTGAAATATAGTAACTTTAGGCATTAAAATTCCTTTCTACTCGAAAAATTTATTGCTCATATAAGAACAAAAAGAATTCTAACACCACCGTATAGATATCTGTCATATGGTTAGAACATATATATGTTTATCAGGCCCTAACCAAAATAAAGTTAAGATCACCTTGTTTCCTCGTTGCCCAAGGTACCAAATCCGCATTTGGATATCCAATATACCCCAGAGGCTGTCGTTTGGGACGCCTTGAGTACATGTCTGAAACCCAATTCAACTCAAGATTAAGCCAATGAGTCATGAGTCCGTCCATGTATATCAAGGCTCTACTAGCTCGGGAAATGACACCACTAGACTTCTAGGATGTACTGCTATTGCTAAACTGCTAGTTTGTTGTCATCTCCTCGTGGGGGTCTCCATTTCCGATCAAAGATATTCCTTTCTACCACTTGGATGGGGGGTAACTTCTCGTCAATGAGTTCTAACAACTCTGCCAAGCCAACTCCTGTTAGGGCTGATGCTTTTACGTGTACAGTGGATTCTGGTTGGGATTGAGAACGTTTTACGGAAGCCCTCCGATCCCATGAGAATTCCTTTTGTTGATTATCTGTAGTTGCACTTCCCACACAGCAATTATCATAATCAACCCACGATTCTTGCTCATCCCTACATGAGAGCCAGCAATCAGTGTAGTTAGCTTGTTCACCACTAATGTCTTCTCCACCAGGGGGCAGTTGAGAATTCATTTCTTTATCATTATTGTGTTGAACGTACAACTGGTCAGGTGCAACATCCCATGTGTCTTCTCCTGATGAGTTGCTTAGTAAATCTTCGCCATCAAGTTTGGCCTGGTCTAATTCCGTTTCTTGAAGATCAACCTGAGGAGATTTTTGAACAATGTGTGTCAGAATATTTGTTTTGTCTATTAGATCTTGATTGCGTAAACAGCTCTTTTCTGGGTGTAGTTTTTCCCATATTGATAACAATTTTTGCTCCTTTTTAGTAAAAATGTAACTTAGGTCATAATATCATTTTAACCGTGCATGCTGTGTACTGACATACGAATTGCAACCTTGTTCCAAACTTCAATCATATTGTGAAGCTTCTCCTCAGGCACTCCAATCCGAGCAAGAACTTCCAAAACAGTTTCACGGTGTTCATCAAGATTTGGAGCACTCGAGTCCAGAACATGCTGCGAAGTAAATAAAAATAGATGCAAGTAAACAAAATATGCCAGTTTTATGTGAAAAATGATAGAAAAGATGTTGCATGTTCATACCACAAGGAGGTCAGCTTCAACAACCTCTTCCAAGGTTGCATGAAATGCTTCCACAAGCTACAAAATGACATCTTAATGAAACTAAAGAACAAAATCCAGAATAAAATGAAGTTTACTGGTTAACATTTTATTCACCTGAACAGGCAAATCAGAGATAAACCCAACCGTGTCACTAAGCAAAACTTTCCTCCTGGATGTATCGAGATTCAGTTAATACCATAGAAGAGATGATTGAAGACAGAAATCAAAGTCCTCAAATTTTAAGATAGGCCAAATAAAGATATTGCCATTACCCTGAGGGAAGAATAACACTACTTAACTTTGGATCAACCGTGGCAAACAATCTGACATAAATGGAGACACATGAAGTATTATTAAAATTGGTATCAGCAAGGAGTTCCACTACACATAGATCCATGGCAGAGTTTTACCATACCGGTCATCACAATAAAGATCATTGTCTGAGAGTGCACTAGCTAACGTAGATTTTCCCTGGAACCGAAGAGGAAATATCAGGCTATTAAAAAAGGAGCATATATAGAACGAATAATTTGATAATTAAGAGCCACATACGGCATTTGTATAACCAACAACAGCAACAGTACAAATTTCTTGTCCTTGTGAACCTCCCTGCCTTCTACGAGAAGCACGTTGTACAGCTCGTGTTCTTCGAACTTCTTTGATTTCAGATAACAACTTATTTCGCCGATCCAGGATTCTAAGAAATGGTGAATGTTAGAAGTGTGATACATATTGATGTCCAAATCAAAGATAATTACCAATGAAAGATAACATAATAGAGATGTTTTAAAGCTAGTAGACTTAAATTGCATAATAAAATTCTTGTATGGCACAGAATAATCATTACTTGTCCCAATTGTATCATACCAGTAAATATAACACACCATAAGTTGCTTTCAGTAGAACCACTTATAGTCAGCAGGTAAGACCACGGTAGCATAAATTCAGTATAGAGAAAACACAATCTCCAAATCAATGTGTTTAATGATGCCCAAGTTCAAAAGAAGTAATCTTTATGCTTATTAAATAAACAAACCTTCGTCTTTGCAGCTGAAGCTCAGTTTCTCCAGCACCACTAATAAAACCACGCCCTCCACTCCCTCTCCTGAAATCATTATTGCATCCATGAGAAATATCTAGTAGAAATACAGATGCTTTCATGGAAATAATACAATAGCTAATAAGCTTTTAAATGGAACAAAGTGCAACAATTCACCCTCTGGCACTAACAACTTCTGCTTCTCCAACCCCACCAAATGTGTAACGCCCATCAAGACCACGTACACGAACAAGTCTGCTTCTCTTGTACATCAGAGCGGCTAACTCGGCCTGTAAGTTAACAGAGAAAAATATGGACAAATTTCGAGCTCCTTTGTTTGGCAGAGTGAGATAGCAGGTTACCTGTAACTTAGCCTCCTTTGTTTGGGCATGAGCATTAAAGATTTCTATTATGAGACCCAGGCGGTCTAGAACAGGTTTGCCCCAGGCCCGCTGCGAAACCAGGAGCACAGGGAATCAACACAAAGATCATGTCCATGGAACCATGATTTAAGGAACTTCCTTATGCATGCACACACACTGCACACATCCCATTGAAGGAAATTGTGCATATATGAATTTGGAAGTTAAAACAAGGAAAAAATTCAATAATTTGTAAACTCACCTCCAAATTCCGCTGTTGAACACCAGAAAGAATAGCATTCACAAAAATAGCATCTATTCCATGCTGTCAGAAGGGTAAACATGTATCAAAATTTATCCAATAATAATCGCTGCTTACGTTGCATTTAAAGAGAGAAAATTGCCGATTTCAATCATGGTATTCTCTACCTTTGATTCCAACTCATTTATATGAATCTTGATAGTGCCCACAGTCCCAACTCCAAAGTATGTGTCTGTAAATCATATCATATAGATGCATATAAAATCTATTCGACCGCAGTTTTGGAAAAAGAAACCATGCATGAGTTTTATCACAATGAGCCATCTCCATGGAACCTTGAAAAATCATAAAGACCCAAGAGTTAGACTTTATAGCTCTCAATCAGCTCTTCATGATGATCAGTTTTTATGTACAAAAATGAGTGAAAATTTCACCATGTTCCACTATTCATTTATGCTATCAGTCTGACGTGTCCGTGTTTCTCCAAAGTATCCATTTGCTCAATAACTTAGCATAAACATGAGAAGTAATCCATGACAGAGCAAGTCTGGCCTAGCCGCCTAGTAATGAAATCACAAATATAAAACAAATTGCATTCAAAAGAAAAACTACAGCTACTTTTAGTGCTTAATACCAATCTGCCTACATCTCAGAATTACTAACGTCAAAACAAAAATATTCTAAGTGAAAAGAAAAAAAAGAAAATAATGATAAGATGGGATTAACCGGCACGAGGAGACTTTGCAGTTGGGTTCTGAACAACAAGATGAGGGGGTATTCGTTTATCCAAGAACTCCGTCACGTAAAACCCATCACGCTGTTTCTCAAGAGAATTCGCAAGATTGAGTGCCTCCTCAAGTTTAGCTTTCAAAACAATTTGTGGCCGGAGCCTCGGTTGCACCACAAAGAGACTCGGAGGAGCATCGGGATCTCCGTTCAATTCATCTCCATCACCATCGTGCTGTCTTCTTTGTAGAATTGGAGAGTTAGAGAAGCATGAAAAGAGTGGCGGGAAATGTGAATGGATCAAGTGTAAAGGGTTTATTGCAGGTAGAAAAGATATGGACATGAAAAAGTGATGCTGGTGAACGATAGTTCTCAGCATTTGATACTTTGTTCGATTAGTTTTTGAATCGATTCTTGATATCCGCTGGGAATCGACAGTTTAGGGTTTTTGAAAGTGGGAAAGTTGGGAGCAGCCGGCAGTTTGGAAAACCGCGGTGAATCGTTGATTCGGGCTTATTGCCTGGATCGGGTATTTCTTTGTAATCTGGCACTTATTGGGCTCGTCTATATTTGTACAGGCCCAAAGTTTACTATAATCCATAAGGATGTCGGGATTGGGACTCATATGGCTAGTACCCTTTCCAAATACTATTGCACATAAATCTTCATTTTAAAAATGTTTACAAATAAATACATGGAGGAGAAATTTTTATCCACATAAGTCCACTTTTCAAACTTTTGCTTTAAAAATTTCTTTTTTCATTCACTTAATACCCATACTTTTTGCATTATCTCTCCACCTTTTTGAATTATCTCTCCTCCTTTTTCTATTAATTTTTTTAATTAAAAAATGAGATTTATGATTGGCATGAAAAATTAAAAAATAACTGGAGCATGAAAATTTTAATTTGCATCCACTAGTTAAAAATACATGCACCAGTTAAAAATCCATGCACTAGTGTAAAGCCACGCACCAGTGTAAAGCCATGCACCGTATAATGACACGCATCAGTGTAAAGCTATGCACCATGTATAGTCATGCGCCAATATATAGTCATGCACTAGTGTAATGTCATGCACCAGTGTATATTCATGAACCAGTGTAATGTCATGCACCTGTTAAAAATTCATGCACCCATTAAAATTTCATGCACCAATTATTTTTATTAGGCTTCATGCACCAGTTGTTTTTAAAATTTCCATGCACCAGTGTAATGACATGCGCTAGTTAATGTCATGTACCAATGTAATGTGTAATTCATGCACCAGTGTACAGACATGCACTAGTGTAATCTCATGCACGAGTGTAATGTCATTCTCTAGTTTATGTCATGCACCGATGTAATGTTTACACTCTGTTATGCTTCAGTTTCTAGTGCATGACATTACAAAAATGTACTAGTGCATGACATTACAAAAATATACTTTATGCACCAGTTAAAAATCCATGCAACAGTTAAAAATTCATGCACCAGTTATTTTTATCAGACTTCATGTACCATTTGTGTTGCGTTTTGGAAACCCGAATAATCTTGATTTTGATGTTAAAAAAACTTGTTATTGTCTTGCTAACATATTTCATCAAGTGTGCAGTGAATATATCATGATTAGGAGCTTGATGATTAGCAAATAAAAAGGTTGAAGTAAGCTAGATCAGTAGACACAAGAAAAGGTCTAATGCACAGTAGATACAACCATTAGACCTCGAGCATAGCTGACTAAATTGATCATATCTCATAGCTCGGACATCGGAACGATATGCTTCCAAAAGGGCTGGATAGCCAACTCAATTTACTACAAGTTGTATTTCAGGCCAGTAGACCTGATTCAAAGTTGTACATCATGAAAAAACATCTGTAAGTTTCGAGTTCTGCTGCTACTAGCAAACTTACAACATGAGCATCACTTCGTATTTCGAGCATAACTCTATCATACAAACTTGAAATCACTACATTCTTGATTCCATGGAAAGCTAAGAAAAAGGGCCACAACTTTCATGTTGATCACTTTGCCCAAATCAACGAATCAAGAGCCATAACCAAGATAACAGAACAACAGACTTTGACAGTAAGGTTGGCAGTAGACTTGTGACATCCCCGAAATGGTTAATTGCTATTTGGCTTTAAATTATGTTTACATGATTAATTATGTGGTAATTGATTATGTGTTGGGATTTATTTACCTTATGTGGAAATGCATGGTCATGTGGTTAGGATGACCCGGGGTTGCATTTTAGGGTGCATGTGGTGCATGTTGGGTAAATATTATTGGAAGCATGATTTATTTGCATTGGTTAGCAATTAATTGGAAATCATGTGTTAATTGATATTATGGTGCATTTTGAGTAAATGCTTTGGAAAATATCATGTTGGGGTGTTTTATACACCATGGAATCATTTGGTATGCATTTAATTAATAAACTCACTTTTATACCCAACCCCACCCTATCCAACACTTTTAACTTTACCAAATCATTTCTAACACCCAAACCCTTCCCCTCTTCCCATATTTTCGAGTTCCACCTTTGAGGTGAAGAGGAGACCTTGCAAACTTTGATTTGTGGAAGATTGTTGGGTGATTTGAGATCCCCAAGAGGTATGGGTACCTCATGTTTTAATTTTGTAAGGTTTTGGTTGAGTTTAGTTGGGTTTTGAAGGTTTTAAAATGGGTTTGTGTTGGGTGTTGTGATTTTGGTAGTGTTTTGGTTGGATGTTGTTTATATGGGTTTATGTTGAGGTTTATGGGTGGTTTTGAGTTGTTGGGTTTGATTTATGTTGGTATTGGTGGGTTTGTTTGTGTTTGGGAAGGAGATGGGTGAATAGTGCCCGAATCTCGATTTCCCGCAGCTCGGCGATCGATCGGCGTCCGCCCGCGATCGATCGCGAGCAACAGCGCTGAGGCAGTGCGCTTCGGCGATCGATCGCGAGATGCGCGCGATCGATCGGCGAGGCCGCGATCGATCGGCGCTATCTCCGCGATCGATCGCGGATTGATGAAAATTGTTGGGCGAGGCAGTGTGTTCTCGCGATCGATCGGGGCTTGATGGCGATCGATCGCGAGACACCAAAAAGGGTGTTTTTGGTTATTTTTGTGGGATTTTTGGTATTGGACTATTATTGGGTTCTAATATTGGTATTTGTGAATATGTAGAACCAACCCAGGTGGCAACGCAGCCAAGGAATTGAGGTCCAACCACATTCCACATTTTGGAAAGGTACGTAGTGGACGTACGGGCACCCAACGGTAACATGTATTTTATATACTCATTGTTTATGCATTGTGGATGCGAGTATATATGTGGTATTGCATTGTGGATGCATATACATGTTGATTTATGCCATATGAGTTATTGCATTGTGGATGCATATACATGGTAATTTATGCATATTGATGTTAGATGCATATTATGATTATTGGATGCACATCCCATGAGTCGTGGTCATCCTTTGATGATTTTAATGCTTGCCGCTTTTTGTATTGGTTCCGCTAAATGTGAAGCGAGGGGTGGGAGCGCCGCATGTCACATTTGAACGTGGTTGTCATATGGGGCGAGGAAAGGGTATTTGCCGCTCTCTGTGAAGCGAGGGGTGGGAGCGCCGCATGTCCATTGTAGCGAGGTTATCCTATGCCGCCCATATGAATATAAGCGAGGGGCATTAAAATACACTGTAATGGACAGACTAGGGAATGGTGACCAATATGTGGTACAGTTGAGATGGTATATGATGTCATGACATGTTTTGGCCATTAAAAAATAATCTGTTGATTATACTCATGAGTTCTGGTACAGGGACAACCAAATGGGAAGCGTTTGAAATGCACGGGAACATGAAGTGTTTCATATTGATTATGCATTACGCTTTATCTTCATATTGTGTTGAATATGAATGATTATTATTGCTCATGTTTGGGGGTTGTCCTTGTAGGTACCTTTTTGGCATGATAGATGGGCTTGAACGGGTTGAGGTGGTGAGCTTGTGAAGCATTCTTTTGAGGATTAAAGGACAGGATTATTTTGTATAGTGCCTACTCTAGGAGTAGCGTAAAACTATAGTGGACACATTCATTTGTTGGAATGTAATTAATCCTTTTGGTAGTCCTTTATTTTGGCATGTAAATGCTTAAGCTCATAGACTCAACTTGTTTACTCTACTCTGATCATTTATTATTAGCCCTAATTATGCCTTGATTCCGCACTTAAGGATTAGGGTCCTTACATTAGTGGTATCAGAGCCAGGTTAGAGAACCCGGGAACGAGTGAAGGGTAGCCTTAGCATGGTTGGCTAGGTGCTTACATTTGAAGCATGTTTATGCATGTGGTGCATATTACTGTATATCCTGTTATACTAACATGCTTATATCACTCCTGTTATCTAACGACATGTTATATATTGCTTTGGATTGTTGTTAACATTTGTGTTACAGCATGGCTGCTAATGAGGAAGTCGGAGATGTTGGGAGTGTAAATGCGAGTATTGGACAGGCTAATCCTCTACCTCCACCGGCTGTAGGAATGGAACCAGTGGTCCAGTTATTGCTACCGGGTGAGATTAGCTTGACTCAGTTTCTGTCTTATCATCCGCCCCGGTTTGAGGGGACAGAGTCCGGAGAAGAAGCTGAAGAGTGGCTGGAGAGACTTGAGCAGATCTTTGTATCGGCTCCGTGTGCTATTACTGCTTGGCTGAGGCTGGCGGAGTTCCAGTTGGCTAAGAAACCATTGATGTGGTGGAGGAGCACAGTGATGGAAATGAGAGCACTGGGTGCTGTGATTGACTGGACGCTCTTCAGGACCAGGTTCTTGAACCGATACTTCTCCGCGGCAGCAAGACAGACAAAGGAGGATGAATTTGCAAGTCTGAGGCAGGGGAACATGACAGTGGCAGACTATGCCACACAGTACTCATCACTACTTAGGTATGTCCCCCATATTGCCTCTGATGGACGTGCCAAGATGAGAAATTTCATGAAAGGACTGCGACCGGAGCTCTATGACCGGGTTATCATCAATAACCCAACTTCTTTTGATGATGCTCTCACAAGAGCGGAGCTTGCTGAGCTAGGAGTGGGAGCTTATGCCATGCCACCACCGGTACCGCAACAGAGGCAGACTAGTGACAGTTTGAGGCCTCGGGGTGAGTCATTTAAACCCCGTGGTGCCTCTTCATCTTCGCGGTATGGTGGAAAGAAATACTTTGGTCAGAAACAGGATGGCAAGAAAGGAAATTGGTCGGCCAATCGAGGATCTTCACAAGGGGATAGGCCGGGAGAGCCTAGGTGCAACAATTGTGGAGGGCCACATTCTTCAACAAGTGTCCTGCATGTTATGTCTGTGGCAAGATGGGCCACATTGCTCGGTATTGTCCCACCAGGGGAGGCCAGTCAGAGTATCAGGGCAACAGGCCAAGGTTTGAGGACAGGACAGTGCAGCAGAGGCAGCAGTTTGGGCCTCGTCCATCGGGAGGTCAGACAGTGGGACCACCCCAGGGACAAGTATATGCACTGACCAGGGAGCAGGCTCAGGCAGCTCCAGAGGAGGTGATTGCCGGTACGTGTCATTTATTTACGTACCCTGCTTTTGTTTTGATAGATACAGGTGCCTCCCATTCCTTTGTGTCTGTGGGATTTGTGGAAAGACACCATATGCGCACGTCTTCTTTGCCCACGCCTCTATTGGTCTCGACACCCACTAGAAGAAACGTCGTTGCTGATCAGTTTTTGGCAGATAGCCTCATTTATTTTGAGGGCAACGAGTTGAGATCAGACTTGATTGTGCTGGGTATGTCAGACTTTGACTGCATCTTGGGTATTGATGTTCTGAACAGATATCAGGCAGTGGTAGATTGCCGACAGAGGACAGTGAAGTTCAGACCTGAGTTGGGCAGTCAGTGGACTTTCTATGGCAACGGGTCTCGTGCGAAGATTCCGTTGATTTCAGCGATCAAGATGTCTCAGCTGTTGGAACGTGGACACACGGGCTATCTTATTTATGCCGTGGACACGTCTGGAAAGAGTAAAGAACTGAGAGTTGAGGATGTACCAGTTGTGGCAGAATTTGCTGATGTATTTCCAGAAGAGATCCCAGGATTTCCACCGGCCAGGGAAGTTGAGTTTGGGATCGAGTTGTTGCCAGGGACATCCGCTATCTCTCGTGCACCTTATAGGATGGCACCGGCAGAGTTGAGAGAGTTGAAAGAGCAGTTGCAGGATCTCCTTGACAAGGGTTATATACGCCCGAGTGTGTCGCCATGGGGCGCACCAGTTCTCTTTGTGAAGAAGAAGGACGGTTCGATGCGGTTGTGCATCGATTACCGGCAGCTGAACAAGGCTACAGTGAAGAACAAGTATCCTCTCCCAAGGATAGACGACTTGTTTGATCAGTTGCAAGGTACCAGGGTGTATAGCAAGATTGATCTGAGATCCGGGTATCATCAGATTCGGGTCAGAGAGGAAGATGTGCAGAAGACAGCGTTCCGGACTCGATACGGGCATTATGAGTTCTTAGTGATGCCGTTCGGTGTGACGAACGCCCCGGCCGTCTTCATGAGTCTGATGAACAGAGTGTTTCAGCCGTGTCTTGATCAGTTCGTCATCGTGTTTATTGACGACATTCTTATCTACTCCCGGAGTGAGGAAGATCATGTGAAACACTTGAGGACAGTGCTTCAGATTCTCAGAGAGCATCAGTTGTATGCTAAGCTCAGTAAGTGCGAGTTTTGGCTGAGCAGTGTAGTGTTTCTGGGGCATGTCATTTCGAGCGGCGGGATATCAGTGGACCCGAAGAAGATTGAGGCTGTGATGGAGTGGGCTGCCCCCACTTCTGTGCCTGAGATCCGGAGTTTTCTTGGTTTGGCCGGGTATTATCGGCGCTTTGTTGAGGGCTTTTCGAAGATTGCCAAGCCGCTGACTCAGTTGACTCAGAAGGGTGTGCCTTTCTTTTGGTCAGAAGCTTGTGAGGAGAGCTTCCAGGAGTTGAAGCACCGGTTGACGACGGCGCCAGTGTTAGTGATCCCGACGGAGAACTCCAGATTTGTTTTATATACTGATGCATCACTGCAGGGCCTTGG
The DNA here is from genome assembly GCA_907163345.1 of Haberlea rhodopensis. Lineage (NCBI taxonomy): Eukaryota > Viridiplantae > Streptophyta > Magnoliopsida > Lamiales > Gesneriaceae > Haberlea > Haberlea rhodopensis. The sequence continues at coordinate 19,200,707 of CAJQUN010000001.1, read as the reverse complement.
ATGTGTTCTGATGCAAGATAAGCATGTGGTAGCTTATGCATCGAGGCAGTTGAAGCCGCATGAGACCCGATATCCAGTTCATGACTTGGAATTGGCGGCTATCATCTTCGCCCTGAAGATCTGGAGACATTACTTATATGGCACTTCATTCACCATATACACGGATCACAAGAGCCTCAAGTTTCTATTCACTCAGGCGGAGCTGAACATGAGACAGAGGAGATGGATGGACCTACTCAAGGACTATGATTGCGAGATAGAGTACCATCCGGGGAAAGCCAATTTGACAGCAGACGCTTTGAGCCGAAAAGTGAGGAGTTCTGCTGAGGACGTCATTCATTTGTCGGCTATGATGACCTCCTATTGCCATCTCGGCTATGATTTTGATATAGATGCCTCACCAGTGTATGTCTCTACCTTATTAGCTGAGCCAGATATTTATGAGAACATCAGGAGAGCTCAGAGATCAGATACTGAGGTTCAGAGATGGTTGTCTATAGTGCATCTTGGTCAGCCGACGAAGTTCAGAGTGGCCGACGACGGATCTTTGAGATTGGGTAACCGCTGGGTAGTTCCAAGTACGCCGGAGTTGCGTAAGGGAATCTTGGAGCGAGCTCACAGTAGCAGACTTAGCATCCACCCAGGCGGGAAGAAGATGTACAGAGATCTGCGTGGTCAGTTTTGGTGGAAGAGAATGAAGTCTGATGTCGTCGCTTTTGTGAAGAGGTGTTTGATCTGCCAGCAGGTTAAGGCAGAGAGACAGAGACCTGGCGGCGAGTTGAGAAGCTTGGAGATACCGAAGTGGAAGTGGGAGCACATTTCCATGGACTTCGTGACTCATTTGCCGAGGAGTGCTTCAGGCTTCGATGCTATTTGGGTGATTGTGGACAGATTGACTAAGGTAGCCCACTTTATCCCCTATAGCATAACATTTACATTCTTGAGGATGGCGCAGTTGTATATTAGAGATGTGGTGAGATTGCATGGGATCCCCGTTTCCATTGTGTCAGATCGAGATCCGCGATTCACATCTCATTTCTGGGAAGGCCTTCAGTCAGCTTTGGGAACTGAGGTCAGATTGAGCACTGCTTATCATCCTCAGACGGATGGCCAGACCGAGCGCACTATACAGACGCTCGAGGACATGTTAAGAGCTTGTGTATTGGAGTTCGATGCCTCTTGGCAGGATTCAGTGCCTTTGGTAGAGTTTTCGTATAACAATAGCTACCAGGCGAGTATTCAGATGGCTCCGTTTGAAGCTCTTTATGGCAGACGATGTAGATCACCCTTGTGTTGGGATGATTTGGACAGTAGATCAGTCGGAGGGCCTGAGTTGATCCGGGAAATTGAAGAGAAGATAAAGACTATAAGGCAGAAAATGAAAGCTGCCCAAGACAGACAGGCAGCTTATGCGAATAGACGGCGGAGACCGTTAGAGTTTCAGTTGGGAGATAAGGTCTTTTTGAAGATCTCGCCTTTCAGAGGCGTTGTGCGGTTTGGAATGCGCGGGAAACTGTCTCCGAGGTATGTTGGACCGTACGAGATTTTGCAGCGCATTGGCACCTTAGCTTACCGACTGGCTTTGCCGCCTTCTTTATCTGGGATACATGATGTGTTTCATGTATCGATGCTGCGAAAGTATGAGCCGGATCCGTCTCACGTGTTACAGCCTTCCGAAGTTCAGTTAGAGTCAGATGTATCTTATGTGGAACGGCCTGTTAGAATTCTGGACAGAGCAGACCGTAGACTTCGGAACAAAGTGATACCGATGATCAAAGTTCAGTGGGATCGCAGGGGTGTCGAGGAGGCTACGTGGGAGACGGAGCAGCATATGGTGCAGCACTACCCGGAACTATTCTCTGGTATGAGTTTATGTTTAGTTTCTGTTGGGGTAAGTGCATGTAATTTCGAGGACGAAATCTTATAAGTAGGGGAGTATTGTGACATCCCCGAAATGGTTAATTGCTATTTGGCTTTAAATTATGTTTACATGATTAATTATGTGGTAATTGATTATGTGTTGGGATTTATTTACCTTATGTGGAAATGCATGGTCATGTGGTTAGGATGACCCGGGGTTGCATTTTAGGGTGCATGTTGGGTAAATATTATTGGAAGCATGATTTATTTGCATTGGTTAGCAATTAATTGGAAATCATGTGTTAATTGATATTATGGTGCATTTTGAGTAAATGCTTTGGAAAATATCATGTTGGGGTGTTTTATACACCATGGAATCATTTGGTATGCATTTAATTAATAAACTCACTTTTATACCCAACCCCACCCTATCCAACACTTTTAACTTTACCAAATCATTTCTAACACCCAAACCCTTCCCCTCTTCCCATATTTTCGAGTTCCACCTTTGAGGTGAAGAGGAGACCTTGCAAACTTTGATTTGTGGAAGATTGTTGGGTGATTTGAGATCCCCAAGAGGTATGGGTACCTCATGTTTTAATTTTGTAAGGTTTTGGTTGAGTTTAGTTGGGTTTTGAAGGTTTTAAAATGGGTTTGTGTTGGGTGTTGTGATTTTGGTAGTGTTTTGGTTGGATGTTGTTTATATGGGTTTATGTTGAGGTTTATGGGTGGTTTTGAGTTGTTGGGTTTGATTTATGTTGGTATTGGTGGGTTTGTTTGTGTTTGGGAAGGAGATGGGTGAATAGTGCCCGAATCTCGATTTCCCGCAGCTCGGCGATCGATCGGCGTCCGCCCGCGATCGATCGCGAGCAACAGCGCTGAGGCAGTGCGCTTCGGCGATCGATCGCGAGATGCGCGCGATCGATCGGCGAGGCCGCGATCGATCGGCGCTATCTCCGCGATCGATCGCGGATTGATGAAAATTGTTGGGCGAGGCAGTGTGTTCTCGCGATCGATCGGGGCTTGATGGCGATCGATCGCGAGACACCAAAAAGGGTGTTTTTGGTTATTTTTGTGGGATTTTTGGTATTGGACTATTATTGGGTTCTAATATTGGTATTTGTGAATATGTAGAACCAACCCAGGTGGCAACGCAGCCAAGGAATTGAGGTCCAACCACATTCCACATTTTGGAAAGGTACGTAGTGGACGTACGGGCACCCAACGGTAACATGTATTTTATATACTCATTGTTTATGCATTGTGGATGCGAGTATATATGTGGTATTGCATTGTGGATGCATATACATGTTGATTTATGCCATATGAGGTATTGCATTGTGGATGCATATACATGGTAATTTATGCATATTGATGTTAGATGCATATTATGATTATTGGATGCACATCCCATGAGTCGTGGTCATCCTTTGATGATTTTAATGCTTGCCGCTTTTTGTATTGGTTCCGCTAAATGTGAAGCGAGGGGTGGGAGCGCCGCATGTCACATTTGAGCGTGGTTGTCATATGGGGCGAGGAAAGGGTATTTGCCGCTCTCTGTGAAGCGAGGGGTGGGAGCGCCGCATGTCCATTGTAGCGAGGTTATCCTATGCCGCCCATATGAATATAAGCGAGGGGCATTAAAATACACTGTGATGGACAGACTAGGGAATGGTGACCAATATGTGGTACAGTTGAGATGGTATATGATGTCATGACATGTTTTGGCCATTAAAAAAAAATCTGTTGATTATACTCATGAGTTCTGGTACAGGGACAACCAAATGGGAAGCGTTTGAAATGCACGGGAACAGGAAGTGTTTCATATTGATTATGCATTACGCTTTATCTTCATATTGTGTTGAATATGAATGATTATTATTGCTCATGTTTGGGGGTTGTCCTTGTAGGTACCTTTTTGGCATGATAGATGGGCTTGAACGGGTTGAGGTGGTGAGCTTGTGAAGCATTCTTTTGAGGATTAAAGGACAGGATTATTTTGTATAGTGCCTACTCTAGGAGTAGCGTAAAACTATAGTGGACACATTCATTTGTTGGAATGTAATTAATCCTTTTGGTAGTCCTTTATTTTGGCATGTAAATGCTTAAGCTCATAGACTCAACTTGTTTACTCTACTCTGATCATTTATTATTAGCCCTAATTATGCCTTGATTCCGCACTTAAGGATTAGGGTCCTTACAAGACTTCAACCTTGAGCAATAGACCTTCGACCAGCAGACCTCGAAGCTTCAATCAGCAGGGTACTAGTAGACCTTGAGCAGTAGACTCAACCAGTAGAGGTCAGCGGACTCGACTAGTAGACTTGCAAGTAGACCTGCTCTACTGGAACAAATCAGTAGACTTGCAGAAACAGCCCAGAAGCAGAATATGACCGTTGCAATGTTTGAAAGCTTATCATAACTGTCCCAACGGCTACATTCTTGTATCTAACAATATATCATTACATGGGACTATATATACATGATTTGGAAGCTCAATAACGGCTGATTGAATATCAATCCAAGCCTTCCAAAGCAAACCCACTTGGGATTCAATTGGGGAACTCAAAGAACAAATCTGTTAAATGAAGAGCAACTCCCCAAACATTTTGGCGCCTCTTTCAAGATAATATCAGATCTGCTACGAGATCATTTGTGCATTTTTTGTCACTTTATTTATTGTATTTATGAGTTAAAATAGAAGAGAGAATACCATTGTAACAGTTGGTGATTTATCACAACTGGGTGAGGTCTTTGCATGTGAGACATTAAAGAACATGCTATTTGTGGACTGTGTGCGCTACGAGTTTAGGATATCTTTGTGGTATTAGCCTAAGTGGGGTTGTACAACGGGATTGTATTACTCAAAGTCTTCTAGTGTATCCTTCCATGAGATGGGAGAAGGGGAGACGTAGAAGCATTACACCACCTTCGAACTTCCAGAAACAAATCTTTTGTCATTTACTTACTGTATTTATTTACCTTACTGTTTTAAATATTTTCTTCCATACCTTTATAATGCATTTCAAATGATTAATCGGTTATAGAGTGGGTAATGTCGAGTGTCTTCCGCTCGGATTTGTAACCGAGCGGAAGACATTACACCACCTTCGAACTTCCAGAAACAAATCTTTTGTCATTTACTTACTGTATTTATTTACCTTACTGTTTTAAATATTTTCTTCCATACCTTTATAATGCATTTCAAATGATTAATCGGTTATAGAGTGGGTAATGTCGAGTGTCTTCCGCTCGGTTTTGTAACCGAACTCGATATAATATCTCGATGCAATTATTTTAAGAATACGGGCTATTTAAGCTCTAGTTGGTTGAACTCGGGATTGGATTGATAACCCACCCTGGAATCGATCCTAACAAGTGGTATCAGAGCATGTCGTTCTTGGAAAGCATTTTAACCGATTTTAGACTGATATCTTTTAAAGAAACGTTTCATGTGCATGAAATTATTTTCATAGCATAATATTGAAAAACTTGGTGTATGAAAATTTTTAGCATAAAAATCAATTCCATTGTATTTATTTTGCATGAAAATAATTTTAAAATCTAGTTTAAATGTTTAAATTTTCGTTTCAATCTGTTCTAAACTCATTTTAAATTTAATTATTTTGATATTTTTTCTAACAATTTTCGAAGTATTCAACTTTTCTGGCAGCCTGCAGCGACTTTGGGAAAATTGGCATAACTGTTTGCTCAGATGTCAAAATGACGAACCATTTTTTTGTATTGCAAACTAGACTTGTAGAGGATCGCAGCGGTATAGGTCTTGTTGCCTAATGTTTCATGAGGAAAAGCAGTTTATTAGTTCAATTTGAACTAAGTGTGCTGCCATCGAAAAGATGAATGAATATTGTTGAGTTTAGTCAAGAAATTCAAATACGATGTCAAGTATACTTCACCCATCTTCAAAAGAAGTTATTTTTGTTCAAAAATAAATGTGCATTGCGTTTTTTTAATTTATTTTAGCCTACCCCATTTACCCCCCACTTGCTCAAATTTTCAAACCTTTTAAAATTAAGGGGGAGATTTAATTCAATCCTTGAGGGGAAGAACATTTTAATCTTCCTTTTTGATACGCACAAAAGGGGGAGAAATATGTTGTTTTAAAAATATAATTTCTTGTTATGCTACATTTTGCTTTAATGTTCATATTTTTATTCAAGTTTTGTGATCATAAAAAAGGGGAGATTGTTGTGTTTTGGAAACCTAAATAATGTTTTGATGTTAACAAAAATTGTTATTTTATTGCTAACATATTTCATCAAGTGTGCAGTGAATATATAATGATTAAGTGCTTGATGATTCGCAAATAAATGAGTTGAAGTAAACTGGACCAGTAGACACAAGCAAAGGTCTACTGGACAAGTAGACACAATCAATAGACCTCGAGCGCAGCTGACTAAAGCAATCATATCTCATAGCTCGGGCATTGAAACAATGTGCTTCTAAAAGGGTTGGATAGACAATTCAGTTTACTACAAGTCGTATTTCATGTCAGCGGACCTGATTCGAAGGTTTACATGACGAAAACACATCTGCAAATTTCAAATTCTGCTGCTACATCTAGCAAACTTATATCAGGAGCATCGCCTTGTATTTCGAGCATAACTCTCTCATACGAACTCGAAATCGCTCGATCTTGATTCCATGGAAAGCTAAGAGAAATGGCTACAACTTTCATGTTGATCACTTTGCCCAGAAATCAACTAATCAAGAGTCATAACCAATAGAACAGACCAACAGACTTTGGTAGCAAGGTTTGCAGCAGACTTCAACCTTGAGTAGTAGACATTCGACCAGCAGACCTCGAAGCTTCAACCAGCAGGGTATCAATAGACCTTGAGCAGTAGACTCAACTAGTAGAGGTCAGCCGAGTCGACCAGTAGGCTTGCAATTAGACCTGCTCTACTGGAACAAATCAGCAGACTTGCAGAAACAACCTAGAAGCAGAATATGACCGTTGCAATGTTTGAAAGCTTATCATAACTGTCCCAACATTTATATTCTTGTATCTAACGTGTATATCATTCTTGGGGCTGTATACACATGATTTTGAAGCTCAATAACAGCTGACTGAATATCAATCCAAGCCTTCCAAAGCAAACCACTTCGGATTCAATTGGGGAACTTCAAAGAACAAAAATGCTAATGAAGAACAGTTCTCTAACCTTTTGACACCTCTTTCAAGCTTATATCAGATCTGCTATGAGATCATTTGTGCTTTTGTAGTCACTTTATTCATTGTATTTGTGAGTTAAAACAGAAGAGTGAATACCATTGTAACAGTTTGTGATTTATCACAACTATGTGAGGTCTTTGCATGTGAGACATTAAAGAACATGCTCTTTGTGGACTGGGTGGGCTAGCAGTTTAGGCTATCTTTGTGGTATTAGCCTAAGTGGGATTGTACAACAGAATTGTGTTACTCAAAGTCTTCTAGTGTATCCTTCCATGAGATGGGAGAAGGGGAGACATAGAAGGATTACACCACCTTCGAATTTCCAGAAACAAACGTTGTGTCATTTACTTTACTACATTTTTTTACCTTACTGTTTTTATATTTTTTTTTGCATACATTTAAAATGTCTTTCAAATGATTAATCGATTATAGAGTGGGTTATGTCGAGTGTCTTCTGCTCGATTTTGTAACCGAACTCGATATAATCTCTCGGTGCAATTATTTCAAGAACACGAGTTATTGAAGCTCTAGTTGGTTGAACTTAAGTGTGTATTGGCAACCCACCTCCGGAATCGATCCTAACATTTTATTTTTTAAAATTTCATGCACCAATTATTTTTTATAAACAACTGGTGCATAAAGTTTGATACAAAAACCATTACAAAAAATTATGTTGCTATTTTTTTAAATTGTAATCGTCATACTCTTATTGCTGACCATTTTCCATGTATGTGTTGTTTTTGTAATGGCTAGATGTAGAATATTTGATACTACCTCAGTATTTTGGAAGTGCATCCACCAAGATATTTCCAATGTACTGTAAGGTCTAACCCTAAGGGCATGCCTTTAAAGAGTAGCATCAAAGTAACGGTTTCTTTGCTAATCGCTTCTTAACGACCGGTATAAGTGTGTATATGCTGTTCTTGTAGAGAGAAGTTGACGGTCTCAATAATATTATTCATATCAAATTAATGATTAATCAATATACACACGAGTAAAATTCATTTCAGCATGCAAAAAAATATTTATTTATTGTTAAATAGGTATGTATATATGTATGTACACATACATACATACATACACAATTTTAAAATGGAATCACATCATGAGATAAAAGGTATGAACAATTTTTTTGGTTTATTTCCATTCTATTTCACACTTTCAGCAACAACCCCTGACACTGAACGCGATATGGTGTGGCAATAGAAAAAGACAAGAAAACTTGCATTTTTTCATTTGGCTGGAGCAGCTCGATAGTATGCTGGAACCGTAGCAGGGAAGAACATTTGCCTAACACCTTCTGCCTTTATGATGGGCAAGATGATACTCGAAGCACCCTGGTACGAAGAAAGTATTTTTGTGAACGAATGCAGGTGCAGGCATAAAGGTATTCGTGTTGATGCAAACAAATCATATGCAGATCAATGGTGTTCAGTTTCGTTATCAATTGTACCAAAGAAAAGAAGTTTATGCTCTATAGAAAGTTCAACATGTTCAGGTTGACGTACCGAAATTAATCTAACTCCCATCCACAGTCGAGTTAGTGAAGGGAATGGCACTAGCAAACGACCAACCCCATACATAGCAACAGCGAAGAAATGGATCACTAAGCTCAGTGGGCGGGGATTTAAGCCAGAGAGCAAAGACACTGGTCCTCTCGAACAGACCCCTCCAAGACTCAAGTAATCAAAACATGCCTGGCGCATTTCCTTTCTCGCTTGGTCAGAGGAGGCACAGAACACTTTGTGTAAGGCCCCAGCCAATGTGTTAATAGTTGATGCCACTGGCTGTGAAACAAGGACCATGTGAAAATGTCGGTATAAAATACTTAAAGGAAGATTTATTTGTCAGTTTAGGACGATAAATCAAGCTCTGTACTCTAACTTTACCTTTCTTAGAGTGTAGAACGACTCAAGATATTTACACAACGAATCGGAATCCTTCAAGTCACGCAAGGGCCTAAGAAGATTTTGTAATACGACAATGTCGGACAGTGCCACAGTCATTCCTCCACCGGTCAAAGGATGGCGCATGTTGAACGCATCGCCCATCAATAGAGCCCCTGAAGTAGGATAAGGAGCCGCTGGCATGCTTCTGTTCGGCATTGTTTTTATGTTTCCTTTATCAACTGCAGATATGAACGCATCGTGGAGCTCTGATGGAACCTGAAACAGTGGAGCAAACGGTGATCTTAACTTATAGAAAGTACAGTGGGCCTTTTAGTTGGAGTATGGATATTTAAATTTCTGTTTTATATAATTTGAACAGACCTGAGGAGCTATGATTGTTTTCAAATATTCTGCCATTTCCCCACTAGCAAGGGAAGGAAGTTTTTGACCGGGTATATCAACCAAGCAGCGAATTTCGGTGCTACTAATTGGATAAAACAAGACTGGAGAGGGATCGGCTAGAATAACGTGTCCATGATTTGGAAACGGAAGCTGACAATTCTCCAATACCAAACCAACAAAACATGAAGGAATATCCACCTGCAAAATGAGAGCTTTTAAATGGAAAAAAAATATATATATATATGATGTGAAGGTATGGTCCAGTTATCTGTCTTCGTGTGCTTTCTTGAAATTACCTTGGGGTCACAAAGAGAACGTCTCAAATTCGAGAAGCATCCATCACAAACAATTGTAAGAGGAGCATAAGCTTTAAGCTCTTGGCCGGCTTTAGTTTTATAGTGCACACCTTTTATAGTTCCATTTTCCTCGAGCAAAGATGTTACAGTACCTTGCTTTAGTTGTACACTGTTGAACAACGAGTATTTGAAAAATAAGAAGATGGATACACACTTGAAAGATGTCATAACCATTAGGTGACGGCTGATGTCGAGCATGATAAAGCATAAAAATCTTCCGAAATACGCAAATTAATCTTCCAATTACTTGGTTCACTGTCAAACTAATTATTGATGCTATTAATCAAATAATTTAATTTTTGTCAAAGCGGAAAAAAAAACAGAGGACTGAGGATAAGACTGTTACTAGGTGAAATGGATCAAATAGATAAAATTTTCTTTCCATCAAACTACCCATGGTGCTCCTTATGTCAAAATTCTCTTCCCCGAGAAATCAAATAGCAGCTCTTTCAATAAGTTCCACGATTATCTTAACAAGGCGAAAATCGAAATATGAAAACTAAGAACAATGCATCAATGTAAGGAAATATTAAAAGGGCATAAAAAATGTACGTACTTGGAAAGAGTAGACGCCTTCTCCCTCATCCTCTGAACAAAGCGTCCATTATGAAAACTTCTTCCAGCCACATCTGAATGGAAGTTTTCTAAGGGATATGACAATTTAGTGTTTTTCCCATCCTTGAAAAGAGCATATCCTACCACACGTTGGGCATCGATATTCTCAACGCAGTCTACAATGCAAAAAAGTATTAAAGCCATACGTCAACGTAAGTTAACATGTGCGAAAAAACTGAATTTTACATAAAACAAGCACGATTTGGATAAGTTTGATTGCACCTTCAAGGCCCAACTCGATCAATTTGAGGTATCCCCCTGGCTGTAGGAGCTCACCAACAATTCTGTCTTGCTCTGACAAATCTCTTTCAATGACAAGTACACGTCGTCCATCCTGGAAATATTTGACAGCAAATAATAGATTCAAGAAAGGTAAACTAAAACCAAGTAGTAGTGAACTCAAGCAAGTAAACGCGGAAAGATCGAATTTTTTTAATCAAAAATCAATTTGTACAGGACAACTACGTGGAATCATGCAAACCACTTCCAATTTAGCTCATTCAAAGGCTGTAAACTAGTTCAACACCACTGTTATGTAACTATTTTCCAGCCAGCTCATCAATTCTCCGTAGTGTCAGCATATCTTTGAGACCACAGAAATTAAAAATAAACTCACATTTCAAATTCTTTTTTACTACAGTGAGTCAGTGACTTCTCTTCAAATATATATGAAAATGCTAATGAGAGGGGATGTATTGTACACAATCCATCCTCAACAAGATCATTCAAGATTTAGTTTCATAAAATATTTATTTCCTCCGCACGTCACCACACCCATTTTAAAATTTACTTAATCAGCAATGCTAGCCACAGAACTGTACAAATATATAATATAAAAAAACATACATCCTTCAAAAGCAGCCAAATCTCAAATATTTTTTTCTACACGTCATGAAATAACTCGATGATTTAAAGAATTGTAATAGAGAAATCAGTCTGACGAATTAAGTAATAATAATCAATTAAACCCAACGTCACAATGTTAACAACAACATGATAAAACAGGCACATCAATTCATGTGATTCAGCTCAATTGAGTATATTTTAGCATCCCGAAGACAATGATTCCACTACAATGTCAGACAAACTAAAGCCCCTTTAAAGTCTTCTTACCACAGGACATCTTAACATAAACTGGCAAGGACAGTGGAACTAGAAAGCCATCCGTTAATTTTGTTCAAAAAAACAAATTTTATGCATTATTTTTTGTGAAATCACATCTTAACATAAACTGGTCAACGGTAGTATTTGTACTTTTAACAACTATTCAGAAAAAAACAAGAGTGTGTCATCTGATGAAATGCACAAATTTAAAAGAAATAAGAAGAAGGTTGATCTTCCAGATCTCGGAGTCTATTTTTTCCTTTCATCCACCATAATTTTAAATTTGAGAAATAAGAACAAATGCTGATAACAAAAGAAGCAAGAACAAGAATTGACCTTCCCAAGTGTATAAGCAAGAGCGGCTCCGGCAACTCCAGCACCCACTATAATAACATCCGAGTCGGACCCTTCATCGGGTCGGCATTCCCCATACATCTGCTCACTCCGAATCTCGTACCCATTATCCATCTTTCCACTTTCACGGTCCCTCTTCGCCGCAAATTCGACGGTCTTTCTTCGCAAAGCATAGAAAATAATTAATCCAAACATGAATGTAAAGAAGGCTCCCACAATGTACTCATCCATCGCCACAATAATCACTGCTTTCTGTTGGCCTTAAATGGAGGAGTACTTCTTCGCTTTGCGAGAAGTTTCTGGGTCGAATCAAAATAGTATGATCAATGTGGGGTGAGAAGAAAGATTGAGAGAGATGTGGGGTTTTCGGTATGGAAGAAACAAAGTGTAATTTTGTGGCAAAAATGGTATACCGTTGTTAAGGATTCTATTTGCATAAAATTATGCATAAAATTAGGAATGGTTAAGGGTTGGGTATGGGACGGATTTGGCCAATCCCAGGATCCGTCCCGCTACACATAAAACCCGGACCCGCCCCTCCCCGCTTAGACCCGCGAACCCGGCGGGTTTACCAGCCCCGCCCCGGTTCCAGTTTTTTTTTTATTTTTTTTTAAAAAAAATTTAGCTAGAAATCAATTTTGAAACCAAAAGTTGAGTTTTGTGATTAAATTTTATGTTTTCTATAGTAAATATTTATAATAAGCATCGCAAAACTATCTTTAAACTACTAAATATTTATTAATTTGCTCTTATTTCCTTCAAAATGTCCAACTTCTTTAACATGAACTCATGAATTTTGATATAAAATTAAATAATGACACTTTATTGTTTAATTAAAGAAGTAAAATGTATAATCAATATCATATTTTTTTTAAAAAAATTAAAAATGTATTGCCGGGCGGGTACGATGCGGGTTCGGCCAATCCCAAGACCCGCCCAGCCCCGCTTCCAAACCCGATTGAAGCCGATCCAGACCCGCCCCGACGGGGCGGGTTCATTGTGGGTCCGGGTTTGGACCCGTCCCATTGCCATCCCTACATAAAATGTATGGTTGTTGAGTTGAGGGTAGGAAAATGAGCGATTTTATTTTTAATCAATAATAAAAATATGCCCATATGTATACTTAGATAAAAAAAATTATATTTTTAGTTTGATTCAATTAAATTTATTAAATGAAGATTTTATTTCTTATATTTTTATTCCAATTAACAACATATTATATGTTTCTATTTAAAATTTGAACTTTCAATTATACAATTTAATTAATAATACAAACATTAATAATTTATGACTCATAAATATCACATATATAAAGACTTTTTTTTTTTTGGCATAAGATGGTCATTTGTGCCAAGTGTCCACGAATAAAATAAATATTTTCTAGTAAAATATGATAGAAATTTAAAAAACATTTACGAATAGATAGGATAAAAAAAACATAACATTAATTCATGGACCACTTATATATTTAAATAAAAAAAATTAAGACAAAAATTAAAGAGTTGCTAGTGATCTTTATTTAATTAAGTTGGTGAGCATTTCGAACCTATCCATTTTTCTATATAGACTAACAAATTGTGATTAAAAAAATTATGTAACATATTTGATTTTTTCGGATATAAATATTTGAGATCAATATATTGGATAGTTATATGAGTTTAATATAAGTGTCTGTTAAAAATATACATATAATAATTAATTTAGATAAAAGTTATAGTTTGATCGTATCCATCGTCGTATCGAAATATATTGAATACACACAAAACAATATTTTCATTCTAATTTCTAAAAACAATACATCCATAGTAAATCAATACAATTGTGTGTGCATATATATTTGAATAAAAAAATTCAATAAAATAACATAAATGGCCATAGAAGTAAGTCCCTATGGCTATTAGAACTATCTAAAAATTTAATACAATTAGAAAAAAATTTAATATTATTATGTATTTTTTTGGACACGTTGTATCTATGATTTTGTACACATGAAAATAAATTCCTTATACGAAATTCCTTATATGAAATTGCGGTAGTGAATTTTTGTTGTCGACCGATCGATCGGTAGACGTACCGATCGATCGTTGAAACAGGGGAATGTGTAAGGTGGTTCATGTCGCGATCGATCGCTGAATGCGACCGATCGATCGCTCAAATGCCGTAGCTTTTGTATGAAATTCAAATTTAATACCGATTGATCGCTAGCTTTGTATCGATCGATCGCTAGGGTGAAATTGTTGGAGCGATCGATCGCTAGGATTGACCGATCGATCGCAAGACCCAGATTATGAAAATATTGTATTTTCTTGGTAATGGTTTCATAACATGGTTTATGACATTATACATTATTGGTATTTATGTAGCATCATCACAGGGGACGGGACAACGAGGCGGTTAAACATTGACGCCTGGCTAGTATATTTTGTGTCGCACAATAGGTACGTGTTGACGTACGAGTATTGATATTATTGTGATGATGATATTGAGATTGGATTATATGATTGATGATATCATATGCGTATACATTCATGATGATATACATACATGTTGTTGAGAGTGATGCCACGATAGATATGTTATTGTTGAGCATATGCTTTGGCATGAGAGGTATACTCCGGTTGAGTATATGCTTGGCTGTTATAATGTGTGAGGACAGAAATATGATTTGTGTTGCTAATATGAAGATGTGAGGAGGTTCCACTAACATATTGAGCTGAGATAGGCAAATCATATTTGTCCCGTTATAACATGATGATAGATGAGACATATCATGACATATTTGCATATTGTGATGCATGGTACAGAACAATCACAGTTGAGATTATACGATGGTTATTTACCGTATGATGTTTTTCTTATTGATATAGAACTGTGATAGTTGTTATCAATACTCATATTGTGTGATTGTTTCTGTAGGAACTCATAGACGTTGGTGGACGGGTTTGTGAGTTGATTCTGCTGCGAGCTGAACCACTGTATGTACATGTGATGTATATTATGTCAGAGTGTTGTTTTGTAAATATTGTAATAATTGACATAGTAAAACTTTTAATCAGTGTATGATATTACTTAATTCTGACTCACATATGTATAAACAATTGATACATAACGTATTAAGTAACGAGGACCCCACATTAGTGGTATCAGAGCAGTGGTTCGAGAACTGGGTGAACAAGGGTAGAGGAAGTGTATTAGGGAGTTGCCTAATCACTTGAAAGCATGTTGAGATCTTTGATATGATGTTATACTAACATGTTTTATATCTTTGAATGTTATTGTTAACCCTTGATGTGCAGTAATGGCAAACAGAATACCTCGTGATGATGATGGGGTTGCCATGAGTGGCAGTGCTAGATTTGGGTTGGCGCCTGTGCCACCCCACCAGTAGGCAAAGAGCCAGTAGAACAGGTACTATTACCTAGGGAGTTGACACTAACCCAGTTTCTGAGTTATCAGCCACCTCGCTTTGAGGGTACTTAATCAGGGGAACAGGCGGAGGAATTGTTAGAACGTGTTGAACATATCTTTGTGTCCACACCATGTGCCAAGTCAGCCTGGTTACGTTTGGCTGAGTTTCAATTGGAAACGAAAGCGATGATGTGGTGGAAAGCAACATTGATTGAGTTAAGAGCTCAGGGACAGACTGTAGATTGGAATGTGTTCAGGACTCGTTTTCTCGATCATTAGTTTTCTGTTGCTGGTAGACAGTTGAAAGAAGATGAGTTCACTAATCTTATCTAGTGAACCATGAAGGTCTCTGATTATGCACTGCAGTGCTCTTCCTTGTTGAGGTATGCTGCAAACACGAAAGCCAAGATTAGACACTTTGTGAAAGGCCTATGGCCTGAGTTGTTCGATAGGGTTATTTCTAATAATCCAACATCATTTCAGGAGGCTTTAACCAGGGCAGAGATGGCTGAGATCGGGGTTGGGGTGTACAAGGATGTAGGACAAAGTCAGAAACCTACATCAGACAGTATGAGACCCAAGGGGGAACAATTTAAATCATCACGAGGAGGTGCCTCATCCTCGAGATTTGGTGGTAGGCGATTTGATACACGAAACGGGCGCAATTGCCAGAGGACATTCCCAAGGCAGTAGTAGTAGAGGTTTGCCATCTGTTAAGTGTGGAGGACCACATTTTAAACGAGATTGCCCACAACTTGCTAGTCTAGTTTGTTTTTGATGCGGGAGGGCAGGACACATGATACAAGAGTGTCCTCAAGTTGGAGGATAATCATTTAAGGGAATGTGTCCGAAAGTACAGGACAACAAATACCACAGTTTGTCTCACGAATTGGTGGGGGACATAGAGCAGGGCCGCCCCTAGCTCAAGTATATGTACTGAACAAGGAGCAAGCAGAGGCAGCTCCTGATGATGTGATAGCGGGTAAGTGTTGTTTATTTACTTATCCGGCTTTTATATTGATTGATACTGGTGCATCACATTCATTTATTGCACATCATATATGCTTGTCTCCACTGTTGATGCCTCTGTCTATCTCGACACCCTTGGGAACTACTATTATGACTTGTCAGATTCTCATTCAGTTTTATGATGGCTATACATTCAGACAGATTTAGTTGTGTTGGATATAACTGATTTGACTGTATTCTTGATATTGATGTGTTGAGTAGATATCAAACTGTTGTGGATTGTTGTCATAAGACAATGAGGTTTCAGTCTGATAGTGGAAACCAATGGATCTTCTATGGACAGGGATCACGTGCAAATGTTCCATTGATATATGTTATTCGAATGTCACGTTTGTTAGAGCGTGGACATACGGGATACTTGATATCTGTGATTGATGTAACTGGAAAGAAAATAGAAAGAAAAATAGAGGATATTCCAGTGGTTGCAGAGTACGTATATGTGTTTCTAGAGAAAATTCCTGGATTTCCACCAAGTCGGGAGGTGGACTTTGGCATTGATTGATACCTGGTACTTCTGCAATTTCACGAGCACCGTATCAAATGGCACCAACTAAACTGAGAGAGTTGAAAACTCAATTACAAGATTTACTTGACAAGGGATATATTCATCCTAGTGTATCGCCTTGGGGTGCTCCAGTGTTGTTTGTAAAGAAGAATGATGGGTCAATGCGACTCTGCATTGACTATAGGCAGTTGAGCAATGTAACAATTAAGAATAAATATCCTCTTCCCCGTATTGATGATTTGTTTGACCAGTTGCAGGGATCAATGATATATTCTAAGATTGATTTGAGTCTGGATATCATCAAATACGTGTGAGGGAATAAGATGTACAGAAAACAACATTTAGAACTCGTTATGGACATTATGAGTTTCTATTTATGCCATTTGGAGTTACTAATGCTCCAGCAGTTTTCATGAGTTTGATGAATCGAGTTTTTCAAGAATACCTGGATCAATTTGTTATTGTTTTTTATTGATGACATACTGATCTATTCTCGTAGTGTCGCAGAACATGTCCAACATTTGCATATCGTATTGCAACTATTGAGAACACATCAATTATATGCCGAATCAGTAAGTGTGAGTTTTGATTGAACAGTGTAGGATTTTTGGGGCATGTGATTTCCAAAGACGGTATATCAGTAGATCCGAGAAAGATAGAAGCGGTGTTGAATTGGTCAGCACCTACTTCTGTGCCAGAGATTTGTAGTTTCTTGGGTTTGGCAGGCTATTACAGACAGTTTGTTGAAGGATTTTAAAAAATTGTCAAACCATTAACACAACTGACACATAAATGAGTACCTTTCCAATAGTCAGAGGCGTGTGAACATAGCTTTCAGGAATTAAAACATCGGTTGACAAACTGCTCCGGTGTTGATTATTCCATCAGAACGTGAAAGGTTTGCTCTTTATACGGATGCATCATTACTTGGTTTAGGTTGTGTATTGATGCAGGATAAACATGTTGTGGCTTATGCATCAAGACAACTGAAGCCATATGAAATGAAATATCCAATGGTTTATGACATTATACATTGTTGGTATTTATGTAGCATCATCACAGGGGACGGGACAACAAGGCGGTTAAACATTGACGCCTGACTAGTATATCTTGTGTCGCACAATAGGTACATGTTGGCGTACGAGTATTGATATTATTGTGATGATGATATTGAGATTGGATTATATGATGATGATATCATATCTGTATACATTCATGATGATATACATGCATGTTGTTGAGAGTGATGCCACGATAGGTATGCTATTGTTGAGCATATGTTTTGGCATGAGATGTATACTCCGGTTGAGTATATGCTTTGCTGTTATAATGTGTGAGGACGGAAATATGATTTGTGCTGCTAATATGAAGATGTGGGGAGGTTCCACTGACATATTGAGCTGAGATAGACAAATCATATTTGTCCCGTTATAACAGGATGATAGATGAGACATGACATGACATATTTGCATATTGTGATGCATGGTACAGAACAATCACAGTTGAGATTATATGATGGTTATTTACCGTATGATGTTTTACTTATTGATATAGAACTGTGATAGTTGTTATCAATACTCATATTATGTGATTGTTTCTGTAGGAACTCATAGACGTGGGTGGACGGGTTTGTTAGTTGATTCTGCTGCGAGCTGAACCAATGATTAAAAGCTAAACTTCTTTAGATTGTCAGTATGTACATGTGATGTATATTATGTCATAGTGTTGTTTTGTAAATACTGTAATAACTGACATAGTAAAACTTTTAACCAGTGTATGATATTACTTAATTCTGGCTTACATATGTATAAACAATTGATACATACCGGATTAAGTAACGAGGACCTCACAGTTGCGATGGTCTTCCCAAGGAAATATCAAAGAATACATGCATTTCATTATCATATGGTTTCTCTGGCTGGCTAGGAACAATTCAAAACATTGTCAAATCCCAGTCTCTTTCTCATATCAGGTTCAAAGTTTCTTGTATATTCAACTCCTTCATTCCGCGGCTGTCCTCAAGCCTTTTCATTGGAAGTGGTCTATTTCTATCGCCCGACATCTGGGCTTCTCTATCCCTAATCATCATGTTTAAAGACTTACTATCCTCAGATGGCTGAAACCTCCCCACCTTATTTTCAAACTGAATACCGATGGTAGCTCTCGTGCCAACCCAAGTGACTCGTCGGCGAGGGGTGTTGTTCGGAATTTCTTGGGCCAGATTGTGGCCTTCTTTAGTGAGTTCATAGGATTGAGCTCTAATGCACGTGCAGAGCTATGGACAGTATGTAAGGTCTCGCTACCTTAACCCGCTATTAGTGTATTATCAACAAGTAATGATGCATACTTTTATCAATTAAAAGAATTATCGTACATGCTTCCATAGCCTTAACATGCCATCTATAAATTTTTTGGCATTAATCCTCTTAATGTATAATTCTCAATACAGTTCAACTACCATAAGTATACACCTCATAATTCATTATGCAATTTCCCCTTGACTAATTGCATGCAAATCAAATTTAAAGAGAAATCTCAAAAACATTTATACAATCCATCTACACATGTAAGAATGCTCAAATGCGAGCATTGAATAAATGAATGTATATCTATTGTATAAACATACCACCCAATGCCAACATTGGTGCCTCAAACCTATGAGCATTTCCTATCAACAGCTCGAACTCAACTCCGGAGCCAATGCTGTAGTTGTTCTACCTGTTCCAACAGAAACAGCCTCCACACGGGGTGAGCATACCAATCACACAATCCCAATAACATCAATAGCACAATTCATAATTTACAGAAATTAAAGCTGTAAAATTTGAAGGTACTCCCTGCATGTACCATCACCATATGGGATCTCCCATGTTCCTATTCTCACAATAACCAAATTCATCAAACTCCAAGTCAGTTAATCATTACATTGATTAACCCTACTCATGCTCAACCACCAATCTCATAATCAAGTCTAAATAATCATTACACTAATGATTTACAGAATCGTATAAATCTCAATTAATGATTTCACAATTGCACTACCTCATATCCATCGCTAGCTCAATAGCGGCGGCACATAAACCTCTCGCTTGCTCAACAACGGCGACGTCATAACCAATGCTCGCTCAACAGCGGCAGCATTGTACTCATTGCTCCCTCAATAGTGGCACCGTATGATTCGTAACACATGCCAACTCATCACAACATCAATATATTATTCATTTCAATGACAATAATATATAAAACTATGCTCGTACATTATACGTACCTTATAGTCCAATAACAAGAGCCAATCATTGTCTTTGTCCCGAGATCCAGTGAATTATACGATATAAACAGTTAATAACTCACAATCAATTACGTGCAAACAATCACATACCCAGGCACGTATTCAACCTCCATATACCTCATCAAATCATGATGATTAATCATTTAAAAGACCCGCGCAAAGCATGAATTGATTCCACAACAACCCAATAATTTTCTCAAAAATTGGCCTCTCGATCGATCGGCCAACGGCTCAAAATCGATCGAGAGCCACAGAAAATTTTGCATTCATTTTGGCATGGCGCGTTGTTGAGCCTTAAACGCATGGTTGCGTTTAATGCGTTAAATTATCCCCGGTCAATCTTTGAGTTTGATGACCAACAAAACTTGTGTTTGTTATACTAATATATCTACTTAGTGTGCAGATTAAGTGATTAAAAGTGGATTGGAATGAAGAAAATGATGTGTGCATGTTCTGGCACAGATCGCCCCAGGCGATGGTGACCATCGCCTCAGGCGATGGCAGCCATTAGGACTTCGCCACGGCCATCGACTGGAGCGACACCGAGGCATGCGCGGGCATACGCGCAGGGGGAGATTGCCTGGCGCGATGGCACGAACGCCTGAGGCGATGTGGAGTTTGTTTGAGGTGATGCAAGATTTTAGGCTGCTGAGGCTACGGCATTGGAATTTAATTTGGATCACCTGAGGCGATCAGGACATCGCCTGAGGCGATGCGTGATTTATGCTGACCGTTGAAGCGCGGCGATGGAGATCGCCTGAGGCGATGGCTGAGGCGATCGACGAGTGATTTTAGTCTTTTCTGTAGCAACAGCTAGTAGGAGCCTAGGGGGCCTCCTACACTATAAATATGGATGCTTTGGAGCATTTTGAAGCTAAGGAACAAGCCTACAACTTATACAAAGTGTTAATCAATTATTATTTCAAATTGTATTGCAATCTCCATACATTGTTGTTGTATTGGAGTTTGTAATTCTCTTCTTTGTTAGAGTCTTGTTTTCTTCGTGTGTGTACACCGTGAAGGTGTTTTTGATTTGATCTATTGTAAAGGTCCTCCAACACCAAAGCAAGT
This sequence comes from Haberlea rhodopensis, assembly GCA_907163345.1. Taxonomy (NCBI): domain Eukaryota; kingdom Viridiplantae; phylum Streptophyta; class Magnoliopsida; order Lamiales; family Gesneriaceae; genus Haberlea; species Haberlea rhodopensis. The sequence goes on along the minus strand of CAJQUN010000001.1, from coordinate 19,179,628 downwards.
TGGAAAATTTTAAAGTCATCAACAAGTCTAGTTGGTGCAAGTGTGTGGCTATCCTTGGAGCCCTTAAGGCCAAGAAGACTCGTGAAGAGTGTTGGTAGCTCGGGAAGAGCTTTGTGTACTCGGGAAGAGTATTGTGCTCGGGAAGAGATTGTGTACTCGGGAAGAGTAGTGTGCTCGGGAAGAGCGTTGTAAACTCGGGAAGAGTTGTTGTGTGGCTAACTTGGAGCCCTCAAGGCCAAGAACAATTATTCTAGTGGAACCTCGGTTAGAGGTTATCTAACCGGGAAGAGGAGACGTAGGCGATTCATCGCCGAACTTCTATAACAAATCCTTGTCTCTTTTATTGTTTTAATTCCTTTACGCATTTATTTATTTTGTTCTTTTTATTTATCGATTGACTAAAGGCTTCCGCAAGCGTAAAACTATTTTATTTTTCAAACTCATTTTAAAAAGCTAAAGTAGCCAAGGAATCTCATTCACCCCCCCTCTTCGATTCCAACAAGTGGTATCAGAGCCATTTGATTTTGTTTTTAAATCAAATCTTTTTTATGGTTAATCTAGCAAATGAGTTTGCTCAAGGTCAACCGACTAATCGCCCTCCGCTTTTCACGGGTGATAATTACGGCTATTGGAAAAATAGAATTTCTCTATACATCCAATTTGTATATTATGATCTATGGAAAATTATTGTGAAAGGTCCACATACTCCTTTAAAGGATGTTGGGGGAATAAGTGTTCCCAAAGAAATGGACGACTTCACAAAATCGGATATGATGTTAATATCTCAAAATGCTAAAGCTATTAATATTTTGCATTGTGCTTTAGATATGAAGGAGTACAACCGGATCTCAATGTGCTCAACCGCTAAGGAGATATGGGACAAATTGAAAATTTGTCATGAAGGAACCAACCAAGTGAAGGAGACAAAGATAGACCTCCTACAACTCAAATATGAGACATTTGAGATGGAGTCCGGAGAAAAGGTGGATTCCATGTTTAGGAGGCTCACCCAAATTATCAATGAGCTTGCCCAACTTGGAGAGAAGTATCCTCCAAAACAAATATGGAGGAGAGCCCTAAGAGCATTGCCTAAGGAATGAGACGCAAAAAGGACGGCTATCATCGAGTCAAACAAAGGTGAAAATGCTTCCTATGATCTTGATGAGCTCCATGGCACATTGGTGACCCATGAGCTTGATGTGTCACCAAGAAGAGAAATAAAGGAGGATGATAGATCCAAAAGAAATGGGATTGCCTTGGTGGGAAGGAAAGACCATTCCGATGTTGAAGAAAATGATGATGATGAGGAGATGATCTTGTTCACAAAGAAGTTCAAGAAGTTCTTCAACAAACATAGCAAGTCAAAGACCTCTAATGCTACCAAACAAGAATCCAAAAATGAGGTAACTTGTTATAATTGTCAAGATAAAGGCCATTATGCTAACAAATGTCCTAGGAAGAAGAATGAGGACAAAGGGAAGAAGAAGGCGTTTATAGCCACATGGAGTGATAGCGACTCCGATGAAGAAGAAGCCACAAATCTTTGTTTAATGGCGCTTGGAGATGAAAGCGACGATGAGGTACCTTCATTTAATGAACTTTTAGAGTCTTATAATGAACTTATTGATGCTCTTGGCAAAACTAAGATGAGTAACAAATTACTCAAACTTGAGATTGCTAAGAAAGATGAAGAAAATAATTCATTGAAAAATGAATTAAATTCTTTAAAGATATCTTTTTGCAAATATAGTGAAAGTAGTCAAAAGATGAGTGAATTGCTTGGCTTACAACGTTGTAGCTTTGACAAAGCCGGGTTAGGCTACTCAAGCAAATCAAAAACTTTTTCTAGCTTGTTAGCCAAAGCAAATCATGATTCTCCTACTTGCAACTATTGTTGTAAAAATGGCCACACTAAGAATAAGTGTAGGTTTGCAAGAATCCAATACCAACCTAATAAGAGGTGGAAATGGATTCCAAAAGTGCCATTGAAAGTTAACCCTCAAGGACCCAAAAATCAAATGGGTACCAAAGATCCTCATATTGTTAATTTGTATTGTAGGGACAACAATGAAATGAAGGATGAAGGACCAAGCAACTCAAAGGAGGAGTTTGTATTATTCACCACTATAGAAGAGGCGCGAGGCGTTGGACCAATGACAAGAACGAACTCTTGTCATTAAGGGTAAAATTTACTTTATACATGTTAAAAGAGCAATTCAAAATTCATTGGCACAAATTAATTGTGATCAATAAATATTGAAGCTCAATATTCATTGTAGTAAAATGGAATACCCCTTAGCATATGCACATATAAATTGTTTAATGCTTGATGTATGCTTATCTTTTTATAGTAAGTATCTTGATATGCCTTGCATTCAAATTTGATTTTGCTATGTGAAAATGTGAAATTATATGTTTTGTTATCTAAATGATGCTTGAGGGTTATATTGTTTATTGGGCATAGGTTCATTGAATCTTGGTGGAACATATGCATACTTTGCAATGTTTAAGATTCATTATTGTTTGCCTTAAACACATGTTTGTATTCCTCTATATAATTTAATCTTATCCTTGATGAGGAACATATGTGTAAGTTGTTAAAATATGGCTATGTGTCAACATATTTGAGCTATGTTTATTTAAATTTTATGCTTTTTGATTATCACAAAAATGGGGAGAATTTTGTGATAAACTTGAACCTTAATACATGCATAGTTTAAGGGGGGAGCTTGTGTATGCATGGTTTGAGGGGGAGAGTTATTTGTTTAATGATTTACTTGTTTAACTTGTATATATTATGCAATTGTTAAGGGGGGTTTTTTTTTTATACTCACATTTCATGCATATTACTTATTCAAGTTTATCAAGTTTTGTGATCATCAAAAAGGGGGAGATTGTTGAGCCTTAAACGCATGGTTGCGTTTAATGCGTTAAATTATCCCCGGTCAATCTTTGAGTTTTGATGATCAACAAAAATTGTGTTTGTTATACTAATATATCTACTTAGTGTGCAGATTAAGTGATTAAAAGTGGATTGGAATGAAGAAAATGATGTGTGCATGTTCTGGCACAGATCGCCCCAGGCGATGGTGACCATCGCCTCAGGCGATGGCAGCCATGAGGACTTCGCCACGGCCATCGACTGGAGCGACGCCGAGGCATGCGCGGACATGCGCGCAGGGGGAGATTGCCTGGCGCGATGGCACGAACGCCTGAGGCTATGCGCTGAACGCCTGAGGCGATGTGGAGTTCGTTTGAGGCGATGCAAGATTTTAGGTTGCCGAGGCTACGGCATTGGAATTTAATTTGGACCGCCTGAGGCGATCGGGACATCGCCTGAGGCGATGCGTGATTTATGCTGACCGTTGGAGAGCGGCGATGGAGATCGCCTGAGGCGATGGCTGAGGCGATCGACGAGTGATTTCAGCCTTTTGTGTAGCAACGGCTAGCAGGAGCCTAGGGGGCCTCCTACACTATAAATATGGATGCTTTGGAGCATTTTGAAGCTAAGGAACAAGCCTACAACTTATACAAAGTCTTGATCAATTATTATTTCAAATTGTATTGCAATCTCCATACATTGTTGTTGTATTGGAGTTTGTAATTCTCTTCTTTGTTAGAGTATTGTTTTCTTCGTGTGAGTACACCGTGAAGGTGTTTTTGATTTGATCTATTGTAAAGGTCCTCCAACACCAAAGCAAGTTGGAAAATTGTAAAGTCATCAACAAGTCTAGTTGGTGCAAGTGTGTGGCTATCCTTGGAGACCTTAAGGCGAAGAAGACTCGTGAGGAGTGTTGGTAGCTCGGGAAGGGCTTTGTGTACTCGGGAAGAGTATTGTGCTCGGGAAGAGCTTGTGTACTCGGGAAGAGTAATGTGCTCGGGAATAGCGTTGTAAACTCGGGAAGAGTTGTTGTGTGGCTAACTTGGAGCCCTCAAGGCCAAGAACAATTATTCTAGTGGAACCTCGGTTGGAGGTTATCTAACCGGGAAGAGGAGACGTAGGCGATTCATCGCCGAACTTCTATAACAAATCCTTGTCTCTTTACGCATTTATTTATTTTGTTCTTTTTATTTATCGATTGACTAAAGGCTTCCGCAAGCGCAAAACTATTTTATTTTTCAAACTCATTTTAAAAAGCTAAAGTAGCCAAGGAATCTCATTCACCCCCCTCTTCGATTCCAACACGCGTGATCGATAGCGAGACTACTCGATTGATCGCCAGGCGCCCACGATCGATCGGTAGCTTTGCTCAATCGATCGCCCGTATTGTTTATTGTTGTCCCATTTTGCTAACGACGAGCGATCGATCGGCGAGCTCTGTACCAGCCCAAAAATGGCGTTTTCATGCTAGAATCCACAGAATAACAATCCCAACATCCAATACACCCCAAATCCTCAACATAAACACCATAAATACTCATTAAACACAACAACCCAAAAATATTTAAAAATTAAAAACTCAATCCCATTGACATGCTCAACCAAATACCATAAAAGGACTACCAATACAAATATAAAAGCGAGGGGAAGAATATTACCCAATTATCTTCAAGAAATCTCGCTCCGAAATCAAACCTTGATTGATTCTTCTCCATGGGAGAAAAGATAGGAGAAAAGGGGGAGGGTTGGAGGAGGGAGAGAGAGGCATGAAGTAGAGGTTGGAGAATGGTGGAACACCGAGTCCACTTGGTATATATAGTACCAAGGCTCCAAAAACCCGAGTTTCAAATACTTGCACCATAACTCATTAAAAATCATATGTGTTCAATAATTATCTCCCACTCAATCAATTACATCACAAACCTCAAATTCAAAGCTCCCCAGACTCCAGATCCCACACAATTCCAATGTTTATCACATCAATGAGAATAAATCTCAACCCTTGGGTGCAACAACCCCGATATCCGCATTAAAATCCTCGGGAGTCTTAACCCCATAATTATCTCATAATTACCACAATAAAATCCATTAGGGATTATAATCACTCTGGGATTAACGCAAATTTTTTGGATATCATATTTATCCCCCACTAATAAAATTTCATCCTCGAAATTTGTACACGCTTACCCCAAAAACCATCGAGACTTCGCAATTCAATTCGAATGCGCAGTATCGAATCATGAAAACATCATGAACGACACACCAACTGCGAGGACATCGACCTCGCACCACATTTTTGAATGGAGTTATCCTCCCAAATCACAACCTTAAAAAGATGTTAACATATCTCGATGTTAACCACCCAGAAGCAGTCAATCAACGTTAAATGTTAACTACTCGAATCATTCATGATTCCAACATAGATATCATATCAATGACATCTCTACCACTGATTTACGATGCCATATGCACATCGCTACGAAGGAAACCACCAGTATACCACACTATACTCACACTAAATTCAGCTTCAATTCCAACTCCATCAAAGGAGTAGTTGCACCACTTGCAACTCGGATCGGGCAACTCGCGGTCACCGATCAACACAAAAACAAATCATCAAAGATGTCAACATCAGCGTGTTCCAAGGAATCACATATTGGTTCCAACACACTATCGAAAACTCCACAGAGTCTCAAAATCCCATATAGGACATGCAAGAAAATCAATTGCATTCTCACAACATGTGCCGACAACGACACCAAACAAATTCGAATCCTGGTCGTCCCTTGTCTTATTGATGTGACTAGAAATAGACACATCTTTAGTGCTTAATTGTCTACGATTTGGTAGGTTTTGATAGATAATTTGATACGTATGCTACCTAATCGTATATTTGTGTAATTGTAGGTACAATCGAAGAAAACGAGCTACAAATGATGTGTAAAGACCAAGAAGAGACATGGATATGACAAGGACTCAAAGTTGATCAAGAAAAGGGCAAAAATGTAATTTTGGAGGTGGCAATCGATCGCCCGGAAGAGGAAATCGATCGCCTATGGACAGAAACTTAATCAACAAAATTCACGAACCAGCGATCGATCGCGAAGAATTGGCGATCGATCGCCAAAGTCTACTGGAGCTCGGCGATCGATCGCGATAAAGTGGCGATCGATCGCCTCAAGGGTTTTTCCGAAAAAAATAATGCAGCTATCGATCGCCACATTCAAGGCGATCGATCGCCGAAGAGTCCGAAAATTAGGAAATTAGGTCTTTTACCATGTTTAAAAGATTGTAACCTATTTTATCAGCCACCAACCCCCATAACTCGAAATTATTGAGTTTTTGATAGTTTTGATACTCTTAGAATAATTTGAGATTTTAGATTAATTTTCTTTCAAGTTTTCTTCAAGAACAACGAAGAACGGAACCGGAATCGACAAGCCGGAATCGTGATTTATATTAGTAATTTCTTTTCCTTTATTTATTTAATGTTTTCCATCGAATTTTTATTGTTTTTAGATTTAATTATGCTAGGCTAAACCCCTTTGATTCTTGGTTGAAGGGATACCTACTTTTGGATTTAAATCTTTTATGAGAATTTGGTTTGATTGTTGAATTAGATTTCGATTTCAATTTATTTATCAGATTTTGAATTCTATGATTGTTGTGTTTGTGTATTAGACCGATCACCTAATATTCAATTACATAATCGATAGTTTGTTAAGAAACAACTAAGATCAATAATTAACCGGCTGTAGGTGTTATTGAATTCTTAGGAGAAACGGTTGAGTAATCAATTTTAACGGCTGTAGTTTTCATTGATTAGATTTATCGAACTCATTAGTTTTGAAACTATCATTGATTTAATCATTAACGGCTGTAGTGGTGATTAGAGATTTGGTAAGGGTTGAATTGAATGCTGTTTTCTCTTTGACTACGAATAAGATGAGTAGGAATTGAATTTCCAATCGATAGATAATTGAAAGAATTCGAATGTTTTGATTTGATGACTAAAAGATAATTTTCCAAAAGTACGGTTACCTGGAAACCAAGAATCGCTTCACTCTCATAAGTTTAAACCATCTTAGTAATCTCGTTAATTAGTTTAATTATAGAATTTGCTTAGTAGTAATCATTCATCCTAAAACCCCATTGTTTAATTATAGAATTTGCTTACCAATCTAAACACATCAATTTGTTGCTCATCAAGCATAAAAATGCTGGCATTCGTATATACATACTGATATATATGCCCGAGCGCCAAAAACACCACATGCATACTTTATGCACTCGACTTGGGTATTTCCAATAATACTCACAAGCCCTATACACGATTGTTTATTACTCAGTTACTTCCACTCAAGAGGGAATAACGAATAATGAACCACGACTAATGGTGTGAATTCAATACCGACACCACGTGCACCAACTCATCGAATCTCTCAAAGATTCCCAACAACTATATCAATACCCCCTCCCTCGCAAGGAAGGTGTCATACCTCCATGACTCTCCAATCTCGAACCACCGTTCAGATAATCTCGATACATTTATACTGAAATGTATCCCTGAACCAATAAATAAACAACTGGTTCAGGATAATGCATCATTGCCACTATCACTAATCATTCTCAAACCATTATACCCGACGTGTACAATTTCTAACGATGTTCCGTACTAATATCATAGTATTCAACATTCTCGAGCATCTCTCCAGAGACATCTTCTCGTGCGTATCACAAATAACGCAAAGCCATTACCCAGTCCACCACCAGCAATGCTTACCATGGTTGATTCTTAATCAACCCGCAACCGATACCAACTGTTTCTCTCCAAGAGATACAATTGATACAGTGATGTTACCACACTAACTATATCCCACAACCCCAGTTACGTCTCACCATCGCATCCTTAACGCAAGAATTCTCAATTAGAGCTATCAATGACTTGTTGACACTCACGTTGGTACTCCCAACAAAATTGAGCTGTCACAGCACAAGTACATCAACACTTTTAACGTAAGAACGCTCTCTTGAGGTACCTCTTACCTCAAGCTCAAACGCATTATAGTGACTACACTAGTCCACTATAACCTCTCATCGTATCGTTATACGATTTACCATACTCAGTTCCAACAAGCAGTAGTGGTTACAATAAGCTCACCATATTACTGCAACAATAAATTATCTTACCTGGCTAGCAATCCTCAGCCTCCTAGGGTTTATACAAAATATACCAACGCATCATATGTTCAATCCTGGTATACAATACCTCACCATTAAGTAGAGTAGTGGATCATCATCCAATATTTCTCTAATACCGATACACAAATGACATTTCAATGTCCTTACTCAATCACAATTTGATACTAGGATCTTGTAAGGACCCTAATCCTTAAGTGCGGAATCAAGGCATAATAGAGCTAATATAAATGATCAGAGTGAGAAATAACGTGTTGAGTCTATGAGCTTAAGATTACATGCCAAAATAAGGACTACCAAAAATTGATTAATTACATTCCAATCAATGAATGTTCAATTATAGTTTTATACTACTCCTAGAGTAGATACTATCCAATTAATCCTGTCCTTCAGTCTCAAAAGCATCCTCAAAAGCTCACCATCTCAACCCGTCTAGCCCTTCTATCATGCCAAACGTGTACCTACAAGGACAACCCCCAAACATGAGCAATAATAATCATTCATATTCAACACAATATGAAGATAAAGCGTAAATGCATAATCATAATAAAACACTTCCTGTTTCCCCATGCCTTTCAAACGCTTCCCGTTTGGTTGTCCCTGTACCATAACTCATGAGTATAATCAATAGATTATTTTAAATGGTCTAAACATGTCATGAACATATACCATTTCATCAATACCAAATACTGATCACCAATCCCTAGTCTGTCCATCACAATGTATTTTAATGCCCCTCGCTTATTTACATATAGACGGCATAGGATAACCTCGCTTCAATGGACTGCGGGACTCCCACCCCTCGCCTCTCATTGAGCGGCAAATACCCTTTCCTCGTCCTATATGATAACCACGCTCAAATGTGGCATGCGGCGCTCCCACCCCTCGCTTCACATTTAGCGGAACCAAACCAAATAGCGGCAAGCATTAAAATCATCAAGGGATGACCACGACTCATGGGATATGCACCAATAATCATATGCATCTATAAACATCATGCATAACATGTATTTGCATCCACTATGCAATACCACATATATACTTGCATCCACAATGCATAAACAATAAGTATATAAGATACATGTACCGTTGGGGTGCCCGTACGTCCACTACGTACCTTTCCAAAATGTAGGGTATGGTAGGACTTCAATGCCTTGGCTGTGTTGCCACCTGGGTTGGTTCTACACATTCACAAATATCAATATTAGAACCCAATAATAGTCCAATACCAAGAATCCTACAAAAAAAATCCAAAAAACCAAATTTTGGCTTTCGCGATCGATCGCCCCTCACGGCGATCGATCGCCAATCCTCACTGTCCGAGAATCAAAAATTTGCACCCTTCGGCGATCGATCGCCACCCCTGGCGCGATCGATCGCCAGACCCACCGATCGATCGCCCAAGAGTGGCGATCGATCGCCAAATGCTTGAAAAGCCCACTGCCTGGGTGCGATCGATCGCCTGGAAAGGGGCGATCGATCGCCAACCTCTGTTACCCGAAAAACTCCATTTTTGCACCTCAAAACCATTCCAATCCATTCCAACACTTAATCCAACCAACCAACAACATAAATATTAACATAAACCACCAAAACATGCTTCAAAACAAGTATTAATCTAACCATTAACCAAACCCACAACAACCCAACACAAACCCATTTTAAAACCATTCAAAATCATACCAAACTCAACCAAAACCTTACAAAAATTAACCATGAGGTATCCATACCTCTTGGGACCTCAAATCACCCAATATACTCCACAAAATAAGATTTTGCAAGGGCTCTCTTTACCCCAAGGCTGGAACTCGAAAATGAGGGGAAGGGTTTGTGTGGGAAATGATTTGGTAAAGTGAAAAGTGATTTGGATGAGGTGGGGTTGGGTATAAAAGTGTTGGGTTTAATAAAATGCATACCAAAATAATTCTATGGTGTATAAAACACCCCAACATGATATTTTTCAAAGCATTTACTCACACTGCACCAAATATCAATTAAACACATGATTTCCAATTAATTGCTACCAAAGGCAAATAAATCATGCTTCCAATAATATTTACCCCACATGCACCACATGCACCCTGAAATGCAACCCCGGGTCACCCTATCCACATGACCATGCATTTCCATATGGTAAATAAATTCCAACACATAATTAATTACCACATAATTAATCATAATAATCGTAATTAATGCCCAAATGCAATTAACCATTTCGGGGATATCACAATACTCCCCTACTTATAAGATTTCGTCCTCGAAATCACATGCACTTACCCCAAAAGGAAACTAAACATAAACACATACCAGAGAATAGTTCCGGGTAGTGCTGCACCATATGCCGCTCCGTCTCCCACGTAGCCTCCTCGACACCCCTGCGATCCCACTGAACCTTGATCATAGGTATCACTTTGTTCCGAAGTCTACGGTCTGCTCGATCCAGAATCCTGACAGGCCGTTCCACATAAGATATATCGGACTCTAACTGAACTTCGGAAGGCTGTAACACATGAGACGGATCCGGCTCATACTTCCGCAGCATCGATACATGAAACACATCATGTATACCAGATAAAGAAGGCGGCAAAGCCAGTCGGTAAGCTAAGGTGCCAATGCGCTGTAAGATCTCGTACGGTCCAACATACCTCGGAGACAGTTTCCCGCGCATCCCAAATCGCACAACGCCCCTGAAAGGCGAGATCTTCAAAAAGACCTTATCTCCCAACTGAAATTCCAACGGTCTCCGCCGTTTATTTGCATAAGCTGCCTGTCTGTCCTGGGCCGCTTTCATTTTCTGCCTTATTGTCTTTATCTTTCCTTCCATCTCTCGAATCAACTCCGGTCCTCCGACCGATCTGCGGTCCAAATCATCCCAACACAAGGGTGATCTACACCGTCTGCCATAAAGAGCTTCAAACGGAGCCATCTGAATACTCGCCTGGTAGCTATTGTTATACGAGAACTCTACCAAAGGCACTGAATCCTGCCAAGAGGCATCGAACTCCAAAACACAAGCTCTTAACATGTCCTCGAGCGTCTGAATAGTGCGCTCGGTCTGGCCATCCGTCTGAGGATGATAAGCAGTACTCAATCTGACTTCAGTTCCCAAGGCTGACTGAAGGCCTTCCCAAAAATGAGATGTGAATCGCGGATCTCGATCTGACACTATCGAAACGGGGATCCCATGCAATCTCACCACATCTCAAATATACAACTGCGCCATCCTCAAAAATGTGAAAGTCATGCTATAGGGGATATAATGAGCCACCTTGGTCAATCGATCCACAATCACCCAAATAGCATCGAAGCCTGAAGCACTCCTCGGCAAATGAGTCACGAAGTCCATGGAAATGTGCTCCCACTTCCACTTCGGTATCTCCAAGCTTCTCAGCTCGCCGCCAGGTCTCTGTCTCTCTGCCTTAACCTGCTGGCAGATCATACACCTCTTCACAAAAGCGACGACATCTGATTTCATCCTTTTCCACCAAAAATGACCACGCAAATCTCTGTACATCTTCTTCCCGCCTGGGTGGATGCTAAGTCTGCTACTGTGTGCTCGCTCCAAGATCCCTTTACGCAACTCCGGCGTACTCGGAACCACCCAACGGTTCCCCAATCTCAAGGATCCGTCATCTGCCACCCTGAACTTCGTTGGCTGACCAAGATGTACTAAAGATAACCACCTCTGAACCTCATCATCTGACCTCTGAGCTCCCCTGATGTTTTCATAGATGTCTGGCTCAGCTAACAGAGTCGATACATACACAGGCGATGCATCAATGTCAAAGTCATAGCCCAGATGGCAATAGGAGGTCATCATAGCAGACAAATGAATGACGTCCTCAGCAGAACTTCTCACTTTCCGGCTCAAAGCGTCTGCTGTCAAATTGGCTTTCCCCGGATGGTACTCTATCTCGCAGTCATAGTCCTTGAGTAGGTCCATCCACCTCCTCTGCCTCATGTTCAGCTCTGCCTGAGTGAATAAAAACTTGAGGCTCTTGTGATCCGTGTAGATGGTAAACGAAGTACCATACAAATAATGCCTCCAGATCTTCACGGCAAAGATGATAGCCGCCAATTCCAAGTCATGGACTGGATATCTGGTCTCATGCGGCTTCAACTGCCTCGATGCATAAGCTACCACATGCTTATCTTGCAGCAGAACACACCCAAGGCCCTGAAGCGATGCGTCAGTATACAGAACAAATCTGGAGTTCTCCGTAGGGATCACTAACACTGGCGCCGTCGTCAAGCGGTGCTTCAACTCCTGGAAGCTCTCCTCACAAGCTTCTGACCAAAAGAAAGGCACTCCCTTCTGGGTCCACTGAGTCAGCGGCTTGGCAATCTTCGAAAAGCCCTCGACAAAGCGCCGATAATACCCGGCCAAACCAAGAAAACTCCGAATCTCTGGCACAGAAGTCCACTCCATCACAGCCTCAATCTTCTTGGGATCTACAGATACCCCGCTGCTCGATATGACATGCCCCAGAAACACTACACTGCTCAGCCAAAATTCACACTTACTGAGCTTAGCATATAACTGATGTTCTCTGAGAATCTGAAGCACTGTCCTCAAGTGTTTCACATGCACCTCCTCGCTCCGGGAGTAGATAAGAATATCGTCAATAAACACAATGACGAACTGATCAAGATACTGCTGAAACACTCTGTTCATCAGACTCATAAAGACTGCTGGAGCATTCGTCACGCCGAACGGCATCACTAAGAACTCATAATGTCCATATCGGGTCCGGAACGCTGTCTTCTGCACATCTTCCTCTCTGACCCGAATCTGATGATACCCGGATCTCAAATCAATCTTGCTATACACCCTGGTACCTTGCAACTGATCAAACAGATCGTCCTTGGAAGAGGATACTTTTTCTTCACTGTAGCCTTATTCAGTTGCCGGTAATCGATACACAACCGCATCGAACCGTCCTTCTTTTTCACAAAGAGAACTGGTGCGCCCCATGGCGACACGCTCGGGCGTATATACCCCTTATCCAGGAGATCCTGCAACTGTTCTTTCAACTCTCTCAACTCAGCCGGTGCCATCCTATAAGGTGCACGAGAGATAGCGGATGTCCCTGGCAACAGCTCGATCCCAAACTCAACTTCCCTAGCCGGTGGGAATCCTGGGATCTCTTCTGGGAATACATCCGCGAACTCTGCCACTACTGGCACATCCTCAACTCTTAGTTCCTTACTCTTCCCAGACGTGTCCACGGCATAAATAAGATAGCCCGTGTGACCACGTTCCAACAACTGAGTCATCTTGATCGCTGAAATCAACGGAATCTTCGCACGAGAACCGTTGCCATAGAAAGTCCACTGACTGCCCAACTCAGGTCTGAACTTCACTGTCCTCTGTCGGCAATCTACCACTGCCCGATATCTGTTCAGAACATCAATACCCAAGATGCAGTCGAAGTCTGACATACCCAGCACAATCAAGTCTGATCTCAACTCGTTGCCCTCAAAATAAATGAGGCAGTCTGCCATAAACTGATCCGCAACGACATTTCTTCCAGTGGGTGTCGAGACAAGGAGAGGCGTGGGTAAAGAAGACGTGCGCATATGGTGTCTTTCCACAAAACCCACCGATACAAAAGAATGGGAAGCACCTGTATCGATCAAAATAAAAGCAGGGTACGTAAATAAATGACATGTATCGGCAATCACCTCCTCTGGGGCTGCCTGGGCCTGCTCCCTGGTCAGTGCATATACCTGCCCCTGGGGTGGTCCTACTGTCTGACCTCCCGATGGTCGAGGCCCAAACTGCTGCCTCTGCTGCACTGTCCTATCCTCAAACCTCGGCCTGCTGCCCTGATACTCTGACTGTCCTCCCCGTGTGGGGCAATACCGAGCAATGTGGCCCATCTTGCCACAGACATAACATGCAGGACACTTGTTTGAAGAATGTGGCCCTCCACAATTATTGCACATCGGCTCTCCCGGCCTATCCCCTTGTGAAGATCCTCTATTGGCCGACCAATTGCCCTTCTTGCCATCCTGCTTCTGACCAAAGTGTTTCTTTCCACCATACCGTGAAGATGAAGAGGCACCACGGGGCTTAAATGGCTCACCCCGAGGCCTCAAACTGTCACTAGTCTGCCTCTGTTGCGGTACCGGTGGTGGCATAGCGTAAGCTCCCACTCCTAGTTCAGCAAGCTCCGCTCTTGTGAGAGCATCATCAAAAGAAGTTGGGTTATTAGTGATAACCCGGTCATAGAGCTCCGGTCGCAATCCCTTCATAAAGTTTCTCATCTTAGCGTGTCCACTGGTGGCAATGTGGGGGACGTACCTCAGCAATGAAGAGTACCGTGTGGCATTGTCTGCCACTGTCATGTTCCCCTGCCTCAGACTTGTAAACTCGTCCTCCTTTGTCTGTCTTGCTGCTGCGGAGAAGTACCGGTTCAAAAACCTAGTCCTGAAGAGTGTCCAGTCAATCACAGCACCCAGTGCTCTCATCTCCATTACTGTGCTCCTCCACCACATCAGAGGTTTCTTGGCTAATTGAAACTCCGCCAGCCTCAGCCAAGCTGTCACAGCACAAGGAGCCGATACAAAGATCTGCTCTAGTCTTTCCAACCACTCTTCAGCCTCTTCTCCGGACTCTGTCCCCTCAAACCGGGGCGGATGATAAGATAGAAATTGTGTCAGACTGATCTCACCCGGTAGCAATAACTGAGCCACTGGTTCCATTCCCACAGCCGGTGGAGGTAGAGGGTTTGTCTGTCCAACACTAGCATTCATGCTCCCCATATCACCGACTTCCTCATTAGCAGCCATGCTGTAACACAAATGTTAACAACAATTCCAAAGCAATACATGATATACCGTTAGATAACAGGAGTGATATAAGCATGTTAGTATAACAGGATATACAAAATATGCACCACATGCATAAACATGCTTCAAATGTAAGCACCTAGCCTATCATGCTAAGGCTACCCTTCACTCGTTCCCGGGTTCTCTAACCACTGCTCTGATACCACTAATGTAAGGACCCTAATCCTTAAGTGCGGAATCAAGGCATAATAGAGCTAATATAAATGATCAGAGTGAGAAATAACGTGTTGAGTCTATGAGCTTAAGCATTACATGCCAAAATAAGGACTACCAAAAATTGATTAATTACATTCCAATCAATGAATGTTCAATTATAGTTTTATACTACTCCTAGAGTAGATACTATCCAATTAATCCTGTCCTTCAGTCTCAAAAGCATCCTCAAAAGCTCACCATCTCAACCCGTCTAGCCCTTCTATCATACCAAACGTGTACCTACAAGGACAACCCCCAAACATGAGCAATAATAATCATTCATATTCAACACAATATGAAGATAAAGCGTAAATGCATAATCATAATAAAACACTTCCTGTTTCCCCATGCATTTCAAAACGCTTCCCGTTTGGTTGTCCCTGTACCATAACTCATGAGTATAATCAATAGATTATTTTAAATGGTCTAAACATGTCATGAACATATACCATTTCATCAATACCAAATACTGATCACCAATCCCTAGTCTGTCCATCACAATGTATTTTAATGCCCCTCGCTTATTTACATATAGACGGCATAGGATAACCTCGCTTCAATGGACTGCGGGACTCCCACCCCTCGCCTCTCATTGAGCGGCAAATACCCTTTCCTCGTCCTATATGATAACCACGCTCAAATGTGGCATGCGGCGCTCCCACCCCTCGCTTCACATTTAGCGGAACCAAACCAAATAGCGGCAAGCATTAAAATCATCAAGGGATGACCACGACTCATGGGATATGCACCAATAATCATATGCATCTATAAACATCATGCATAACATGTATTTGCATCCACTATGCAATACCACATATATACTTGCATCCACAATGCATAAACAATAAGTATATAAGATACATGTACCGTTGGGGTGCCCGTACGTCCACTACGTACCTTTCCAAAATGTAGGGTATGGTAGGACTTCAATGCCTTGGCTGTGTTGCCACCTGGGTTGGTTCTACACATTCACAAATATCAATATTAGAACCCAATAATAGTCCAATACCAAGAATCCTACAAAAAAAATCCAAAAAACCAAATTTTGGCTTTCGCGATCGATCGCCCCTCACGGCGATCGATCGCCAATCCTCACTGTCCGAGAATCAAAAATTTGCACCCTTCGGCGATCGATCGCCACCCCTGGCGCGATCGATCGCCAGACCCGCCGATCGATCGCCCAAGAGTGGCGATCGATCGCCAAATGCTTGAAAAGCCCACTGCCTGGGCGCGATCGATCGCCTGGAAAGGGGCGATCGATCGCCAACCTCTGTTACCCGAAAAACTCCATTTTTGCACCTCAAAACCATTCCAATCCATTCCAACACTTAATCCAACCAACCAACAACATAAATATTAACATAAACCACCCAAACATGCTTCAAAACAAGTATTAATCTAACCATTAACCAAACCCACAACAACCCAACACAAACCCATTTTAAAACCATTCAAAATCATACCAAACTCAACCAAAACCTTACAAAAATTAACCATGAGGTATCCATACCTCTTGGGGACCTCAAATCACCCAATATACTCCACAAAATAAGATTTTGCAAGGGCTTCTCTTTACCCCAAGGCTGGAACTCGAAAATGAGGGGAAGGGTTTGTGTGGGAAATGATTTGGTAAAGTGAAAAGTGATTTGGATGAGGTGGGGTTGGGTATAAAAGTGTTGGGTTTAATAAAATGCATACCAAAATAATTCTATGGTGTATAAAACACCCCAACATGATATTTTTCAAAGCATTTACTCATAATGCACCAAATATCAATTAAACACATGATTTCCAATTAATTGCTACCAAAGGCAAATAAATCATGCTTCCAATAATATTTACCCCACATGCACACATGCACCCTGAAATGCAACCCCGGGTCACCCTATCCACATGACCATGCATTTCCATAAGGTAAATAAATTCCAACACATAATTAATTACCACATAATTAATCATAATAATCGTAATTAATGCCCAAATGCAATTAACCATTTCGGGGATATCACAGATCTATTTCACATTCTCATGTGTATGTACGACCATGTCCACCATACACCACATCAACATATGTATGTAGTTCTCTCGACAACTACATACACTACAAGTCGCTTGGCCGTAACCAAAAGGTACCACTACTGATAAGTGCGATTTTTACACTTAATTTGATATAAGATTAGGGGTGTTTTGTAGTGGTTCCTGGAAAATATTACGTGTTTTGGTATATGTTTGTATATTTTAGGAATTCAGGTTCAAATGCATAAAAGTGGAGGAATTAAGCTATAAATGATGAAAAATGACCAAACCGAGCAAACATGGAAAAGAATGGACGAAATAGTAATTTGCTGAAATTCAAAGGAAGCGATCGATCGCCTCGGGCCAATAGCTTTTTGAGATCGATCGCATTATTTAGGAGATCGATCGCCTTTGTCCAAAACAGTGAAGAGATCGATCGCCAATCATGAAGCGATCGATCGCCAGTACTCGAAAAATTCAGGATTTTATTTCCAAATTCGTTATTTTGTATCCTAACTTGGTGAAACTCCCCCTACTATAAATATGGATTGCCTTGGAAGTTTTTGGGACTTTTTGGCTCATAATTGACCTAGAATAATCAGACTACCTCACACTTCACCTTCCCCAACCATCCCTACTCCATTAAACCATTGAAGAGAGGACGCATTGGAAGAGACGGGACGACAGAGCAACGCAAGGAGTCAACGCCTCTTCATATTTCCGTATTTCTAACTCTAGTTCTATATTTTCATTTGATTTTGATGTTTAGAATGTTGAAAAACAATTTAATGCATCGTTATTTGATGGAGATTGTTGGCTAGGTTTGTTGTCATGACTAAGGGGATCCTTTGTATGAACCCATAATTCAATTTTAGTGTTTTTGATTGATTCTTATTTATCTAAGTGCATAGATTATTGTTCTTCGTGCTTTTGAGGGTTTGGTCATCCTGAATGATAATTTATTGTAATTGAGAAATAAAATTGCAATACGATATAGTAATTTATGCCGTGGATTTCAGACTGATATCGAGAAATGAAGTCAAATACACGTGTGATAGCTATATATATCTAGTAATCGAAGGCTAGAAGTTTTCATAGATTGACATACAATATTAATTGATCAATAAGGATACGAGAGTGGCTTATTGTAACACTAGTATTAGATTTGTTACAGCCAGACCAAGGTATAACAAGTGCATTAGGAAAACTCGTCACCTTAGAACGTTTGTATTCAATTCTTAACTAATAGGCGAATTATGGGGAATTACAATGATGAACCTAAAGCCTTGATAATTGTCTCTATTGATTCTAATCTTATTCTTTCTTGTTTGTTTGGGTTACATATTAAGTTAATTTATCATGTTAGATTAATAATCACAATCAGTTATCATAAAGTAAATATAGTTAAATTAATTGAGTTTGGTATTTTTTTCCTAGTCCTCGTGGGTTTGACACTCGTACTTTTCATATAATTATACTAAAACTTGACACCGTGCACTTGCGGTACATAATTGCTACATTGGAAAATATTGTTTAAAATATTAGCGATCAACTACTCGTAGCACGTTTACCACAATAAGTGCTGCAGTACACTTATCTGTACGGCACGTCCATTTATCCATCGAGCAAACCTGCTCGGTAAAATGGTCTCGTCAACCTGTGACGCACACCCCACCTTGGGCCAACCAGTGGCACTCAAATCATACGTTTTAATACATACTTCTATATATGTATTATTCATCGCAACGGCGACAAAAGTCAATCCTCATCCGCCATACCATATCATCGTGAAATACCTCGTCACCCTGTGACGGTACATGTCAACACATGACATCCACAATACTCGTCAACTTGTGACCGTACATGTCAACACATTACATTCACATATTGTCAATGGCAATATAATATTACTCATCGCTAATATAATAGCGATACATCTATATTTGTAGCCCAACGGCGGTACAGTCCCTTGCTATGTACACAGCGGTTGCTACGTATACAGATGCATAATCCATCGCTACGTATACAGCGGCATAAACCATCGCTACGTATACAGCGGCATAAACCATCGCTATTCATACAGCGGCATAAACCATCACTATGTTTACATCGGCATAAACCATCGCTACGTATACAGCGGCATAAACCGTCACTACGTATACAGCTGCATAATCCATCGCTACGTATACATCGGCATAATCCATCGCTATGCATACAACGATATAAACCATCGCTACGTGTACAACGACATAATCCATCGCTACGTATACATCGGGATAATCATGTACTCAAGAGGCGACTAACATGTATGTAGCACTCTGTTCCTTTCGGACTCAAGAGGTGACTCATATGTATGTAGCACTTTGTTCCCAAATTCATCGCTTCGACATGACAGCGACATGTATCATATCTTCGACACGACAGAGGCATAACATAATATCCATCGCTTCGAATTATCAGCGGTTCAATGATATCCCTCGCTTTGACACATCAGCGACCCGCGCTACTATGTGACATCGGCAAATACACTGATCCAACTCTCGATAAGACATCAGCAAATGTCATGTACCATGGCGGCTCAATAATATCCCTCGCTTCTAATTATCAACGACTCAATGATATCATTTGCTTCGGCATATCAGCGACTCATGCTACGATATGACAGCGGCAAATATCCTGATCCATCGCTCGATAAGACAGCGACAAATATTCTGATCCATCGTTGTTCAACATACCTGCATCATCACAATGATCTCAACATTCACAACAACACAATACTTCACAATCACTACTACATTATATCAGCGGCTCAATAATATCCCTCACTTCGAATTATCAGCGGCTCAATGATATCCCTCGCTTCGACATACTAGTGACCCGCTCTACAATATTATAGCGGCAAATATCCTGATTCATCGCTCGATAAGACAACGGCAAATATTATGATCCATCGCTAATTGATATACCGTAGCAGTACAATTGTTGCAATACATTCGCATGCACAATAACAATATTAAGCATTTATGTATCGCGATAACAAAGCAACATATACATGCATCCTCATAACCATAAGGCAATCATACCTGGTCATCTCATCATCTGCCGTCACCTATTGGCGACACCACATTGTTTACCGTTCTCTGTCCTGAGACAGTACATCACCTTTCTCATTCTCTAATTTTCCTACAAAATCAGATTTATTAACAAAAGGTGCAAGCATTCCATGCAATATCATTTCCATTGTGTTCCATACGATCCTGCAACCATAATGGTTAGCAACAACACATTTCATTTATGATCTCTTGTCATAGACGCACATAAACAAAAGGTTGTGTCACACAGACACTAACTATTATGCATAAATGTGTTATTCATTTCTACCAACACATCTGCTGGCCCTGAATAGCCCAAAAGAGCAAACAACTGCTCTGATGCCACTAACGTAAGGTCTCGCTACCTTAACCTGCTATTAATGCATTATCAACAAGTAATGGTGCATACTTTTATCAATTAAAAGAATTCTCGTACATGCTTCCATAGCCTTAACACGTCATCTATAAAATTTTTGGCATTAATCCTCTTAATGTACAATTCTCAATACAACTCAACTAGCATAAGTGTACACCTCATAACACACTAACATGTTCTCAATTCATTATGCAATATCCCACTGACTAATTGCATGCAAATCATAATAAAAAGAAAAATCTCAAAAACATTTATACAATCCATATACACATATAAGAATGCTTACATGCGAGTATTGAATAAATGAATGTGTATTTATTGTATAAACATATCACCCAATGCCAACATTGGTACCTCAGCCCTGGGAGGATTTCCAATCAACAATAGAACTCAACTCCAGAGCCAATGTTTTACTTGTTCAACCTGCTCCAACAGGAACAGCCTCCACACGGGGTGAGCATATCAATCACACAATCCCAATAACATCAATATAATAATTCATAATTTACAGAAATTAAAGCTGTAAAATTTGAAGGTACTCCCTGCATGTACCGTCACCATATGAGATCTCTCATGCTGTTCTTGTTCACAATGACCAAATCATCAAACTCCAAATCAGTTAATCATTACATTGATTAACCCTACTCATGCTCAACCGCCAATCTCATAATCAAGTCTAAATAATCATTACACTAATGATTTACAGAATCGTATAAATCTCAATTAATAATTTCACAATTGCATTACCTCGTATCCATCGCTCGCTCAATAGCATCGGCACATTAACCTCTCGCACGCTCAACAACGGCGGCATCATAACCAATGCTAGCTCAACAACGACACCATTGTACTCATTGCTCGCTCAATAGCGACATCGTATGATTCGCAACACATGCCAACTCTTCAAAACAGTAATATATTATTCATTTCAATGACAATAATATATAAAAATATGGCTGTACGTTATACGTATCCTATAACAAGAGTCAATCATTGCCTTTGCCCCCAAAATCAAGTGAATTATACGATATACACAGTTAATTACTCACAATCAATTACGTGCAAACAATCACATACCCAAGCATGTATTCAACCTCCATATACCTCATCAAATCATGATGATTGATCATTTAAAAGACCCGCGCAAAGCATGCATCGATTCCACAACAAACCCAATAATTTCTCAACAATTGGCCTCTCGATCGATCGGCCAAAGGCATTCGATCGATCGAGAGCCACAAAAACTTTTGCATTCATTTTGGCACGGCGTGCGATCGATCGGCGAGACTACTCGATCGATCATCAGGCGCCCATGATAGATCGGTAGCTTTGCTCAATCGATCGCCCGTACTGTTCATCGTCGTCCCAGTTTGCTAACGACGCGCGATCGATCGTCGCCCTCTTGCCAATCGATCGGCGAGCTCTGTAACAGCCCAAAAATGGCGTTTTTCGTGCTAGAACCCCAAGAGTAACTATCCCAACACCCAATACACCCCAAATCCTCAACAAGAAACACCATAAATACTCCTTAAACACAACAACCCAAAATCTTTAAAAAATAGAAACTCAATCCCATCGACATGCTCAACCAAATACCATAAAAGACTACCCATACAAAGATAAAAGCGAGAGGAAGAATATTACCCAATTATCTTCAGGAAATCTCACTCCGAAATCGAACCTTGATCGATTCTTCTCCATGGGAGAAAAGAGAGGAGAAAAGAGAAGAGAAAAGGGGGAGGGTTGGAGGAGGGAGAGAGAGGCATGAAGTAGATAGTGGAGAATGGTGGAACACCGAGTCCACTTGGTATATATAGTACCAAGGCTCTAAAAACCCGAGTCTCAAATACTTGCACCATAACTCATTAAAAATCATGCTTGTTCAATAATTATCTCCCACTCACTTAATTACATCACAAACCTCAAATTCAAAGCTCCCCAGACTCCAGATCCCACTACTAACACAATTCCAAGGTTTATCACCTCAATGAGAAGAAATCTCAATTCTTGGGTCCAACAACCCCGATACCAGATTAATATCCTTGGAAGTCTTAACAACGTAAATATCTCATAATTACCACAACTAAACTCATTAGGGATTATAATCACTCCGGGATTAACGCAATTATTTTTCGGATATCACACATTAGCCACCTTAGCCTATAGTGACGGTCAGTTTCGATTTGAGCCCGAGGCTCACCTACCAGGCCATATTCTCCTCTTGGCTCTTTCCAATGGATCTGGTCTTCCTTATCTTCGTTCGAGTTAAAAAACAAATAAATAAAAAAAATTCTTGTTTAGTTTAGCTTGTTCTGGTCATTCGTTCATCGTTTGTTTCTCACCCTCTTCTTCTATTCGTCTTTTATTTTATGTTCTCCCTTTTACTTTCATTCTTGCATTTTCTGTCTTCCCTTCTCATTTTCTGTCATTTGCTTTTTCCTATTCTTTTTCCTACCTCTGTTTCTTCTCTTCCTTTCTCTCTTTTCTATCTTTCTTGGGTGCCTCTATGGCTACCGCCATTTTGGTTCTCACACTTGACTTTCACTGCACGTGGGTTCATGTAGATTCTGTCCTTCGTACCATTCAGACACATTTGAGGCATCACTTGTGTACCACGACGGCTGACAAGAGCATGGGTGGTTCAGACGCCCATACCCCATCGAGCCATGCCTTGATCATCTCTAGGCCCCTTTGAGCATTGTTGTTGTTTTGCGAGTGTGAGTGCTCGGACACTCATACTCATCAGCCTACTAGCTGGCGTTCATCTTTGTCGCGATATTATCTGGATTTTTTGAGGTTTCGTTCAATTCACACTACTGCTATGTTTTCAGAGGGGATGGGTTCATGCATTCTCTCTCACCCGACACTACCTGATGACCCACCATGTTCCCGCTTTGAGCGTATGGGTGTGCTTAGACACTCATACTTCACGGTCTACTACTTCTAGGCCACTGGGAGCGTTGTTGCTGCTTCGTATGGGTGTGTTCAGATACTCATGCTCAGATACTCATACTTACCAGACTCGTAGTTGGCGATCATTGTTGCCGCTTCATTATCTGGATTTACTCAGGATTCACTCTTTACACCCTGATGCTGCTTCGTGAGAGGGAGTGGACCCAAACACTCACACTCACCCGACTACTGCGTTGATAGTTACTTTGGATGTGGAGGTTTTCAGTTCCCATCTATTAGTTGCTTGGTTTTCTATTTTATATTATGCTTCTAGAGTCACTCCTAGTGTTTGTGATATTTTACTACTTTATTGGGCTTTACACCGTCGTAAACTTTGTTCTATTTGGGGAAATCTTGGCCTAGTCCCCCTCATTTTTTGTTGAACTTGCTTTTGTTAGAATAAGCAGGTAGGGGTATACCAAACCCCCCGCCATTTCAAAAATAAAAAATAAAAAAATAATCATCACTATCGTCCATCTTTCTTGCTCTCGCCTCTCTTATACTCTTATTCATCTTCTCTTGGGACTTGCAAATTGCGATAGGCTCTTGGCTCTCAGTCTCTCGTTCTCTCGCTCAATCACTCATTGACTCTCTCTCTATCTCGCTTGTCGATTTGTCGCTCTCTTGCTCTCTCGCTCAATTTTCAACATGTAAATTTCATTCTTGATTCTTATTTCTTATTTCATGGTAATTATTTTTTTATTATTGACAGACTGTTTTGTTTCAAAGTTAGTCTTTTATTTCTTATTTCACTTTATTGTTTGAAAAATTTGGTGGAACATGGTTGTGGCTTTTCTTGCATGAATTTTGTTTTCTGTCTGTGCATTGTTTTGTTTAGCTTTGCTTTTTTGGGTTTTAGGAAACATAATTTATAAAGTGGAATTTTGATTCTTTTTATGTTTTTTTCTCCAATTCGTGCCTAATTTATCCCAAGTCTATTTTGTTTCCTGATATGGTTTTCTTCATTTCGTGGCTAAGCTAGTAAGCATGATGGATCGTGCATTATTTAAACAATAAATTCTATCGATGCACACTTTGACTCAAATAGTACGATTTATACCCAAGTGCACAGTTGTCAAGTTTTATTATAGTAAATGAGAAGTAAAAGTGTCGAATCCACAAGGATTAACTGTAAGTACCAAATGAGACGATTTTAACTATATTTAACCTACGATAATGAATTAGACAATTAAACTAAATAAATGAATTAGACAATTAAACTAAATAACAAAACTAAACTATTATTAATCCAACCAAGCAATCAAAAGATGACGATAAAATTTCACTTGAGAAGATTATCAAGTCTTCTATTCACCAATGTAATCCATATGACCCTCGATTGAATATCCATATATCTCTAAGGTGGCGAGTCCTCCAATTTTATCTAATATACTCTATCGAGCTATATTAAACATAATATCAACTTATAGTAAGTCACTCTAGCATACTTATTTAACAACTCAATATTGCATTAAGACCCGTGAAAACTACTAGATTTCGATTCTAGATATCTATGGCTATCTCACGTGTATTTGATCTCATCTCTCCACCACAATATGAAATCAACGGCCTAATTTACTATGTCATATTACAATATCGCTCTCGATCTCAATCATGATACCTAATATCAATTCAAATGTAGCTACTCTCTTGAAAGCATTAATAACGTAAACTATGCACATAGGATATAGGAATTCAATCAAGATAAGAATAATAAATCATATATTCAAACCAAAGGATCCCATAATCTTGATAAACAAACTTAGTTCATAATTAAATTGAAAAAAAAAAGCTCAAGCATGTCTTGCAACAATTCAAGCATGATAAAATAAAACTAATGTTTATAAGTAAAGATAAACTCACGGCGTCTCGTTTGTAGATCCTCGCTTCTTCTCTTGCTTCTTTCTCAATCGCCTCTTTAATTCCCTTGTTGGCTTGTTCCAAGATCCTAAGAGTTCCAAGTCCTAGGATGAAAGTGATGTATGGTGGATGGTGGTTGATGATGAAGGTGAGAGAGATGAGTGATGGAGGCTACTCTTAGGTTATGTGAATTATGGTCCAATTCTGATAATTTTCATCAATCATGTATTTATAGAGGATGATGAATAAGTAGATTCCTTGTAGAACTCGAACTCTAAAAGTTTTTTTTTTCCAGAAATTTCTCCTACCGATCGATCGCTACGAAGCTACCGATCGGTATTTCTTCAATTTTAGTCATGCAGCTACGTCATTTACAGATATCGCTACGAAGCTACCGAATGATCGGTAATTCTTCAATTTTTTTGCTCATGTATCGTTATTTACCGATCGATCGGTACAATTCCACCGATAGATCGACAGTCTGTTTTTTTTTTCAAATACGAACTTTTATCATTTTTTAGATCGGTTTGCTCGTTCAAGTCTCTTTTCATCATTTTTAGCTTATTTCTTCAGTTCTATGCACTTCGCTCTTGATTCCTGAAACATACAAAAACAACAACAAAATGCATCATATCGTCCAGGAATCACAGTAAAATCTAATGAGAAAACATAGAAAATTTAGGGCAAAAATAACAATTATCAATGATTCTTATCAAACTCCTACAGCCAGTTGAAAAGCTTTTGTATTTTTGAAAACTACTTATGCATAATTTAATTCGAGTCTTTATTTTATGTTTCTTGCCTTGGCAGTTTGCTTGGTTTCATTAGAGATCACACTGATTCCGAGCTGATTTCTTTCCATAGAAGAAATTTGTGAATACAAAATTCAGGTTCTATTGTTCTGTACTTGATTTTTTTATATTACTAGCAATTTCTATTAATCATTTTTGTTGTTGTCAAAATGACAAAAAAAAACATGCATCCGGATATGAAAAGCTCAAGAAAAAAAGGAGAATAAAAAACTTAGTGCAATCTTTAAGATACCTGAATAAATTTTTATTAATAAAAATGTACAAACTTCAAATCAAGAGGTAATTGGTGAAGAACCAAGTAATATTAGAGTTGGAGATTTAGAACGTGAAAGTATTATAACACAAAGGCTTGAATTAAAAGAAAATGATAAATTGAGGAAAATATTGAAGAGATAGTCTTAAACAGTCCAAAAGGTCAATGTAATGAGTTGGATAAGTGGAATTCTTGTGATCATGGGCACCGAAAAAGAAACCGATGAGAGATATATTAGTAGAGAAAGATTCAATTAGAACTACTAATGTTGAGTTCCCAATGAACGAAAATAATAGACATTTTTCTAAAGAATATTATTGTCGTAGACTACCAAATGAAGAAAAACAATAAATGATAAATAAGTTTTAGTTAAACATCCACCAAAGTTTTTAGCTTTGGTTACATGTCTTAGTTCACCATATGTTTTGTCTTGTTGGGGGATCATCACATACCTGAGACTCGGGGTTTTTGTCTTTTCGAGGAACAAAACAGCAGCATTGTAAGGGCTTCTGTTGACACTTTCATTTATTTTCGTGTATTTCGACTAGTGTGAAGCTAGTTTCAAGTTAAATTTTCTAGATGACATTATGAAGTTAGGACAATTATCATTTTATACTGTTTTTCAAGCTCTTGTAGATGTATTTGTCGAGTGAATCAATAGTAGCTCATGAGATGATGCATGTTTGGTTAGACCTCATTTTTATAACTTGTTTAAGGCCTCTAGAAAATTTGAGCGCCCCTAAGTTTGATGATGTATGACGATAATGGAATGCGACGATGAATCTTCGATAACTATACCAAATTGAGTCAAGATGATGCAAATTGTTGCTATTCATGAAAATTGATGATATAAACTATAAATTTTCAAACAATTATTGTAAGCAAAATTGTGACCAAACTGTTAGCATAAATGCCCTACAAGCCAAACGTTGGCCCAATAGGCTTTATATTAACTGTGGCCCAATTAGCTTATTACAACTATAAATATGACATTTGTATCAGAAGGAGAGAACGACCTTAATCATTCTCAATCAATTCACGCTCTCTAAAAGTTCATATCAAACTAGCACTGGTACTGAGCTTGTAGATCTGGTCAGGTTGGTTGGACTCGAGGGTCACCGCTATCAGATTCACGTCGGTGAACGGTAATTCCTTTTCGTGCATTTATTCGATTTATGCATGTTTATATATGAATCAGGCGCGATCGACCGTCCCCGGGGCAGATCTGTTTATTGTATTATTTCCGCTGCATTTGGATCTGGCGCAGGGGTACGGAAACCCAACAGTGGTATCAGAGCCAGGTTGCGCTTTAATTCATATATCTAATAATTAATTTTATTAGATTGTTTCCACTTGATATTATTTGTATTCGAATTTTCAGAAATTTTGGATCCGGGAAAACATAGAAAAATCGATTGAAAAAGAGTTTTAATCAAAACCTAAACTTTACTGTTCACGTCCGATTGCCGCCACCATGGTGGGCCAAAAGCTGTGGAGCGGCGGCGCTGCGTTGGGGGTTTGTTGCTCCTCCACACGCGACACCACGTGCGATGAAATTTCTTTTACCGTCCGCTGTAGAACTCTGCAATTGTTGTAGATAAAGGGTGCGAGCAACGAGATTTGTGCGAACTTCTGCAATTGTTGCAGGCTCAAGAGTGGTCGCGAGCTTTTCCGAAGATCCGCCGCAGATGCTTCTGAATCGGACCACAGCGTGAGCGAGCAAGAGTTGCTGCCACGATTCGCCATCTTTGTTGTCGACGTCAAGAGGAGAAGATGCAGCGGTGGCGAGCTGCATCTCTTTCCCTCCCTGGCGGCGTGTAGATGCCCTGGAGTTGGTGGCGGCGTAGACTGTAACCCTAACCCTAAACCCTAATTTTTGAATTGGTGGGGATGATGAACAGTAACTCGAATATGATTTTTCGAAATTAATAAATAAATAAAAAAAATATTTTAAATCCAAAAATTGGGTATTTTGGGTTGAAATTGATTTTTTAATTTTGGGTCCAAATTGTTTGGAGTCCATAAATTATTTTGGGTCATTTTAGATGTTTTAATCCGATATTATTTTTGAAATAATAAATCATAATACTTAATTTATTAAAAATATTATTTTTAATTTATTAAGTGTAAAATGGGGATTTTACAATTAGTTGAAAATTTAATTAATTGAATGAAAATGTTTCATTTAATTTGTTAATTTTATTTTTTTGGCTAATATTATGATTTGAGGTAAAAATAGTGATTTTACCAAGTAATTGAAATTTAATTAATTAGAAATTAAATGAAAGCGTTTCATTTAGTTTGTTAAATTTATTTTCGATTAATATGATTTAAAGGTAAAATAGATATTTTACCAATTAATTGAAATTTAATTAATTAGAAATTAAATAAAATGGTTTTATTTAATTTGTTAATTTTATTTTCAATTAATGATGCGATTAGTAGGAAACGATAGAATAAATTAATTATTGTGCTCTAATTATATGTGATGTAATTAGTACAATTACATATGATGTAATTGTTTAGTTTAATGTTTAATTACATATGTTGTGATTGCATGATGGATGATTACGGGCCTAGACCAATGTGTTTAGGTGAATGTTTAGGTTTTTATTGTTTCATTATTATTGTGATTTTGGTTATGGGGCTGCGAGCCCGCTCTCTCTATTTTCTGATGTATCCCACCCCGGATTTGTATCCATATTCTCTTGTTTGCACGATTTAAATGTAAAAACTTTAGATTAGTGGGAGATCGAGATTGAAGATGGAGCATCAAGAATCAAGACATGTATAATGGAAGCAAAAATGTAATAGGATTTCATTACATACCTGCATCACCTTAGACAGACTTGTGATCCACGTATGGCTCACGTGGATCAATTAGGAAAAGGCCGTAATCGTCCATATTTATTTTTATTATGCATGTGATGTATGATAAATGTTTGTTTGTATGTTTTATTAGTGCATATGACTGCATGAATAAAACATAGTTGCATGAATCTGGCAATCAAACAAACAAGTACTTGATGAGATTTGAAAATTATTAAATCCCTCTTTTGAATATGATTCAAAATTTTTTAATATCAAACTGTAAAGGGAGCTCAAAGGAGTTTGTTGCTTCCTGTCTTCCATCAACAGTTAAGCCATGAGACGCTACTTGTGTCAGGTGTCTTGTCTCACCCTCGTGGGGGGCATCTGGTATGGGAAAGCTGTGTGTTTAACTGCCACTTAATTATGGATAGGGTTCTGTTAACCTTTAAGATTACTCACCCTCGTGGGGTCTTATTGGCGAACATTACCATCCGTGGGATGGGTTAGTTTGACGTGAGAAGGCATAATTGGCCTGCCTCCGTAGGGTTATGTCAATCATGAGACGAATATCTTGGGGGTTGCATATGATGCAATTGTGAGCTACCTTTAGTATCATGAAGTCGGCTGGACCCTCGCCCGGGGCTATCATGAGCTAGTTGGACTCCAAGCCCACTAAGAAAATACGATTTTCCGTTCATTTGTCATGAGGGTGACGAATTCGAAAAATTTAGTGGGAGCATTCAATAACTAAAGTCCATAGTTTTTGAATTAATTAATAATCAAACGGTTTGCATGTATTTTCTGTTTATTCTCGGTATTGTGATTGCCATGAATCTGATTGCATCAATTCTCGATACAAACAAAGTAACCGGACCAAATTATTCTGATTGACTATTAATTTTAAAATAGTGCTTTCTTCTAAAAGGTTGATATATACCCTTGGTGGGAGCCTCCTGTTGAAGTGTCTCCCCGTTCGTCTCATGAAAAGATCTCCACACTTGAGAAGTGGTGGGACGATGATCTCTAGGCTAGGTGCTATATGATAGCATCAATGTCACCAATGAGTTTCGACAGAGATATGAGAAATTCGTTCACATTGCTGATATTTTCCAACACCTACAAATGTTGTTTGGTGAACGGACGCGATTACTGAGACTCGCGATTTCAAAAGAGCTATTTTCATTTCACATGCGAGATGGGGCTTCGGTCTATGAGCATGGTGTAAGAAAATATCTCTTGTTGAGAAATTGGAAAATGTGAATGTGACAAATCCTCATTAATTGGCTGTAGATTTGATCTATAGTCAAAATGTTGGAAACTTATGAGTCCTTGATTCAAAAGGAGAAATGTGTTCTTCTTGTCGAATCTTCTACCAATGGTAGGAATAGTTCAAGGATAAAGAAGAGGAAGGGAAATGGTTCACAACCTCAAAAGACGAAAAAGGATATAATAGCAACTAAGAAAGGAGAGACATCTATGTTTTCACTGCTGGTCACTGGCGCAAAATTGTAAGGAATACCTAGACTAGAAGCGTTCTAGAAAGGGTATGTTTTATATTAAAATTAAATGTTTCTATTGGTTCTACTTCTTTGGTATATGATGCCAGTAGTGCTCGCAATTTTGAAAAGAGTTGCTTGTGTTGTAAAGAAGTAGAGAGCCCTAGGAAGGTGAAACCTACCTGAGGCTATGCATTGTAGCAAGAGTTGTTGCAAAGGCTGTTTGAAATATTTATTTAATATAAAATCTTGAACTGGTTAGGCACTAGTTTGAGCAATTATTTATTTGTTCTAGATTTAATCATGAACATTGTTCCTATTTTGATAGAGAATGATATTCTTTTAAATATGCGAATGTGATTTGCAGTATTTTTAAGAATGCTTGTTTTATTGAATCTGGTGAACTTATGAATGATTAGTATGATTATATTCAAAGAATATAAAAAGAATGATAACTTAAATCCAACATATATTTAGCATGTGCTGAATGTCCATTGAATTTGATTCATATGGACGTATGTGGAGCACTAAGTTTTAGTGCAAGATGATGTTGAGTTATCTTAAATAGAATGTGATTCTCTCCCATTAACTCTCTAAAGTTACATATTGGTTGAACATAATTCATACAAATGCAGTGACCAAAACTCCATATACGATATGGACTGAAAAATAATCCAAATATAGATTTGAGATTGTTCTGCTTATGTGAAGCAGCCAGTGTGAGATGAGTTGGATAGTTGATCCATCTTATGTTATTTTGTGGAAATTTATATTATCAATTGGTGACAAAGTGTTTGTTTCGCAAGTGCAGTCTTTCTAGAGAAAATGTTTCTATTAGAAAGGAATGATAATATAATATAACTTGAAAGGGTTCAAGAACCACAAACCACTAGAAAAGTGAAAACGGTGAAATTAATTTAGTCAATCACAACCTTTGATTACACACACCAAGGAGATTTGAAAATATTTCAAGAGCTCCTGATAGAATGAATCAACTCCTTGAAAGTAGTCAAGAAATAGACCATGGATATGATCCTTGGACTTTCAAGGAGGCGATGTCGGATATTGATTCGAGACAATGGCAAGATGCCATGAAATCTGAAATGGACTCCATGTACTCCAATAAGGTATGGGCCTTAGTAGATCATTTTTGGGAATTGTTCCCATTGGCTGCATGGATTTACAAGTGAAAGCTTGGAGTGGATGGGAATGTAGTGACCTTCAAAGCTTGACTGGTGAGAAACGGTTATTCTCATAGGCAAAGAGTTGTTTATGAGAAAATTTTCATCGGTTATGATGATATAGTCTATTTAGATTTTATTAGTTATATCTTTATATTATGAATATGAGATATGAGTAATGGATGTGAACACAACATTTCTCAGTGGTGGCATTGAGGTAGAAATGTAGCGGCCAAATGTGTTTACAACTTCTTGGAGTGAGAAAAATGTTTTCAAACTCCAGAGGTCCATTTATGGGCCTAAGAAGGCATCTCAAAGTTTGAACTTCCGTTTTGATAACACCATCAAAGTGTTTGGTTTTGTTAAAAATCCGGAAGTGACATGTGTATGCAAAAGGGTTAGTGGGAGCATGGTTACATTTGTGATGTTTTAAGTCGATTATATCATGCTCATTGTGAATGGTATTGGATTAATCAATTAAAGCATGATTATCTACAAATTTCTCCATGTAAGATTGGGAGAAATGTCATACGTACTTAGCATAAGGATCTATAGGGATAGATCTAAAGGATGCTTGAGATCTCTCAATTTACGTACATAAACACTGTGCTGAAAGGGTTTAGCATAGAATAGTCGAAAAATGAGTTACTTCATAATATGTCATAGTATTCATCTCTCGAGTCAATGGGTCTTAAGATTGATGAGGAGAGAGAAAAGATGACATTGGTACCTTATATTTCCACTTTTAATAGCATATTGTATGCTATGGTATGTACTTGGCCTGATGTGTATGTTCTTAGAGTAATGGGCAGACATCAGACAGATCCCGGTGAAGGTCACTGGAAAACTGTGAAAATAATCCTCAAGTTCTTATGAAGAACTTATGATATGTTCATGGTTTTTGGATCTGTAAGTGGAGAAATAAAAGTTGAAGGCTAAGCTGGTGCTGGTTTTTAAATTGGATGTAGATGATACCATATCGATGGTCGGATTTGTATTTAAGCTCAATGATGGTGTGTCTCTTGGAAACGTTCTAAGCAAGACACCACATTGGATTCCACCACTGAAACTGAATACATTGCAACATACGATGCAACAAAGAGGCAGTTTGGATAAGAAATTTCATCCAAGAGTTGGGTGTAATTTCTAGTGCAGTTGACACAGTCTCTGTGTACTGTGACAACATTTGAGCTATTATGAATAGCCAAGATCTCATCAGGATCCAAACATATATTGAGAAAATACTATCTAATGAGAGAGATGGTAGACGCGACATTATTATCGAGAGAATCGCTTCAACAGAAAAATATAGTGAATCCACTGACAAAGCATTTACAATGATTGGTATCTGTTAGACATCTTGGGAAGATGGTCTTAAGACACATGAGTAGTTGGCTTTGGGAAAGTGAAAGATATTGTTGTCATACATGATTAAGTAAATCAATAGTTGATTGATTGTACTTATAATCTTATTATGACAAATCTTTGTTTGAATATTAATATATATGGCACTTCTTCATCTGTTTACCCATGCATCTTGATGCATTGATGAAGTCCTTGAGATTGCAATAGTCCATAGAATGTGGTTACGCATTTGATGGTGACCATGAAATACATTCTCGACTGCGATTTCTAAATGTTCCTGGTCGATGAGCCTTCGAGAATGGGATATCGATATATGCTCGTTAGAGACTGGTATTCTTGATGTGTCTAGTGTAGTGCGCCGCGTTTCATCGGCGTTGGCTTGGAGAAGTCAGCACACATGAATAGGTGCTCATTAGGAATGAGTTCACTGAACGACCCTACTCGGAATTCTATAAGTGGTTACCATTTGTCGAGTATAGAATTCCTAGTCATAGTTGTGCACCATTACTCCTCATGACCCGAGGCGTCATTGAGGTCTTGATAGATAGCCGTGTACTTTGATTTAATGACTGACCACATGCGGGTCATAAAGTTGTTATTTTGGGTATTCAGTGATGCTGTCAGAGGCCTATGATTGTCGTTGGGGATTCACCACTGGTCTTGATGAACCAGGATGTTTTATGTGTTTTTCTGTATATGATTCAAGGAATCTCTGGCCAGAGTGGGTAGTGCTTGTGAAAAAGGAGTTTTTCATATACGCACACAATGAATCATATAACGTGAAACAAATACATAGTTTTTGAAATCATAAGGGGCCTCGACCAACCAATGCCCTTGATTCAATCGGGACATATTGAGTTAAAGGAATGTACTGCACGCTAACTATGGCTGACAGGTTCTCGTACGTTGCTAGTCATTTGTATCTAGGTCTTCGTGAAGCGCAGATGCTAGGCGCTACCCACGATCGGTAGGTTGTTGCTGGAATTATATTTCGGCCATTGTCTATTAAAGGAGTTTAATTGACAATGAGGCATTCAGGGTAAGCCCAAAGAAGTTGTTTGACTTCTAAAATCACAAAGGTTGTGATCCTACTGCTATGATACACTTGAGCCTCGCTGGGTCACAATCAACCGGCCGCCGATCTATTGATGAGAATTGAGACTTAATGTTAAGTGCTCAAATTGGGTGATTTAGAAGAGATGAATTTAATTTTTTGAAAGCACCTCACTTTAGTGGAGTTTCTATATTTGAAAATGTTTCATCTGTAGAAAGTTCTAAATTAAAACTTTTGATATATTAATGTCTCATAATTATGTACGTTAGTAGTACATCAAGTTATTCAATAGGATTGAGTTACTTGGATTATGAGTTTGTAGTTTTGTTTTGGCTTTTGGGCAAGTGGGAGATTGTTAGCATAAATGCCCTACAAGCCAAACGTTGGCCCAATGGGCTTTATATTAACCGTGGCCCAATTAGCTTATTACAACTATAAATATGACATTTGTATCAGAAGGAGAGAACGACCTTAATCATTCTCAATCAATTCACGCTCTCTAAAAGTTCATATCAAACTAGCACTGGTACTGAGCTTGTAGATCTGGTCAGGTTGGTTGGACTCGAGAGTCACCGCTATCAGATTCACGTCGGTGAACGGTAATTCATTTTCGTGCATTTATTCGATTTATGCATGTTTATATATGAATCAGGCGCGATCGACCGTCCCCGGGGCAGATCTGTTTATTGTATTATTTTCGCTGCATTTGGATCTGGCGCAGGGGTACGAAAACCCAACACAAACTATAGGATCGTATGCATAATTTTCCCACGTATACATACATGTATCCTAAAATTGTTACTCACTAAATTATTTAAGTTTATTCATGTGTCTAACAAAGATCACATGTATCCATAATTTACTTAAAATTTTATCTCACGTATTAACTATAAATAAATAAATGCATTTTAAGTTAGTTATATACATCTTAATTCTTAAAGTTTAATTCATTGTAAAAGTAAAATTTTAAAATATAATAAACAATATAGAATTAATGTGTGTGTTAACTACGATAAAATGAAAGTATATTTCCCAAAGAAAAAACCAATTAGAAAGAAACAAAAACCAATAATACTGATAACAACTTTTCAATAATTTTTTTGAATATAAAAAATATTGTTGAAAGGAGGGAATAAGATTTTGTAGAAGGAAACGGGACAACTACTTTCTTGTCACTAAGCCTGTCAATTTTTTTGCTGTCATTTTCATCCCAGCTTTGGTAGTTGGTACCTGAAACAACAAAGAGACGTGGTCCAACTTCACAATATACTACGCTATTTCTCTAAATGCGAATAACCCAATACTTTCTATGAATGATGGGTATAAAATCATGAATTAAATTTGCTTGTACCACACCACCCAGCAACATTATTGTCCCATGGAAAATGCTAAAACTGGCCAAATGGGTTGGGCTTCAACCCAATTTTAGCTTCACTCGTTGGGTCAGCTATATAACATTTTACGAGATTTTTAATTGAGAAAATTATACATAGGTACCACTTTTCAAAATATTTTTCGACTAAATCTAGCAAAATATTTTCTTTTCAACTAAATGCATCTTGTGAAAATCTTCTTTCAACTAAGTCCATTTTTATGAAACCCTAATCTAATTAGTCCTTTGATATTCCTAAAATACCCTTGTTCTAAAAATCAATTTATAACAGTTGAATTACTCTTCATCGTCGTTAGAGTTGGTGATGGTTGCGTGTTCTGAGAAATCAGCAATGGTGGTTAGACGAGTAGTATGGAGCGGTGGCGGTGTTGTGGTGGAGGCGGCGACGACTTTTTTCGTTTTGCCAAATGTCCTTCTTCACCAACCACTGGAAATCGACGTTATTTGCTGTTTTTATGGTATTTTTGGATTTTAATTAACATTGAACTTTTATTTCAATTTTGGTGCACATTTTGTGTTTCCTAAAAGGTCTCTTTAGGTAAACAATTTTTTTGTAGCAAATTTGGAAAAGATAAACAACATATCACCTCATTCCAAAGGTTTTGATTTATGTTTTTTTACTTTCATTTGTTTATGTACAACATACCAAGCAAGAAATTGACTGTAAAATTCCATTTTCATTTGTTTACATACTGTTTTCATTTCTAAACTTTCAGACATTATGCCACTGGAAGGATCTATAATAACATAAAAGATGCATATATCAAATTCCTGACAATATATCAGTGAGGTAGCACTATCTTATCTATCCAAATCAAAGTTGAAGAACTAACATCTTAAACAAACAAGCAACACATAGCGGTGCATGTAAATTACATGCACTGGTAGACTCAACATTTGCATTGGTTCTCAAATTACATAATAAATAAGTATCCTACAGTAAGTGTTAAAGACGATCACAAATAACACTTAAAAATTAAGACACGTATGTGTATTATACTATCATTTGAAAAATAATATACTTTTGTTATGAGATTATTCAATAATTTATCATATACTATATGCTCATCCATAATAAAAATTTAAAATTTCTAAAATAATATATTGTATCTTTAATTTGTTATAAGATCAATTGTAAAAATTATAGAATGAAAAATTAATTCACAGTTTTTTATGATTTGATCATTGTTATGTAGTAATTAGATAAAAAACATAGTATATTAGTACATCACCGCCTATCATTGCATGTAAATACATGCATCGATAGATTTTAGTAAGTCGGTGCATGTGAATTACATGCAACACTGAGTCTATTGGTGCATGTAAATTACATGCACCGATAGACTTACACTATATTTAACCAAAAACAGTCTTTTTATATATAATTTTGAATATGAAACATTTTTTCCTCATTAATTTGTTTTTAAATTAATAGCAAACTGAAATAGAAGGCTCATGAGCTGTTGGTGCATGTAAGTTACATGCACCATTGAGTCTATCGGTACATGTAATTTACATGCACCGATAGACTCAGTGGTGCATGTAACTTACATGCACCTTTAGACCTATCGGTGCACGTGAATTACATGTACCGATAGACTCATGAGTTGTCGATGCACCTATCGGTGCATGTATATTACATGCACCGATAGACTCATGAGTTGTTGGTGCATGTAAATTATATGCATCACCGAGTCTATCGATGCATGTAAATTACATGCACCGGTATATTATATACTCATCCATAATAAAAATTTAATTTCTAAAATAATGTATTGTATCTTTAATTTGTTATAAGATCAATTGTAAAAAGTATAAAATGAAAAATTAATTCACATTTTTATTATTTGATCATTGTTATGTAGTAATTAGATTAAAAAAATATAGTATATTAGTGCATCACTGTCTACCGTTGCATGTAAATTACATGCATCAATAGATTTTAGTAAGTCGGTTCATGTGAATTACATGCATCGATAGACTTATACTATATTTAACCAAAAATAGTCTTTTTATATATAATTTTGAATATGGAACATTTTTTCCTCATTAATTTTTTTAAAATTAATAGCAAACTGAAATAGAAGGCTCGTGAGTTTGTTGGTGCATGTAAATTACATGCACCAATGGTTTCAATATCATTACATTCTCAAATTTTCATTCAATCAATTGATCGAACATCTCAAATACGTTATAGTTTTGATTTTTACATTAAAATTCTACAAACAATGATTACATTAAAATTGAAATTCATAATAAATATAAAATTTTCATTCAAACAATTGATCGAACATCTCAAATACATTATACTTTTACGTTTCACATTAAAACTCTACAAACAGTCATTA
Organism: Haberlea rhodopensis; assembly: GCA_907163345.1. Classification (NCBI taxonomy): domain Eukaryota; kingdom Viridiplantae; phylum Streptophyta; class Magnoliopsida; order Lamiales; family Gesneriaceae; genus Haberlea; species Haberlea rhodopensis. The sequence goes on along the minus strand of CAJQUN010000001.1, from coordinate 19,141,489 downwards.
CAAAAAAAATTGAAATTCATAAGAAACATAAAACAAAATCAACACAGTCAGTAAGTAGATGATAAACAGAAGAATAAGATGATTTTGTCTTCTTGCACAACCTTTTTGTTTTCGTTTCTTCGGGACCAGTGCGTGCAGCTCCGACGCCATGGGAGGAGCGACAACTTTCGACGACTGACGTTGGTGGTTGGGACATGTGGCTGGTGTGAGAGTTGGAGATTAGGGTTTTGAGGTTGAAGGATGTGATTCAAGGAAGACAGAAGACTATTTTGGTCATGTTGACCAAAAGTGGACCTAGTTGACTGGACCGAAATTTTTTTTACGAAATGATATCGGACCGAAATTTTTCCTTTTTAATTTGCAGTAAAAAAAAGATATAATGAGTGGGGAAATAATTAGAAATTTTTTATTAATATAACAAAGTAAATTTTTTTAAAAATATTTGTACCAAAATTATACCCGCCTATGATTAAAAAAAGAGAAAATTACGGTTCGGTACTCTTTCCTGAAACTTAATTTATCATAGTCGAGGGAAAAGTTGATCTAGGTCCGTTCTAGGTTGAAATGACAATAATAACCCCATGTGGTCCAAGTGGTTCACGCGGTCCAACCAATCTTTAATAAAATTGCATTCTTAACCCCTAGAAAATGTTTAAAGAACAAAATATGCCTCTATATAATATTCATCATCGCTTTCATCCTAATATTTACCAAACAGTAGCATCGTATGAACTGAGATCCTTCAGTTTCTGTCATCTCGGGATGAATCCCCAGAGCATACATTTGCAAAGGACTCACAGTTTATATAACGTTCGTTTAATTATAATTCAAAACCCGATTTGAAGATCATGTTTTAAAATAAATAACAGGCCCAACATGCTTCCGTATTACAATAAAAATTTTAACAAACTAAAAAATACAATTTTGACCATAACGACACAGGTGAGGTGGGTCACAAAGTCACTAGTCGAAAACTTACTGCCTCCAGACTGTTTTACGAATGGCTCCTCACCATCCAACCTCGGCTCACAGGCGAGGTTAGTCTGCCAGTTATCTGACTCCTTCAGAAACCGCACAACACAACCGAATTCGTTTCCTACCTTAGGGCGTAAGGTATAATCAAGATATAAGAAAGATTTAAAGAAATCTGGGAGATAGATGGGCAATAGCTTTATTTTTATTATGGAATACTGATAATATCTAATACATACTCCTTTTGGGAGGAGACGGACTTGTTTAACCTCTCATATACATGAGGCTTGACTCAAGAACACATAAATTAAAATACAGAACAATATTACATACACTTATGAAATGAAAGAAAGAAAAGAAATATTACAAAGCTAAAAAAGCTGAAGATTACAAAGCTTGGAGACTACAATTCTTATTTTCTGAAAACTATGGAGAATTTTCGATGTCATTAGCGTCCTGGATGAGTGCCTTTATATAGGCATAAATCCGGACTTCAAATTCGGATTCCAAATCTCGATAATTGTAGAGTGCGCCTGTGAGTGCACCTTAACTTTCACGTGGTCTGGCATCTTTGTCTGAGTGTGCCAACTTTTCTCGTGAGTGGTCCATTATTTTTGTATGGGTGTGTTGAACAGTATCCGCACTAATTTCTAATGGTCCACACCTTTTCCTTTGTCGGGGATCGTTACATTAGTGGTTTTTGTGGTCCCCGAGCTTTAGGAAAATGGGCTATCTTGTCAGCAGGTCTTTTGTCTCTTCCTGCCTCTGATCTGTCGGGTTTGGATCGGAATCCTTTCCCGAACGCTGGTTCTTTCTGCTCCGGGCATGCTTGGAAAATATGGTATATCCATCGGCCAGTGTGTGCCATGTTGGATGTTCATGTCATGGAATTCAGCAGAAATGTTCCGTTGGCTGAATTCTGAAAGAACTTGAATGAGTATTTGACTTTGTCCATTTCCGTTAGACAAACCCAAAGACCTCATGCTCGTCTGGTTTAAACTTCATCTTCCATGATAGTTCCAGCCAAAATTGGAATTCCTCCTGGTAGCGCTATTTTTATATTTTTTAAGGCGTTTCCGTCTGGTCTCCTAAGCTTAATAAAATGAAAAGCTTCAATGAATCCTTTCTTTGCTGGTTCTGGAGCAGCACTGAAAAAATACAACTTCAATATATCTCCTCTGGCCAAATGTGGATTATTGGCCCAAGTCTCGGAAACAGCTTCTCTGATCCATTTTGCTAATTTTGAAATTTCAGAGAATGCTGGTGTCACAGTATACACGAAGCCAATGCTCCAAAATTATAAAATTCTTGAACATCATTTGGATGGCTGCCTGGTTTCATCCAAACTCTCGGATATTTCCCGGAGATATCAACAATAGATTTGTCTGGGTTTATACCTTGTCTGGTAATTAGTTTCTCCCAAGTGCGTTGGTAATCCTGCATATGTGAAGAAACTAAATCATCATTAGTTTGAACCTTAGAATTGCCAGTCATTGGCCTAAGATTCAACTCTCCCTCTTTTACCCCAGAGGTGCTGGGTTGACTTGAAGGTTTAGATTGTGATAACACCTGACCCTCAACATTCGCTACAACTTGTACATCATTTAGGAATGCATCATCTGCAGCACTTGTGACAGGGGTACTTGAATCCCTTGCCTCAAGGTTAGATAAGCACTGTGAGGGCCAATCCTAATAATGTGATTAATCATCACACAGTGATAATTATAGCGTAAACAGCGGAAGATTTGTTTAACATTTATTAACATGTGGCCCTAAAAATTTCGGTATGACCTCGTCGCACGAGAAACATACCACCAATACCAATAGTCAAAATATATATAGATACCATCACTTTCATCTCCATCAACACAAATCAAACTATGAAACACATATCCATACTGAGCAAAATAAACTAAATATACATAAACTCCCTACACTCCAGGGACACACCCCTGGTACATATACGATTGGGATAAGAAGGAAAATAAATATGTTCTCTGGGGTCATGGCCACCTGTACTGCCTGTCATTGTCCACACACAAAGACAACAACAACCCCCTCTTGGGGGTGAGCAAAAGCCCAATTTGAACATCGGAGGTCACCGGTGTACTGGTGCATGTACATTGCATGTACAGTTCACACATGACTTCGTGTCACTACTTCAATCACAAAATGAAATATATCATTTTAATACAAATTTTATATTTACTAAATTACTTTTACAACATATATGCACTTAATGTTAATCGAACATCGGGGCATCACAACCAACGTTCTCTAAACACTTCTTTTTGCACCGTTGAAGGTGCGGCCTGAAGGATAGGCCCTTTCAAGACTTGACGTTCATGGTCCCGAAAGCAAGCTCGTATGTGATCAGTAACAAGTTCCTGATCTGCTCGTTGAAGTTGTCATGCAACCTCCACATTGAGACAAAGAGTCTCAAAATCTCGTTCCAGGATCTCCAGGTTTTCCCTGAGATTCCTAACTCATTTGAGGGTATCGTTAGCAATGTGTCCCTCCATCTTCGTTGGTGTTCTGCAAGAACTAGCTTGATTAGAACCTGTTAACGAGATTCTACTCCTTGTTGGTCCTGATCTTTGCCCCGATCTGTAGCTTCGGGCTTTCTGTTTTGACCAGAACTTTCTAGGTCTCCATGAAGACCTACTTCTTCTTGAACTACTTCCTCGGGCATATGGATGAGCTCTATGTTTTTTCATCTTTCGCCTCTGGGGGTAGTTTTCAATAATTGTCGGGATATCATTCACTGTACAGCAAAGATGAGCTATTTTGTTGATTCCTCTGAGCTTCTTGAAATTATTTTGGAGCTTTGCTTGGTAGCACCACTCCGCAAGCTTTACTTTAAGAAATGACATTCTCCTGGACACCGTCTCGATTGTATGAGGTGTATACTCCTGGATAAGCATTTCTCTCCATGGGCTCGGAATTTTGGCAAAGAACAGTTATGCTGCATCTTTTTCTTCTATATTTGCCTTCCATCGATACTCTGTAAAGAGTTTGATGTACTCGTCTACATAACAGATATCATGTAGTTCTAGGCTAATTAGAGCCTGTCTGTATTTTTTAGCCTTCTCTTCCTCCATTCCTTCTAAGTAACATACTCAACTGAAACAGATTTTAAAGAATTTTCCCATCTTGTCCACAATTTCTTTCAGGGACTCTCCGGCTAAAACTTTTTCCTTGGTACCTGGGTCTCCCATATCCCAGACAATCTTGACTGATCCTTCCAGACTCATTTTAAGAAGTAAAATGATTCCTTCTTTGCTTAAGTCAAGGGTCCCTGCTGCTATTCTCATTGATGAAGCCCATTCATCAATAAGAACTTCTCTGTTTTTGAAATCCAAGATATCCATGTTCAGCATAAGTCCATATGGATGGATTGGATCTAACTGGGATTTCCCGTAGGGCGTCTGATGCATATCTAGCCTTCGGGAACGATTCCTTGTTCCAACTGGGGATCTAAAGATGCTGAAGAGAAATCTTCCCTGTGTGGCATACTTTGATCACCTTCGGGTGGGTTGTGTGACCCGAAACTCTCTTGTGGTGGAGGTCTTTGTACAAGCTCTCCTGTCTTGAATTCTACGAGATTTAATCCCGCAAATGAATCAACAAGATCAAGTAGATCTTTCAAGTTGATTCTTTCCATTACTTTGTGGGAAGTATGGGTTCTCCTCGTAGGAATGCAATCATTTTTTCAGTCTCCGTTAAAGGTCTTCAGACCTCATCTACTTTTCCTTTTTGGTGTAAAATGGGTTCTGTTCCGTAGGACGGTGGTAGCCATCCCCTGTTTCTTCTTCCTGTCGGACTTGGTCTTGACTCCAATTCCTTAACTCGGGATTGAACATCTTGAAGGTTTTCAAGAATCTCCTTCTGATGTTTAATCATAATCTCCATCTGACCTGAATCTGATGGATCTGTGCAGGAACATGGTATTGAATGTAGCCATAGCGCTGCATTGTCTTCTGAATCTCTTTAAGATCTTGGGATATCTTAGAAGAATCTGGTTCGATTTCTCGAAAGGTTGGTTCTCCCATCCTAATCATCTGGTCCAGACCCTGTTGGATCATTGGGGTCTGGAACAATGTCCCCGTGTTCAGGATGATCGTCTTCCTGAAGTTCGGCTAACTGGAACTGTAGTTTGAGGTTCACTTGATGAAACCTCTTAGCCATCCTTTCCAATTTCTTGTAATGGTTTATGCCTGGTGTGCATAAACATGTTCCTCGTAAAAGTTTCCAATGATGGTTGAAGCGTTGAGCTTCTGCCATATGCTTCTGATTTAGTGCTTCCAATTTCTGGAACTACCACCTGTATGTATAACACTTTGAACATTCGTTCGGGTCCATATTATCTTGAATCTCCTCCATATAGGTTACAAATTAATATTCAAGATATTATTATAATATTTCCAGAATAAACATAGGCTCTGATACCATTTTGTGCCAATGATCGCAAAAAACGGAGACTTGTTAAAAGACGACGTTAAATGTTACTTCTTTATAAATATAAGGATATAAAAGATACTTTAAATATTATATATGAGCTTCTTTGTAATTTAAATAAAAGTCTAAGGGATAGAATGCAACATATCAAACTATTGAGAGGTAAAAGAGTCATCTTAAAACACCTAATTGATTGAAAAGTTTGAAATTTGACCTATTTGAAATAAATTATTTTCAATTTGATTTTTTATGCATTAAGATTTTTTCTTATGCCTTAAGTAGATTTTGTATCCAAAAAATGTGTCTCCTTATAATTTCTCCTAAAAAAAATGTGTCCTGTGATAAGTTGGGCCATGTTTTTATTGGTGACAGGTCAATCTTTCAGCTTAAGTAATAATGTATATATGTGCGGTGTATATAGTTGGACTAGATTTGTATAAATGATAAATATCATGAAATTGACTGGGCAAAAATATTAAAATAAAAAATAAAGGATCGAAAAATTTTAGGGGGTCAAAATATAATTTTAGAAGGGGGGCAAAATAAAAATTTTGAGGAACAAACTATAATTTTTGGGGGATAAAATTACCTAATTATTTTAAAAATAGGTAAATTTTTTATTTTGTAAATGCCCCTTGCCTAAGGGTGGCGCACCCCTTAAACATATCCTAAGATAAAATGATGGTTATGATCACAAGCATGCAATTCTCAGAGGACTGGACCCCATTACTTGCTTTGACTCTCAAATATACTTTCGGTGCCATCTCTTTATCTAAATGTAAATATTTATAAACTTGAAATTAATATTAAATAACAAATCGCTTCATAAATATTTCTTTTGGGAATTAAAAAAATTACATCTTCATATAATAACTATAAAAAACTCGTTAATATTAGTTTGAATAAAATATATTTTAGATTAACTGTTATAATATTAAGAATATATTTAAATGATTAATAAACTTAATTACAATTTTGTTAATTTAAACTTTAATATAACTATGTAGAAATGTAATCAGATTAAATATATCTTGTACGGAAATAGTTTGTTTTTAGTTATATTCAATTTTTAATAAAATAGTCAGTATAAATAATTTTTTTTTTACAAATCTTTAAATGCATGCATCTTTAAAACCAAAATAAAGTTGTATTTATGCTTTAAAAAAAAAAGGTTGTATTACCTTTAAATATTAATGTCTTTTAATTTGTCTTTTGTACAAGAATACACTTTCTAGTGAAACCTGTTATAATAAGATGATTAATGTATAAGGGTAATTTAAGAATAAGAGTGATAAAAATGAGTTTTTTGAATTCGAGATTATATAAAGTGGTTTTTTTTATTTGACATTTTCTCTAAAATATATGATATTATTTTCTATTAGTACAATACAGACGTTTACTTTGTAATACCCTTAGATATAGATCTTATCATAGACCAATACATGATACATCTCATGGCATATTGCAATACAGACATTGAGCCCAACATAATTCGAGGGACATATGAAGTTTGTCTCAAATAATCCCGATTAATTTGGCTTTTTACACAAGATGCTTCCAATTCCCTGCATCGAGTCAACCCACAATTATACAAAATGGTTCAATTTAATCATGAGTTAGTCTACTTGTCCCCTCATTATTCCAAAACAAATGTTCCTTTAAGTTAATATTTAATTATCCTATAATTTACATTTGATAAAAATAATTGTTTTTGATTGATGGACTTTAATATTGTGAGATTCAATTATTTTAAACGGATTGGCTGCAGTTTTATTATAAAAAGAAAAATAATAAAAGCTAGATTATTATTATTTTAAGGAAGAGTTCATTGAATATTGCCACTTAAAACAAGTAACATTAGAAGTTATATTGTCCATGTTTTTACGTTATAATTTCTGGATTAAATTCAAGATTATCAGGTAAGCCAAAATCATTTAGATGCTATTAATTTTTTGAGGAATTAATATTCTCATGGTTTACGAACTAAAACAAAAATTATGTAATAATTAAATTTATTTGTGGGTAAAACTATAAAAACAAGACAAAAGAAAATTGAGCATTATGCCACTCGAAACATTTAACTCATTTAGTTTTTAATTTACATTTCTAGTGAAATTTACTAAAAAAAAAATGGCCTAAACAAGACTAAAACTAGCAACTAAAAAGCGATAAAACTTTGAAATTAGGAGGAAAAAAAGAAGAAGAAGATGATGAAGGGAAAAAAAAAGTTCCCCCAAGATAAGGGGACAATCTTCATTAATGTCAATCTTTGAAATCTCCACGAAACATACCAGCAATGTCAATCTTCAACATTTCAGTTGAATATGGTGGAATTTGACGACGATCTTCAGTATTCCGGCATGAATTGACTGTTTTTGCCTTCTTCACTGGCCAATTTCTGCTCCGAAACCCTCAACCAAATGCAAACAGCTGTAAAACTCAGCACCAAACTGATGAACCCGCTCCCCAGTCCGATCCCCACAATCACTAAAATCGAAAGCCCTTTGTTCTTCATCGGAGGTAATGGGTAGCCGTAAAGATCCTTGTTACCTTCGTACGAACTCGCATTGAATCGCGGCAGGATCCCGCTTCGGTTACCCAATGAAGCGGGTATGAGCCCGGAAAGCACGTTATTCGACACATCGAAAACCGAGAGCCTCACCAGGAGCCCGAGCTGCTGCGGAATCGGGCCCGACAGTTGGTTATCGTGCAGATCGATGACGTTCAGATAAGCACAGAGAGCCAATTGCTGTGGGATTTCGTCGGAGAGGCGGTTGGAGGAGAGATTCAGGACAGCTAAATTGACTAGATATTGGAGGTCTGTGGGAATCGGGCCGGTGATGGAGTTGGAGGAGAGATCAAGGGCTTGCAAATTGGTGCAATTGGAGAGGTAAGGGGAAATGGTGCCTCTGAGCGAGAGATTGGGGAGGGAGAGTTTGTAGATGCGGCCGTTGTTGCATGTGGCGCCTTGCAAAAACGAGGTGAAACCTTGGCATGGATTCTTGAAAACGGTTTGAGTCCAGTTATGCAGGTTGTTCAACGGGTCCCCCAGCGACTCGCTCAAACGGGTCAGGCAAAGCTGGTCATTCGGATCCGCGGCGGTGGCGAAGGCTAGCAGGGCCAAAGCCAGCAGCTTGCCTGCAAAATCCATGCGTTTTCAGTGCATAAAAAGGTGTCCACCAACGTAATCTGTCTGTACAACTGCAGAAACAGTGGGAATGAATCGGACGTCAGTTGGATTAGGGTGATGCTCGACGTTTGGCGGAATGAGGGTGCATTTTCTGTGAAGAAAAGTGATGAATCGATGAGGGTGAGGATTTAGCTATTTATGAATCACAGATTTAAGGCAGATTTAGGCGAGAGTGGGGGAGCACGAAGCCCACAAAACAAGTGTATTTGACACGAAGTATAGAGGTCAATGATGGTGACAACATTGATTCTGGTCTCGGGGGCACTTTGGGTATACAAATATATTTTAACATGGTTACGGACTTCGAACTTTTCTCTTTTTCTTACCTATCTATGGAATGTGAGGAGATTCGAACTTGAGTCCGTACAAAAAGAGAGAATGGTTACTGTCCTGATTGTCGACTTCGAACTTACATTTGTTGAAAATAATATATCTAGATGTATCTTTGGATATTGTAATGGACAAAATAACAAATAGCTCAAGAATGAATGTTGATGCGAGATTCTCCTTTCTTGAACGATATTGTATCGCAATGGTTGCCTCCCACACCTTGCCCTTGTCATCCCTTTTGCCTTTGTTGTTGACATCGTTGGAGGGACGCAACTCAATAAGGCTATCGGCATAAGCAATTGTCGTAGCCAAACCTGCACTTGACGGCGTTGGAGCTCTTGTTTTGCCTATGGCCTGAGCCCATCAAGGAATGCGAAGAATGCTTCTCTATCCGTCAGCTCCGGGATCTCCAATATGATCTCTTGGAACTCGTTGATGTACTCTTTTATAGTATTGTTGTGTGTGAGCAGTCGTAGACGTCCCCGAGCCTCATATTCCACATTTTTTGGGTAGAATTGTCGCTTGAGCTCGGCCTTGAAGTCTTCCAATGTATCCATGCGGCATGTGCCTCGCTCAATGTTGGCGTGTCGCCTCTGTCACGCCCCGAAACCGGGGTCAATAACACCGGCATTAATTTCCAATAACAATTAAAAATCAATAAGCCTCTTAATATCTTAATAACCAAAAGCCAGTCTATTTTCCATAAACAAAATAACCATTGTCTTTACAACTGAATAAAAACGCGGAATAAAAAAACTTAACAACTTAAATAGTAAAATCGTACTTAAATAAAGTCTTGGAATCTTAATTCTAAGAAATACGCAGCGGATATATCACCAACCCCAAAATTGGTGATCTTCTTCGGCTTCAACTTCTTCCTCAGCTTTATCTGGGGATGTAGAGTAATGGATGAGTGTTTTGAAAAACACTCAGCAAGCGGGGGCCAATCGATATGACAGTAATATATTTTTCATAATTTTCCAAAAACATATATCTTAATCAAACATATATTGATATGAATGCATCTTAACATAATTGCTCCATCTAGCCATAATCATAACATATCAATCGTTCATAGTTTTCATATACTTAAGCACATTAAATTTCTAGTTTCCTCTTGGTACTGATATCAGTCTCTAGAATTATCCCTCATAGAGAAGAGGTCATGCATCGGCTTACCCACGAATAAAGGGTCTGGACATTCCAGAAACAACGGTTAACCACCGTATAAGGTCATATAAACGGTTATATCCCACCGCATCAGGGTCATAAAGAAATCCACTTCCAATCAGATTTCAAAGTTTAAAGTGCTTAAAAATTACTACTTGCATAATTTCAAAATAAATTCATATCGATTGAGATTTAAAAGCATACATACAATCATTTTTAGAAAACGAAACGAATACTAGCAAAAACCCACTTACAGCGATTTAGACGTTTGAACGATTAAAGGTGCGAAAACGACGCGAAATCCTTCCTTCCTAAGCCTTGAAGTGGTCGAATTATTGATATAATTACTGTGTGTGTATTTCGAACTTAGGGGCTGAAGATCTTACAAAAAATCTTGGCTGGACGTGTACTAGCTATTGGAAATCATGTACTGACTTTCAGAAATTGGTGCAGAATACTTTGAAATTTTCTAATGTTGGTTGACCGAAAGTTGTTGGTTAAATATGCTGAATTTTCGAAGAGAAAAATGGTGGAGGGGAAGGTTTGAGATTCTTGAAGATATGGTATAAAATATGAGCAGATTTTTGTTGCTAAAACATGCAGATTTTTTGGTGAGCATATGGTATAAAAATTGGTGCATAATTGATGCTAATATGGTATATAATTTTCCAAATAATGATGCAGAATTTTTGAAAAATAAGGTTGAGATTCTTGATTTTTATGGTATAAAAATCTTTCCCCAAAACTCTTGATTAAATAATGAAACTTTCGATTTTTAGATGCTAGTAAAATAGGATGGAAATCTTTGAATTATTTGGCTTAAATCATGATATTTATGGATTGAGTAACTTGAGTTAATAGGTGAAGATCCTAGGAGTATTAAATCCTACAAGGAAACTAATTAATAAAGTTTAAGTCATGCTAAATCATTTAATGATAGTATAATAATTAAAGTTTTAACTTGAGCCCAAAATATTTTAATTTAATAAATACCTCAAATATCCGGGTCTTTACAGCCTCCTCCACCATAGTGTGGCTGTGTCGGTCAGGAATACTGGCGCTGTGCGAATCTTGGCCTCGTTGTCCAGTTCATTCGAGGCTGCAAAGTATTGCTCCAAGTTCCATAGAAAGTTGTCAAGTTCCTTAGCATTGCGAGTCCCATTATATGGTCTTGGCCTTGGAACATCGATCCTGGTTGGTGCCATGGCCACAAGCTCCCCCGCATTGGCCATTGCCCTCTTGCATACCACTATGTCGGCTTTGAGAGTTTTGAACTCTTCTTGCAAGGCCTCAATCATGTCCCTAAATTCATCGAATTGATTCTTCATATAAAAAATGAAAGAGTTAATTTGTTGAAGTACCTGACCTTGAAACTCCTCTCCTAAGGTGTTCAATTCAAGTTCTCGTACCTTCTCAGCCACATCCTCAAAGGCTTGGAAGTGATATGGCATGTATTGCTCCAGTCGAATCATCCGATTCTCGATGTCACCCATAAAGTCGATCGAGGGTTCCCTTGACTGGCCTCGGCCCTTCCTCGGTGCCTTCTCTGGCTTCTCGTGTTGTTGGACCACCCCTGAGTCCGACATTCTTCCTTCTAGCAACACCACAACAAACAACCTTGAGTGCGGAAGCTTTAAGAGCCGACCTAGGCTCTGATACCACTTTTCACGGGATAAAAGCTTTCATCCAAACTTTCTCGAACCCGTGCGACACTTGACTAGTAACCTCGCGTTGCTAGCAAGTCAGCATTCCTCTCGAGTTGGTTGCTAAAGTGCTAGAAAAAAGAAAGAACACAAAGGGAGCTTGAGAGAATGCTTTGAAGAGTATATTGCTTGAATGCTTGATTGAAAACTTGATGGTTACAAATGAACTACTACCCCCTATATATACAAGTCCACCTCCTCAATGGATGGTTGTGATCGATTTGATCTAACGGTGGAGAATGGCCTTCTAGGATCTTATACACTTCTACATGTTTCTACAAGGTTCCATGGATATCTCCTACAAGATTCTAGAAAACTCTATATTGCAAAAGAATATACAAGTGAGGCATAGAGTCTTCCGGGGTGCTCTAAAGTGTTCTTCAAACTTCCTGTAGCTTCCGGGATGTCCCAAAAGCTCTAATATGCCGGAATCCGTTAGAAAGTTCCGGAGTGTAACAAATTGCTTCCATATGGTGTTGTACCACATTATATTCTTTAATTTCTATTGTCATCCTCGATTTGTAGATGAACCACAGATCATTATTAATGGAGCTTGATACACCATTAAATGCTGTCATTAATTAAAAAATTTAGATTTTGATAAATAAATATATTATTGGATGATTTTGTCGAGTGCATGCCAGTGATTTAAAATTTGAAGCGTGGTGCTAAAAGAAAAGGGGATATGTTAATGAAACACTTTGTTAAATTTTGTCCTCGTCATTAGCGTCATGACAGATTGCATTAAAACACTTAAGACCCACAAAACACGATTTCATTTATTTTTAAATTAGAATATCCTTCTCAAAAGTAGCATTAATATACTAAAAAAAAAGGCTGAATACAGTATTTTATGTGACTAGGGGTAATGAGAAGTGGAATGAGAATAATACGATAATGTTCCAACAATCCAAATTTAATTTATTTTTGTGGGGTCCATTTTGATATATATCTCATATATCCAAATTAATGAAATTTGGATCATTGATCTAAATATTATGATATCACCCAGCAAGAATTCAGCCGTAACCACATAGTTGAACGAGTAGCGACGGATTCCACCTGCCGTGATCATAAGACTTTTACACACTTTATGCAAGGAAACAACACGACGATTTCATCATACAAGTTCTCAAATTATTATTATTATCATTTAATGCTTGAGCTTGACAAAGTTACAATAAAGAGTACCACATTTAAGCAGAATTAAGCTTACTTAACGGTGAGTGGTAGAGACAACTATAATACATGATATAATACAAATTGACAACACTAAGGCCACATAAATATTCTCTACCAGAGAGAGAGAGAGAGAGAGAGAGAGGAGGTACATGTATATACCATAACTATTCATAAAAAAAGAAAAAGAATAATTTTGAACATATTATATAATACAAAATTTCAATGGTGGTTGTTTTGTAGATAAATAATATTACTTATTTAACAATTGAATCATATATTGTATATCTTTTACTTGGCTCCAACCAGACATAATTAACTTTGTTGACATGGATCCACCTAAGGCTTTTTTTACCTGTCATTCAGATTTAGAATATGTATTTGTGTGGGTTTATGCTAGACAAAAGCACTGCATACATATAACAATTTACATAACTAATAATAATTGTTGTCCAAAGACATTAATTAACTTAATAACATCTATTAAAATGTGTAGCTATAAGTTAGTTTACATAGTGTAATGACAAATTTTTCATAGTTATTTTTCTTTAAAAGGTCATCTTAATCTTATGAATTAAGATACTTGATCCACAAGGAAGATGGATTCTAATTTATGTCTTTTATGGAGGAACCATATTCCTGTGGTGTTTATTTTATCAACAATATTTGCTTATATTTGTAATTGTACATGCACATATACACAATTTTGGTTCATGCACAGTTGCACAGGAAAATGATATTACATATGGTTCACAAAATTATTGAGTTGGACTTTTCATAATTCACTTATAAAGCTCCATTATCCCCGCTTGGATGATAACCGAATTAACCAATATTTTTTTCGATTTGATTAATTCAATTTTTAAAAATATTTGATCGGTTCAGTTATTAAAAAAAAAAATTCGTTTAATACTGTTTTTTGAAAATTCGGCTCGGTCGATAGCCAAATTGATCGAATGAACAGCCCTATCCTCTCTCTCTTTGCCCAATTACTTAAAATCCACAATATATAAAAATTATAAAACTAAAATAAAATTTAGAAGATGGTAATGATTGGTACCCAAGTAACATTGCTAGTTGATACCTCCTAAAATTGAAGACTAACCTGATGAGCCGACCTACCTCATTTGTATTGCTCGTTTTTCTTCGCAAGACCTCGCATGCCCTTCCGACCTCTTTTGCTGCAATGTAACTCTTGGGCCTCCTCCTATAAATACCAGGTTTGGGGTATCAATTAATTCATTCATAATTGCATTTACCTACCGTATATATTTCCTCATATTCTCTCGCCTGACTTGAGCGTCGGAGGGGACCCGCCGAAATAACTTCCGGCACCCTTCTCACTGTTGCTTCGTCTTTTCAGGTGATTGCAGAAGATATTTACTGACATTCCTGCCGTTATATTGAGTATTGGAGAAGAAAGAGATGTGAACCCCCTCTCTATTGATATCAGCAAGTCACCGCAAATTTTGGTGATATCACTAGTTGTATATGAAGACGCGCAATTACATATTATGTGGGAGGAATGAATTCGTCTGAATTATGTTGGTCGTGAAATCTATTCATCACACTAATAATTGATTAAGACATCGCTGGTGGCGCACAAAGCTACTCCAGATTTTAGCCAATACGCGTACGTTGTTTATCGCCATTCTTCTCTCCGTCTAAGCATTTTTTTATTAAAACAAAGGTTATATTGTACTAAACTCCCCAATATCTTATAATGAAAATGCACAAAATTCTCATATATTAAAAAAATAGGCAAAGAAATCCATATATTTTCTTAAATCCCGAATGAAACTCTCATATCAAACAAAAGGCAAAACAACCCTATCTTTTTTTTAACCTTGCACAAAACTCCTGCGTGTTAAAAAACCTTGACAGAATCACAACTCTCTTTGATATCGTAATAAATGTTTGACATCAAGAAAATGAGAGTGATCGATTGAGTTGTAGAGGCCTCATTCAGTTCTGGCACTCATATCCTTAAACGTGAGATGAAAAAGAATATGCGGCTTCGTTAACAAGCTTCTTCCAAAAGCAAAGTAAAAATCTTTGAAACGTGAGAGAATAAGGCTTGAATGTTGATAGAGGCAGTATGTATTCTTTAATTGATGATGTTCAGCCTTTAAATAACAGATAAAATTTGAATCGTACTGTCTATTTCTGAACTAAAAGATATATTTGCTAAGATCTTGTTCCTTAGAAGTCAGGTTTTCCAATAAAGACACTTAGATACTAAAATGTAATTATATGTACAAGTTTTCTTGAAGCAACTTCAGCTGAACATATCTTTAACTTCAGCGATTTTGTCACACCAAAACAGAGTTGGTCATATCACCACGTTTTGATCGTTTTCACAGCAGGGTAATTATTGTTCTCAACGATCCCCCAATCAATAATTGCACAACTTTGCAACTAATGGATATCGAACACATGACATGTAGTCCGATACTTAAACATTTTAAACCATATCACCACTTTTTGATCGTTATCAGAGTAGGAATAATTATTGCTTTCAAAGATTCTCCGATTAATAATTGCACTACTTTGCAATTAATGAGAATCGAATACATATCATTGAATATGATACTCAAACTTTTTTAACCATACAATAGCTCAAACGCCATATTTTGATTTTGATTGCTCTCATTGTAGGTGTAATTATTGTTGTCCAACTATAGAACATGTATAGAAGGAAAAAAGAATTTCAGAAGACAACAAATTAACGGTAAAAAAAAGTTGTATTGAAATGTTCAATAGTCATGATCATTCTACAATCCTAAGGAAAATCTTTCTTTCATGAAATCTCGAACAATAGTTATATAAATCGATCTATCAAATAAAATCGAACCATCCATGCATAATATATGTGTAAGAAAGAAAATATATGAGTAGGACTTCACTCGGGCAGTGGCGGACACAAAAAAATTGTTTTGGGGTGAAAAATATTAACATAAAAAAGAGGCGTAGAGGGGTTAAATATAATTTAGGGGGGATTAATATAATTTTTGAGTGGCAAACTGTAATTTTTGAAAGATAAATTTAGTTTTTTAAAAAAAATTTACCCTGAGTCCCAACGTGGCTCCGTCCTCCTTTTGGGTGAAGTCATTTTGATGATCAAGTCATTATAGGAATTGAGAGAGAAATACGAGAATTTGAGGTGATTAGCGACGCGTGAATATCAACATAACTTTATGAAACTAATAAGAATTTTATTTATAAGTATACAATTTAGTAAATATATGATTCTTTATATTAAGGGCAATAAGATACATGTAGATCCACTATTATGATATATTTCCAAATATAAAAGATTTTTGTGTGTTTTTTTAGCATATCTATTGGCCTTTTGTTAATGTCAAATATATAAACAGCAACATATACTATCATTGTAGGAATCCAAGTATTTTATAATGAAATAATATATTTTTCACCTAGCGCGCGTGCTCTCTCTCAATCCCCAATATTTAGAAGGTTTGCTTCCTCGAAAAAACTCTATCTTAACGATATTTATTTTGGCTTTACAGCAAAACCCAATAACACTATCAAATGTACAAACTTTAGAAAACCTTTCTGTTTAATTTAAATCGACGAGTGAAAAATAAATCCCTCAACCAAAGAGGAGACCACGAAAGAAAATTAAACAACCCCGTCATATGACCATAAACAATTTCCTTCGGCGGATTCGGACACAAGATTTGACTTACCACATGCCGAGCAAAAACCGTTGCATCCGTCGGTTTTCCCTCTTGAGACGCCTTGGCTCTCTCCGCTATATCATTCCTGAAAATATTATAAATTTTCCACTCATGATCTCTCGAACCCTCGTAGCTATTACCTCCGAAGTTTGATCTTATCGCCCCGGGAAGCACAAGTACTACGTCGATATTAAAGGGCTTGAGCTCGACTCGAAGAGTATGAGAGATTGCATGAACATATGCCTTGCTAGCACAGTAGGACCCTGCCCAAGGGGTTGGGACTTTGCCTGCTACACTTCCCACATTTACTATGGTTCCATGACGTCGTGTCACCATGTGTGGAACTGTGTGTTGGACCAGACGCAGCAATCCTAATGCATTGATCTCATATGCTCGTTTGATAACGCCTAGTGGGAGTTCGGCTAGAGGGCCTACACTCCCGATTCCGGCATTGTTGATTAGGATATCCAGCTTTCCATGTTGTGAAATCACATGATCGATTGTTTTTGCAACGCTTTCGTCGGATGAGACATCCAGATCTATGGTCTCGATATTTTTGGATCGCAAGTCTAAGAGTTGGTCCATTTTTTGAGGGATGTCGGATGCAATGACATGGCAATTTTGCTCGGCAAGTGCCTTGCAATATTCATAGCCAATTCCGCCCATGGCACAACCGGTGACTAAGACAACCTTTGTGCCACTCATTTTGCGTA
The DNA here is from genome assembly GCA_907163345.1 of Haberlea rhodopensis. NCBI lineage: Eukaryota > Viridiplantae > Streptophyta > Magnoliopsida > Lamiales > Gesneriaceae > Haberlea > Haberlea rhodopensis. The sequence continues at coordinate 19,124,073 of CAJQUN010000001.1, read as the reverse complement.
TGTAGGGTTCATTCTAGGTATACTCAACACATTTTAAAGAGGAAATTAAAAAGCGTAGTTCTAAAAAAGTATTAATATGAAATTAAATATATTTATAATTTGGGCATAGTTGTGAGAATATACTGAGATTATTCGTGTTACATTGTGCTGTGGTTGGTTCAAGTGTGAAAGGACAAAAACGAGCGGCACATACTACAAAAACAGACTCATCCATTAGAACAAGTTTAAGAGTGAAAAACAAACAATTTCGTTCGAATTCATAACTCTTAAATGTTGAGAATGAATTAAGGAATTGATTAAATTGCATGTTATTAGGTATTGACTTATGTATATAATAGAAGGGATGGGCTTAATTAAAGGATTACTCAATTAATAAGATTATTTTCGTGTGGTTAAATTGTAATCATTCCATTTGGTAGACACGTTTCATGTTCGATTAGAATGTGACTTGCAAATTGTTCAAGGCATAAAATTCAACTTACATAGACATTTTGTATCAAAAGAGAAGGAAAATCAAGAAACAGAAGAACCAACTGTTAGTTTTCAAAGTCAAAAAATTCAATAATTTTACAAGTTTAAAGTTCACAAAGTTTGGCCAACAACTATACCTACATTTCTCAAAGAATGTTGATGATTTTATAATTATCAAAGTGAGATTGAGAGATTTTGAGTTGAGTTGAGCAAGTTTGCTCATTCTCCGAGAGTTGTGAGTTTGTACTCCTCTTGTAATCCCTTCATATTTGATATAGTGAAGTGTGTGCTCCGTGGATGAAGACGAGTTTTGCCGAACCACGTAAGTCTTTCTATCTTTATTTGTGTGTGTATTGTTTTTCTTGTCCCTTATAACTACTGCAATTTCTGCAAGAACATAACAACCGTCATTGTTTCCTAACACCAACATGGAATCGTTTTCTTGATCAATTGCAAGATACAGACCATATTCCACAAACTGAATCAACATGGGATATCAAACATGAGATAAAATATCTTTTTTGGGTTGTGTTTACATTGATACATTTCATTTGTTGAAGAATGGATTCAAAATGACTTGTGTAATTAAAGATTAGGCATATTGTGTCCAAAACCCGTTCTTTTGAGAATTACCTAAATGAAAACTGTGGATTTGAAATCAAAATGCAATAATTTCTTCTATCCAATCAAAATGAAAAGATCTCGCTGTTTCAGATGCCACCGTTCCGGTCATATCAAGAACAAGCTTCCGATTTCTTGGCACAGCCAGAGTTGATGACATCTTACCCACCAAACAACGATCACTATTCTTGGATTTTCTTGAATTCAAACGAGTTGAACTTGGTTTTTTCTCCCAACAATCGCCTTCTCTACCTCAAAAAGATCGCCACTCAAGTCAATCTTTGAGGAATAACGAAAATCTGCTTTTGAAACAGCGACTGAATCTGTATTCAAGACTCGATGAGCCGTACGGATAAATGTTTCCACCGCATTGTTACATACAGATACCATCATGTCTTTCACTTTAGCTTCATGCTTGGGATTAGTCAAGCCACTGAAAAGTTCATCATACGTGTTTATATCCGCCATCTTGTCTAAATAAGCCGCCACGGCTGTGCTCACAAATACTTGAGTAAAATATCCTCTCTAAGCTTGTAATGATCACAGATAAACTCGATCCACATTGGAATATTCTCATTTGTTTTCAAAAAACGGTGATCAGCATTCAAGAACTCGGAACAGAAGGCCATCACCATCAATCATCTCATTACTTCCACCATTGTAAGTGGACTAGCGAAATTTAAAAGTGAGATCAAGTTACATTAGTCACCTGGCAGGTGTTTTTTCCTTTCTGTTTTAAATAATTTAAAATGGCATCAGTACAATGTATTATGTGCATAGCTATAGCACAATCGATTTGTGGAGCATCATCCCAACATTATAGTTTTTTTTTAGTGCGGGAGGCTAAATCAATTTTATGTGTCAAGCGTGACTCGAACTCAAGTTTGTCTAAAATAAATATGAGCTCTTTAATTGAAGAAGGAAAAAAAATGGGAGCAGCTTCGAAGTTCGAGCCCAATTCAAAGTGGTAAAGATTGAGGTTCAAATCTAATGGTGTGTGTTTCTCTTTTTTTCGACAATTTAATGGTGCCTTTTTTCTTCTCTGGATCCACTCTTCGTCCTTCTCGATGCAAACCAACTCTTCGTCCTTCTCGGCGCAAACCAACAGTTAAAATAACATCCCCCACCCTCCATTTTTCCTAGGCTCAGTATTTTTCTCAACCTTTCCGTCATATGTTCATATATGGGCTAGTTATAAATCAGTAAATTTGCAGATTAACACGGATGAAGGAGATCGCTACTATTGAAAATAAAGAGAGATAATGCATTAAAACACCTCTATAGTTTGAGTTCATTCTCTCATTTTGGAGATATCGATTTAGTCTCTAAGGTTTTAAAATTTTGCTCGGTCTGGTTCCTGACGTTATGTCAGCCTTCACATATAACGGAAAGAGCACGTGGCTTCAAAATCATACTGGGATAATATATTAAAACATCTTTATAGTTTGAGTTCATTCTCTGTTCAGTCCCTCACTTTGATCATTTAGTCCCTAAATTTCTAAAATTTTGCCCGTTCACGCCCCCAACATTAAATCATGTGCGCACCTTCATATGGTACTTCGTTAGATCCACTGCTTCATTGACAATTCGAATCATCATCCAGTGATGACCTAATTTCTCCCTCATTCGACATCAGAGAATCGTCGCTGCAGTTACAAAAAGACTAATAGAGGTGGAGAATCGTCGATTGCTCTAGTTTCTCCACCAATTCTTAGCCTTTGTTACCTGAAATAAAGTACTTTATGAAGTAGCGCAGATGACTTAAGTGTCAGGGACGAGACCAAACAAATTTAAAACTTTATGGCTTAAATTGGCACGTGATTATTACCGTGCACCGTAGGGAGCAACAGGAGCATTATCAGGGACAACCAAAGTTTTTAATTGTAGGTCAGGGTTCAAACATTTTATCCTACTCCATGCCCAAATCTGTCAATAAATATGAAAATATTTTAAAAAACGGATAAGGTATTATTAGTACGAGAAAAATATTACATATACCTGCAAAATATACAAAGGGCCAGTGATAGTGCATTTTCCTATCGTTGATGCATTGTACATTTCACGGTATAAGAAAGCCAATACTGCACTGCCCCAACTATATGTGTTCACCTCTTCCAAATCTTTAAGTAGCTGCAAATACATGAGTTTTACAGCGCTACTATTATAATCTTGAAGCAAAATTCCACCTATAATCATCAAAGCTATACACCGAGTGTACTTTATTACATCCATCTCTGAGCTCATATCAGAGATACGATTAGCTCCGAATGAACGTCTAGAGCAGCCATTCTTAGGTGACCGCCTTTTGCTTCGGGAGGCTCAAATCTCAGTAACTCAAGACATGTTTCTTGCCATTATTTCACATGTTGTGAATCATCTACCCCAATTACTGGTTGACCATTAACTTTCGGACCCCAAATTATTGAAATATCTTGTAACGTAATGGTAGCCTCACCAATCTAAAATGAAATGTATGGGTCTTAGGCCGCCATCGCTCAACAAGAGCGGCAATCAAATGATTATCGTACATACAATAACCAGATTGCAAAATACCGTAAAATCCCATATCAATGATATGCCTCCAAACGCGATCGTGTATCACGCTCTCATTATACAATCCCCAGATAAGGTTATCTGTACGCTTCACTTTTAGAATATTATCAATATTCTCGAAATAAACAGCACTTGAGATATGCGTAGATATAATATAGTTGAATCTTCGGGACCTCGATTTAATGTCATCCTAAAACTAATAAAAAAAATAAACACACATATCAATCATTAATATTATCAGTTATAATATTAATAAAAATATATTATACGTACATATTTAAAAACATAATGAATTGTTTAATTGATTTTAAAAAAATTATGTAATAAAAAAAACATATGAAAAAATTATAATATTTTTAATAATCAACTAACCTTGAATAATGTAGATGGACTAATATATTTCTAACGAGAGGAGACAAAACGAATTGAAGAGACGAGACAAAAGCCACACCAATTGCAGAGCAAAAAACAAAAATTTTATCTTATAAATTATTTTCGAGCTACGGATATTATTTATAGATGAATTTTGAGTTAGAGGTGTAATTTAATAGAGCAGGTGGTTGGCGGATGGCACATAGAGAACCGCCCATCGTATTGAGCAGCACACGAAAAACCGCCCATCGTATTGAGTAGCCGCCTACGGTGTGAGCGGCTACTCATTAAGCAGTAGCCGCCCAAACGTTGGGCGGCTACTCTTCAAGTAGTAGCCGACCACACGGTGGGCGGCTTGTGGGCTGCTACTTCTTGTTGAGAAAGCGGCTCCTCTTCAATATTTTGCCGCTCCCTCAAACTCCGGTTTGAGACATATTTGCAATCCAACCAAATTTGATGTATTTGTGAAATTTTTTTTTTTCCAAAGTAATTTTAAAAAAAAATCCCGGGTGTAGCTACATCTCCACTGTTTCTGAAGTTATTTGGATTCACAAGGGAATTTTACTAAAACCAGACACTAAATTCAGCATCCACATTTTATTTACGCGCACACTATATACTATAATTTCCAAGAGCACAATGCAAAACGATAAAATGGGTGCAAAAACATTCAGAGTACAAAGGTGAAATCAGGTAAATGCAAGACTTAAATGATTGATCAAGCAACATCAATGCCATCAAGATCGAGCCAGTCGTTTGATTCCTGAGTGTCATGGGCATTTACATTTTCTTTGTCAGAGTGCTTAACGTAGATATCCTTCGATGAATCGGACGAGATTTTCCTCAATTGAACCCATTCTGGAGTGTCTTTTTTGAAACAATCATTGGAATTTTTGAAACTCGATGATATGTCACCATCGTCTTCTTCAAGATCGCTAAATGAGACATCCTCCTCGTTTTCAATGGGAATGTTGACTCCAGAGGCAGTAACAATTTCTGAACTTTCTTCCTTTAACCAATCATCAGTATCATCTTCATCTTTCTCTCCCAAAACATTTGAGAAACCAGATTTTATGATGTGGGCTGTAACTTGATTGATATCCTTTTCTTTGATTAGGGGCTTGTCAACAACTTTAATTTCATTACTTTCAACTGGGTACTTGACTGTTTCAGAATCATCTAATGTATTGGATGAATGTATCTCAATGTCTGATGCCTCGTTACTCACTTTTAGAGGAAGAACAGGGCCTGTCAGTGAAAGAGGCTCTTCATTTTGAGAAGCAGTTTTGGTTTCTGGGTCAAAAGATCTTCCCCTCGACTCGTCTTCTGGTTTAGTTGAAGTTCGAACCTTTAACTCTTGTGTCAGCAAGGCTCTTGCTTTCACTATCTGCATATGACAACAACAATATTCAATGAAGTTTAAAATTGGAGTTCAAGGAACCACATAGAACGAGTAAACCATTTCAAAAAAGTAAAATAATTTACATGCCACTGATCCTAGAGGCTAGAGGTCATTAAATTCAACTGTTAACAAATCAAATGGGTTGATAGCCTCCAGAATTCTAGCCCATTTAGTAGCATACAGTCAATGCCCATATGTTCATTAAAGGATGGTACGTCTAGGCACAAATATTTCCACCAATTCTAAAGGAGATGAATCATGACTGTTCAAATAAATACTAACAAATCCCAGGATACTCAAATTTGAACGGAAATAAATACTAACAATAATTCGGTATGTTGAAGATCAATTCTATTCCAAAAAAACCAAATACCATTTGAGTTGCCAATGTTCTCCCACCGTGGTCTAGAAAATGACACCTAGTCCAAGAAGAACATCATAATAGAGAAAGCACAACAGCCGTGAATTTGTATGAAAAGATTAAAGATCAATGACAAGTATTAGCTTTGAACTAAGAGTGAACATTTTTGTCAAGTAACTTCTGATAAAACAGAAAATTCCACGAGACTCGTTTCCACACCAACGGGTCGTGGAGTTATTAGCTTGGAGGGAGATTATATGCCTTATGTTTGCAAGAAAAGCATGCTATATTTATAAAAGAGAATTGAAATAGCTATATTTATAAAAAAGAATAGAAATAGCAATATTTATAAAAGAGAATTGAAATATAAACGGCCAAACAAAAATTCAATTAACAGTTCTCCCCTCTAAAAGAGTAAGCTGCAAAATTCATGGCAACTATTACAGATGTCCAGGCAATATATGCTCATCAAATTTGATACCAGCTCCAAATCAGATTCTCTACTCATTCAGTATTAAGTTTGTAAGAAAAAACAACAATGGTAATACAAAAACAATTATAAGAGAATGAGAAAGATGATGATATAGGAAGAACCTGTGGGGTTGACAGAAGCTCAGCGTCATGGTGGTCAAGTCTAGGGTGAAGGAGAACAAAGTAAATCTTCCAGAACCGACTTTCGCTCATGTATCCAGGGCAAAGCTCAATCCTCAAAGCAGTTAATCTTGGAGAAAATCGTTCAACAGCTAATGCATGTTCTTGTTGGGCATCGGACATATCAAAATCTAGAGTGAACGAAAAATAACAAGCCAAATATCCATTATACGAATAATCCCAATCAAAACAATTTAATACCATCTCAAAAAACAAAACAAAAAACATATTCAATCCTGTCGACTTAAATTATATGGTTGAGGATTAGATTTAACAAACTTAAAAGGCCTCAAGTCATAACAAGGATGCTTCAAAGGTGTGATAGTTCATAACAAGGTAGCAAAGATCTATGCCATTGTTTTGCAGCTAAAATCATAGTAATCAATAAATGAAACCTTTCTTAGTCACATAAAACTCTCTTCTGTCTTCCAAAATTGTTCACACCAACAACTAGGCCATAGATTGTTACATTCATATGGTGTCTTCGGACTTTTAATTGTGATATAGTAGAGGATACAATTCAATTTTATTGCTTGAAAGGTGCCAAAACAGTACCCCATGGTATCAAAACAACACCCAAGGGACTAGATTCTCCTTTAAGAAAGCCATAAAAGCGTGCCCACGAATATTATGTGTTTCAGCTTTAGTTGTAAAACAAGAAGAACTTACAAAATGATATAGGATCTACAGTAGTTTGAATAGAATGCAAACAAATTCAACACTTAATTGCCCCTCGCATGCGGCAAAATGGGATAAGCTTTCAATCTTAGCATCATCAGGGAACCAAAATGTCACTCACGAATAAAAAAATGATAATATAACTTCATACTCCGGGAAACTACATAGTTCAACTTTACCAACATCATCTTCAACATTTTCTGGTAGAGGAAAATCCAGCCAAGTCTCTGGGTGCATCGAAATGTCGCTTGCGAAAGCCACCACTTCTTCATTGACACCCACTGCACCTTTCCTCATCGAATGAAAGCCCTCCCTGTCCCCCTCCTCGTCACCTTCATCATCCGATCCCAACTGCAGGAAATCCGAGGCCATTTTAGTAATTTCAGACACGGTAATGTTATTCGATAGCAGATAAATCCCACTCTTGAACTTTCCCCCAATCTCCGCAAAGTCACTCCGAACCCCTGATATCAAATCCGGGTCGGATTCATCAGTTTCCAGATCGTGCCGGGGCTGCTGAGGAGGAGGAGCCAAAAATGAAGCCACTCCCCAGAATTGACGGGTCAGGGATTTAGTGAGGTCCGAGAGGTCATCCTTGACGCCTCGCGGCGGAGAAGTTGGAGATGATGCGTCGTCGTTTTGGAGATGAGGGTTATCCGGTAGTTTGGATTCGGGTTTCGCGGTGCTGACGTCATCTTCTTCGTCATCGAGCTTGAAAGAGTTGGCGATGGATCGGGCTAACCATGACATCGTGTGGAGGATATCGCCGGCGAACTGCTCGTGGGATTAGAGACTGGACTGACTTCGCAGCTTTGTTTGTATTAACTAGAATGTCAATCGCGAAGAAGGTAGCTGAACTTTTGTTGTTTTACTAATATTTTTTTGTCGATCAGTTTGCCCCTAAACTTATTTGTACTTATCATTTTACCCCCCTTTGTTTTTAGATGGAGTTTTATGAAGTTTACATTTAACAATCTATTTGCATTATGGTGTCAACTGTTAAGTGGTAGTGGACACAAGATTTTTGTATAGGGGTGGAAATATTAACATTAAAACAAATTGAAGATATCAAAATATAATTTTAGGGATGTTAAAATGTAATTTTTGAAAGGATAGGTAAACTGTAACTTTTTTTTTGGGTAGAATTTAATTTTTTTTTAAAAATATGTTTTTAGGGTATTAAATTTTTTTTATTTTTTATTTTGTAATGGGGGACTTGTCCCGTGCCACGACGTGACTCCATAAGAGTGTGAAAGTTCCAAAAAATAAAGATGTACCATTATCGGGTGTAAATATTTTCATATTAGCTATAAATAGAACATAGAACAAAAAAAAAAGTATATGAGTATATGAGTCTATAAAGATCATATTATATCTATTTGTTAATCGTTTTAGATAATTGAATATGAATTATAACAAAAGAAACTTGACATTTTTATCTTTACTCTACAGAAGTAGTGATGCAAGAGCAAGACCAACATAATTATAATATTGTTACTACTTACGATGGCCAAAATCTGGAACAGAAGAACGCCGAACAGTCGTATACCGAACAGAAGAACGCCGAACAGGTAGCACCGAGCAGGGTTTTACCGAACAGCTGATAAACCCTCCTCAGTTTTCTGGTCAAAGACTAGCGGAAGACCCAGAGATAACTAACAAGTCAACCGGCGTAATTAAACGTGCACTAATGGGGCACGGATTTCCCGGACACGTTTGGCCCCAATTAAGCCACAATCAGAGGACATCGTGTTTCGGATCTCCCGCGAATTAATCACTGGGAACAGCCCTATAAATACTCGCGCATGGTCTCATTGAGGGGGTTGGATTTTTCTATGCAAAAAAGACTCCAAAGAGAGCATATTTACTTCTGTTCGGTCATTTTCATCATTTTTCCTGGGATATTTTTATAGAGTCATTTGATGATGGTAAGTGGTGTCCCAAAAGTCCTGTAATCAAAAAGGTGTGATAGTGAAATTTATACTGGACTAGGTCCCGTGGTTTTTCTCTCAATTTGAGGGTTTTCCATGTAAAAATCTTGGTGTCTTCATTTCATTTTTCGTAAACACTTCATTATACCAAACACTTAAAATAACGGATCATATTATTGGCGTTGTTTGTGGGAACAAAGGAGTAAAGACGTTGAAGCAAGGAGATTTCATCAAGAATCCAAGGCAAGATGGTTAGAAACAAGGGACGAGGGCCAATTTCGGCGAGGGATAAACCAACTCCCACCCACCCCCCGCGTTCATGCCCAGAACCAGAAGGAGCAGGGGATGCTGGGTCATCTCATAATGTTTCACGGGCATTTCCTACCGGAGGAATACCCATGAAACATTTAACGGAGGTAATTGCTAAAACTGTAGGAGAGGTTATGAGGCAGTTTATGATCCCCCCTGTCGAGAAGAGATCAGGGAAGAAGAGGAAGACACAGCCTCTATAAAGAAGTCGGGGGAGGAGGTTAGAGAGTCAAAGGATCTTCCCAATCATCCAGATGATGAAATGGACAAGACTTTGCATCACCAAATGGAGGACTTAAAGGAGGAGTTGCAAAAAATGCGCAATAAAATGGAAGGACGTATTTACTCGGCAAGGAGGAGCACCACATTCGCTCCTCAAGTCGTTGATGATCCCATGCCCCCTAATTTTAGAACTTTAAATGTGGGAAATTATGATGGCAGCACGGATCCAGAGGAATATCTGTCTCGGTTTGAAAACGCTTCACTCCTTCATCAACTGACAGATGGAGTGAAATGTAGAGTTTTCTTGACTACATTCGCTGGCGCTGCTCAATCCTGGTTCAATCAATTACCATCAGGAATAGTAGATTCCTTTCCTAAATTCAGCTCGTTGTTCCTTCATCAATTTGTGTAAGGACCCTAATCCTTAAGTGCGGATCAAAGGCATAATTAGAGCTAATATAAATGATCAGAGTAAATTAATCGTGTTGAGGCTATGAGCCTAAAAGTTACATGCCAAAATGAGGACTATCAATGGATTAATTACATTCCCCATCAAAAGAATGTTATCAATTATAGTTTTACACTACTCCTAGAGTAGACACTATACAAAATAATCCTGTCCTTCATCTACCAAAAGTACTCTTCAAGCTCACGGTCTCAACCCGTCTTAGCCCCCTTCATATCATGCCAAAAGTACCTACAAGGACAACCCCCAAACATGAGCAATAATATCATTCATATTCAACACAATATGAATATAAAGCGTAAATGCATAAAACACAATTAAAACACTTCCTGTTTTCCCATGCATTTCAAAACGCTTCCAGTTTGGTTGTCCCTGTACCATAACTCATGAGTATAATCAATAGATTATTTTTAATGGTCTAGACATGTCATGACACAATACCATCTCATCAATATCAAATACCGGTCACCATTCCCTAGTCTGTCCATCACAATGTATTTTAATGCCCCTCGCATATTTACATATAGGCGGCATAGAATAACCTCGCTTCAATGGACATGCGGTACTCCCACCCCTCGCCTCACATTGAGCGGCAAATATCCTTTCCTCGCCCTATATGATAACCACGCTCAAATGTGACATGCGGCGCTCCCACCCCTCGCTTCACATTTAGCGGAACCAAAACAAATAGCGGCAAGCATTAAAATCATCAAGGGATGACCACGACTCATGGGATGTGCACCAATAATCATATGCATCTACAATCATCATGCATAATTCAACATGTATTCGCATCCACAATGCATAATCACATATATACTCGCATCCACAATGCATAAACAATGAGTATATTAGATACATGTACCGTTGGGTGCCCGTACGTCCTCTACATACCTTTCCAAAATGTAGGATGTGGTAGGACTTCAATTCCTTGGCTGTGTCGCGACCTGGGATGGTTCTACACATTCACACAAATCAATATTAGAACCAAATAATAGTCCAATACCAAAAATCCCACAAAAATATCCAAAAACATCAATTTTGGTGTCTCGCGATCGATCGCCATATAGCCCCGATCGATCGCGAGACCACACTGCCTCGCCCAACAAAAAAATTCAATCCGCGATCGATCGCTGAGTTTGCGCCGATCGATCACGACCTCGCCGATCGATCGCGCCAAACTCGCGATCGATCGCTGAAGGCTACTGCCTTCAGCCCTGCAACTCGCGATCGATCGCTGGTGGCGCCGATCGATCGCCGAGCTCTGCATATCCGATTTTTGGGCACTATTCACCCATCTCCTTCCCCAACCCAAACAAACTCATATATTCAAACATCAACCATACCAAATCACTACAAATCTTCCATAAACAACATCATACAACCATAAACCTAACACTCACCCAAAAATAACACCAACTCATACAAATCCATTTCAAAACCCTTCAAACCATTTCAAACTCAATTAAAATACTTCAAAACCAACAATGAGGTATCCATACCTCTTGGGGATCTCAAATCTCCCAATAAACTCCACAAAACCAGATTTTTGGAAGGGTTTCTCTCCACCCTTAAGCACAAAAACGAAATGGACAAAGGAAGGGTTTGGGAGGTGTTATTTGGGAAAGTTGAAAAGTGATAGTGAAATGTATGGTGGGGGTTTGGGGTAATAAAGTGGGTTAATTAATTAAAATGCATTCTACAATCACATGGTGTACAAAACAACCCAACATGATATTTTTAAAAGCATTAATCCAAAATGCACCAAATATCAATTAAACTCATGATTTCCAATTAATTGCTAACCATGGCAAATAAATCATGCTAATAACAATTTCCCCCAACATGCACAACATGCACCCTGAAATGCACCCCCGGGTCATACTTTCCATGTGACCATGCATTTCCACACATAAGTAAATCCAGCACATAATCAATTAATTACCATCATAATTAATCATATAAACACAATTAATGCCCAGTTGCAATTAATCATTTCGGGGATATCACAATACTCCCCTACTTATAAGATTTCGTCCTCGAAATCACATGCACTTACCCCTAAAGAAACTAAACATAATCACATACCAGAGAATAGTTCCGGGTAGTGCTGCACCATATGCCGCTCCGTCTCCCACGTAGCCTCCTCGACACCCCTGCGATCCCACTGAACCTTGATCATAGGTATCACTTTGTTCCGAAGTCTACGGTCTGCTCGATCCAGAATTCTGACAGGCCATTCCACAAAAGACACATCGGACTCTAACTGAACTTCGGAAGGCTGTAATACATGCGATGGATCCGGCTCATACTTCCGCAGCATCGATACATGAAACACATCATGTATACCAGATAAAGAAGGCGGCAGAGCTAGTCGGTAAGCTAAGGTGCCAATGCGCTACAAAATCTCGTACGGTCCAACATACCTCGGAGACAGTTTCCCGCGCATCCCAAATCGCACAACGCCTCTGAAAGGCGAGATCTTCAAAAAGACCTTATCTCCCAACTGAAATTCCAACGGTCTCCGCCGTTTATTCGCATAAGCTGCCTGTCTGTCCTGGGCTGCTTTCATTTTCTGCCTTATCATCTTTATCTTCTCTTCCATCTCCCGAATCAACTCCGGTCCTCCGACCGATTTGCGGTCCAAATCATCCCAACACAAGGGTGATCTACACCGTCTGCCATATAGAGCTTCAAAAGGAGCCATCTGAATACTCGCCTAGTAGCTGTTATTATAAGAAAACTCTACCAAAGGCACTGAATCTTACCAAGAAACATCGAACTCCAAAACTCAAGCTCTCAACATGTCCTCGAGCGTCTGAATAGTACGCTCGGTCTGGCCATCCGTCTGAGGATGATAAGCAGTGCTCAATCTAACTTCGGTTCCCAAGGCTGACTGAAGACCTTCCCAAAAATGAGATGTAAATCGCGGATCTCGATCCGACACTATGGAAATGGGGATTCCATGCAATCTCACCACATCTCAAATATACAACTGCGCCATCCTCAAAAAGGTGAAAGTCATGCTATAGGGGATGAAATGAGCTACCTTAGTCAATCGATCCACAATCACCCAAATAGCGTCGAAGCCTGAAGCACTCCTCGGCAGGTGAGTCACGAAGTCCATGGAAATGTGTTCCCACTTCCACTTCGGTATCTCCAAGCTTCTCAACTCGCCGCCAGGTCTCTGTCTCTCTGCCTTAACCTGCTGGCAGATCAAACACCTCTTAACAAAAGCGACAACATCACTCTTCATCCTTTTCCACCAAAACTGACCACGTAGATCTTTATACATCTTCTTTCCGCCTGGGTGGATGCTAAGTCTGCTACTATGAGCTCGCTCCAAGATCCCTCTACGCAACTCCGGCGTACTCGGAACCACCCAACGGTCACCCAATCTCAAAGATCCGTCATCGGCCACTCTGAATTTCGTTGGCTGACCAAGATGTACTAAAGATAACCACCTCTGAACCTCATCATCTGACCTCTGAGCTCTCCTGATGTTCTCATAGATATCTGGCTCAGCTAACAAGGTCGATACATACACAGGTGAAGCATCTATGTCGAAATCATAGCCCAGATGGCAATAGGAGGTCATCATAGCTGACAAATGGATGACGTCCTCAGCAGAACTCTTTACTTTCCGGCTCAAAGCATATGCTGTCAAATTAGCCTTCCCGGGATGGTACTCAATCTCACAATCATAGTCTTTGAGTAAGTCCATCCACCTCCTCTGTCTCATGTTCAGCTCTGCCTGAGTGAATAAGAACTTGAGGCTCTTGTGATCCGTGTAAATGGTAAACGAAGTACCATACAAATAATGTCTCCAAATCTTCAGGGCGAAGATGATAGCCGCCAGTTCCAAGTCATGGACTGGGTATCTCGTCTCATGCGGCTTCAACTGCCTCGATGCATAAGCTACCACATGCCTATCTTGCATCAGTACACACCCAAGGCCCTGAAGTGATGCATCGGTATACAAAACAAATCTGGAGTTCTCCGTAGGGATCACTAACACTGGCGCCGTCGTCAAACGGTGCTTCAACTCCTGGAAGCTCTCCTCACAAGCTTCTGACCAAAAGAAAGGTACTCCTTTCTGGGTCAACTGTGTCAACGGCTTGGCAATCTTCGAAAAGCCCTCGACGAAGCGTCGATAATATCCGGCCAAACCAAGGAAGCTCCGAATCTCAGGCACAGAAGTGGGGGCGGTCCCACTCCATCACAGCTTCGATCTTCCTGGGATCCACAGATATTCCACTGCTCGATATGACATGGCCCAAAAATACTACACTGCTCAACCAAAACTCACACTTACTGAGCTTGGCATACATGGTGATCTCGGAGAATCTGGAGCACTGTCCTCAAGTGTTTCACGTGCTCTTCCTCGCTCCGGGAATAGATGAGAATGTCGTCGATGAACACGATGACGAACTTGTCAAGATACGGCTGAAACACTCTGTTCATCAAGCTCATAAAGACCGCTGGAGCATTCGTCACACCGAACGGCATCACTAGGAACTCATAATGTCCATATCGAGTCTGAAACGCTGTCTTCTGTACATCTTCCTCTCTAACTCGAATCTGATGGTACCCGGACCTCAAATCAATCTTGCTATACAGTCTGGTACCTTGCAACTGGTCAAACAGATAATCAATCCTTGGGAGAGGATATTTGTTCTTTACTGTGGCTTTATTCAGTTGCCGATAATAGATGCACAACCGCATCGAACCGTCCTTCTTCTTCACAAAGAGAACCGGTGCGCCCCATGGCGATACGCTCGGGCGTATATATCCCTTGTCAAGGAGATCCTGCAATTGTTCCTTCAATTCCCTCAACTCCGCCGGTGCCATCCTGTAAGGTGCACGAGAGATAGCGGATGTCCCCGGTAACAACTCGATCCCAAACTCAACTTCCCTAGCCGGTGGGAATCCTGGGATCTCTTCTGGGAACACATCAGCAAACTCTGCTACCACTGGTACATCCTCAACTCTCAATTCCTTATTCTTCCCAGACGTGTCCACGACATAGATGAGATAGCCCGTGTGGCCACGTTCCAACAGCTGAGTCATCTTGATCTCTGAAATCAACGGACCGTTGCCATAAAAAGTCCACTGAACTCCCAAATCAGATCTGAACCTCACTGTTTTCTGCCGGCAATCTACCACTGCCTGATATCTGTTCAGAACATCAATGCCCAAGATGCAGTCGAAGTCCGACATACCCAACACAATCAAGTCTGTCTTCAACTCGTTGCCCTCAAAATAAATGAGGCAATCTGCCATGAACTGATCAGCAACGACATTTCTTCCAGTGGGTGTCGAGACAAGGAGAGGCGTGGGTAAAGAAGACGTGCGCATATGGTGTCTCTCCACAAAGCCAACAGATACAAAAGAGTGGGAGGCACCTGTATCTATCAAAATAAAAGCAGGGTACGTAAATAAATGACACGTACCGGCGATCACCTCCTCTCGGGCTGCCTGGGCCTGCTCTCTAGTCAGCGCATACACCTGTCCCTGGGGCGGTCCCACTGTCTGACCTCCCGATGGTCGAGGCCCAAACTGCTGCCTCTGGTGTACTGTCCTGTCATCAAACCTCGGCCTGTTGCCCTGAAACTCTGACTGTCCTCCCCGGGTGGGGCAATACCGAGAGATGTGGCCCATCTTGCCACAGCTATAACAGGCAGGGCACTTACTTGAAGAATGTGGCCCTCCACAATTGTCGCACCTCGGCTCTCCCGGCCTATTCCCTTGTGAAGACCCTCGATTGGCCGACCAATTCTTCTTGTTCTCCTGTTTCTGACCAAAGAACTTCTTTCCACCAAACGTGAAGATGAAGAGGCACCACGAGGTTTAAATGGCTCTCCCCGGGGCCTCAAGCTGTCATTAGTTTGCCTCTGTTGTGGTACTTGTGGTGGCACAGCACTAGGATAAGCTCCCACTCCAAGCTCGGCAAGCTCCGCTCTTGTGAGAGCATCATCAAAAGAAGTTTGGTTATTGGTGATAACCCGGTCATAGAGCTCCGGTCGCAACCCCTTCATAAAACTCCTCATCTTTGCGTGCCCATTGGTGGCAATGTGGGGAACATACCTCAGCAACGAAGAGTACCGCGTGGCATAGTCTGACACTGTCATGTTCCCCTGTTTCAAACTTGTAAACTCGTCCTCCTTTGTCTGTCTCGCCGCTGCGGAGAAGTACCGGTTCAGAAACCGGGTCCTGAAGAGTGTCCAATCGATCACAGTACCCAGTGCTCTTAGCTCCATTACAGTGCCCCTCCACCACATTAGAGGTTTCTTAGCTAACTGGAACTCCGCCAGCCTCAGCCACGCTGTAACAGCACAAGGAGCCGACACAAATATCTGCTCAAGTCTCTCCAGCCACTCCTCAGCTTCCTCCCCTGATTCTGTTCCCTCAAACCCGGGCGGGTGGTAAGACAGAAACTGAGTCAAGTTAATCTCACCGGGTAGTAATAACTGAGCCACTGGCTCCAAACCTACTGCTGATGGAGGTAGAGGGTTCACTTGTCCAACGCTAGCGTTCACGCTCCCAACATCGCCAACCTCTTCGTTAAGGTTCCCCGCATTCATAGCAGCCATGCTGTAACACAAAGGTTAACAACAATTCCAAAACAAATATACATGTTATGCCGTTAGATAACAGGAATGATAATAAGCATGTTAGTATAACAGAATATACATCAATATGCACCACATGCATAAACATGCCTCAAATGTAAGCACCTAGCCAATCATGCTAAGTCTACCCTTCACTCGTTCCCGGGTTCTCTAACCACTGCTCTGATACCACTAATGTAAGGACCCTAATCCTTAAGTGCGGATCAAAGGCATAATTAGAGCTAATATAAATGATCAGAGTAAATTAATCGTGTTGAGGCTATGAGCCTAAAAGTTACATGCCAAAATGAGGACTATCAATGGATTAATTACATTCCCCATCAAAAGAATGTTATCAATTATAGTTTTTACACTACTCCTAGAGTAGACACTATACAAAATAATCTTGTCCTTCATCTACCAAAAGTACTCTTCAAGCTCACGGTCTCAACCCGTCTTAGCCCCCTTCATATCATGCCAAAAGTACCTACAAGGATAACCCCCAAACATGAGCAATAATATCATTCATATTCAACACAATATGAATATAAATCGTAAATGCATAAAACACAATTAAAACACTTCCTGTTTTCCCATGCATTTCAAAACGCTTCCAGTTTGGTTGTCCCTGTACCATAACTCATGAGTATAATCAATAGATTATTTTTAATGGTCTAGACATGTCATGACACAATACCATCTCATCATTATCAAATACCGGTCACCATTCCCTAGTCTGTCCATCACAATGTATTTTAATGCCCCTCGCATATTTACATATAGGCGGCATAGAATAACCTCGCTTCAATGGACATGCGGTACTCCCACCCCTCGCCTCACATTGAGCGGCAAATATCCTTTCCTCGCCCTATATGATAACCACGCTCAAATGTGACATGCGGCACTCCCACCCCTCGCTTCACATTTAGTGGAACCAAAACAAATAGCGGCAAGCATTAAAATCATCAAGGGATGACCACGACTCATGGGATGTGCACCAATAATCATATGCATCTACAATCATCATGCATAATTCAACATGTATTCGCATCCACAATGCATAATCACATATATACTCGCATCCACAATGCATAAACAATGAGTATATTAGATACATGTACCGTTGGGTGCCCGTACATCCTCTACGTACCTTTCCAAAATGTAGGATGTGGTAGGACTTCAATTCCTTGGCTGTGTCGCGACCTGGGATGGTTCTACACATTCACACAAATCAATATTAGAACCAAATAATAGTCCAATACCAAAAATCCCAAAAAAATATCCAAAAACATCAATTTTGGTGTCTCGCGATCGATCGCCATATAGCCCCGATCGATCGCGAGACCACACTGCCTCGCCCAACAAAAAAATTCAATCCGCGATCGATCGCTGAGTTTGCGCCGATCGATCGCGACCTCGCCGATCGATCGCGCCAAACTCGTGATCGATCGCTGAAGGCTACTGCCTTCAGCCCTGCAACTCGCGATCGATCGCTGGTGGCGCCGATCGATCGCCGAGCTCTGCATATCCGATTTTTGGGCACTATTCACCCATCTCCTTCCCCAACCCAAACAAACTCATATATTCAAACATCAACCATACCAAATCACTACAAATCTTCCATAAACAACATCATACAACCATAAACCTAACACTCACCCAAAAATAACACCAACTCATACAAATCCATTTCAAAACCCTTCAAACCATTTCAAACTCAATTAAAATACTTCAAAACCAACAATGAGGTATCCATACCTCTTGGGGATCTCAAATCTCCCAATAAACTCCACAAAACCAGATTTTTGGAAGGGTTTCTCTCCACCCTTAAGCACAAAAACGAAAATGGACAAATGAAGGGTTTGGGAGGTGTTATTTGGGAAAGTTGAAAAGTGATAGTGAAATGTATGGTGGGGGTTTGGGGTAATAAAGTGGGTTAATTAATTAAAATGCATTCTACAATCCCATGGTGTACAAAACACCCCAACATGATATTTTTAAAAGCATTAATCCAAAATGCACCAAATATAAATTAAACTCATGATTTCCAATTAATTGCTAACCATGGCAAATAAATCATGCTAATAACAATTTTCCCCAACATGCACAACATGCACCCTGAAATGCACCCCCGGGGTCATACTTTCCATGTGACCATGCATTTCCACACATAAGTAAATCCAGCACATAATCAATTAATTACCATCATAATTAATCATATAAACACAATTAATGCCCAGTTGCAATTAATCATTTCGGGGATATCACAATTTGTGAGCAGTAGGAATTGCAAGAGAACATCATTGAGTCTGTTCGGTCTCAGGCAGATGGAGAAAGAGTCCCTTCGGGATTTTTTGAAGAGATTCAATCAAGCATGCCTTGATGTTCCACATGTTACGTCCGAAATACTAGCCAGCGCTTTCACTCAAGGGCTAAGGGAAGGGGACATGTTCAGATCATTAGCGAAGAAGCCACCATCAGATTATGACGAGTTGCTGGGACGAGCCTCTAAATACGTTAATTTATAAGAAGCTCAGAGAATGAAACAGAAGAAAGAAGCAAAAAATGGTGGTGAAATCAGTAGGAAAGATAGGCCAATGGAGCAGCCTAAAAGGAATTTTGATCAATACCTTCCGATGAGATCTCATCGGGAGGTAGCCATTAATTAAATTATGCCGAAGAGGGGTTGAGGAGGACCTTACAAAAGAGGGTTGTTCCGAGGAGGAAACATTATAGGAGAGAACATCCAAGGAGGAAGAATGGGTATAAGGCAAGGAAGTAACGATGATCTGAGGAACAATGCCCCTTTTCCTCGGAATAATGCTAATCGTGGAAGAAGGACACCTCAGCCAGTTCCTTGGGCAGTGCGGGGGGAAAGATTAGAAGGAGGAAATCAAGTCCTTGGAGAAAGGACCTTGAGCAAATTTCCTAACCGAGGAACTATACATATGATTTCTGGAGGAATATCATGTGGAGATTCAAACCAAGCAAGAAAAAGCTATGTTTGAAGGCTCAAAGTATTATCCATCGATCCAAATCGTGCGCCTGAAGGTCCTTCTATAGCCTTCGGACCTGCAGACTTACAGGGGATTTATTTTACCCATGAGGATGCATTGGTTATCTCTGCCACAGTACGCCAATTATAACGTACAAAGAATCTTCGTGGATACAGGCAGCTCTGCAGATGTACTCTTCCTTAATACTTTAAAACAGATGGAATTGGGAAGTATAGCTGTGCAGAAAGTGAATACTTCTTTACATGGGTTTACTGGGGAGGTCATAAGCCCAATAGGACAGGTGTCCTTACCCGTCACTCTAGGTGAAGAATCAAAGATAAAAATGAAGATGACCACTTTACTCATAGTTGATGCACCTTCCTCTTACAATATAATACTGGGTCATCCAGCGTTAGCAGCTTTTGAAGCAGTTGCTTCTACTTACCACTTAAAGGTAAACTTTCCAGTAAGAGAGGAGGTTGGACAAGTAAGGGGGAGTCAGAGTTCATCGAGGAAATGTTACGTGCAAGAGAAAGGGAAGAAAAGAGAAGAATGTGAACGAGGAGACAGTAGTAAAAGGAAACGCGAGCAGCTGGAGGCTGAGGAACGGATAGTTCCCGAAGAAGAATTTCTTAGCATCGAGCTAGGTCATCATGCTAAAACTACCCGAGTAGGATCCAAATTGGATCCGGAATTACGGAGGAGGGTGATTGACTGTTTGATTCATAATGTGGATGTGTTTGCTTGGAGTACTTCTGATTTAGTCGGAGTAAAGCCCGAGATTGTTGAGCATCATCTCAATGTTGACCCCAGTGTTCGGGCAATTAAGCAGAAGAGAAGGCATTTCGGACCCGAGAAGGATGCCGTCATCGCTAAACAAATAGAGGAGTTACTGAAAGCGGGCCACATACGGGAGATTAGTTTCCCTACATGGCTCTCAAATGTGGTTTTAGTACCTAAGGCAGGAGACAAATGGAGGATGTGTGTAGATTTCCGGGACGTGAACAAGGCATGTCCCAAAGATTGTTATCCATTACCGAGGATAGATCAATTAGTGGATTCTACTGTAGGACACTAGTTGTTGTGTCTTATGGATGTTTATCAGGGATATCATCAAATCTCCTTAGCGCAAGAAGATCAATCCAAGGTTAGCTTTGTCATAGCAGGAGGAACTTTCTGCTATCTGGTAATGCCCTTCGGGTTAAAAAATGTTGGGGCCACTTATCAAAGATTGATGGATAAGATGTTCAAAGATCAGATAGGGCGGAATGTGGAAGTATATGTAGACGATGTCTTGATTAAGAGCAAGAAGGCACGAAATCTGATCGAAGATATGGAGGAAGTCTTCGCCACTTTAAGAAGGTTTGGCATGATTAAATCCTGCCAAATGTACCTTCGGAATTCACAGTGGAGTACATGGTAACAGAGAGGGGCGTGGAAGCCAACCCCGAGAAGATCCGGGCAATCCAGGAGATGAATCCTCCTAGAACATTGAATGAGGTACAAAGGTTAGCAGGGAGAATAGCGGCGCTTAGTCGATTAATATCGCGCTCGGCTGATAGGAGTATGCCCTTTTTTAAAGTATTAAGGCGAGGAGTGCGATTCGAGTGGGATGATCGATGTCAGAAAGCCTTCGATGACTTAAAAGAGTATCTAGCTCAATACCATTGACGAATAAACATGATCATAAAGAAACACTCCTCGTCTATTTGTCGGTGACCGAGGAGGTGATCAGTTTAGTGTTAATTCAAGAGAGGTTAGGGCAGCAACAGCCGGTGTACTATGTCAGCCGAGCTTTGTAAGGGGCCTAACAGAGATACCCTGAAATTGAAAAATTAGCATTGGCTCTAGTCACCACTATGAGAAGGCTTAGGCCATACTTTTTATCTCATCCTATCATGGTGGTGACGAGTACTCCCTTGGGAAGGCTCCTGTCCAAAGCAGAAATTTCAGGGCGGATGGTGAAATGGGCCACTGAATTGAGTGAATTCGATATTTCTTATCAGCCTCGAACTGCCATCAAGGCTCAGGCCTTGTCAGATTTCCTGGTAGAGGTGACTCATACTACTGAAGAAAAAGATTGGAACTTGTTTGTAAGAGATCCTTGATGTGGCGCCCCAAATGTCACCACACAAACAGACAATTTATGACATCATTTGTATAAAATTTTTGGCATAATCTCCCCGTAATTTGGACCTCTCAACAACACACAACTTGAAAGATATAAGTCCACACATTATATGACGTCTACTTAACTTCAATATGACATCACTCACATGCACCGACTCAGAACAACAAAATGATAGCGTAATACATACATGTCATATACAGATATCAACCAGCTCATAGGCGAGCCACAACTACTTTAAATACAAGGATTTATACATCTCACACTTAACAACTCCTAGTCATGTCCCCAACTCTATCATCTAGGCTTGATACCTGTTTCAACAGAAACAGCCCCCAAAATGAGTGAGCACACACCAGCATATTAACAGCATAAACAGACAGTATTCTAGGGACAGTATAACATGTTGTACGATAATAGAAATACTCACTGAAATCAATAACAACAATACGAAGATGTCTTGACTGTTTCTGTAACTCAATTCCTCAACATCAAATCAAAATTCATCAATCATCACCTTATTCATATCACATCTGATATACAAATCGATATAGTGGTAACATCGAGCCAACTATACCACATCGTCGCATAATAATTGCGACCCATCGTATAAATCGATATAGTGGCAACTCCAAGCCTACTATACCCCATCGTCGCATCATCATTTGCGACCCATCATATATAATTGATATAGTGGCAACACCAAGCCTACTATACCCCATCGTCGCATCATCATTTGCGACCCATCGTATATAATCGATATAGTGGCAACACCAAGCCTACTATACCCCATCGTTGCTCCCCTACTATTGCGACACAATCAACAACAACAATAATAATAATAACACGTCGTTCATTCCAGCGACCCTCAACAGCATCGTTCATTTACATCATTGATATATCATAATCAACATCAAGATGAATATCAATACATGCTCGTATGTTAACACGTACCTAATAGTCGATAAGTAAGATTAGACTATTCTTGACGTCCCGAGGCTCGTGAAGTATCTATAGCAAGTTTAACAATTCAAGATCAGTTCATTACAATAACCTCAACGTATAGATATAGCCTCTAATCACATTTCACGAACCTTGATTCATAATTAAATCATCTAAATGATGAAACAACATCAATTATGCTTTTCACCTGAAATTATAAGTTCCAATATATGTACTACACAACAATAATTCATTTAGAATTATTTCCCCCAAATATCAAAATCTGTTAATTATTCACTAATTCAAAACTCGATCATTTAGCCGTTTCGACTACAACTAAACGTGCCGGTGTATTTTAAATTCAACAATAGTTAATAATACACCATTTATAACTACCACTATATAAATTGGCTAAATAAAAACTAACACCAAAATACAAAATATTAATGTCAGACAATAGCTCTCACCTCACTGATTCCGAATATATAATTGATTTCACCAAACCCTGAACAGATCAACGGTAGCAATTTTATTTGTAATTGTTGAAACCCTCGTCTCTCGCTTCTGTTGCTCTCATATTCTTTCTGTTTTTCATTCTCAATTCACACGTTTAGACATATATATATATATATATATATATATATAATATATTATATTCACATAGAATCATCTATCCTTATCTTGATATTATTAATTATATAATAGTAAATCGACACGCATTACGATGCAGATAAATTCGTTTATTCCAGTTGTCTTTTACCGTAGCCAACTATATTTCAGCTAATCTTGTCAACATGAAAGTTGTAGCTCTTTTTTTTATCTTCACGTGGCCTATTGAATCGCCTAATTTCGACATCATAATAAAAAGTTACGACCAAAATTTTAAATCATATGAGAATAAATAACTTATTCAGGGTACATTATCCATCTACTATTCCATTGGATCCATGCTTCTGTCATAATAATCAATTATAAATGTTATGGCTTTCTCAGGCATCACACTTGACCTCCTTCATTTCCTCTTTCAGCCCCTTTGAAGAAACCAAATCTTCTTCATCTTCAGTGGTTCTCTCTGGCTGGAGCGGAGTCATAAATTGCTTCATGACTTCCCCCATAGTTCTGGCAATTACTTCAGCTAATTTGTGGGGTCCTGTTACTTAATCCGTTATGTATCCAACACACTGATTAATAATTTTTCTATGTCAATTTTTGTAACATTTACAAAACCATGACATAATTTACATCATATGTACATAAGAACAACCTACAGAAGTTCAACTCCTAAGCAGTGGTTCAGTTCGCAGCAGAAATTGACTCACAATCCCGTCCTCCCACGTCTATGAGTTCCTATAGAAACAATGACACAACATGAGTATTGATAGTCAAACATCTCAGTTCTATATCAATAAGAAACATAATACGATAAATCACTATCGTAAAATATCAACTGCGATTGTTCTGTACCATGCATCATAAAATGCAAATATATCATGACATGTCTCATCCATCATCCTGTTATAACGGGACATATATGATATGCATATCTCAGCTTAATATGTCAGTGGAACATACTCACATCTTCTTATTAGCATCACATATCATATTTCTATCATCACACATTATAACAGCCAAAACATATACTCAACCAGAGCATACCTCTCATGCCAAAGCATATGCTCAACAATAGCATACCTCTCGTGGCCTCAATCTCAACAACATGCATGCATACCACCATGAATTTATACTCATATGATATCATCCATAATATAATACAATCTCAAAATATAGAAGTAACATCACATCAATCAGTAATAAATACTCGTACGTCAACACGTACCTGTCGTGCGATACAATATATATAAAGTCAGGCGTCAATGTTTAACCGCCTCTCTGTCCTGTCCACTGTGATGATGTTACATGAATACCAACAATGTATCATGTTATAATAGGCTTCACAATCAAATTCCACAAAAATATCACATTTTTCAAAATGTTTACCCTAGCGATCGATCGCCAGAAACACGCGATCAATCGCCAAAACTTTCTGGCCAACAGCGTTCGATCTCTATGTTTCATGCGATCGATCGCTTCCTAGCGATCGATCGGTACGACTAAGCGATCGATCGCTAAACACACCGCATCTCTTGTGTTTAGACTTAAGCGATCAATCGTCGCATATGTAGCGATCGATCGCTATGCTCTGTTTTCTTAGAACATGGCGATTTTGAGCTTCTTTTCATGGTGCAACTCTTCCAACTCAATTTCTTCTACTCAAACATTAAAAACATACAATATTATCATATGAGTAAAGTTCCTTAACTAAACACCTCAATTCATTATATGAAATCATATTTGAATTCAAGAATTTCCACTGCATATGCTTATTTCCAACTCAACTTACAAACCCATACATACAAAGCTCATAAAGCACATACACATAACCATTACCCACTAGAATTCACTTCTAGTTCACAAGCTTTGTGATTCCAAGCTTAAGTACAAGACAAGAATGCAAGAGCAAGCAAGGGGTTGAGAGGAGCTTGTGTAGAGATTTTGAGGTAAAATTGGTGAACTATGTTTTTTAAATCTGATTTTGGGCTAACATATTAACCTTCAACATGAAACTCAAATGCATAAAACATGCAACTCACATGCATATTCAAATGCTAAACCAAATGACTCTCACATGCCATCAAATGTCAAGCCAAATGCATGTCAATTTGTTATTCAACTACATGTAAC
Source organism: Haberlea rhodopensis (assembly GCA_907163345.1). Taxonomy (NCBI): domain Eukaryota; kingdom Viridiplantae; phylum Streptophyta; class Magnoliopsida; order Lamiales; family Gesneriaceae; genus Haberlea; species Haberlea rhodopensis. The sequence continues at coordinate 19,098,617 of CAJQUN010000001.1, read as the reverse complement.
TCTAGTTGTCTTGCTACATGTTCAACAACCATGTATATCAATTCATTATTTCCCTTCTTGTTTCCAACTATGTTTACTTGCATGCACCTTATTCATTTCATCATATAAATTACTAACACTTGGTTCCGAACCCGAGTCCATATCATACCGTAATTATCACATAATTACGCCACAACCATATCATACATGTATAAGTCATCTCGAGGCATTACATAATTGCTCCATAGGCATTCCCCCAGTATGAAATTCCTAAGAAACATTTTGAGATGATTCCACATCATCTCCTCCTCCTCCTCCTTTGTGCACCGGGGACGAATATAAATGGGGTTTTGGTATATTCCCCCTTGAACCTTGCCCACGACATTTGCTTCTAACCATATTTCCTTTCTTTGTTCTATGCAAAAAAATTCTGTTTTCTTCAACGTCTTTGCCAAAAAATTCCCACAGACGGTGCCAATGATGTGGTTCGTTATCTTTCGTGTTCGGTAAAACTAAGTGTTTGTGAATATAAACAAAAAACACCACAATTTTTACGTGGAAAACACTCAATGATGAAGGAAAAACCACGGGACTTGTTCAGTATAAATTATTTTCTATAAAAAATGGATTTGTTACCGGACTTTGACACCAAACACGAATATCAAACTTCTAAATAATAATATCAAAAAAAAAAAAGAGTAATGACCGAACAGACTAAATATGCTCTCTTCAGAGTCTTTTCTTGCGTCAAAAGTCCAACCTCTTCCAATGAGACCATAAGTGTGTATTTATAGGGCTGATCCCGGTTGTTAGCTCACGGGAAATCCGAAACACGACCTCTTCTGATCATGGCGTTATTGGGGCAAGCGTGTCCGAGAAATCTGCGCTCCATTATTGCATATTTATCTACGCCGGTTGATTTGTTAGTTACGTCCGAGTCTTCCGCTATTCTTTGACCAGTATACCGAGCATAGTTTGATTGTGTTCGGATACATTGTGCTCAGATACCTCTGTTCGGATATATTGTGCTCAGATACCTCTGTTCGATACTTACAGGGGATTTTACCCGAGAAAACTAATATGTCTTATGACATCAATATTATATGGATATTATATTTATGAAATTCCTTTCATTCCATTTGGTTCAATTCCCAGTTATTTCATTCATGTATACTAACTGAAGTAACATCATATATATATATATATAACCCTTGAATTCTATGACTATCCAGATCCTTATATCCATAAATAAAATAGAAATTGCCAACTTAATTAGTAAACTATCTTTGTAAGTTAACTATTCTATGAAATGCCTTCTGTTTCGGATGGCATATAATAATGGCGGGTATCTCTTTTTTCAAGAATCTCTAAATATAATATATTTAATCTGTTAAATGTCTTTGTCATCGCTTGTTTTGTTTTTTTCAATATCTAATCCAAATCACATTACCAACAAGCAAGAACAATCACACCTTTTTAAATGAAATAATATATATCTGTTGTAAAAATAATATATATTTTCACATTTTTTTACGTAATTAATTCATTTAGATTTCTTAATTGGCATCCTGTGTAATTTATTTGCATATATGGATTATAAAAAATCAGTATCCATACGTAGTTTTCGTGGTCCATTTTCAAAATGTTGAAAGTAGAATCTCTCTTATTTTAAATCTGATTTTGTAGTTGGTCAAATAAGTTAATTGAAACTTCATCAAAAAAAAAATTTAATTAATTAATTGAACCGTTAAGAAATCGAAATGTGTTATGCGAGAAAATATAAAATAATGAAATAAATTAAACATGATTTGTCTTTGCCAGTGCTGGCTTTCCTTGTTTCGTTGATATGGTGAAAATCTTCAACTACCTTGGATTTTTATAGCAATTTGTGAATTTAAAATTGTAAATGAGGTGAATGGTTGGGTTTTTTAATAATATAACCTAATTTTAAAAAATATTTGTCAAAATAACCTGAAATAAAAAAATTTCACTAAACTGACCCAAAACGTCAACTGGGTTGACGTCTTTTACTGAAGACGTCAATCCAGTTGGCGTGTCCAACAGTTGGTGTGTCCAACATTAGAAGTTGGACACGTCAACTTTATTGGCGTGTCTTGTTTAATACTTATCTTTTTTTTTTGTAAAATGCATAAACCGTTAATACAAAATACTTCATATATTCAATGCATTAAAATGCTCTCCCTGTATAAATGATGGCTTTGAATACTATTGAAATTGAGGTCATTGAATTCAACAATAGAAGAACACAAATACCACATATAGTTCCATTTCAAACCAACGAACGGATGCAGCATCCCCGTAAAGATACATTATTCTAATTATTTCAAATTTATCTTTTTCGAATATGATAATAAAAAAATGTTTAATTAAAATCTGAAAACTATGAACATGATTTTTGTAATTTATCTGACATATTTTTATATTGATTTTTTTTATTTTAAATTGTTTGTTTTTTTATAAACAAAAAGAGAGAGAAAAAAAAAAGATAAGTGTTAAAGTCGGTGTGTCCAACTCTAATGTTGGACACGCCGACTGGATTGGCGTCTTCAGTAAAAAATGACAATCTAGTTGACGTTTTGAGTTAGTTTGGTGATTTTTTTTTTTATTTCAGGTTATTTTGAAATACTTTTTAAAATTAGGTTATATATTATTAAAAAACCCTGAATGGTTTACATTATAATATCTTTTTTTTATATTTAGAAATCTTCATTTTTTAATTAAATTTATAATCATATCATTTCTTACAACTAAAATATCCCGCACGCATTTAGGGTCTTAATTTTCCAGGTTTTTTTAATCTTATTTTTTTCAAAAGATAATTAATAACTCCCTCATCGATACCTACAAATCTTTGATCGGCTATAATTTTGAATAAATTTCACGATGTATTGAATATCTTTTATTCATATAAATAATTATTAACTTTTTTGTTTTATATATGAATTACAAAATAAACTTTATATGACATTCATATATGTTATTACTGATATATAATCTATGGACGGTTAAACATAATCCTTCGTGATGCAACCAATAAATAGTATTACCCAAAATAAGTTGTCCGGGTAATCTGACAACAATCGAATCCGGGTAATCGAACAAAACTCAAATATCGGGGTAGTCGGTCAGTACTCGAACGATCCAGCATGTAAACTTAATGGGTTCTAACCAATGCCGGGGCACTAGGTGTCCGACAACACTCTAATACTCAAGTCAGTAATTGTCGGATTAAAGCCTAAAAATCAGAACAGTTGAATAATAAATAGAGAGCGCTTATCTTAAATAATGAAGCGCCACCATATTTGTAGATTTGCACCTGTGGATATGTTTAAATGTAATGGACTTAACACTAGATCTCAATAAATAATTAAATAAACATATAGCACATTGGATTAATAAATATAAATCGGACTGATAATAAAATTGAGCTATAACTTATCACTTAAATTAGTTGAACTTACCAAAATGACATTAATTGATATAAATAATTTTTTTCCTCTTGCAAAGTAATGTAAAAGGATTTGTAGTTCAGTCGTCACTCTCTTTTTTTCATTTTAAAATTATAAGGTAATTTATTCAGACTTCAGGCATATGCACGCAAGTGAAGATATTATAACCTAATTAGGCTCTAATAAATTCATGGTCCTATAAAATATAGATTTTTTCAACAGTAGTCCCAAACTTTTAGGACTAATCAAATATAGGCACACAAAAATTATTTTTAATCAAAAATAGTACCAGAAAGGTTTTTAACAAATTTAGTCCAACATAAATTTCTTTTTTTAACAAAATTTATCCAATAATTGAATATGAGGTTTTGATATCAATTTTTTGATTAAAAACAAAAGTTTGAGACTATTTTTTTATTACAAAAAATTTCTATATATTTGATTAGTCATAAATGATCGAGAGTAGTATTGCAAAAACCCATATTCTATGAAACCATTTTTTAAATTTACCCATTTTCCAAATTTGAAGATTTGAGAATAAACATGATCACGGTTCGTGAACCGCCGGTTAGACAGTTTAAAAAAGCTCGACCAGAACCTCAACCTTCGTAGACGGATTCGGTTACGGTTCGTGAACCGCCAGTTACGGTTCTGGTTACGGTTAAACTCTAGTTACGGTTACGGTTCGACCCTTATATTTTTTAAAATATTTGAAAGTAAAATTTTAATTCAAAAATTAAAAAATGATTAAACACAAACTTTAAACAAAAATAAAATTAAAATTGAATTAGGTATGAAACCTTTATAATTTTGGTACTATAACACATGAAATTTGTATGAAATATTTACAGTTTTGGTACTAATTACACGCGATATTAGTATTAAACATCTACAATTATGGTACTAATTACATATAAAATTGGTATGAAACCTATACAACTTTGGTCTAATACAAATGACATTGGTATTGAAACATTTACAATTATTGTACTAATTACATATGAAATTGGTATGAAACGTATACAATTACATATGAACTTGGTATGAAACATTTACAAATTTGGTACTAATTACAATGATATTGATATGAAATATTTACAATTATGGTACTAATTATATATGAAATTGGTATGAAACCTATACAACTTGGTACTTGTTGAGCCTTAAACACATGGTTGAGTTTAATGCTTAATTTATCTCCGAATTATTTATGAGTTTTGATGATCAACAAAACTTGTGTTTGTTATACTAATGTGTCCACTTAGTGTACATGTTTAGATTATTGAAATGGATTGGTTGAAGGAAATCAATTGTGCAAGGCATAGGGCAGATCGCCCCAGGTGATGGTGACCATCGCCCCAGGCGATGACAACCACTCGAGACTTCGCCCCGCACATCGGCCAAAGCGACGCCGAGGCCCGCGCGCAGGGCGAGTTTGCCTGAGGCGATGCTTGGAACGTTTGAGGCAATGAAGACTTCGCCTGAGGCGATGAACATTTATGAGCAACCGAAGCTACAACATTATTTTTTGGGAACGATCGCCTGAGGCGATCAGTACATCGTCTGAGGCGATCTGTGCAATTTGGTGACCGTTGGGGCGCGATGATGGTGATCGCCCGAGGCGATGCCCGAGGCGATCTTGGAGTGATTCAAGCCTTAAGTGTAGCAACGGCTAGTAGGAGCCTTGGGGGCCTTTAACACTATAAATATGGATGTTTTGGAGCATTTTGAAGACAAGAAACAAGAGTATAAACTACAAGAAATTGGTGTTCAATCAAATTCTATCTAGCATTGCAAACTTCATACATTTGTGTTGTATTGGAGTTTGTGATTCACTTCTTGTGAGAGAGTTATTGTGTTCTTCATGTTGTTACACAGTGAATGTGTTAATTGATTCATTATAAGGTCCTCCAACACCGACGCAAGTTGGAAATTGTATAAGACATCAACAAGTGAAGTTGGTGCAAGTGTGTGGCTATCCTTGGAGCCCTTAAGGCCGAGAAGACTCGTGAAGAGTATGGGTAACTCGGGAAGAGTTGTGTGTGGCTATCCTTGAAGCTCTTAAGGTCAAGAAGACTCGTGAAGAGTGTGTTGCTCGTGAAGAATTGTTTTACTCGGGAAGAATGTGTAGTGGCTAACTTGGAGCCCTTAAGGCCAAGATCAAATTGTTCTAGTGGAACCTCGGTTAAACGTTTCTAACCGGGAAGAGGAGATGTAGGCGATTCATCGCCGAACTTCTATAACAAATTCTCTTGTTCTTTATTGCTTTATTTGATTTACGCATTTATTTATTTCTTCATTTTGTTTATTTGTCGATTGACATCAAGTCTTCCGCAGCGCAAATTCGACTAATTTGCAAATTCATTTTAAAAAGCTAAAGTAGCTAAGGAACCTCATTCACCCCCTCTTCGGTTCCAACAAGTGGTATCAGAGCCATTTGATTTTTGTTTTAAATCAAATTTTTTTTATGGCTAATCTAGCAAATGAGTTTGCTCAAGGTCAACCGACAAAATCGACCTCCGCTCTTCACGGGAGATAACTACGGTTATTGGAAGAATAGAATTTCTCTATACATCCGATCCGTAGATTATGACCTATGGAAGATTATTATGAAAGGTCCACATATTCCTTTGATGGAAGTTGGGGGAATAAGTATTCCCAAAGAAATGGACGATTTTACAAGAGCGGATATGATTTTAATTTCTCAAAATGCTAAAGCTATTAATATTTTACATTGTGCTTTAGATATGAAGGAGTACAACTGTATCCCGATGTGCTCAACCGCAAAGGAAATATGGGGCAAATTGCAAATTTGTCATGAGGGCACAAATCAAGTGAAGGAGACAAAGATTGATCTATTGCAACTCAAGTATGAGACATTTGAGATGGAATTCGGAGAAGACGTTGACTCGATGTTTAGAAGGCTCACCCAAATCATAAATGAGCTTGCCCAACTTGGTGAGAAGTATCATCCAAAGCAAATATGGAGAAGAGAACTTAGAGCCTTACCACAAGAATGGGATGCCAAGAGGACGGCCATCATCGAATCCAACAAAGAAGAAAGTGCATCATATGATCTTGATGAACTTCATGGTACCTTGGTGACCCATGAGCTTGAAGTGTCAACACGGAAGGATTAAAGGAGGATGATAGATCCATAAGAAAAGGGATAGCCTTGGTCGGGGAGGAAAGATCAATCCGATGATGAAGATGATGAAGAGATGATCTTGTTCACAAGAAAGTTCAAGAAATTCTTCAACAAATACAACAAGCCAAAGACCTCCGGTGCTATCAAACATGATTCCAAACAAGAGGTAACATGTTATAATTGTCAATATAAAGGTCATTATGCTAATGAATGTCCTAGGAAGAAGAATGAGGATAAAGGGAAGAAGAAAGCTCTAGTAGCCACATGAAATGATAGTGACTCCGATGAAGAAGGAGCAACAAACCTTTGTCTCATGGCCAAAGATGATGCAAATGATGAAGAAGAGGAAAGCGACGATGAGGTACCATCTTTTAATGAATTATTAGATTCCTATCATGAGCTTATTGATCTTCTTGGCAAAACCAAGATGAGTAACAAATTACTCAAACTTGAGGTAGCCAAGAGAGATGAAGAAAACAATTCATTGAAAAATTAATTAAGCTCTTTGAAGAAATCTTTGTGTAAGTTTAGTGATAGTAGTTTAAAGATGAATGAATTGCTTGGCTTGCAACGTTGTAGCTTGATAAAGCCGGACTAGGCTTTTCAAGCAAATCTAAAACATTTTCAAGCTTGTTGGCTAAAGCTAAGCACAATTCTCCTACTTGCACTTATTGTTGTAAAGATGGTCATACAAAGAATAATTGTACATTTGCTAAAATCCAATACCAACCTAACAAGAGGTGGAAATGGATTCCAAAGGCATCGATGAAAGATAACCCACAAGGACCCAAAAATCAAATGGGTACCAAAGAATCCCAAATCAAAAATTTGTTTTGTAGGAACAACAAAGGGATTGAGGATGAAGGCACTAGCACATCAAGGGAGGAAATTATCTTATGCACCACAATAGAAGAATTGCGGGGTGTAGGACCAATGACAAGAACGTGCTCTTGTCATCAAAAGTAAATTATAATTGTGCATTTAAAAAGAGCAATTCAAAATTTTATTGGCACAAATTAATTGTGACCAATAAATAATGAAGCTCAATATCCATTGATAGTAAAATGCATTTCCCCTTAGCACATGCACATATAAATTGTTTTGATGCATGATTTATGCTTATTTCTTTATAGCAATTATCTTGATATGCCTTGAGTTCAAATTTGAATATGCAATGTGAAAATGTGCAATTAAATGTGATTATACATGCTTTAAGTGTTTAAATGCTCTATCTTGGATCATAGAAATATGGCCTAAGAATTTAATGTATTGTTTCTATGGCCTCAATGATTCTATTCTCATTATCTTATCAAATGTTTATAATGATGCATTGATAATTTTAATGTCTATTGGGCATGAGTGCATGAACATATGCACACTTTGCAATATTTAGAATTCATTGTTGATTGCCTTAAACGCATGTTTGTTTTTCCTCTCAATGATTTAATCTTTTGCTTGTTATGACTATTACATGCTTATTGAGGAACATGTGTAAATTGGTAGACTATGAATGTGTGTCAACATATAATTATGGTATGTTTATTTGAACTTTGTGCTTTTTGATTATCACAAAAAGGGGGAGAATTTTGTGATAAACTTGGAGCTTTAGTTATGCATGGTTTGAGGGGGAGAGCTTTTTATGCTTTACTTGGTATAACTTGTATATGCTATGCATTTGTTAAGGGGGAGTCATGTTTACTCATATTTCATGCATATTACATATTCAAGTTTATCAAGTTTTGTGATCATCAAAAGGGGGGAGATTGTTGAGCCTTAAACGCATGGTTGAGTTTAATGCTTAATTTATCTCCGAATTATTTATGAGTTTTGATGATCAACCAAAATTGTGTTTGTTATACTAATGTGTCCACTTAGTGTACAGGTTTAGATGATTGAAATGGATTGGTTGAAAGAAATCAATTGTGCAAGGCATAGGGCAGATCGCCCCAAGCGATGGTGACCATCGCCCCAGGCGATGACAACCACTCGAGACTTCGCCCCGCATATTGACTGAAGCGACGCCGATGCCCGCACGCAGGGCGAGTTCGCCTGAGGCGATGGCTTGATCGCCTGAGGCGATCCCTGTAACATTTGAGGCGATGAAGTCTTCGCCTGAGGCGATGAACATTCTGAGCAACCGAAGCTACGGCATTATTTTTTGGGAACGATCGCCTGAGGCGACCAGTACATCGCCTGAGGCGATCTGTGCAATTTGGTGACTGTTGGGGCGCGGCGATGGTGATCGCCCGAGGCGATGTCCGAGGCGATCTTGGAGTGATTCAAGCCTTAAGTGTAGCAAAGGCTAGTAGGAGCCCTGGTGACTTCAACACTATAAATATGGATGCTTTGGAGCATTTTGAAGACAAGAAACAAGAGTATAAACTACAAGAAAGTGGTGTTCAATCAAATTCTATCTAGCATTGCAAACTTCATACATTTGTGTTGTATTAGAGTTTGTGACTCACTTCTTGTGAGAGAGTTATTGTGTTCTTCGTGTTGTTACACCGTGAATGTGTTAATTGATTCATTATAAGGTCCTCCAACACCGACGCAAGTTGGAAATTGTATAAGACATCAACAAGTGAAGTTGGTGCAAGTGTGTGGCTATCCTTGGAGCCCTTAAGGCCTAGAAGACTCGTGAAGAGTGTGGGTAACTCGGGAAGAGTTTTGTGTGGCTATCCTTGGAGCTCTTAAGACCAAGAAGACTCGTGAAGAGTGTGTTCTCGTGAAGAGCTGTTTTACTTGGGAAGAGTGTGTAGTGGCTAACTTGGAGCCCTTAAGGCTAATATCAAGATTGTTCTAGTGGAACCTCGGTTAAACGTTTTCTAACCAGGAAGATGGGACGTAGGCGATTCATCGCCGAACTTCTATAACAAATTCTCTTGTTCTTTATTGCTTTATTTGATTTACGCATTTATTTATTTCTTCATTTTGTTTATTTGTCGATTGTCATCAAGTCTTCCACAGCGCAAATTCGACTATTTTTGCAAATTCATTTTAAAACGCTAAAGTAGCCAAGGAACCTCATTCACCCCCCTCTCCTGTTCCAACAGTACTAATTACAAATGATATTGATATGAAATATTTACAATTATGGTACTAATTACATATGAAATTGGTATGAAACATATACAACTTTGGTCTAATTACAAATGAAATTGGTATTGAAACATTTACAGTTATTGTACTAATTACATATGAAATTGACATGAAACCTATACAACTTTAATACTTATTACATATGAACTTGGTATGAAACATTTACAATTTGGTTACTAATTACACATGATATTGGCATGAAACATTTACAATTCTGGTATTAATTACATATGAAATTGATATGAAACATATACAATTTGTACTAATTACAAATGATATTGATATGAAACATATGGTATTAATTACATATGAAATTGGTATGAAACATTTACAATTATTGTACTAATTACATATGAAATTGGTATGAAACATATACGACTTTGATACTTATTACATATGAACTTGGTATGAAACCTTTACAATTTTGGTACTAATTACACATGATATTGGTATGAAATATTTACAATTATGGTACTAATTACATATGAAATTGGTATGAAACATATACAACTTTGGCACTAATTACAAATGATTGATATGAAACATTACAATTATGGTACTAATTACATATGAAATTGGTATGAAACATATACAACTTTAGTAAAATTACAAATGAAATTGGTATTGAAACAGATATAATTATTGTACTAATTACATATGAAATTGGTATGAAACATATACAACTTTGGTACTTATTACATATGAACTTGGTATGAAACATTTACAATTTTGGTACTAATTACACATGTTATTAGTATGAAACATTTACAATTATGATATTAATTACATATGAAATTTGTATGAAACATATAGAACTTTTGTACTAATTACAAATGAAATTAGTATGAAACATTTACAATTATGGTACTAATTACACATGATATTTCTATAAAAAAATTACAAATATGTTACTAATTACATATAAAATTAGTATGAAAACTTTACAATTTTGGTATTAATTACACATTATGTTTGTATGAAACATTTACAATTATGGTACTAATTTCATATGAAATTGATATGAAACCTATACAAAGTTGGTATTAATAACAAATGATATTGGTATGAAACATTTACAATTATGTTATTAACTACAAATGATATTGGTACGAAAAACATTTACAATTACGGTACTAATTACATATGAAATTGGTATGAAACCTATACAACTTTGGTACTAATTACAAATGATATTGGTATGAATCATTTAAAATTATGATACTAATTACATATGAAACAGGTATGAAACCTATACAACTTTGGTCCGAATTACAAATGATATTGGTGTGAATACAATTATGATATTAATTACATTTGAAATCGACGAATATAACATTGAATTATTTGTTATTTATCTATAAGAAAACAACACAAAAGTTTTTATTATGTTTAAAAGAGTCAGTAATGAGATTTTTGATTATCAATTAGAAGTTATTAATTTATAAAATATAAAGTTAGTGAATTATCAATTTAATACGTTGTTCCCAAATCATTATAAGCAAATTATTAAAAGATTTTATTAATTAATCAAATATTACATTATAGAGTTTTTATGGTAAGTCATATTGTAAGAAATTAAGATATACTTATTTAATTGTTATATATAATGTAAATAAAATAATGAACTAAAGTGCTTGTAATTAAAATGTATATAATATTTGTTTATAATAATTTATTTTATTATTATAATATTTTATTTTGCAACCACTATTTCTTTAGTTCTTATGAATTTATCAAACATTTTTTTGTTACATTTACTTTGGTATAGTTTTTTCTATTTTACGATATTTATTTAAGAGCATAACATATTTTTTTAGATAATTTTTATTTATATATGTCAATATAAAATAGTTATCATTACATTACATATATAATATATATTGTTTGTTAGTATATATAATTATATTATCTAAAGTAAAACAAACAAGACAATAACTTAGTGGTAAGAAGATGCCTATACATGTTGGAGGTTAATAGTTCGAATCTTCATGAACACACTTTAACGGGCCGGTTACGATTCGGACCCGTCGAACTGGGTCAACGATTAACCGGCCCATTTACCCGGTTACGGGTCTGTTACGGGTCGATTACGGTTCTGATCCGTCGAACTAGACCAAAGGTTAACCGGCCGGTTTACTCGCTTACGGGTCTGTTATGGGCCGGTTATCGGTCGGACCCATCGAACTAGGCCGGTTAACCAACCCATTTGCCCAGTTACGGGTCTGGGCCGAGCCAATGTTTATATTAAATCGCGGTCTTGTCTATTTGAAAATCCTATAAAAAAATTTGGTAGGTAAATTCCACATATTTAAATTTCAAAATTTGATTTTATTTTAAAATATGTTAGAAATTTCAAACTTGAACTAAAAAATTGGGCCACGATTCGTCTGCTCCACCATCATGCTAACACTCCATGTATCCATTGCTTGACATATAAAAATCAGCATTCCACCCCCCCACAAAGCTTCATATATCAATCACTGATCTCTTTCATTCCTCCTTTATTTTCTTCCTTCATATCTTCTAACCTTCTTCTGTTCGTTGTGCATAAACTAGAAAACTAAATTTTTTGGAAGGATCAATGAGCACGAAAACCGTTCGCAAAGGGAGCAAAATCATCCGATACATAAAAGCACCCGCCAGAATTCTGGCCCGAGCCCGAAAATTTTACGTCAACAGCATGATGCACTGCGCCGGGCACGTGGGGCAGAGCAGCGCCATTGGCTGCTCAGCTCCGCAATTCTCCACCTTGCCCAGAAGCTTCAGCGTTAATTCATCGTATTCCACCGCCTCGGAGGAGGATTTGAGGGAGCTCATTAGGGTTGCCTCCACTCGCAGCCTCAACGGGAAGATCGAGTCGGAGCTTATCCGGATGAAGAAGTCGTCGCCGTTTCGTGTCGGCGGAGATGTGGCGGTTGTTCCTAGGAGCCACACGGTTGCTATTGGGAGGATCGACGAAGACAAGCCATATGAATTCGGGATAAACGAGCTGGATTCGGTTCAGAGGAGTAAAAGTCATGCTGGTTGGGGAAGAGGTAAATTGTGGTGAATTTCGTGGTTCCGGGCCCGATGATTGAAACTCTCACCTCGCTTGTAAAAAGTTATTTTTTTCTGGAATTGAAGTACGATGACGATGATCATCTTGTAGTTAATTGCACTTCACAATATGTATGCAGTAATTTGTATCTGTGAAAAAACAACTCTGAACATTGTGAGATGAATAATTGGAAATTTGTGTCACAGTATTCACACCGAAATTGCGTCGGTAACGATTGGTTTGCCAACTAGATTGTGTGTGCGCATGCAAGAATTTTACGGTAAACGATTTAACAAAAATTAGATGGGATGTTATAATTCTGAAATTCTCCGCCTGAGGCTGTGTCGGGGTTAGTAGAGCTATTCTTTATTAGTTTTATTTTTGATAAAATAACAAAAATCCATATCTTGGGTCAATCAAATATTTAAATGTGTTCATTTGCTTGTTTTCTATGATGCACAGATACGATCACGCCGATACGTGAATACGCGAATATAGATACGGTTGCACGAAATTTTTGAAATTTATAGGATACGATACGTCTGGATACGATAATATTTTTTAGTTTTAAATATATATCGATAATATTTATAAGAAACCATGTTTCAAATATATAATCAATAAAATCAAAATAACAAAGTTTACACTTCATCAAATCCACGACAAATAATAGAGTTTTAAATACCAGTTACTACTTAAATCAAGAAAGTTACATAAAAAATATTGTCTTATTATTCAATTGACTGCGCTGTCTCGATCCATTGATTCTTCATTAACATCATCTGCAATATAATAGACTCAAATGCTGGTTTATCAAGTGAGAGATTCGCAATATCAAGAATGCTAACATCAACTAACGACTCAAAAGCATCTCTAGCCACATCGCACATTTTGGAGTCGCCCTTCATATATTGTGGAGATTTCATTGAAAGAAGACATACCATGACTTAAAATCAAATTTTTGGCACATTGAGTGCTATTTAGTTCCTCTTTGTTCAATGAATAAATGCATAAATACTCAAATTCTCTCACAACAACAAGAAGAAGAAACTTGGTCGTATTCATAAAACTATATGAGATTAAAAAATAATTTTTAAATTCGGATACTCCACATGGCTTATCCGATACGTCGGAATCTGAAGTCTCTAGATAAGTATCCAAAATAAAAAATTAATTTTTAATTCAGATATACGTATCGGGAAAGTATATGTGAGTATCGGTATCCGAAAAGTATCGGATACGTGACCGTGAAAATTTTAGGAGTAAGCTTGTTTTTTATTATAATTATAATTTTCTATTTTATGAGTATTATGTATCACTAGAATTATCTTAAAAATAATTTGATATATATTTTCTAAACATGCATAACATAAATATAATATGTTAAGGCAACGCTTGGTGAGTGATATATATATAATTTAGTATTATAATATATTTGGTTTGTATGACTATAATATGTAAATTGTGAGGTAATGATGTTTGCCATAATTCATAGGCAAAGGATCGTATTTATAAATTAGAGAGACTTTTATGCCATGGTTGATGGCCACTAACCACTAGTAAAGTTGCAGCTTTATAAACGTAGTTGTATATTATATTTTTAAATGTGAATTTATAGAATAATTTTTATTTTTTAATTTGATAAAAAAAAATATCATCTAGTAAATTTATAATATATTTATGATTACTATACCTCATATTCAATATTCTTAAAATTAATAAAATATTTATCTATACGTACAGGATAAAATTATGGTTAAGTTTAATAATGATTCATAATTTAAAGCTTTATTAAACTGAAAATTATAAGAAATATTTATTTAGTTCTGATAATTATTATATTATGGTAATAATAAATAAATCAGACTAAAACGGCATCAAAATATTTATTACTCTTTGGATAAGAGCGAAGAAGTTTCTCAAATATCAAACTTAGGTAAACCTAAATTTATAGTCAATTTATTATATTAAAATTGGCATTAGGCTGACCATCTTCATTAACTACTAGGTAACCAGCATACGCAACAACCACCATATTTATATCATATTTTCAAAATGTATTTTTTATTATAAAATCAATCTTAAAATAAATAACATGGATGTTAAACTTTAGACCTGACAGAGAAAGAGATAATATAAAAATAAATTGTATGATATTTTTTTTAGATAAATTTAAGCAATTATGATTATAAGTTCATATTAAAAGGTGGAGATGTATTTTTGTCAACACTTTGAAATAAAATCATTTCTTATTCAAATCACTTTCATTTTCTCTTAAATCATTTTTTATTTAGGGTGTATTTGCAATTGCTTATTGAAATCACTTCTATGTTGTTTTTGATTAAAGTTGAAAAAGTTGTTTTAAGCAAAAAACATTGAGTGTTTGCTATTAAAAACAAAATAGCTTCAATTAATTATAAAATTGCCACCAAATAACTTAAACCAGTCAAAAATATGTAATGACATGCTTCTCTGTTTCTGCTTATTTTTATTGACATATAAAAATTAATGTCAATAAATAAATGTTTTAAAGTAAATTAGGTAATTATGAACTTTTTTATATCAAATTCAATATTTATTGTATATATAAGCAGAGTGAAAAGAATTCCGAATAATATATACATTTTTAAAAAATAATGAAAAATCATTGAAAAGTCTTTTTGGTTAACATAAAGGTATTACTTTCTTTGTCGCATATATTTTAACTTGGATGCTTTGCAAATACCTTACCATCACTATTTAATTGCGATACATCCGTAGGGGTTGGGATTTTGGCAAGAGATAATCAAGGATATTGTATCGCTTGGAGCAGTAAGCATTTTAATTTTCAAGCTACATCAAAATTGGTAGAAGCAATGGCTGTAAGAGAAGGGATTAATGACACGCCAATATGGTTGGAGTCGTATTACCATCGAAAATTATTGTTCCAATGTCATTCAGGGCGTTGAACTCTCCATTTGCAAATATTTCATCCATCGGTCATATAATATTTTATATTCAAAGAATCATGATAAATTTTACAATGACAATTACACAACTGCAGATTCATCGTATTGAAAATAGTGCAGCACATCATTTATCAAATCACGCATTAATTTCAGCAAGAGGATTGTCGAATTATCCTAGCTATATTCATAATATTGTATTGATTGATATGTTGCATTGATTTATGAACCTATCGAAATCACTTCTACGTTGTTTTTGTTTTAAAGTTAGAAAAAGTTTTTAAGTTTTGCTATTTAAAAGCAAAAGGGCGCAAATACGTAACCGAAATCTCAACCTGTCCAAAGAAAATAATGGGGGGTCGGTTCACCAAATGTCATTATTCTTCCATATGTGACGAAAATGCTGACTTTTTTTTTTATTATTATTATTATTTTCATTACGCACAATTCTTGTAATGTTTAACCGCTCGAAAAAAGGCAAATCCTGTTCGAAACATTTCTGCAACTGCTCACAATGTCCTTATCACACGAAATGGAACCGTATAAAAAATATAAAATATTTTTTTTTAAAAAAAGATATTGCATTACAATAGCTCATGAAAGTTAAATCTTCGATAAATATATAAAATATATTTAATTAAAATCACGCTAACCAAACATAGCCATAAAATATTAATGGATTATGATCTTATCACTCCTTTAATCACACTAACCAAATATAGCCATAAAGTATTAATTGTTCTCTAGGCAATCAAGAAAATATAAATTTTGTATTTCATTTTTATTTTTAAAATTTAAATTCCTTGTCTACTCATTTTGCACGAGGATTAAAGACTCCATAACCTTTAAACCTTAGAGTCGATATTAAGTTATTATAGTGTGAGCATTATTAACCTTTAACAAATCATGTGAATGGAGCACTAAGAGTAGTCTCCCATGACACAACTTGGTAACACGTTTTATCATTGCATGCTACAACCAGGTAAAAAAAACGTGTTAAAAGTCTTTATCACACTGCCAAAACTCAAAACATATACCAATGATATTATTTAAGTGTTTGAGGTAGGTGAGCGTCTGATCTTAGCTGGATGGTAAATACTTATGTCGCTCTTTGGGATGATTCGGATTCGAGTCCGAATAGTAACCTAAAAAATATTTACAAAATCACCCATCACCAATATTTTTAAAAAAAAATATTTGAGGTGGGTGGGCTATAGAGGGAAGACTTGACCATTTGGTGTGGACCAATTATGAATGTGTGAAAGTATTGAAAAACTAAGTTTTGCATCAAGTGGAAGCACCTTTCACCATCACAATCAAGTGTCCAATATCAATATATAATAAAAAAAAGAAGGAAAACTTAGATAAAACATCATATAGTTTGATCTAAATTTCACTTTGCAACTATGGTTTAACAAATTATTGTTTACATCCTCAACTTTTATGAATTGATACTTTGCATCCTCTTAATTCGATTTTGTATATTTATTGAAGATTTATCGCATATAATCATGTTCGAAAAAAATATAAATATTTTTATATAAAAAAAATTAAATAATCTTCTAAAAGATTACCGGTTTCAAAAGATATCGCATTGCGATAGCTCTCTTCATCGAATACAATGTGAATATCACACGTTTCTTGGCAGTCATTTTTTTTAATATAGCTCGAACTTAAGACCCGAGTTCGGATGATATTATATAGTATGCACACAATCGATGCGATTTCCTATCTCCCGAGGCAGACTCAATGTTTATCTACAGAGTCTAACATCAAAACTACCAGTTCACCAAAGCAAATTTCAATTCAGTAGACTGGTATATGCCATATTATAATACGCGTTGATGTATTTTTCTTGTCTTTCGTTTATGAAATATTGAAATATTACGCTTTTACCTCTATATATCTAATGAAAATTAACTAAACCAAAGTATATAACAAAGTTAGCAGCAATCAAAGGAATGCCTCCCATCACTACTTTCATACCATAATTTTCAGCATCCCTGCAAGTCGCGCCATCTGATATAAACGAGCCCGGCCTGGTAATGTGTATAAGCTCCTGCAACAACGAGTACATGAAACAGCTGATGGCTATGTCCAGCAATATCAAATTTTCCAGGCATCCATCTCTCTGGAACTCTTGTTGCATAAACGAGAGCTCCAAGACCGTAAAGGGATCCCATCAAGACTTCATATCCTGTCGTGTGGAGCGCCACGGGATGGTTCCAGAATAAAATAAGTTTGTGCAGAAGAGGTGCCACTCCAGATAAGCCCATTGCAAGGAATAAAGAGGCGCGAAAGTTACGGTATTCGGGGTTTTGGAACACTGGAAGGAGGGATACCAAGATTGTACAAATTCCTAGCAGGGTAATGAATCCAATATAGAGATTGCAGAAGAGTGGATAGCACATGAAAGAGTAGTAGACAGGAGGGTAAAATGAGGTGGCAATGAGGGCAGCGATTCCTGCATAATCGAGTCTAAGCATGATGTAAGATAGGTGTTTTGAGTGGCAAGAAAGTAAGTGGCAAGTGCTGCTAGCTAACAAGCAAAACATCGCTCCACCCAAGAAAGCAAAAAATGGCCAACGTGTGATTGGTCGAACCATCAATGGTGCTATTATGTTCGCCATGTCTTCCTTCATGCTACGCTACAAAAAAGTAAGCCAGGGAAACTCGTGTTAACAAGTGATAGAACATGCTCTGTTTCCAAAATGAAAGGCACTTGAAACTATGCGAATAATCTGGAAGTAATCAACACGGTTGCATACAAAGAAACCTCAACCAAAAGAGGAGAAAGATTAAAGAAGGTAAACTAAAAGGGGGAAAAAAAATTAATCACCAATTTTTAAAAGCGTGTATTTGCTTTATGAAACCAAAATCACGAGTTTTAAAACCTTACATCATCATCTGAATTACATTGTTTTCGTTTTCTCAAGAAACTTCACATTGCACTCAAAGTTACAGACTAGCGCTGAGGACTTGAAATGCATAATAAAATCATTTATCCAAATGAAAAGAACCAAAAGTACCAGAACACAAACATCGGTATGGTTGATGTGTGAAAAACACTCTGGTAAACAGTTGGAGAGTACTTCCATAATATGCCAATCACGCATCTGTCGCAAAGACGGAAGACAGGTTGTAATTTCTGTTCGCAATTTGTGGAAATCCGCTTTTCTCAGCACGTTTGGCAAATTTTCCAGCGTGGGAATGTCTACCACTATCGGAACCTTCACAGCTGTATAAATGGTCAGAGAAAGGAACAAGAAGAAGCCTATCAAATGCCTGCAGATAAAAGAAAGTAAATCAAGTTTGGAAAATTTGCATATGATATGATACGATACAAGTATTAACAGAGCTGCAGAAAAGTAGATACGGGTGATTCACAAAAAGAAACCTGGTAATAATGTAGATGCCATAGTATAATATAGTAAATAAACAGTACACAAAATATGGATCGATAGAATTATGATTCCATATTGTTATTTGATTGTGCCTATCTAACAAGCATGCCGCTTGCAAGATAGTTCAAAGAATAACATTGCTTATCACATTAAGCAATAGTCTCTGTCAATTGTCATGACATAAAAATATGATAAAACGGCATCGAGGCTCTGTTCAATAAACCAAAAAAAGTGCAAAAACAGCTCCAATCAAAACAATGGCACCATTTTAGCAAGAAATCTCTTCAGGACCCCTTTACCATCATCAACCTCAAAATATACAAACAACATGACCCTTAAAAGTCAATCTGTGAACGCATGCAGAGAGCTTCAAATTCAAGATTCAGAAGTAAATGTTTTCTAGACCACCTTAACAATCCACACACACTTTCCTCAACTCCTTTTCACATATTTTGATATTAATGCCACCATTCGACAACACAAACAAACAAAACGAGGTAAAAATCAAACATGAAGCAACAAAAAAAGAAGAAAAATTGAAGAAACTAATCCTTATCCAAGAAAGCACTAGTTAAATTTCAAGAACATCATCAAAAAAGTTGCAATCTAGTATAACCACAGACACAAAGCTATAAGCACAACAAGGCCATATTTTTCGACAATCTCATAAAGAGGTAAGAACAGAAGCTAGGGCAAAATCCTTACGTCCAAACATTGAGGGTTTCATTGTGAATAGTAAAAACACTGAGCAAGACCTGCCTCAAAGGCCATTCAGACCTGTAATGGCCAAGAATATACTCATTGTCCTTCAAATATCCAGGCAACGAGTGGTACCCCACCAATTGATACTTCACTTTCTTCCACAACCTCTTTCCTTTCCCTTCGTTGGATGAAGAAAACACCCTTTGATTCTCATTTGATTCACCACAAGATTTCACCTCTTCAAAATTAGCTTCATTCTTGTCCATTTCTTGAATCAACCCAATAATCCAAACACAATTAAAGCATTAAATGACAATTAATAATATTATATTACAAAAAAAACCGCAATTATATTGACATATCAAATGGGAAATCAAGAAAGATGCTAAAAAAGAATTTTTTTTGTCCATGCATCTTTTATTCCACAAATAAATTAATATTGGTGAAAGGTACCTGAAATGGAAGAGGAACACCACCCACAAGGGGAGACCAATAAATCCGATTTTTGAAAAGAAGATTCTAGTTCTATATATCTCGCTTGAGCTTTTTTTTATTTTCTTTTCTATATAGAGCAATTACAGAAAATCGGCCGATGAAAAAGAGACGCGGATGGGATAAACGAAGATGCCTCGGAAAGATGCGGAAATGAAAGTACAGGGAAAACCGGAAAGAGGACCCTATCTTGACTCTAAAGTACAATTAAACCAAATAAAATAAAATCAACATATAATATAATTCGAAAATTTTATCTTTGGAAACGATTCGCCGTTGACTTATAAGAAGATTGTAACACATAATTTTTGTTACTTTGATATATGAAATATAAACTAAAAATGATTAAAAATGTAATTTGAAATTGACCACGAATCCTATATTGGGCAGATCATATATTTTTAAGTTTCAATGATTAAAATTAATGGTTGGATGAAAATAAGTACCGGATTAGAGTTGTCGAAATGTGTTTGTTGGGTTAGACCGTCGGGTTGGGCCAACCCGACCTCCAAAATAGGTGAGGTTGGGCCAATAATTTTACAACTCGTCTATAGGCGGGCTTAAACGATCCAGTCCGTTTGGATTGACGAGTTGGATCATTTAAATAATTTTATAATAAAATTTGGATTAAATAAATATGATTTCTTAATAATTTATTTAATAGTTTTAATTAATTAAAATATAATATTTTTTTTAATTTTCTGACAGGTTGGCCCGTCTAACCCGCGACCCACCTTGTATTGGATTTGGTTGGGGGTTATTCAATCTGCCTGCAGATGGATCCAAACGAGCGTAACCTATTTGGGCCACAGATTGGACGAGCCAGCCCTTTTTCACAGCTCTAGACTGGATCCAGTAAAATATGGTCCGATGAGAGGCCCTTTAATTGGGCTAAATGAACCAATTTGAGTGTATAAAATAATTTTGGTTGTATTTTGATGAAATAATTTGATTTGAAGGAAATGATTTGAAATCTAATAATTTGAAATTTATGAATTTGAAATGACATGTGCTTGATTGTCATTTTAAATACTTTCTAAATACAAATAAAAATGCATTAAAACAATGAGAGGGATTTGAATTACATACTTCAATTCTTTAGTCAAATAAAAATGATGGATTTGAGTGAGGAATTTAAAAGCCTCTCATTCCACATCATTTGGTCCAAAACCCAACCTTCTGTTTTCGGTTGTTTGGACAAGTCTGAATATGAGATATGTTCAATGTTAATGTTTTAAATTCATCAATAATATTAAATTATAAATTCATAAACTTTGTTTTTTTTTTGTTGAGAAAAACACGATATATAAATTGTCAAACCGGAACCTCAGACTATACAATATTATGAATAAAAGCTGGTAAATCTGAAAATCCTACTGATGAAACTAAAGCATATTTGGTTAAATGGTGAGCTACTTCATTCCCTGTTCGACGGATCAAGCTTATTTGATTATGTGATTTTTAAACATTAATTATGTTATGAAGATTATGGTATTAATTCATTGGGTTGAATTAATTATATTGGGGAAATGCGTTTCAGGGTGCATGTGATATATGTTTGGAAATTGGGTTGTAGCATGATTATTTGGGGTGTGTGTTGGTCATTGTGGTATAGCATGTTTAATTGAGAATTTGAAGTATTTTATTGTTTAAATACTATAAAATATCATGTGAGGATATTTTAATACATTGTGCTAAATACCGGGACCAAAACATAACACATCACACCACCCAACACCCAACCACCCCCCTTGACCCATGCCCTGCCAGCTGAGCCCATACCTCACTTTCCCCTTCTCCCACTCCACCTTCCCATTGCTGAAACTCCTCCATTTCTCTCCCAAAAATCGTCCAACAGCTGCTAAACACATAGGAAGGAAGAGATTTCAATTTTCTTTGCAAGAAAACTTGCAAAAATCGGAGCAAAAGAGGGTGAGGAATCATGCTCTGGTTTTGATTTAAAGTTTGTTTAAGTTCAAGTTTTCATTGGTGTTAAAAATGGCATGCTAGCTTAGGTTTTGTTAAACCTTCGATTCAAGTCCATTTATGGTGTTTTTATGAAGTTCCTAGCATGTTTACTTGAGCATGTTATATGTGTTATGTGGTAGATTTGTTGGTTTGAAAGTATGTGTTCGAGAATCTGGGAAAAGGATTATGGTACCCTGTTTCAGAAGAACATGGGTGAGTACTGATGTAAATGGATGATTTTCAAACATGTGGGTTTAAGTTTGGGTATAACTTTGATATGAATACACTCAGGGTAGTATATTGTAGCTCTTAGCATATTTGTTCAAGCATGTGGTGTGTCTTATATGCTATAATTGTTGGTGTGAAAATAGGTGTTGGAGAATTCTGGAAATCGCGAACAACACAGAGCTACCGATCGATCGCCGCTGAGGTCTAGTAGCCTTTGGCGATCGATCGCCATTAAAGGGGCGATCGATCGCTGTTTTAAATTTTTGATTAAAGAAGGCAGTAGCATCTCGCGATCGATCGGGGCTGAAAAATGTGGAGCGGAAGGGGGGAGGCTCGCTTGCACATGGAGGCGAGGTATGCCATACGAAGCGAGGAAGAGATACCGCTTGTATGAAGAAGCGAGGAAGAAGTACCGCTTGTTAAGAAAATTACGAAGCGAGGGGCATTAAAATACACTGATGATAAACTGACTAAGAAAGATTTAAGATTTAAGAAGTGAAGTTATGTCATGACATTTATTTAAAGAAGCCATAATTTCATATAATGATTTGATTATGAGTTATGGTACATGGACAACCAATGGGCGTTTTAAATGCATTGGAAATACAGGAAGTATTTTATATATATGATTATGCATTATGCTTTACATTCATATTATGTTGAATATGAATTATGATGTGCTCATGTGTTGGGGGTTGTCTTTGTAGGTGCATTTAATACAGAGAACAAGGGTCGGGGTTGACACGTTGAGCTTTAAGGAGTGCTACAGGATTTGCAGAACATATTTTCATTTTGTATAGTTTCTAGTAGAACTATAGTCTTACACGCTGTTACTAAGAAATGTAACTAATCCCTTTTGAAATTCTTTTGGGACTGTAATCTCTATAAGCTCAGGATATCAACACGACCAAACCCTTTTATGAATATGATTAGTTCTCTTAATTGCACCTTATATTGTTGATTAGATAACGGGGTCTCACATTTAGTGGTAGCAGAGCAGTGGTTAGATAACCAGGGAACGAGTAAAGGGTACCCTTTAGAAACAAGTTGGCTAGGTATTCATTGGTGGGCATGTTTATGCATGTGGTGCATATTTTTGTATACGTTGTTATACTAACATGCTTTTGAATATGTTTACTCTTGTTATCTAACGGCTTATGTTATGAACTGCTTTTGGTATTGTTGTTAACCCCTGTATTTCAGCATGGATGCTATTAATCTGGAGAACCTCAATGAAGGGGTGGGAGATGTAGGCAGTATCAATGCCAGTATTTCTCAGTCAAATCCTCTACCGCCACCTGCTGTAGGCGTCGAACCTAGTGCACAGACACTGCTACCAGGGGAGATAAGTCTAACCCAATTCTTGAGCTATCATCCACCGCTATTTGAAGGGACTTAGACTGGGGAAGCAGCCGAGGAATGGCTAGAGAGATTATAGCAGATATTTGTATCGGCACCCTGTGCACGGACTGCCTGCTGAGATTGGCAGAGTTTCAATTGGCAAAGAAGTCTTCCATGTGGTGGCAGACAACAGTTATGGAGCTGAGGGCTCAGGGTATGACAGTTGATTGGACTGTATTCAGGACCCGGTTCCTTAACCGGCATTTCTCCGCCGCTGCCAGACAAGCAAAGGAAGATGATTCACCAATCTAAAGCAGGGCAGCATGACTGTATCAGATTATGCCATGCAGTATTCGTCACTGTTGAGGTATGTACCTCATATTGCTGTGAACGGTCATGCCAAAATAAGGAATTTTCTGAAGGGACTAAGGCCGGAGTTATTTGACCGGGTTATCTCTAATAACCCCAGCTCATTCGATGATGCCCTGACTAGAGCCGAGCTGGCAGAGATTGGGGTTAGTGTGTACAAGGAAGCGGTACCCCCTTTTGTACCACCACAGAGACCGGTTGTTGACAGTTTGAGGCCACGAGGAGACCAGTTTAAGCTTCGTGGGGCTTCTTCGTCTTCAAAATTTGGTGGGAAGAAATTTCAAAATCAGAAGCAGGGTAATCGAGGACCAGCGCAAGGAAATAGAACGGGAGGGAATAAGTGTGACAACTGTGGAGGATTTCATCTGACACGTGACTGCCAATGATGTTATGTTTGTGGCAGGGTGGGCCACCTGACTCGGGCTTGCCCCAATCGGGTAGGTCAAACAGACTCAGGGCCGAATAGGCCAAGGTTTGACGCTAGGACGGCACCACCGAGACAACAGTTTGCACCTCGACCACAGGGAGGTCAGGCGGCAAGACCGCCGCAGGGTCAAGTATATGCACTGACTCGAGAGCAGGCAGAGGCAGCCCCGGAAGAGGAGATTGCTGGTACGTGTCACTTACTTACGTACCCTGCATTTATTTTGGTAGATACAGGTGCTTTTCATTCATTTGTATCTTCTGCTTTTGTGGAGAAACACCACTTGTGTTCGTCTCCGTTGCCCACGCCTCTTATGGTCTCGACACCCACGGGGAAGCATGTGATTGCAGATCGACTGTTATCTGATTGCCTCATTTATTTTGATGGCAATGATCTGAGGGCCGATCTGATTTTGTTGGATATGGCAGATTTTGACTGCATTGTCGGCATTGATGTGTTGAGCAGATACCAGGCAGTGGTTGATTGCCGACAGAGGATTGTGCGCTTTCTATCTGATCAGGGGTTTCAGTGGACCTTCTATGGGGACGGCTCTCGTCCCAAGATTCCATTAATTTCGACAGTTAAGATGTCGCGGTGGTTAGAACGCGGTCACTCATGCTATATTATTTATGCCGTGGACGTATCAGAGGAAAATGAAGAGTTGAGGATCGAGGATATATCAGTAGTTGCGGAATTCACCGATGTGTTTCCGGATGAGATTCCAGGATTTCCACCGATCAGAGATGTGGAGTTTGAGATTGAGTTACTGCCAGGGACATCTGCTGTTTCCCGTGCCCCTTATAGGATGGCACCGGCAGAGCTGAGGGAGCTGAAAGTGCAGTTGCAGGAGCTCCTCGACATAGGATACATTCGCCCTAGTGTATCACCATGGGGTGCACCAGTCTTGTTCGTAAAGAAAAAGGATGGTTCGATGCGCCTGTGCATCGGTTACCGTCAATTAAATAAAGTGACGATTAAGAACAAGTACCCCCTTCAGAAAATTGATGACTTATTTGATCAGCTTCAGGGCACAGAGCTTTACTCGAAGATTGACTTGAGGTCAGGCTATCACCAGATTCGAGTTAGAGCTGATGACATACAGAAGACAGCATTTCGAACTCGGTATGGGCACTATGAGTTCTTAGTGATGCCATTCGGGGTGACGAATGCCCCTGCAGTATTTATGAGCTTGATGAACAGAATATTTCAGAGTTATCTTGATCAGTTCGTCATCGTGTTTATTGACGACATTCTGGTTTATTCAAGAAGTAAGGAAGAGCATGCCAATCATTTGAGGACGGTGCTTCAGATCCTCAGAGATCATCAATTGTACGCCAAGCTCAGCAAGTGTGAGTTCTGGCTGAGCAGTGTAGCGTTCTTGGGTCACATTATCTCTCGAGAGGGGATATCAGTAGATCCCAGGAAGATAGAGGCAGTTATGGATTGGCCTGCGCTAACTTCAGTCACTGAGATCCGAAGTTTCCTTGGTTTGGCTGGGTATTATCGACGCTTTGTCGAAGGATTTTCAAAGATTGCCAAGCCATTGACGCAGCTGACTCAGAAGGGAGTTCCATTCTTTTGGTCGGAAGCTTGTGAGCAGAGCTTCCAAGAGTTGAAGCACAGATTGACTTCAGCGCCAGTATTAGTGATTTCCAGGGAGAACAAGGGGTTCGTTCTCTATACTGACGCATCGCTTCAGGGTTAAGATGCGTGCTGATGCAGGATAAGCACGTTGTGGCTTATGCTTCAAGACAATTGAAGTCACACGAGACGAGGTATCCAGTTCATGATTTGGAGCTAGCAGCTATAGTGTTTGCCTTGAAGATATGGCGACACTACTTATACGGTACCTCATTCACTATCTTCACTGATCACAAGAGCCTGA
This sequence comes from Haberlea rhodopensis, assembly GCA_907163345.1. NCBI lineage: Eukaryota > Viridiplantae > Streptophyta > Magnoliopsida > Lamiales > Gesneriaceae > Haberlea > Haberlea rhodopensis. The sequence goes on along the minus strand of CAJQUN010000001.1, from coordinate 19,072,126 downwards.
AGTTCTTGTTTACACAGGCTGAGCTGAATATGAGACAGAGGAGATGGATGGACCTGCTGAAGGACTATGATTGTGAAATCGAATACCATCCTGAAAAAGCAAATCTGACAGCCGACGCTTTGAGTCGGAAAGTGAAGAGCACGACAAAGGATGCCATGTGTCTATCAGCTATGATGGGCTCCTACTGTCAGTTGGGATTTGATTATGATGTGTCTACTTCACCGGTACAGGTATTGACCTTATTAGCTGAGCCGATTATTTATGAGCACATCCGGAAGGCTCAGGAGACCGACAAGGAGGTTCAGAGGTGGTTGTCAGTTATTCGTTCAGGTCAGTCGTCGAAGTTTAGGACAACTGAGGATGGTTCTTTGAGGTTAGGTGACAGATGGGTGGTCCCGAATGCGCCTGAGTTGCGTCAGGGAATATTACAGCGGGCTCATTGCAGCAGGATGAGTATCCACCCGGGCGGAAAGAAAATGTATAAGGACTTATGTAGCCAGTTTTGGTGGAGACGAATGAAACAAGAGGTCACAACATTCGTCAAGAGATGTCTGATTTGTCAGCAAGTGAAGGCTGAGAGGCAGAGGCCTGGTGGTGAGCTTAGAAGTTTGGAGATACCAAAATGGAAGTGGGAGCACGTATCCATGGACTTCGTGACCCACTTACCGAGGACTGTGTCGGATTTTGATGCTATCTGGGTAGTCTTGGACAGACTGACTAAAGTGGCTCACTTCATTCCATACTGTATGACCTTCACGTACTTGAGGATGGCTCAGTTATATATCAGAGATGTAGTGATACTACATGGGATCCCTGTTTCGATTGTGTCTGATCGAGATCCGCGGTTTACCTCTCACTTTTGGGAAGGTCTTCAGTCAGCCCTGGGTACAGAACTAAGGTTGAGCACAGCCTATCATCCGCAAACGGACGGACAGACCGAGCGTACTATCCAGACGCTCGAGGACATGTTGAGAGCTTATGTATTGGAGTTCGACGCTTCTTGGCAGGATTCAGTGGCCCTGGTCGAATTCTCTTATAACAATAGCTACCAGGCAAGCATACAGATAGCTCCGTTTGAGGCTCTCTATGGTAGGCGTTGTAGGTCGCCTTTATATTGGGACGACGTGGACCGTAAATCGATCGGAGGACCAGAGTTGGTCCAAGAGATGGAAGAAAAGGTAAAGGTAATCAGAAGGAAAATGAAAGCAGCCCAGGACAGACAAACAGCGTATGCTAATCAACGGCGTCGGCCGTTAGAATTTCAGTTGGGCGACAGAGTCTTTTTGAAGATCTCACCTTTCAGAGGTGTAGTACATTTTGGGATGCGGGGGAAGTTATCCCCGAGATATGTTGGGCCGTATGAGATCTTACAGCGTGTTGGTACTCTGGCATACCGATTGGCTTTACCGCCCTCTCTGTCCGGCATTCACGATGTGTTTCATGTGTCTATGTTGCGGAAGTACGAGCCAGATCCTTCTCATGTGTTGCAGCCTTCTGAGGTTCAGATAGAGTCCGATGTTTTCTATGTGGAACGGCCTATCAGGATTCTGGATCGGACAGATCGCAGACTACGAAACAAAGTTATTCCTATGGTCAAAGTTCAGTGGGATCGTAGGGGTGTCAAGGAGGCCACGTGGGAGACGGAGCGACACATGGTGCAGCACTACCCGTAACTGTTTTCTGGTATGTGATTTATGTTTTGTTTTATATTGGGTAAGTGCATGCTGATTTTGAGGACGAAATCTTATAAGTAGGGGAGTATTGTGATATCCCCGAAATGATTATGTGATTTTTAAATATTAATTATGTTATGAAGATTATGGTATTAATTCATTGGGTTGAATTAATTATATTGGGGAAATGAGTTTCAGGGTGCATGTGATATATGTTGGGAAATTGGGTTGTAGCATGATTATTTGGGGTGTGTCTTGGTCATTGTGGTATAGCATGTTTAATTGGGAATTTGAAGTATTTTATTGTTTAAATACTATAAAATATCATGTGAGGATATTTTAATACATCGTGCTAAATACCGGGACCAAAACATAACACATCACACCACCCAACACCCAACCACCCCCCTTGACCCATGCCCTGCCAGCTGAGCCCATACCTCACTTTCCCCTTCTCCCACTCCACCTTCCCATTGCTGAAACTCCTCCATTTCTCTCCCAAAAATCGTCCAACAACTGCTAAAGACATAGGAAGGAAGAGATTTCAATTTTCTTTGCAAGAAAACTTGCAAAAATCGGAGCAAAAGAGGGTGAGGAATCATGCTCTGGTTTTGATTTAAAGTTTGTTTAAGTTTAAGTTTTCATTGGTGTTAAAAATGGCATGCTAGCTTAGGTTTTGTTAAACCTTCGATTCAAGTCCATTTATGGTGTTTTTATGAAGTTCCTAGCATGTTACTTGAGCATGTTATATGTGTTATGTGGTAGATTTGTTGGTTTGAAAGTATGTGTTCGAGAATCTGGGAAAAGGATTATGGTACCCTGTTTCAGAAGAACATGGGTGAGTACTGATGTAAATGGATGATTTTCAAACATGTGGGTTTAAGTTTGGGTATAACTTTGATATGAATACACTCAGGGTAGTATATTGTAGCTCTTAGCATATTTGTTCAAGCATGTGGTGTGTCTTATATGCTATAATTGTTGGTGTGAAAATAGGTGTTGGAGAATTCTGGAAATCGCGAACAACACAGAGCTACCGATCGATCGCCGCTGAAGGCGCGATCGATCGCTGAGGTCCAGTAGCCTTTGGCGATCGATCGCCATTAAAGGGGCGATAGATCACTGTTTTAAATTTTCGATTAAAGAAGGCAGTAGCATCTCGCGATCGATCGGGGCTGAGTGGCGATCGATCGCGAGATGACAAATTTTGGCAAATTGTTATATTTGATTTGTTTTTAGTATTGGGTTATAATGAGGCATCTAATATTGTGTTGTACACTTGTGTAGAGCCATCACAGGTAGCCACACAACGCAGGGGATAGAGTCCTGCAATATACCATATTTTGGAAAGGTACGTAAACGACGTACGGGCACCCAACGGTAACATGTATTTTATGTCTGTTCATTGACACATGATAGATGCAAAGTTGTGCATTATGAGTATGATACATGTTATGCATTGTTGTTGCATATGTATGTTGTGGAATAAATTGTGTGTATTCCACGAGTCAGGATTATCCCAGTGATGATTTTAATGCTTACCGCTTATACCGCTAAAAATGTAGAGCGGGAGGGGGGAGGCTCGCTTGCACATGGAGGCGAGGTATACCATACGAAGCGAGGAAGAGATACCGCTTGTATGAAGAAGCGAGGAAGAAGTACCGCTTGTTAAGAAAATTACGAAGCGAGGGGCATTAAAATACACTGATGATAAACTGACTAAGAAAGATTTAAGATTTAAGAAGTGAAGTTATGTCATGACATTTATTTAAAGAAGCCATAATTTCATATAATGATTTGATTATGAGTTATGGTACAGGGACAACCAATGGGCGTTTTAAATGCATTGGAAATACATGAAGTATTTTATATCTATGATTATGCATTATGCTTTACATTCATATTATGTTGATATGAATTATGATGTGCTCATGTGTTGGGGGTTGTCTTTGTAGGTGCATTTAATACAGAGAACAAGGGTCGGGGTTGACACGTTGAGCTTTAAGGAGTGCTACAGGATTAGCAGAACAGAGTTTCATTTTGTATAGTTTCTACAAGGAGTGTAGTAGAACTATAGTCTTACACGCTGTTACTAAGAAATGTAACTAATCCCTTTTGAAATTCTTTTGGTACTGTAATCTCTATAAGCTCAGGATATCAACACGACCAAACCCTTTGATGAATATGATTAGTTCTCTTAATTGCACCTTATATTGTTGATTAGATAACGGGGTCTCACAGATCAAGCTTATTTGATTTGATGATAACGTCCTCAGCATCTTTTGAATATCAGCTATTACGGGGCCAATTGTTGAAAAGCTTTCAGTTGAATCATTTACCTTTTGAACTATGTTCAGACAGTCGCTTTCTAAGACAACTCGGTCCCAACCATGTAGGCGTGCCATTTCTACACCTTCTCTGATTTCTAGAGCCTCGGCCATCTCCGGTAGTGGGTATTTGTATAGCTTGCTAGTCCAAGCTAAACAAATTCCCCTATGCTCTCGAGCAATAAGTTCGAAACCAGCACTAAAACCATGGTTAAAGATAGCTGCATCATAGTTCACCTTGATAGAATTTTTTACATGGGTCTGGCAACTTGTAGGGACCCTAGTTATCGGTGCTGAGGTGACCATGAAGGTAGCATGCTGAAATTGGGCCAAGTAGTTTCTAGCAAAATTCATACAGCTTTGAGCACCGTAGGCACAATCCTCTCGGATCCTCTTATTTCTATTGTTCCATAATGTCCAACATCCAATTAACACCAGGTCAAACTCATCTTTATCCAGTCCAGCTCAGATTTTACAGATCCAATCCACCATATCTCGACATTCCAGAGAAACATACTTGTGGGATATATTCATACAAGCCCGGAAAACACGAGCGTGGTGGCAATCCTTAAATACATGCAGAATAGATTCCACTTTATTTGGGCAGATAACACAATTGTTTTTGCCAGTTATATGCCTCCTAAATAATGCTTCCATCATCGGGACAGCTCCCCCAACAAGCCCTCCAAATAAAGAGTTTGATCTTATTTGGTATTTTAGATTGCCAGATAACCCTCCAGTTCCTAACCTCCGGTGGTTTTGAGCTTGACCCAGTGTTGCCTTCATTGTGTTTCTTCAGTGTTCGTGCTAAATGGTAAGCGCTTCGGACAGAAAATATACCATTCTTTGTATAGTGCCACGCCATTATATCATCATTATCCATTTGGCCCAAGGGTATAGACAGAATGGAGTTTGCATCCTCTTCAAAAAACATGTGTTTGATAAGTTCTTCCCTCCAGACATGCAACTCACGATCTATCAAAACTTTCATCTAGAACTAGCATCCAATTCCTGGCAAGGAGAAAAAATTGAAAAAATTGTACGGCCGTGGGGCCATTTATCACCCAAATGTTAACAGTTGATACATCACCAATCCTCCATCTCGTTCCTGCCATGAGTAGGACTTTAGCTTTCATCAAACTTTTCCAAGTGAGTGAGGCCGAGGGCAATGCTATAGCATCAAGAGATTTATGATCTGAGACATACTCGGCCTTAAGAACTCTAGTGAGAAGGCACTCGCGTTTGGTCATGATCCTCCATCCTTGCTTCACCACCATAACCAAGTTAAAAGCTCTCTAAAGACTAGCCCACCGAATTCCTTACTCCCGCATAAAGCATCCCAGTTAATCCAATGCAATTTTTCTTGGTTCCATTCTCAACCCACCAGGAATTCTGAATCATTGTTTCAATGTTGCGGAGTATGTAATCAGGCAACAATAAGCAACCCAATCTGTACCCTTGTATAGCTTGAAGGATGGATTTAATGAGGACTTCTTTTCCGTCCTTCAATAATTTTTTCTCTTCAAATCCTTGTATCCTTGTCCAAACTCTATCTCTTAAGCTCCCAAATACTTCGGCCTTAGACTTGCCAACCACAGCCGGTAGTCCCAAATATTTATCATGTTTATTCACCACTCGAATTCCCAAGAGGTTGTTGATATGATCTTTATCTCCTGGTTTCATATTCCTGCTATAAACCATAGTTGATTTCTGGAAATTTATCTCGTGGCCTGAAGCGTGAGCATACATACCAAGGAGTGCCTTTATGTTGATAGTCGCTGGATCTGCTGCTTGACAAAAAATCATCGTATCATCCGCAAATAATAGATGTGAAACAACTGGTGCTCCTCTACAAATAACCACTCCTTTGATATCCTCTGGTAACTCCGCCCTTGCAATTAGTGAACTGAGCACTTCCGTGACAGATAAAAATAAGAAAGGCAACAAGGGGTCACCCTGACGGATGCCCCTACTCGGGTGAAAGAAACCAGATTGTTCTCCATTAATAATCAGCGAGTATGAGACAGTATGAACACACGTCATAATTAAATCCACGAATTTCCTATCAAACCCCAACCTCAACATGGTACGCTCTAAGAAACACCACTCAACTTTGTCATAAGCTTTGCTCATATCCAATTTAATGGCCATATAACCTATCTTCCCACAATTTTTATTCTTAAGAAAGTGATTAATCTCAAAGGACACAAGAACATTATCATTAATCAGACGACGCAGGACAAATGCGGACTGGGTTTCGGCTATAAGGTGACTCATAATGGACTTAAGGCGATTAGCTATAGCTTTAGTAGATATTTTATAAATGACATTACTTAGGCTAATCAGACAGAATTGGGTAATGAGATTGGGGGATTGGCATTTTGGGATTAGGATGATATGTGTATAATTAAGTTTATCAATAAAAACCCCATTATTTAAAAAATTAAGTACACTAGCAGTGACGTCCTTATGCACAATATTCCAGAATTTTTGATAAAAAATTGCCGGCATACCGTTAGGACCAGGGGATTTTAGGGGGTACATATCAATTAAAGCTTGAGTTACCTCTTCCGGCGTGTATGGTTGAAGTAGCATTTGGTTCATATCTCTAGTGACCCTTGGTTCTATCATACATTCATATCCTCGTTGGAAGGGTTCCGAGCAATGTTTTCATAACCGGACCGGACATAAAACCGGTGTCCTTACTGGTTACAGGTTCGATCGGTTTAACTGGTTAAACCACTGGTTCAACCCGTATATGACGTCATCATGATGTAATATCTATATTTAATTTTTGAAAAATATATAACATGTATTTGTAAAAGTTTCAAATGTTCATAATAAAAAAAATACCATTGTAGCAACATAGCATGGAGACCAATATTTTACACAATCTTTCAATATTTTCATCTATTTAAGTTTATAACTATTTTTTTAATATAAACTTTATATATAAAAGGATTAATTACAAACGCACTAATTAGTCATGCATACACCAAATTTATATTATATTATTCAATAATGGGCTACTATATTATTACAAACACTTTATTATTGATTATCAAAATTAAAAGATTTTTGTCTTTTTTGATACAATATATTACTTTTTGTATTTATATATAAGACTGATAGAAATATCAAAAATATATAATGAGTAAATGTTAAAACTCATAGTTGCATGGAATTGATGCAATACAAAATTAGATCTAATATATATAATAAACTCCATAAAATCTTCAATCATGGCAATACAATTGTCATGTAATCCACCAATTAAAATGCAAGAATTGATTTTTTTTATTAGAAAGTTCATACATTGCCTGTAGAAGAAGAATTGTTGTGTGAATGATAAAACTTAAAAGGGATAACAAAAAAAAATGAAAAAGAAAAAAAAAAAAGAAAAAAAAAAGGTGAGAACCGGTTCAACCAGTCGACCGGTTCACCGGTTCGACCGGTTTTTGACCGGTTCTCACCGGTTCTTTGCCCCTCCGATTTTATACTGTTAACCGGCCCGGACTCAGCACCGGTCACCGGTTGAACCGGTCGAACCGGCCGGTCCGGGCCGGTTTTAATAACACTGGTTCCGAGAAGTAAACAATCTTGTAAAGTAACGGAGGGCGATAGCTTGTAAGCTTTCTGCAGATTCATGCCAACTACCATCTTCATCTTTAAGCCCTCGAATAGTGTTAATCCTCTTCCTCTTACTTGTCCGGGAATGAAAGTAAGATGTATTTCGGTCCCCTTCCTTTAACCAATGCGCTTTGCTCGTTTGTTTCCACATAATCTCTTCATTCGCCAGCAAATCATCCAATGCATTTTCTCATACCAATCTCAACATCAATCGTCTCACGGGTTCTAGTTGCCTCCCTCAGACCATCAATCATTTCCTTCAATTCCTTAACCTTACGACGCACATTACCAAATTCAAATTGACTCCATTTTAATAATCCTGCCCTACAATTTTTGATATGAGTAAGAATATTCTATGGATTGTTGCCAGTGCTCTCAATATTCTAGCTCCTATTCACCAATTCCTCACAAATTTTGGATTTGAGCCACATTGCTTCGAATCAAAACCTGCGCCTTTCATTCTTGCAGTGTGTTCCTCAACAATATCCAGTGTCAGTTTGATAGGATTATGGTCGGAAGTCGGAACATCTAGCTGAGAGATGACTGAGCTTGTACCTCGAGTATCGTAGGAAGCAATCTGAGTTGGCTAGGCTTTCTGTCCAATCGCTCACGAATCGTATAAGGCTCCCCCCTCATATTACGTCATGTGAATTAGGACCAATAAAGTCTAGTTCATGAAGACAATAGTCGGATATGGCCTCTCTAAAATTTGTTAACCTCCAGTTTGATGGTTGGCGGCCACCCTCCGTATCCTGATACAGACCCGCGGTTTCTGGGAACAATGGTATAGTCGTCTCATTAGATTCCAAGTGATCATTCTATTATGAACTTCTGGTTCTCCATAAATTCCAGTGAATCGCCACGCTTCACTGTTATCCTCACTATATACATGCGCGTCTATGTGGTTCTTGGAATCAAAACCTCCTTATCTTCCATACTAATGCAAGTCCCCAGGACTTACCTCTAGCTGGAACTGCAATGACAAACATGTTGAACTTCTCCTTTAACCTATCTACCTTAAAAGCTGAAAGCCTCGTCTCCATAAGGAAGATGAGGTGGGGGTGGTGATCTCGGGCATATTCTCTGAGTTCCCGAACTGCCCTAGGGTCCCCAAGTTCTTGGCAATTCCAACTTATGCAAATCATGGCTCCCGGCAGGGCCGCGTTGCAGCCACCGTCGATACGTCACTTGACTCTTGTGTCAACAAGATATTTGAGATATAGTTCTTCTTCGATGGTCTTAAATCTGCATCGATGCCATCACCACCCATATACAGTTCTGTCCTCTTCCCTTGTACTATTACATATCTTCTCGGGCCCCCACTACCCACTAGACGACCTCTCTTTTTCTTTAGTAAATTGTGTGATTCTGGGCTCGATGTTTCTAAGGTTGTAAATTCTGGGTTGGGATGTCTGATTTCGCCCATTAGACGATTTTGGCCCTCGGCAAATTTATATCCTTCTTTGAACATTGCCAGCTGGATTAAATTATCAGTAGATTGAGAGATATTCACATCGTATTGGTATTAGGTGTCTGTGATCTCTCCTTTCCCTTATTGAGACACTGTCCATTCCAAACACCGGTGAAATCTGCATACCAAAATTCTCCTCGCTTGATTGTCGCACATCTGATTGCATGGGATCCCTTTATTGTTGAAAATGTTAGTGATTTCTTAACGATCTAACCATTTTGTTAGATCAAATGCGGAATAAAATGGATAAATATTATACCTCCAGCCATTGCTTTTTGCTCACAAGATATTCTAGTTTTGGCTCTTCTAAGCCTTCACAATCTCACTTTAGATGGTGTTTTATGGCTTAATTAGATTGTTGGCATAGGGACCCAAAACATGGTATTTATAGGCTCTAACCATCATAGAGATTCTCCATAAGTTATGACATGGGGGAGATGAATCAATGTGGAATTTATGGACCACTAAATGAACTAGTAACATCTTTAATGAACTAGTAACATCCTATTCATATGTTACTAACATTCTCCCACTTGGTCCATATATTTCACCATTCACCACAGTAAGAAACAAAAATACATGAATCATGGCGATAGTTTCTCTTAATACGAGTATTATCTTCCATGTATCACAATGCATCATGTTTCTCAAAACCCAGTCCATATTTCTTAATGAATAAACCATATGTTTATTCAAGGTCCAAACATCAATGATATTTCTCAAAATAAATGTGTACACAAGTCAAAATATGAGAAAATATCACAAACAGAGTTTCACAAACATTCGTTCTTATAACGAAATTTACATAGAGGAACCAAGTCCCATTCTTTCTACATGATCCTTAAATTTTAGTGGTGGCATGCCTTTTGTCAAAGGATCAGCAATCATTAATTCGGTACTAACGTGTTCAATAACCACTGTTTTATCTTTAACACGTTCTCTTATGGCAAGATACTTGATGTCGATGTGCTTGCTTCGACTACCGCTTTTATTATTCTTAGCCATAAAAACTGCAGCCGAATTATCACAATACATTTTCAAAGGCCTAGAGATCGAATCAACGACTCTAAGTCCAGAAATGAAACTCTTCATCCATACACAATGTGATGTAGCCTCAAAACAAGATACGAACTCAGCTTCCATAGTGGAAGTAGCAGTCAATGTCTGCTTTGCACTTCTCCAAGATACAGCTCCACCAGCAAACATAAAAATGTATCCTGATGTTGATTTCCGTGAATCAACACAGCCAGCGAAGTCCGAATCAGAGTAGCCATTCATTTCCAGATTATCGGTCCGTCTATACATAAGCATGTAATCTTTGGTCCCCTTAAGGTACCTCATTACTTTCTTTGCAGCTCTCCAGTGGTCCATACCTGGATTACTCTGATATCTTCCTAACATCCCAACAACAAATGCAATGTCAGGTCTTGTGCAGACCTGAGCATACATTAGGCTTCCAACGGCAGAAGCATAAGGAATGTTCTTCATTTGTTCCCTCTCAAAATCATTTTTCGGGCACTGGTTCAAGTTGAAACTGTCACCCTTCACAATGGGAGCTATACTTGGTGAACAATCTTTCATCCGAAATCTCTCTAAAACTTTGTTGATATAGGTCTCTTGAGATAGGCCCAAAATTCCTTGAATTCTGTCCCTATGTATCTTAATGCCTATGACATAAGAAGCATTACCCATATCTTTCATATCAAAGTTGTTAGAGAGAAATTGTTTCACCTCATGTAGCAAACCCTTATCATTGGTTGCAAGTAAAATGTCATCCACATACAGAATAAGGAAACAAATCTTACTCCCACTGACCTTCTGGTATATACATTGATCCATAATGTTCTCTACAAATCCAAATGAAGAGATAACATCATGAAATTTCAAATACCACTGACGGGAAGCTTGTTTCAATCCATATATAGATTTCTTGAGCTTGCACACCAATTGCTCACTACTACTATAGGAAAATCCTTCTGGTTGTTTCATGTAAACCTCTTCCTCTAGATCTCCATTTAGAAAAGCTGTTTTCACATCCATTTGTTGCAACTCCAAATCGAAATGTGCAACTAATGCCATGATGATACGAAGTGAATCTTTCTTTGATACAGGAGAGAAGGTCTCCTTGTAGTCGATTCCTTCCTTTTGAGTAAATCCTTTAGCGACAAGTCTTGCTTTATATCTTTCAATGTTGCCTTTTGAGTCTTTCTTAGTTTTATAGACCCATTTACATCCTATCGCTTTTACACCATCAGGCAACTCAACAAGATCCCAGACTCCATTAGATGCCATAGAATTCAACTCATCTTTCATGGCATCATACCATAAACTTGATTCTTTACAACCCATGGCTTGTGAAAACGTTTCAGGATCATTTTCGGCTCCAACATTATAGTCCGCTTCTTGTAAATACACAACATAATCACTAGGTATTGCTGATTCCTTACTCTAGCAGATCTCCTTAATGTTGTATCAACATTTTCCTCAGGATCATGTTGTTCAACTGGATGTTCAATAATTTCTGGCAATTCTTGAACATCTTGATCTATTGGAATATTATCAGCAGCTTGTGGAACTTCAATGATTGGTTGTCCAACACCCGTTTGAACTTGAGGAGTGTTGCGAATGATAATCAATCTATCACTTGGAGTGGAAGTTTGAGCGTCAATATGATTTCTTTCAGAAACAATGTCCTGAAATCGATCGCTCCCACTGATCAAGTCATTCTCAAGAAACTTCGCATTTCTTGATTCCACAATCCTAGTGCTATGAGATGGACAATAGAATCTATAACCCTTTGACCTTTCGGCATATCCAATGAACTATCCACTAATGGTCCTTGGGTCTAGTTTCTTCTCTTGTGGGTTATAAACTCTTACTTCAGACGGGCATCCCCAAACACGTATATGTCGCAAACTTGGTTTCCAACCTTTGAATAATTCAAATAGTGTCTTTGGGACAGCCTTAGTTGGAACTCGGTTTAATATATACACTGTCGTTTTAAGAGCATCAGTCCACAAGGATTCAGGAAGCTTGGAGTTACTTCGCATACTCCTCACCATGTCCATTAAAGTTCGGTTTCTTCTTTCTGCTACACCATTTTGGTCTGGAGAACCAGGCATAGTGTATTGGGCAACTATCCCATGCTCTTGAAGAAACTTCGCAAATGGACCAGGTGCTTGTCCATCCTCAGTGTATCTACCATAATATTCTCCACCTCTATCTGTTCTCACGATCTTAATTTGCTTTTCACATTGTTTCTCTACTTCGGCCTTAAATACTTTAAAGGCGTCTAGTGCTTCGTTCTTGTTATGAAGCAAGTAGATATACATATATCGTGAATAATCATCAATGAAAGAGATGAAATATCTCGGACCATGCAAGTCCGTTACTGGACTACAAATATCTGAATGTATGATCTCTAATATGTCTGTACTCCTCTTAGCACCTTTCTTGGACTTGTTGGTCTGCTTTCCTTTAATGCAGTCCACACAAGTACTGAAGTCAGTAAAATCCAAAGTACTAAGTACTCCATCATTCACTAATCTCTTAATCCTATCTATGGAGATATGACCCAATCTCCGGTGCCACAAAATAGAGGAATCATCATTCATAACACATCGTTTTATACCAGTGTAAACATGCATAGTATCATAAGTAGCATTATTTTGTAAATCAATAGAGAAAAGCCCATCAGACAATGTACCATTCCCAACAAGATCAGATTTATAATATAAACTGAAAGATGTTTCTGAAAACTTAAAGGAATAATCAAACGGTACAAGTCTTGAAACTGAAATTAAATTCCTAGAAAAACTAGGAATATAAAATGTCTTTTCTAAATTCAAAATAAAACCACTGTTTAGAACTAGACTGCATGTTCCAACAGCTTCCACATGTGAGCGCATCTTATTTCCTGAATAAATGCACTGCTCACTTTCCACTGGTTTCCTTAGGTTCCGCATACCCTGCAAGGTAGTCGAAATATGGATTGTAGAACCAGAATCAATCCACCATGTGTTATAAATAACATCAACCATATTAGATTCATAACATACAAATGAGATTGGTTTACCTTTTGTCTCAAGCCATTTCTTGAATTTGGTGCAATCTTTCTTCATGTGTCCCTTCTTTTTACAGAAGAAACACTTAGATTCCTTTTTGATTCCACCTTGGGGCGGTATTTTACCTTTCCCTTTCCATTTGGCTTGGTTTATGTCCTTTCTTTCCGTTGCCATAAACACACTTTCACTCTTTTCCATGGTTAATCTTCCCTCCTCTTGAACACACATGGTCATAAGTTCATTAATTGACCATTTATCCTTATGTGTGTTGTAGGATATCTTAAAGGGTCCATATTGACTTGGAAGAGTGTTCAAAATATAATGCACAAGGAAAGATTCAGACATCTCAACCTCAAGAGTCTTTAGTTGAGCCGCAATGTCCCTCATTTGCATGATATGCTCACGCACACCTTTCACAGTAGTGATCCTCATGGATGAAAATTTCATAATTAGGGTGCTGGCTAGTGCTTTATCTGAAGTCTCAAACTGCTCATCTATAGCCTTCAGTAGAGCCTTGACATTTTTATGTTCTTCGACGGAACCTCGAATACCAGCAGAGATTTTAGTCTTTATGAACATTACGCAGAGACGATTAGATCGCTCCCATTTTTCATAAAGATCAACCTCATCAGGAATGCTGATTTCATTAATCGGAGGTGGTTCGTCTTTCCTTATGGCATAATCAATGTCCATCCATCCTAAATGAAGAAGAATTCTCTCCATCCAAACTTTATAGTTATCACCCTTTAGTTCGGGAATATCACACTTAAAATCAGAGAAATTCGCAGATTGCATAACTGCATAAAAATCACCATACATGCTTAGAATCCAAAATTTGAGACTAATTAACATAATCCATATTTTACCAATGTAAAATCATGCTTAAAAATATATGAATCTAGTGACGTAAAACTTGCATGTGGGCTAAGGTCTTACTCAATTAGATTCATAATAACTACATGATAAAACTATCAAATTATGTTAATTTTCCTAATTCCTGTGGGCAATAGAAAATATAATTTGATATTCTATCCTAATTAATCATACAAATATAATAAAAATTCCTGTGGGAAAATCTATTATATTAAATATGATAAATTACAAGTAATGTTATAATGTGATCCCAAAACAGTTAATATATAATTTTGCATAATTAAAGATGTTGCGGCTATTCCTTAATTAATTAAAATTATATAGATCACACAACATTATATTTAATTCACAAAAAATGTGTTCATATAAATTGCACAAAACCATAGGCAATATGAACACCAAATATTTAATTTCTAATGTATTAAATTCCTTAACTCAATATCGCATGTATAATTAACAAGAAAAATTATACATACAAAAACAACAAATAAACTAATCTTAATACATAAAAATTAAATCACAGATAACTACATATCATAGATTATCAGATTTGTTAACTAATTAAATAAATGTCATGAAAAGCATGCCATGTAAAACAAGATGTCGTATTGTTCTTAATAATTAATAATCTATTTGTTATTATTATTATTTTTTTTACTTAAATAAAATACAATGAAGCTTTATACTGTAGAAATGAAATGATGAAGCTTTATAATTTCCTGTAGGAAACGAGAAGCATAGGTCATTCATTGTCATCGCACATAAAGAACAGCTGAAACATTTGACAATTCAAAATTACAGTACACTAGTCTCTAACCTTCAACCATATAATTATGACCCGGTTTGACCCAAATAAGAAACGCGATGGTTTCTTAGCTTTAATTTCATCAATATATATTTATATATATAGGAAACATGAATCGAAATTTTCAGAAAAAAATTTCTTTAGTTTACTAGCAGAGAGAAA
Organism: Haberlea rhodopensis; assembly: GCA_907163345.1. Lineage (NCBI taxonomy): Eukaryota > Viridiplantae > Streptophyta > Magnoliopsida > Lamiales > Gesneriaceae > Haberlea > Haberlea rhodopensis. Next base: position 19,057,121 of record CAJQUN010000001.1, on the reverse strand, counting down.
AAATAAATAAATAGCAAGGCAGAGGCAAAATCTTGCTCTGATACCAACTGTTAGTGATTTCTTAACGATCTAACCATTTTGTTAGATCAAATGCGGAATAAAATGGATAAATATTATACCTCCAGCCATTGCTTTTTGCTCACAAGATATTCTAGTTTTGGCTCTTCTAAGCCTTCACAATCTCACTTTAGATGGTGTTTTATGGCTTAATTAGATTGTTGGCATAGGGACCCAAAACATGGTATTTATAGGCTCAAACCATCATAGAGATTCTCCATATGTTATGACATGGGGGAGATGAATCAATGTGGAATTTATGGGCCACTAAATGAACTAGTAACATCTTTAATGAACTAGTAACATCCTATTCATATGTTACTAACAGAAAATCCATAGTATTATGCAACTTTGGTCACCCAAAGATATTCGCTGTAGAAGATTTGATTGCATGATCCCATTATTATATAGGTATCCACCCGATGATTGCGGAGATATCTCTCGTAGGATTGAATTTGTCCAAAATGTCCTTCTATTCCTGTCATCGAAAAAACCTACTGGTAGGGATGTACCTGAATCTTCTCTTGCCGAAAAGGAGGATCACCAGTTGTAGGCTGTGGTAATGTCACCGGGGATGTTTGGTAACCAGTCGAGGTGTGAAAGCCTCCTGTTCTGGTTAGAGTTTTACCTGTGTTGCATAACCAATCCCCATACGACAATGATCCTTCCTCAATCTCTTCAGTGACATCATATCGGCGCTCACAATCTCTGTAAATATGTCCCAGGACTCCACAAAGATAGCAAAAATTAGGAAGCTTCTCATAGCTGAACTTGACTGTTAGGTAATCTCCAATGGAGTTCCTGATATTCATAGCTCTCTGTAGTGGTTTACATGGTTCGCAGTCGCGGGAACGGTGCCTGGAACGGAGGTCATCGTTCCAGTTCCAATGACATTTCACGGAACGGTCACGGCGCGGATTTTTTTAAAATAATATTAAAAAATTCAAAAAGATTAAATAGTTTGAAAAAAAAAGTATTTTTAATCTTCTTTAATTATAAACAACAATAACTAAGTATTTATTCCCAATAAATTGGGGTATGCTATTTTCATCTTCTTTAATTCATAAATAATAGTTAAAAAATTATTTTTTAAAAAATAACAAATGAAATCTTTTTCTAGATCTTTTGTACACTTTATTAAAACATAAATGTATCTTCAATATATACTAAAATTTTCACAACCATATCAAAACTATTTTACCTTCAAATCATAATGTTAATAAAAAAATAAAATCAACAAACTAAATGAAATATTTTTCATTTAATTTCTAATTAGTTAAATTTTCAAGTAAATTGTAAAATCATTAAATCTTATGTAAAATATAAATTTATCCTTAATATTGCATTATATTTTTTTATCATTTTGTTTACAAAAATTAAATTATTAATTATAAAATTATTAAAATACACATAACAATTTATTTAAATAATTCCTAATAAACGTTCCGCGCCGCACCGTTCCGCCGTTCCACTTCCGCGCCACCGATATTTAGCCGATATCCGATTACATAACGCCGTTCCAGAGCAACCTACGTTACAAACTGGAACTTTGGCACGCTCACCTCCGTTCCCGTTCCGGAACGGCCGTTCCGGCCGTTCCGTTCCCGTTTCTGCGAACCATGGACTGGTTTATGGACATTCAACCCTCCCCGGATCCTGAGTATGGCACGACAGTGTCCCCTCTTTTCATTTAGATCGTCATCCCTGGAGATACCCAAGCCATTACCAATGTGAGTCACCATAGCCTTAGTCTGTTTATTAATTGGTAAGCCTGTGACTTGCACATGAAAGTCACACCACTCAAGGGGAACACTCATCGGATCTTGGTCACCCCCCACCATTGCTAGGATAAGAAGGTGTCTGTCAAAATGCCAAGGACTCCTTCCATACTCAATAATGTGATTGAACCAAAAGATGAATCTGTCTTGGCTAACCCGCTCAATGATAAGTCCTTTCAAAGGATTCCAGAAGTTCAGAAAGGTCTTCTTGAGGGCTTCAAATGGAATTTGTTTGGCTAAAAGGAGCCGTCCTACCATGAGAAAACCTTTATGTACTGGAGGTTCATACCGTGCATCATCGGAATAAGCATGTCTTCTTCCTCTTCTTCTGTCATCGAAGTTTCCGGCATAATTCTTCGACGTCGCCTTCCACGCCACAAGTTGATTACGATAGTCCCCTGATCACTAGTGGTAAATCCCAAACGGCTACTGGAAACCCTAGAACAACACGAAAAACCTAGATTAAAAGGAAAATGAAAAACCAGAGGATGTCGTTATGTAATCATAGCCACAAGAACAAAAAGAAAAAAAGAAAACTCGAGACACAAAACGGCAAACGGAAAACACCCCATGAAGGAGAAGAAACGAGAAAACCCCACTTGGGAGAGAGAACCCCACTTGGGAGAATCAGAAGAAGGTCGATGTTCATAAAATTTATTGTTATATAAAAAATTACAGAAAAACACAAATTTATGATTATTGACAAATAACGATATAACTTATAAATTCAGTTTCAAAAGAAGTTAATTATTTATTTCATGTATTTTGGAAACGTATTTAAATAATAAATTGATGAAAACTTTTTTTAAAAATTCAAATGGATGGAACTTTAAATGACTTGAATTGATACGAATCCATTTTAAAAATTAGTCTACCCATCCCAATTTCGATAAATTCTATTATGTAGTCAGAGATTATTCTGACTTACTTGACTTCAAATCAACGTCTCCAATTCATAAGGGATCATGGGTGCATATATTTATATGTAGACTTCACACTCCAAAAGCCCTAAAGACAGAATCGAAATCCATAAATAACCACATGGAAATGGGAATGCAAAGCGATATTGCCATTTTCAGTAGCTCTTAACACTCCACGCCTCCTCTTCAATATGAACATTAAAGAGTAAATATTCGCACATAGTTGTCATCACATTTATACTTTGTTTTCTTCGTATATACGCTGGCTTTGTATATGTATCATCCATGAGGTTATTGTTGGCCGGTGGTTGGTGGTTTGAATTGGACGGTGGCTTATTTTTCAACAAAGCACTTTTTCAAACATATGAATTCTACATGTTTGTTGGGGCTGAAATCTTTTGGTCAAACATGGAAGATAGCAAACTCATCTAGGTAACCTCTACCTTGAGGTTTTGCACCATAATTCTTCCTCAGAAAATTATCACTCACCTAGTTATCTCTAAGCTTTGTTTCTGTATATGTGAGATGTGAGGTGATCCGAGAGTTAATGTAATTCTCGTTTGAAAATATGACTAAATTTTTTTTTGCTCCCGTGGACGTATGCAATTGCCGAACCACGTAAATTTTCGTGTTCTTGTATGTGTATGATGTTTACACTTTATTTTAGGTGTTCTGACAGATATCAGAACCATGTTTTCGTGAAAATGCCCAAAAATTGAAAGTGTCCGAAAGATTTCTGACCACACCATTAGATTCGTCTCGTCGACGAGAGTACGGAACAATGTCCAAAATTGATTTCTGACCACACCCGGCCCGCAACCTGTCTGGCGACCCAGACAAAGCCCTGATTGTTGCCCAAATTCAGCCTAGGTTTGGCCAAGATTTAGCTTAGTTTTTGGCCCAACTTCTTTTCCCATTTTGACCCAATTTTAGCCCAACCTTAGGCCCAAGATCTGGCCCAGCTTTAGAACCAAACTGGCTAGAGAAGCCCGTTCGCTTGCTGCCAGCCCGACTCGTTCGGCCCGAACCGGCCGATCTAGCTGAACTAGTCTAAAACTGAAACTTTAGGACTGGTTCCCTACTATTTTGACTATTCTGGACGCAATGATAGCATTTGTTTCTGCTAAAATCAAGATGCATCCACGATGTTATCAAATGCAAAGTTCGAGGTGAAGAAATTTGACGGCACCAACAACTTTGGCATGTGACATTATGAAGTACAAATTGTATCAATGATATGTTACCTGATGATTGGAACTATGTCATCCGGCCCATCCCAAACCGGATTAACCAATCCGAACCGTTGGAGCCAAATTAACCGGCCGCACTGGAGTGAACCACCTCAAGCAAGTGTCTGAATCAGTACTGTTGGAATAACATAACTGGCCTTAATGTGACTGTGCTGCCGGATACAGAGGATCGACCTCAATCCGTGTGCAATGTCGGACCCACAAAACCGACTTGAATTTGTCTGTACTCTCAGATCGCAAAACCAACCTGAATCTGTCTACATTGTCGGAAACGTAGAATCGACCTCGAGCTGTCTACATTATAGGAATCGCAGAACCGACCCAAATCTGTCTGTATTGTCGGTATCACAAGACTAGCATGAATCTGTGGCACCGTTGGACTCGCAAAACCCGACTTGAATCTGTCGCACTGTCGGACCCACAAAACTCGCTTGAATCCATCTACATAGTCGGACCCGCAGAAACTGACCTGATTTTGTCTGCGCTGTCGGACCCATAGAGCCTGAATTAAATCTTTCTGCAATGTCGGAATCACATGACCAACAAGAATATGTCTGCACTGTCGGAATCACAAAACTGACCCTAAGTTGTTTGCACTATCGGAATCGTAGAACCGACCTGAACCTGTCTGCAATGTAGAAATCACATAACAGATCCGAAATTGTCTGCACTGTCGGAATTGGTGGAACGACCTTAATCTGTTTGCATCGTTTGAAACACAGAAACCGACCTGAATCTGTTGGAACCGCAGAACCGACTCTGTCTGCATCGCTGAACCCGCCTGAATTGTCGGAACCACAACTGACATGAATATGTCTGTACATCTTGCTCAGCTGGACAAGGTGATCAGTATCCATACCAGAATGAAGATTAAGAGGCTCAGATATGATAATGGTGGAGAACATAAGTCATGACTATGTCAGAAAACCTGCCAGAACGAATGGGATAGTCAGACAATTCATCATACCAGGCATGCCGTAGGAGAATGGTGTGGCAGAAAGGATGAATTGTACTCTGATCCCCTGCAAGTTATCTCAATCTGGAGTGAGCAAGACATTTTGGGCAGAAGCCTTGTCATATGCTTCTTATATCTTCAGCAGACTACCGATTTCTTTACTAGACGGAAAAACTCCGAGGGAGGTATGGCCTGGACAAACCAATTTCGGATTCCCAACATATATTCAGATGTCACGCATACTTTTACATCATAAAAATCAAAGCTAGAACCTAGAGCCGAGAAAGCCGCTTTCTGGGCTTTAGTGAAGGAGTGAAGATATTTCGTCTATAGAACCCTGAGTCAAAAAAGATTGTCTTGGGCCGAGACATTACCTTCGGTAAATCCGTAATGCAGAACCAGACCAATCAGAGAAATAGAACCAATATCTGAATATTTGTAACTACCAAAATCAGCATCAGTATTTGTAACTAACAATAGACTGGAGAAAGGTATTTGGAAACCTGCTCCGTTTACTGAGATGGTAGTATTCGCTCTTCTAACTGATCAAGATGGTTTTCCATGGAAGTATAAATAAGTGGTTTGTAGTGTGAAAAAATCATGTGTAGATGGTGATGGATGAAGAAATGCAATCACTTCATCATAAAATTTGGAAGATGGTTCCACTCCCTATCGGAAAGAAAAAGATTGCTTTGATAGGCGAGGCATTGCTACTGGAAAGCGTTGATCAACTACTAGTTATGTGCTGATCATGACAGGAGTATTAGTGAGTTGGAGATCTACGCTACAGTCCATATTTGATTCGTTTACTACAGAGACAAAATATATGGCGATCTCTGAAGACATCTGGTTGCTTAATTTGATGAATGACTTGGGTATCAAGCAAAAAATACAGAGGTTTTCTGTGAAAGCCAGAGTGCCATATGTCTGGCAAAGAACCAAGTTCATTAGAAAAATATTGAGATTTTCTGCGATAGTCAGAGGCTCATATGTTTGAGCAAGGAACCGCGTTCATCATATTCACAACCACTTTGTTCAGGAAATAGAAGAATAATGTTTATAACTCATTCGGCATAAAATAATCACTGAATAGTGCATTTCAGAATACTAGTTCCAATTTTCAGGACTAAAAAAATTATATTCCCACATAAATTATTTTTTGAATAAAAATGATCTCGAGACCATTTTGCCATTAACAAAACAGAATTACTTGTTTTGGCCTATATACACATCCATCAAATTTACTTTTATGCCCTTTATTTAGCAGACATTTCGCAACACATATCAATTCTTTTTTTAATGGAAAAATGGTATTGTTCCAACTTTTTTCAAAAATAATTTATGTGAGATCAAATTTATTTAGTCTTAAAAATTTGAGACTATTATTACAAATGAAATTATTTGGTGTGATCATTTGTGTAATTAACCCAACATGATAGCAAGTGTCAATCCTCGAAGTTTAAAAAACCTTACATATTTCATTAAACTGGTCCTAGAGTGAATTTTATTACTTAGTTCCCAATAGATAATTGGATATACACATACGCACATTGAATATTAATTTAGATATATATTCACACGCTTCAACTTAAACATAAAGGAGCAATTTGAAATATAAATATCACGATTGTATCGCCTTTCATAATGTCAATTTTTTGGCGTAAATGGCACTCAAGAAACAAGCAGAAGATTGAATATGAGAAGTCATTTGTACTGCTAAAACATATCAAACATAATATAACTTATCACATCATATTATTTATCATCATTTCATAGTTTTAATCATTCTTATGCTTATCATATCACTAACTTCAAACGGTACGTAACAGTTCAAAAATAATCGCCAACCGTAAGCCCGCATAAAATCTTCTCAAATCTCGCCATACCTAATGATGGTGAGTGCATTTCCATCATCCAAATCACAAATTCGTACTTTCATAATACCAGATTTTCAACCATTAACATCGTTATGTGCGAAAATCATACAAGAAAGTGTACAACGTTGATTTCCTTCGACAATATGTTTAAAGGTGATTAACCTAATAAAATTTATCATTACATGCCAAAAGTTAGGCGGTTTCAACATTAAACATCTTTTGCTTCAAAATTAGTTGCGGTAACATACTATATGCTATTCATACATCCAGTATATATATTTAATACCGATTTATTTTTTTCTAAAACATCCTTATGACCAAAATACCTTCGCATATAAGAGCATATTTACCTGTTCATTGAAAATTTCGTGCCATCAAAGAATTGGTTTCCTCTAATATTGTAAAACAAAACTGCAAAACAAGAGTGCAGCACAGAACTCCTGACCAAAAAAAAAAAAAGAAGAAAAAACATGCAAAACTTCAAGATAAAGGAAAAAGGCCGGAAGAAGTGCAAGTATGCTTATTCTCTAGGGATCAAAAGGTGAAGATAAAAAGTGTACTTATTTTATTAAGCCGGTGTAGCGCTTCCATGTTGTATGTTTTTCTATCAGAGTGTATATCAGGAATGTAGTAGTAATAAAGAAACAATGGCTTCAAAGTTTTATGTCAATGTTAGATTTGTAATCTTCGTCCTTAAGACAATATTGCTCCGCTTTGGTGCTAACGGATTGCTATGACATTCGTCTCACAAGATACAACGACTAGGACTTGTGATAGGAGCACTCCAAATCACAAGTCCTCAAACCACAAAGGTTAAAAGCAATCAATAAGAAAAAATTTGATGAACAACAAAATGCTCTCAATGTTAACTTATTATTTGATTGAATTTCGAAATCTAATCATGAAACAAGTGAGGATTGGTTGTATTTATAGTAAACCAAGAAATAATTCCAAATGGACACCATTTGGAGGCACCACATCGCGAAAATCTGCACACGCACATGAATGGACACACAATTTAGAATGTAGTTGGCCGACAGGATTGCTTCCCCCCACAAGTTTTGTGGTAATCCAGAACTTATCAACATAGCATTCATCATCTCTTTTAGAGTACGATTTTTACGTTCGGCAATATCATTTGATTGTGGTGAATAGTGGGCAGTGGTTTGGTGAATAATGCCATACTCAGTGCAAAATTCTTCAAACGGTGCTCCATATTCTCCTCCTCTATCGCTTCGAACATTCTTTATCTTTTTGCTAAGTTGATTTTCAACTTCATACTTGTAGTGTTTGAATACTACCAAGGCCTCGTCTTTGTTTCTTAGCAAATAGACGTAACAATATCTTGTACAATCATCAATGAAAGTGATGAAGTACACCTATAGTTTCCACAAACTTTAGATCACATAGATCGGTATGAAGTAATTCAAGAGGTGTCGTAGTTCTTTCATTGAATGGAACGACGATTTCATTAACTTGGTCTCGACACAAGTCTCACACTTATGTTTCAAGTTAACATTCATTTGAGGCAATAAATTTAACTTCATTAAGTGAACCATAATTCATATGACCCAAACGATCATGCCATAAATTACAAGACTCAATCAAATAAGTAGAATCATTCACTTTATTGCTTTCAAATTGACGTTTAACCGTCATTACATTCATTTTGAATAGGCTTTTCTCCATATAGTTTTTTCCTACAAAAACTCTATTTTTGGATAGTACAATTTTTTCAGATTCTAAAACTAGTCTAAAACCCTCCTTGACTAGAACCGATCCAGATATTAGGTTCTTTCGGATTTCGGGAACGTGTATGACATCTATTGATAAGTGTTAATTTTACACTTATTTTGCTATGATTTTATATGGATTTTCGTGTTGATTCCTGGACGATTTTAGGCGTTTTGGTATATATTTTGTATTTCAGGAATCAAGGTCCAATGGAATAAAAGTGGAGTAAACGAGCTAAAAATGTTGAAAAATGACCAAACCGAGCGAAGACGTTGAAAGATGGACCGGAATCTCAAAGATTGAATTTATACAGCTCGGCGATCGATCGACATAATCACAGCGATCGATCACGGAGCTGTAAATCGAGGAACCAAGCAGATTATATTGGCGATCGATCGGCAACTAGCCACGATCGATCGCCAGAGTCCAGAAATAATTCGTGATCAATCGGTAAGGATCCGAGATCGATCGCGGATATGTGCACTTTGGTGGCCAGCGTCCAGTATGGTTTGGCGATTGATCGGGAGTTAATGGATATCTATCACGGATAGGAGTTTTCTGAAGAAAAAAAAACTTTTTGAGTTTGGTTCAAGATGGACTCCTCCACACACCTCCTTCCTTTTATATAGCATACCTAATGCACGAAAAAGGGATTTTTGCACCTCTTTTATCAGACCCAAGAGCAGCCCTCTCATCCTCCATTCACACCAAAAATATCACAATTCTTGAAGAAGTAAGAACAACGCAAGAGCGGGAATTACAGAGCGACGCACGGAGTGACACCCGCGTTTATTAGTATTTCTGAACTTATTTACTTTTGAATTTCATATTTTGATGTTGATATTGTTGAAAGAAATATTTTTACATTATTATTTGATGATGGTAGTTGGCTAAGTTCTCTATCAAGACTAGGGGATCCATTGTATGAACCCATGATTTAAATTTCAGTTTTTGATTGATTTTTCTACAATTCTTTGAGTATGATTATGTTTTTAATGATTTTCAAGGGTTAGCTACCTTTGAATTGATGTTAGTAATTATAATTGACTTGACCATACGATATTATAATTTGACACGATAATTCATACCGTGGGCTTTAGATTGAAATTGATTACGTGAAATCTAGCACATTGTGATAGCCATAGATCTACCAAGATCGAAAGCTAGAAGTTTTCATAGAACGTATGCAATGTTGGATGTAAAATGAGTACATGACCATTGACTTGTTACATTTCAATATTAGGTTCAATATAACTTGACCATAGTATATTGGATCTCGAAAAACTCGTCATCTTAGAACGTAGAACTTAAAGTCGTAACTAAAGGAAAATTTTGGGGGATTACATGGGTGAATCAAAGTCTTGATATTCGTCTCTATTGATTCTAATCTTATTTGCTCTTACTTGTTGGGTTGATTATTGAGTTAATTAGCCAATTTGGTTAATTAATCATCACTAATATTCCTAGGTTAAATATAGCTAAACTAGTGGAGTTTGGTACTTATTTCCTAGTTCTCGTGAGTTTGATACTCGTACTTCTAATATCATTATACTAAAACTTGACACCATGCACTTGGGGTACGCAATCGCTATATTCGAAAATACCGTTTAAAATAATAGTGATCAAGTTTTTGGCACCGTTGTCATGGACTAGTTTAAGTAATATCATAGGAGATTAGTTGACTATAATTTAGCCATATTTACTTTTTATTGTTACTTTTATTACGGTATACTATTTCACTACTGTTGTTTCTTCGTTGTTTTGATTTTTTGTAGATAGTTGTCCTCGCAGTGCATGCTACAAAGTGACAAACCTATACTAGAGCCACTTGACTTAGAGATTGAACAAACTTGCTGAAGACTTCGGAGAGAAGCTCGAGCGATGGCTGAGAATAATCAAAGAGGAAACGGTGGACGTGAACAGCACAATGAGGAAGTGCCAGCTACACGATCCATGATGGACTATGCACAACCAACTTTTCAAGGCACTATGTCTAGCATCACTAAACCAAGGATTCAGGCTAATAACTTCGAGATCAAGCCTGCCATAATTCAGATGATTCAACATTCTGTGCAATTTGGAGGATCGCATACTGATGATCATAATGCTCATATCTCCAACTTCTTGGAGATATGCGACACGTTCAAGTACAATGGCGTCACTGACGACGCCATCAGGTTACGACTTTTTCCTTTTTCCATAAATGACAAAGTTAAGAGCTGATTAAATTCATTACCTGCAGGATCGATCACTACTTGGGAGGGGATGGCTCAAGCCTTCTTATCAAAATACTTTACCCCTTCCAAGACAGCTAAGATGCGCAATGATATCACCACATTCGTGCAACATGATCCGGAGACGCTGTATGAAGCTTGGGAGCGCTTCAAGGATTACTTCAAAGATGCCCACATCATGGCCTTCCGATTTGGCTTCAGGTACAAACATTTTAGAATAGTTTATTTTATGCTAATAGATCCATGATTTATGCAGCAGCAGGAGGTACCATTATGAGAAAGACACCTGAGGAAGCTTACACACTTTTGGAAGAGATGGCGTCCAACAGTTACCAGTGGCAGTCCGAGAGGAATGTGCCCAAGAGACCGATTGGGGTGCATCAAGTTGATGGGGGTTACATCGATACAAGCTCAGTTGGAGGCATTGAATAAGAAAATGGATAGCTTGAGCATGACAGCGATGCAAGCTCAAGTGGTCAAATGTGATTTATGCGGAGGCAACCATCCGAGTATGGAATGCCAGACAAGTAATCATTTTGTGCAATCTACTTAATGTAGGATCGGACGCTTACCGCTTTATCAATAACTATAGTTAAGGGTAATGGCACAACATCAAACTTTTCAACCATACACTGTCACAAGCGCCACGTGTTTGACCGATCACAAAGCAAAGGCAATTGTTGAACCCCAACAATCCCTCCTCCAATAATTGCACTCTCTGCAACTCATGGTAATCGAACACGCCACCTGGCTCTGATACCAATTGTAGGATCGAGCGCTTACCGATTTACCGATAACTATAGTTAAGGGTAATGACACAACATCAATCTTTTCAACCATACACTGTCACAAGCGCCACGTGTTCGACCGATCACAAAGCAGAGGCAATTGTTGAACCCCAACACTAAAAATGCTAACTTTGTAGGAAATATGCCACAACAGGGTAACTCATAGTCCAACAACTATAACCAACCATGGAGGAATCATCCAAACTTCTCTTGGTCCAACCAAAATAATGTTCTGAATCCACAACCTCCACCGGGTTATCCACCAACGCCAAGTATGGAAGAATTGTTAACCAAGTTTAATACATCCACGGAGAATAGAATGCAAAATCAGGATGCTTCAATAAAGAACTTGGAAATTCAAGTGGGGCAGTTGGCAAATATGTTAGCTGGAAGAGCACCATGAAGCCTACCTAGTGATACGGAGAAGAATACAAGGGAGCATGCCAATGCCGTGACCCTTGGGAGTGGAAAGGAACTTGGAGATGAGAATGAGACTGCAGAGATTTCAATTAAGCAAGAGGAAAAGGAGCAACCACGCAACAAGGGTAAGTCCATTGGAGCCACTACACCGATCTCACCACAAGAAAAGGTACATATTCCTCTCCCATTTCCTGCAGCAGTTAATAAGGCGAAGGTTGATTCGAACTTTGCCAAATTTCTAGTCATGCTTAAGAATTTGCATATCGAAATACCATTTATTGATGAGATACGAGAAATGCCTAATTCTTAAAGAAAATGTTATCTAAGAAGAAGAAATTGGGAGAGCACAAGACTGTCTTTTTGACTGAGGAATGCAGTGCTATTGTGCAAAAGAAATCGGCCACTAAGTTAAAAGATCCAGGGAGTTTCTCTATTCCTTTTATTATTGGGACAATTTCTTCAATTAAATATTATGTGACTTGGGTGCTAGTGTGAACTTTATGCCTTTGTCTATTTTTAGGTGACTTGGACTGGGAGAGCCGAAGTCCACAAGGGTGGTGTTGCAAATGACGAACAAGTCTATCACCTACCCACTAGGAATCATCGAAGATATGCCAGTCAAGATAGATCAATTCACTTTCCCGATGGGTTTCCTAGTGTTGGATATGGAGGAGGATGTGAGAATGCCATTGATCCTGGGACGCCCATTCCTAGCTAATGGAAGAGCCATCATTGATGTTGAAGAAGGGAAGTTGATCCTCTGTGTAGGGGAGGATCGGGTTACATTCAATATGTTTAAATCGTCAACACAATCACACAACGAGCATGGTTATCTAAAAGTTAACATGATTGACACTTTGCTTGTTGATGTGGTGCAAGGTACTAATGAGGTGAAGGTGAAGACCGAGCTAAAGACTAAAAAAGGTAAGATGAATGACATGGTGAAGCCAAGGAATGCGAAGAAGTAAAATGATAAAAGGATGTTCTTGAAGGGAGAGACAGTCCGGTTACATAAAGCGCCACCACATCGCATTTTTCAAAGCAAGCGCAAGGCTTCATGGGTTGGACCATTCACGGTGACTACTGTCTATGCTCATGGACCAATTAAGGTAAGTTATCCTATTCTAGGCACTTATGTGGTAAATGATGAGCGGTTGAGGTCCTACAACGTGGATGACATTAATCCACATACTCCGTGCCGTTAAAGCGATTCGGTAATAAGTCCAGCTATAAATTAAGAACACTCTCTTCTTCCTTTTTCTTCGTTTTAAATTTATAGTTATTTTTTGTTTTATTTGCAAATTTTTTGTTTTGTTCCAAGGATTGACTCCGTGTGTTTATTTTGCAAAGTGGGTGGAGAAGAACTAATCCCGGGAGAAAAATTGTTGATCTTAAAAAAAAAAAATTGGGCAGTGTGTTTTGGCGATCGATCGCCATAATATCGCGATCGATCGCAGTGTCAGGGAAAAAAATAAAAAAATTCAGAAGGTAATTGCGATCGATTGGCATAACACCACGATCGATCGCGCCCTTCCATAAAAATCTTGCGATCGATTGGCAAAAAAATCCGAAACGATCGCGAGGTGAAAATTTTCGTTTTTAATACTCCCCAAATTCTTCCATTTTCCATCTCCTCTTCACCAATACTCCCCAAATTCTTCCATTTTCTTCCAATTTTTGAACATAATCCTCAAATCTAACATCAAAATTCGATTTTTCACAGGAATTGTCAAGGGAGAAGCACCCTACACTTCAATAGGAAGCCATGGAAAGCTAAGAACTACCAAGTCTCCAAGCTTCGAATTTTTGAGGTACTTTAGCTAGGTTATACATGAGCTATGATTTGTGCTTAAGTTAGTTTTTGGGGTGTGATAAAAAATAAGAATTTAAATTTTGCTTGATAAGTTTGGGGGAAGTAGAAAAGCTTATTTTTGGATAGTGTGGTTTGGGATAGTAGCTTACAATTGGATTGTGTGGTACTGGAATATTGCACTTGAATTGGAATTATGGTGGATATTTTGTTGAGGTATGGCACCAAAAAGGAAACAAAATCAGGTACTCTCCTCCAAAGCTTTTGATGCATTCAAATTTCGCAACGAGGGCGTTGCTGATTTTTATGAGGTATACCGAAAGAGAAATATCATTATGGAGCTGGGAATGGACACTAGTAGTCTTGGTTGTGATGTGATTACGGAGGCAATATGAAGAGACTGGTTCACATTTGTTCGCCAACCACGCGATGTGGTGGTTCCTCTAGTAAGAGAGTTCTACTCCAATCTACGGACACTGACCCACCTTGAAACCAGCATAGTCACTGTCCCGCAACAGGCCATTCATTTCGATTCCACGACCATCAATGCTTTATACCACATGCCCAACATCACGGATGGTGACTATATAGTGTATTGTAAGACACAAATTGATTATGATGCAATTACGTCCACCATCTGTGTTGAGGGCACCGAATGCGACTGTCAGCCGATGGAAAGCCACAACTTGTGTTGATATCAGAGTTGAAGGAGGAAACCAAGGCTTGGTTCTCATTTATCGTAGCTCGAATCATGCCATCGACTCATACTTCTGAGGTTACGAAGGACCGAACCACTCTAGTTTATGCCATAGTTACCGGACTCACTGTTGATCTCGGACGCATTGTCGAGGCATCCATCCGGAACTATACTCGTGTATCTCCCACTTCTGGCATGCCTTGCCATTCCACTATTATGCGGAGGTGCGGAGGTTGTCTGGGACCCCGTAGAGGAGGTGATTCCACCAAAGACGTCCATTGTGGTTGCTCACCCAGCACCACCGACTGGTAGACGGAGTGCACAACCACGACTTGTCAGCAGCCATCCTACTGGACCATCCTCATCTGCTGCTGCAGTGCCGACATCTGTCACCCTGGACTCCCTCCATTGTGACCTAAAGGATATCCGACTTCAATAAAGAGAGATCAGACATGAACAACGGGAAATTCGATGGGACCAATAGCAGATGAATCAGCGCCACATGGAGTTCATGCAATGCCAAGTTGCATGGAACTCTGCATTGACACGGGGTTTCCCTACTATCCCTTTCCCACCACAGCCGACATTCCCATCATTCCAGCCATACCATCCGGATGAGTCATACTACCTAGCCACCAAACCCCCCCCCCCCCCCCACCGGAGCATGACGATGAGGACGACGATCACTGACAATCATCGTCGAGGTATGTGTTTTGCTACTGCACTTATTGTTTACTGTACATTGAGGGCAATACATATACTAAGTTTGGGGGGTGTTTACTGATACCTGTTGTTCTGTGTTACTATTCTTGCATGCTTATATCTATCTTATGACTAAGTTGTTCTTGAGCATATCTATTTTTTATTTTTATTTTTTGAAAAATGAGTTCAACGTTAAGAAATATATGAATTAAACTTGCAACTATATTACATGATGAAAATAATCTCCATCTCAGCTAGAATCTTGAAATTTTTTGACTTATTTGTGAATATCATTGGTTGAGTTAATTTGTCAAAATTAAGGAACATTTTGGGCACTTTTGAGTCATGATTGAGTGAAGTATATATTGGAAAGTGAAAATTTTTGTTAACTATGATTTGTCTTGAGCATCTTACAACACTCCAGAACCTATTTGAGGGCACATTGAGGCGAAATTTTATAATTATGAACTTGACTTGAACATGATTTAGACGATCTTTGGAACGTCTGAGCCTTTCAAGCCTACCATATCTATATTTACCATTAGTGTCCACTTTTGAGCTTAAATGAATAAGAATGTAAATTAACCACCATTCGACTTTTATTGATGAAACTCATTATATCTACCTTTAATTGAGCTTAAATTTTTTTATCCTTACCCAAAGGGAGTATAATGAATTTCATGAGCGAACTATGTTCTGGGCTATTATGTTATTCACGAATTATGTTCTGGGCTATTATGTTATTCATGAACTATGTTCTAGGCTATTACAAGAAAAAAATCCAATGCCTAATGAAGAGGAAACAGAAAGGGATAGTGAAAAAATATCATAGTTTTGTGATGATGAACCATGTGAAGATCCGACAATGACTACATTCGGTGAAATCAAACAAAGCCCATGGTTCATCGAGAGCAAAAGAAAAGAAAAAATTTAGAGAGTTGAAGATGTGCTGAGATGAAATTTACAAATTATACACTCTTGTTTTGATTTCCCTACCTTTTCTTCGAAACCGACACCAAAGGCCTAACATTATAAGCATAAAAAGATCTTCTGATCCAAGTCTAAGGAATAATTACATTAGTGGAGAAGTGCTTGAAAAGTAGGCTTATGGAGTGCTTGATAGTAATCTTGACTTTGAGTTTATTAGCATTATTTGATCTTGAAGATATGTATGAAACTCAAGATTGACAATAGCACACACATACGTTCCGATTTTGCGATGTATTGTTTGGCTTAGGGGAAAACACTTCTTGTTGATTTTTGGATTGACTCTTGTTGATGTGTTAGTGGGATTTCTGAGCTTTTACATTTGAGTTACTAAGTTAATTCTTTTAAAGTATTGATGATGAACTCTACTTTTTGATCTTATTGCTTGCTCGAGGACGACCAAGTCTAAGTTTGGGGGAGTTGATAAGTGTAAATTTTACACTTATTTTGCTATGATTTTATATGGATTTTCGTGTTGATTCCTGGACGATTTTACGCTTTTTGGTATATATTTGTGTATTTCAGGAATCAAGGTCCAAGGGAATAAAAGTGGAGAAAACATGCTAAAAATGTTGAAAAGGACCAAACCCAGCGAAGACGTTGAAAGATGGACGGAATCTCAAAGATTGAAGTTATACAGCTCAGCGATCGATCGGCATAATCACAGCGATCGAACGCGAAGCTGTAAATCAAGGAACCAAGCAGATTATATTGGCAATCGATCGGCAACTAGCCGTGATCGATCACCAGCGTCTAGAAATAAATCACGATCAATCGGTAAGGATCCGAGATCGATCGCGATATGTGCACTTCGGTGGCCAGTGTCCAGTATGGTTCGGCGATTGATCGGGAGTTAATGGAGATCGATCGCGGATAGGAGTTTTCTAAAGAAAAAAAATACTTCTTGAGTTTGTTTCAAGATGGACTCCTCCATACACCTCCTTCCTTTTATATAGCAGACCTAATGCACAAAAAAGGGACTTTTGCACCTCTTTTATCAGACCCAAGAGCAGCCCTCTCATCCTCCATTCACACCAAAAATACCACAATTCATTGAAGAAGCAAGAACAACGCAAGAGACGGAATTACGGAGCGACGAACGGAGTGACACCCGCGTTTATTAGTATTTTTTAACTTATTTACTTTTGAATTTCAGATTTTGATGTTGATATTATTAAAAGACATATTTTTGCATTATTATTTGATGGTGGTAGTTGGCTAAGTTCTCTATCAAGACTAGGGGACCCTTTTGTATGAACCCATGATTTAAGTTTGAGTTTTTGATTGATTTTTCTACAATTCTTTGAGTATGATTCTGTTTTTAATGTTGTTCAAGGATTAGCTACCTTTGAATTGATGTTAGTAATTATAATTTATTTGACATACGATATTATAATTTGACACGAAATTCATACAGCGGGCTTTAGATTGAAACTAATCACGTGAAATCTAGCACACTGTTATAGCCATAGATCTACCAAGATCGAAAACTAGACGTTTTCATAGAGCGTATGCAATGTTGGATGTTAAATGAGTACATGACCATTGACTTTCAATATTAGGTTCAAAATAACTTGACCATAGTTTATTGGATAAACTCGGAAAACTCGCCAACTTAGAACGTAGAACTTAAAGTCGTAACTAAAAGGAGAATTTTGGGGGATTACATGGGTGAACCAAAGTCTTGATATTCGTCTCTATTGATTCTAATCTTATTTGCTCTTGCTTGTTGGGTTGATTATCGAGTTAATTAGTCAATTTGGTTAATCATCACTAATATTCGTAGGTTAAATATAGTTAAACTAGTGGAGTTTGGTACTTATTTCCTAGTCCTCGTGGGTTCGGCACTCGTACTTCTAATATCATTATACTAAAACATGACACCCTGCACTTGCGATATGCAATCGCTACACTCGAAAATACTATTTAAAATAATACCGATCATCTATCAAAGTCAATTCCTTTCCCGAAGTCATCTTTAGAACCACCTTCCCCAGTCCAACTACCGGAGTTGTAGTGGAGTTTCCCATGTAGAGTTGGCGCCCACTTATTGGAGTGTATGTGGAGAACATGGCTTTGTCCGAGCACACATGTCGGGTCGCACCAGAATCGACGAACCATTCCATATTATTGTCCACCAAGTTCACTTCAAAGATCACAGCGGTTAACATTAGATCATTCAAGTCATCCGAGATCCGATCATGTTCGGTCACATTGACTTGATCTTTTTCTTTCCCACGAGTGTCTTTGTTGTGACAATCCTTTGCCATATGATTTGGCTTTCCACACTTATAGCATTTTCCTTCGAACTTTTTCGCATTGCCATTATTGGAGGCCGTACCGTCAAACTTACTCTTTGATCTGGTTCTTTGTTGTCCTCCTCGATTCGTAGTTGAACCACAAGATCTTCAAGACTCGCCTGCTTTCGTTTGTGTTTCAGATAGTTCTTGAAGTTCTTCCACATAGGGGACAGTTTTTCAATCATAGCGGCGACTTGGAATGAATCACTTAGACTCATTCCCTCTACATGAATGTCACTTAAGATCACTTGTAGATCTTGTATGTGCGCCATCACAGGCTTGGTATCAACCATCTTGAAATTCAGGAACTGTCAAACTATGAATTTCTTCATGCTGGCATCTTCGGTATTGTATTTCTTTTCCAGCGATGTCCATAGTTCCTTTGCAGCACAAGACAATAAACGTTATATAATTTATTGTCTAACCCATTTATGATATAGTTCTTGCATAGGAAGTCGCTTTGATTCCATGCGTCAAGTGCTGCCCTCTTTTGGGTGCCAGTCTCTCTTTCTTCAACCGTAGGAGCCTCATCGGTTAAGAACCTTGTCAAACTCAGTGTGGTCAAGTAAAAGAGCATCTTTTGTTGCCACCGCTTGAAATCGTTCCCATTGAACTTTTCAGGTCTTTCACCATGATGAACATGAGTCGTTGTTGCACTCGAAGAAGCCATTTGTGCCGATATTGTCTTAAGATTGTTGTATGTTTTTCTCTCAGAGTGTATCTCAGGAATGTAGTAGTAACAATATAACAATGGCTTCAAAGTTTTATGTCGATGTGAGATTTGTAATCTCCGTCTTTAAGACAATATTGCCCCGCGTTGGTGCTAACGGTTTGCCAAGATACAACGACTATGACTTGTGATATGAGCACTCCAAATCACAAGTCCTCAAACCACAAATGTTCAAATCACTCAATAAGGTTTTTGAAGCATATGAGGATGGTGATCATGGTTTTGTCATTGATCTTGTGGATGGGGTTCCAGATGGTTCAGATTGGGCTAGAGCTAAGCTTCTATTGAAGTTTTTGGCCCATTTTTATAACCTAACATTGCGTATCTCAGGCTCGTTGTATGTCACATCCAACATTGTGTTTAAAGAAATAAATGCAATTGATCGACTTCTTAACCGGTGGTTGGATAGTGATGACTTCGAATTGTGTTTGATGGCAGCCAGAAAGAAGGAGAAATTCGACAAATATTGGGGATCAATTGATAAGATGAACAAGATCTTGTATTATGCTGTGATCCTCGATCCACGTCGCAAGTGGTCATATTTTTGCAGTTCACATTTGAGAAGATGTGCCCCGGCGTTACAGCAAATGGGAGCCCAAAAGTAGGGACTTGAAAGATCAAGTGTGGGGGGGTTTTGATGAGTTGTTTATGGAGTATAAGAAATTGTATGACCACACAGTCCCAACAAGCCCAAGTAGATCAAGTTGTGAGGGGTCATTGCATAGTTTGACTGGAAGTGGTGGTGGTGAAAATGAAATAAATGATTTGGATGATGAATTTAATAGGATGAGGACAGGAAAAGGCAAGCATATGCAGTCCGAGTTGGACAAGTATTTGAATGAGGATTGTGAGCCATTTGCGAAGCAGTTTGATATATTGAAATGGTGGAAAGTAGAATCTCACAGATTTCCCATTCTTTCCAAGATGGCTCGTGATATTTTAGCAGTTCCAGCCTCCACCGTTGCTTCAGAGTCTGCATTTAGCACGAGAGGGCGTGTTCGTGGAGGGAATTTGTGTGAATTAAAAAAACTTGAGAATTTGTTATTTACAATTGTAAATTATATTAATATGAATATTTGTGTTGCAATCATTTGGTTATGAATTTTATTTCACTTTTTTATTTTTTGCAGATTTGATTGATATGGGCAATGATTCATCAATCCTCGATGCTTGACGAAGAAGAGGAGATTCCGGAGATGCACTAATGACTGATGATGATAAACTATGTTCGATGCTTCTTGTTTGATGTTTGATTTAATTGTTTTTGATGTGATGAACTTATTATTGTTGTTTGGATTATTATTGATGTTGAATTGAGTGATCTGCTTGATCAAGGGGTACAAAAATTAAGAGGAGATCATGCTCATTTTTCTAAAAGTCAAATCAGAAGGAAAAAAAAGGATGAAACTGAAAAAAAAAAAAAGAGAAAAAAAATTCAGGTAACCCGAACCCCAAATAATCGGGTACCCAAAATTTCGGGTACCCGATAAATTTGGTCGGATATCGGGTATGTTCCGTGGGTACCCGAAAATTCGGGTATCCGAACCGAACTTCTCGATTCCCGAAAAACCCGACCCGATCCCAGTCCTACTCAATTTTCCTTACTATTTGATTGAATTTCGAAATCTAATCATGAAACAAGTGAGAGATTCGTTGTATTTATAGTAAACCAAGAAATAATTCCAAATGGACTCCATTTGGAGGCATCAGATCGCGAAAATCCGCACCGAACATGAATTGACACACCATTTCATTGAACAGAAACATGGCTCGATTTATCGAGCTCCTGCACCAAACGAAAAGAAATTTTTTGATGAGCTCAATCGATCGAGCCATAGTGCTCGATCGATCAAACTCTCAAACATTTTTTTCTCTTTTTCATTTATTTATTTCATTTTCCAACATTCCATTCTAAGGCCACCTCAAAAAATTATATCAATGAATCAACTGCAAAATGTTTTGGAAAGATGTTCTCAAGGCCGAAGTGCAAGGGTCACTACAAACTGGGAATGTTATCCAAGGCTTTGGTATCGAACTCACTGGATATAGTCACCACTGATTTCCGAAGAACCTCGTGCTGCAAAACAGTCCCTAGTGTGCCATGATTGTTAAGCTTCATTTTCACGAATGTCAGTTGGTCGAGGCGTAAAGTGTTCTCATTCGAAGACAATTTTGGGGGGGAAGTCAACCACAGCAGTACTCTTCTTCAACTGATCTAAGTAGCGTATGCATGAGGCCTTTATGGTGTTCCCTTTGTCGCCGCAAGAATTGAGAAACTAAACGTTTCCTCTTTTAATAAAACATCAAAAGAAAATAGAAGGAGATATAATGGAACTTTATTCATGTTTTTTAGAAATT
The DNA here is from genome assembly GCA_907163345.1 of Haberlea rhodopensis. Taxonomy (NCBI): domain Eukaryota; kingdom Viridiplantae; phylum Streptophyta; class Magnoliopsida; order Lamiales; family Gesneriaceae; genus Haberlea; species Haberlea rhodopensis. The sequence goes on along the minus strand of CAJQUN010000001.1, from coordinate 19,035,524 downwards.
TACTACAATCAAATTCAGTAAGAGCATTAAGGACTTACAAAATTATCGAAGAGCAGGATTCAGGTTGTGTCACGAGAATGCCAGCAGTATACTTCACTAGTTTACCAGACGAGGTCTCATAGCCAGCTTCTACTCCCAAAGCGAAGGTGGGAGTGTTGGCCCCAGGTGCAGCAACATGAGATAAAAAATATCGAAAATGAAGAATATATCGAATACCACAATTTACGTGAAAAATTTCTAAAAATTATTAGAGTAGAAACCACGGACAAGATGAAAAGATTCCACTATAATATTTTGTGGGTTACAACCTCTCGCTGTCTTTCAAAGAGAATAACACCCTCAATACAATAGAAAACTATCTCACAAATATTATAGAAATACACACTCAAATTTGTATATATATATATATATATATATATATATATATAATAACGCATTGAAGACGCGTTTTATTCAATTCCCATATGCCAGCCTTTAATTTAATAAAACCCCACAAGGTTTCTGAACTACCACAACTTCGACAAAGTCTTTCTGACATTTCTCCAACTTGGAGATTTGATTGAGGATCAAACACACCTCCACACATCCTTTCAATCTTGCCACATCCTGATGCTTACGTTTCTGCTAAGCCGTTTGAGGATCTATACCACTCAAACTTCTCAGTATCAACTGACTTTGTCAGAATATCGGCTAGATGCTCATTCGTATGGATTGATGATGTCGGGTTTCGGGCTTTTGGGTTCAATCCCTTCGAATTTTGGAAAGATGGAACATCTCAGTTATCTTAATCTCTCCGGACTCCATTAGCGGTTTCATTCCTTCCCCTCTGTTCATCGCATTGGAGTTTCATGTTCTTGATTTTTCGAACAATAACATTTCAGGGCAACTGCCGCAAAATTTTACATCTCTTCAGAATTTAACAGTGGTTTCTTTGAAGAACAATTCGATTTCTGGTTCACTGCCAGGTGGATGTTTTTAATTCAGTTCATATTTTAGACGTCTCATCCAATTTGATCAACGATTTTTTGCCTCCAGATTTTGGTGGCACTAATATCTTATATATCAATGCGTCGTATAATCGACTCTCCGGTGAAATTCGAAAGGAATTCGAAGCCAAAATCCACACAAAATCTCCACCAGCAATAGCTGACTTACCGATCAACCCGAACACCACCCCAGCTCCAGCTCCAGCTCCGGAGAAAGGAACCCGGGCTCAGGACCGAACAATCCTAGGAATCGTTATCAGTGAAGTCGCTTAATTCTCATCTACGTTTATCATTGGAAGAAAAAGAAAAACAAATATCTTAATAAAAGACCGGAATTGGAGATATTTTAAAAGTTTTTTGCAGGGATAAAATTGAAAATTTAAAATGTTTGCTTTCACAGCAACACATTTTGCGTTGGAATTATCGTTGCCCCTAGCACTTTCAATATAATCATTATATTAATATTCTTATTAATTATTATATTTAATAAATACATATTATATTTTAATGCAAGTAAACAAATATGGCTCCAAATATTATTGAATAATATTTATGAAGTAAACTCTATATTATTATTCTTTGTTTGAAGATAGAATCTATATTATCACCATCTCTCATCGACGGCGTGTTCCATCAATGGTAGATTTTTCTAACCACCTTTCCAGATATTATATAGGACTAACATGAACATTCGTGAAATTCTGCCTTTTTTGCACCAGATTCTTCTTTTTAGTTGAGCATAGTTGAAATTTCGTTTTTATATCTCATGATTGTACAGAGTACTCAATTTTTTATTATTTCAAGAACCAACAAAATGAATACAGTATAATGAACAAGATCTTTGACGAGGAAAGACCTAATTTTTCTCCATCTTACCAAACAGACACAAAAGGAGAGCTGAAGCAATTCAGAGTTCATGGTGAAGTCTAAAAGCACTTGTGAATGAATCGGCCAATAGCATCACACTCAACTTATGAAACACAATTAAATGTCTAAATGATCCGGACCATCCGGTACACTCATATCACATCAGCAAGAATAATCAGAAACCCAGCATAATTCAGCGGTATAGGTCACTTGGTCTCATTGGGCACGACTCCGGCTGCTTTCTGCAATCCTTATAGGGTAGAAATAAGGATGGGCCTGCAAAACAATTACAACCATTAACATTTGGATAGGAAAGAATCATCTCTAATTTAGTGTGTGGAAGAGGTACCAAACATTCGAGCCAACAGGTCAATTTTATCTTGAATCAAGAAAAAATATATTTTTTCAATAAATTTGTTAGAAGATGACCACGAGTTGCAACACAACCCAATGTTCTATAATCAAATAGTTTCGAAGACGTTTATCAAATTTTCAGAAGTCAAAAAAATGCACACTATTTCCACGCGGAGGGAGTAGTAGTAGTTGGAGACTTTTACCATTGCTTCCTTTGCAGTTGGCCTTTCTTGATGATCATATCGTAACAGTTTGTCAACAAAATCAATAGCCTTAATAAAGGAAAGAGGAATGAAAGAGAGAATGATGTTTAGAATCATTGAAACGTTAAATAGTAAAAGTATTAGGTTCATAGAATATAATGCTTACATCGGGAACAGCCAAGTGTTGATTGTCAGAGTTGATGAACTTAGTCCATGGCTTTCTGCTGTGTCTAAATTGACAAAGCACAAATATTCTCAACTAGTAACAACCATGCCTATACAGTGAATAAGGTTTCAGGTTTATATAGCTACCTTCCAACCAGGGCAGCAAGATTGGGGTCCAATTCCAAGCGGTACTTGTTCAAATATGCATTCAACTCATCTGTACCCAACACCTGTCATGATCATAATATAAAAAATGCATAAATCTCACCATGCCGGATATCAAGATTTTTGACTCGGTTAATTCATAGACATGCAATCACAAACATTAGAAAACGTAGATAGAAGAAAACAAACCAGCGTAAGCTTCAACTATATTCTTTAGCCACAAAGAGCAAGAAAGAGGTAGTAGTCTGATAACATCTTGGCCAACAAATAAATCTAACATAACTTGGCAAAATAATTCATGAAGAAACAAGTGAGTGTGCACACCGTACAATAGATATTCAAGTCAATATACCTTTGCGATCTTGACCAGTTGATCATAATTGTCGTGCCCATAAAAGAAAGGTTCCTTACGAAATATCTGTACACACATGCTATCACTATCAGTCATGGTCAGAATAAACTTAGGAATATCTCAGTAAATCAAATGTTCAACTTCCTCATCACCTGACACCCATGGATGACATGCAAGCAGATTAAAAAAAAAACACTCATCCAGGGCATCTCAGTAAAAAATCATAAACTGAAACCAAATAAACTACTGGACTCAAAATGAAGCCAATCTTCAGGATTTAAATCCATCAAACAGAATGACATTTCAAGTGCAGCTTCATTAGAGAGGAGGCCCAACAAATGATACATCAATCAGGCAACAGAAAGATCATAAACTCAAATGCTTATATAGTCGCACTAAATAATCTTCTGTACTCAAATGGTGCCAATGTTAAAGGATCTTAAAAGCATCCAACAGATGACACTCGAGATGCAGCTTCATCAGAGAGGATGCCTACCAAATGATATGTCCAGGTCCATTTATAATAATATGGCCATAAAACAATAATCAAGACTTGTAAAGTTATTGCATGTAAAAAAAAATATTTTTAGGAGATAAATCAAATGCATACCATTCCTGCAAACATACAGCCAAGGCTCCACAAGTCCAAGGAGTAATCATAGTCTTGTAAATCAACGAGAAGCTCAGGTCCCTTAAAATATCTAGAAAATACAATCCATCAAATTAAAATAGTCGTAGATCAGTCCACTCGGATAAATACAACCGACAACATGTACAATATTAGGCTGCAGCGGCATTAATATTTTCAAGCATCATTATCAACTTTTGTCATGAATTATAACATGTACAATTTAATATACAGAACCAATTTTTAACATAATAATCCAGCAAGTCAAAAGTAACTACAGACACACATAGACATATAAACCATGAGGGATCTTAACATTAAGATGGAACTGAGATGCCAAACCTTGAAGCTACACGAACATTGTACTCTTTCCCAGGATGATAGAATTCTGCAAGCCCCCAATCTATAAGACGAAGCTTGCGCTGCTCATGATCTATCATGACATTATGAGGCTTGACATCACGATGCATGATACCTTGAGAATGGCAGTAATCTAAAGCCTACACATAGTAAAGGATAAATAAAATCTTTTTAATCAAAATAAATCACATTATGGAAGAGCCATAGAGTGCAATTTTGTGCCTTATATTTCACGAGGGGGAGAGGGGGAATAGTGACGCATCATGAACAATTAACAAAGAAAGTAAATGTTGATAAGATTAGAATAAATTTAGAAGATAAGTAGATTTTAAATCTTTTAAATAGATTTGGTAGGATTTGAGTTTTATCTCTTTGTATCTATTTATATGGGTGTTTGGTAACCTAATGAATAATCAGAAATAAAAAGAGTTTTGATTCCAATGATTACCAAAATCTTCATGGTATCAGAGCCAGAAACCTGATAGAACAAAAAATTTTCCCTTCGCTGTTCTTCCTGCGTTGACCCGCATCAGCGACTGACTCTTCGTGAGTTTTTTTTTCTTCCCTACGATTTTTCCTTCCTTACACCACTGCCATACGCGTGGGTTATTGATCGTAGGATTCCAACACCACTGCAATAAGCGTGGGTTACTGATCGTAGGATTCCACCCTGCTGATTTGTTTGTTGCGTCGTCTTCTGCGCGATCGTTGGCAGAATTCTTCTGTCGGTGAGTCGCCTACATCACGTCGCTTGACTTTGCTTATGCGATTTCATTGTTGGACATTTTTTTCTGTCTGTGCATCGGCTTCCATCACCTTGGTTGTGCGTGGTTGATTGTTGGAATTTTTTTTGTGCGTCTGCTTCCATCTTCGTGCGGCGGCTATGGCTGGTTCTGGTAGTGGGTCATCCACTACGTCTCTTCATCTTGATGGCAGTAATTCTATGGCCAAAAATCTTCTCATCCCAGATTCTTCCCTGAACATCACAATTCATAAATTTCATGGAAAAAATTATTTGGAGTGGGCACAATCTGTACGCCTTGTCATCGAAGGAAAGGGAAGGTTTGGGTATTTGTCAGGTGCTACCAAATCACCAGACACATCTGATGCGAAGTATCCTCAATGGCACTCGGAAAATGCCATGATTATGGCCTGGCTTATTAACTCAATGGAGCCAACCATTGGAAAACCATTCTTGTTTCTTCCAACCGCAAGTGATATTTGGGAGGCAATCCGCGAAACTTACTCTGATGTTGACAATTCATCACAGTTGTATGAATTAAATACTCGAATTTGGCGTGTCCGGCAGGGCGCAAGGGATGTTACTGCCTATTTTAATGAGTTATTCACTCTTTGGCAGGAATTAGACATGCTGGATGTTGAACAGTGGGAAAATCCAAAGGACAGTTCTCGTTACCGGAAAAAAATTGAGAATACTAGGATTTTTATTTTTCTGGCAGGGCTTAATAAGGATCTTGATGACTCTCGTGGGCGTCTCCTTTCTCGAAAGCCTTTACCCAGCCTCCGGGAGGTTTTTTCAGAGATTCGCCGCGAAGAGATGCGGAGGGGTGTGATGCTCCCACACGAAGCTCACCCACTTCCGGCTGAAGGTTCTGCCCTCTTTAGCCGGGACGCTCCGTCCGACCCCCCTCGACGAGATGGGAAGAAAAAACCATGGTGTGAGAAATGCAAAAAACCATGGCACACAATTTGATACCTGCTGGGAGATTCACGGCCGCCCACCGCATCTTAAGAAGAAGGGTGATTACCACAACCGACAAAGCTCTGGGGGACATGCTCTTCAATCAAGTACTGACAGCTCTGGCCAGCCCTCGTCTCCTCAGAACTCCCTTCCTTTCACAAAGGATCATATAGAGCAGCTGTACAAAATGTTTGAATCCATGTTGAGCAAATCCACTTCTTCTTCCTCATGCTCCTTAGCACAAACAGGTATATCTTCAGCATTTGTATCCTATTCCATTCCTAGTTCTTTTTGGATACTGGATTCTGGCGCGACTAATCATATGACGAGTTGTTCCCATTTTTTTACTTCCTATGCACCATGCGCTGGAAACCAACGGGTAAAAATTGCCAATGGTTCCTTCGCTTCGGTTGCCGGAAAGGGCACTGTCCAAATTTCCCCCACCTGGTCTCTAAGTTCTGTCTTACACGTACCACTACTTTCGTTTAATCTTTTATCTGTGAGTCAGCTAACCCGTGACCTTAATTGCCGTATCATTTTTTCTTCATCTCATTGTGAGTTTCAGGATTTAGCATCGGGGACGATGATTGGCAATGCTAGACAAGACAGTGGTCTCTACCTCTATGACGCTATTGCTTCTCCGACACGTACCACTACTAAGTTGTGTCTTTATTCCGCTTCAATTTCTAGTGATTTATTGTTATGGCATAAACGACTAGGTCATCCGAATATTGATTATTTACGCAGATTATTTCCAAAATTTTCTATTAATAAAAATGTCTCTTGTTTTAACTGCGAATCATGTGAATTAGCTAAGCATCACCGCGCTATGTTTCCATCTCAACAATATAAACGTTCCACACCGTTTAATATTATTCATAGTGATGTTTGGGGACCTTGCAAGGTCAAAACTCTTTCGGATAAAAGATGGTTCGTCACGTTCATCGATGATCACTCTCGTATGACCTGGGTTTTTCTCTTAAAAGATAAGTCCGATGTGGGGGGTACATTTCAAAATTTCTTCAAAATGATTCAAACCCAATTTCACCAATCAATTAAAATTTTTCGTAGTGATAATGGCACTGAGTATTTTAATCACCTCTTAGGCAGTTTTTTTACTCAACATGGCATTATTCACCAAAGTTCGTGTCCTCACACTCCTCAACAAAATGGGGTGGCGGAACGAAAAAATAGGCATCTTCTTGAAGTGGCTAGAGCTATTAGTTTTCAGACTAAGGTACCAACCTATCTCTGGGGTGATGCCATTTTAACTGCTGCGTATCTAATTAATAGGTTACCTAGCAGGATCTTGAACTTTCATACTCCTCTCACCATCTTCAAACAAACGTTTCCCGAATCTCGTATATTATCGGAGATACCTCTTAAAGTTTTTGGTAGTGTGGTATTTGTCCATAATCATGACAATAAACTTTCAAAACTTGATCCTCGGGCAATAAAATGTATTTTTGTTGGCTATCCAGCACATCAGCGAGGATACAAATGTTTTGACCCATCCTCAAAAAAATATTACGTCTCCATGGATGTCTCATTCTTTGAGGATCAACCTTATTTCAACTCTCCTCTTCAGGGGGAGCATTGTGCGACTCTTGAAGAGGATCTTTTACAAACACTGTCAATAGATTTTGAAACAAACCACCATCAACCCTCGCATAGTTCCAAACATACAGAAATGGAAAATGAAAGATATGACTTGGTCTATACCAGGAGAAAAGATGCAAAACAAGGAGGAGAAACTGTCTTACTACAAAGCCATGAGTCTCTTCCTGAAATACACAAAGATACCAACGCCTTGATCCCAGGTACGTACCATACAATTCCACCCACTGATCCTGACTTACCTATTGCTCAAAGAAAAGGTGTTCGAATGTGTACGAAACACCCAATTTCAAATCATGTATCCTATAACAAATTATCACCCTTCTACTCAAGTCTTATCTCTCAGATAGACACCACTAGGATTCCAAGCACTGTACAGGAAGCCCTAATGATACCAGAGTGGAAAAAGGCGATTCAAGAGGAGATGGGAGCACTAGAGAAAAATGCTACTTGGGAGAAGATTGATCTACCCAGTGGGAAGCCAGTTGTCGGATGTAAATGGGTGTTTACTACAAAATATAACTCAGATGGGATCTTGGAACGCTATAAAGCTCGTCTCGTGGCTAAGGGATTCACTCAGACCTATGGGATTGATTACACTGATACTTTTTCACCTGTGGCCAAACTCAACACTATTCGTGTGATCCTCTCACTTGCTGCTAATCTAGATTGGTCACTAAACCAACTAGATGTAAAAAATGCATTTCTGAATGGGGAATTGGAAGAAGAGATATATATGGAACCACCTCCTGGCTATACTAATGATTTTGGATCAAAAGTATGCAGGTTGAGGAAATCTCTTTATGGGCTAAAACAATCTCCTAGAGCATGGTTTGAAAGGTTCACGAAGTTTGTTAGAAGTCAGGGATATTCCCAGGGGCAATCTGATCATACTCTCTTCATTAAATATTCTAAGTCCAACAAAATATCTATATTAATTGTTTATGTGGATGATATTATATTAACAGGAGATGATTCAGAAGAGATGAACAGATTGAAGGATCAGTTGGCAAAAGAATTTGAGATGAAAGATTTGGGACAGTTAAAGTACTTTCTTGGGATGGAGATTGCAAGATCAAAAAAGGGGATTACTGTCTCCCAAAGAAAGTATACTCTAGATATCCTGAAGGAAACTGGAATGAGCGGATGCAAACCATGTGATACTCCTATTGAGACAAATGCAAGATTAGGAGATATCAAAAATGGCATTCATGTAGACACTGGAAGATATCAAAGGTTGGTAGGAAAGCTGATCTATCTCTCACACACTCGTCCTGACATTGCATTTGCAGTAAGTGTGGTAAGTCAATACATGCACACACCATTCCAACAACATTTGGAAGCAGTATATCGTATCCTGAGATACCTTAAAGGAACTCCAGGGAAAGGGCTGTTCTTCGAAAAAAATGAAAAAAGGGGAATTGAGGCCTACACTGATGCAGACTGGGCAGGGTCAATCACTGATCGGCGATCTACAACAGGTTATTGCACATTTGTATGGGGCAACTTAGTAACATGGAAAAGCAAAAAACAAAGTGTGGTAGCTCGAAGTAGTGCTGAAGCTGAGTTCAGATCCATGGCTCAAGGAGTATGTGAAATACTATGGCTAAAAAAGGTCATGGAAGAATTACATCAAGTGATAAACCTCCCAATGCAGCTATTTTGTGATAACAAAGCAGCTATCAGTATTGTCCATAATCCTGTTATGCATGAAAGGACTAAACACATTGAAATTGACAAGCATTTTATTAAGGAGAAGCTCGAAGATGGTGTGATTTGCATCCCTTTTGTCCCAAGTGCGTTACAAGTTGCAGATGTTCTAACAAAAGGATTGACCAAACAAGTATTTGAAGAACAAGTTACCAAGTTGAGGATGATAGATATCTTCTCACCAACTTGAGGGGGAGTGTTGATAAGATTAGAATAAATTTAGAAGATAAGTAGATTTTAAATCTTTTAAATAGATTTGGTAGGATTTGAGTTTTATCTCTTTGTATCTATTTATATGGGTGTTTGGTAACCTAATGAATAATCAGAAATAAAAAGAGTTTTGATTCCAATGATTACCAAAATCTTCAGTAAAGTATCACTACTGGCATTCAACAACAAGAAGCAAGACTAGAAAAACATCAGTCAAGTGACTCAAGTCACCGAACAGATTAGAGAAATTCAAGCCAAAACCAGCAATTGACTTGTTATGTGACTCTACGAGAACCCAGGTCGTAGCTCCAGAGCTACACTGCCTATTGGCTGGATTTACGACAGAGAATACCTTCAACAGATAATTAGGCATCTTTACTATTGTTGCCCATAACTGACATGTTGTGCGCACTACTTTTCTCTCTTAAGAAGCAACATGACTTGATTCCATAATTTTTCATTAGTGACTGTACGAAAATAAATCCAACTGCATGCAGCTGAGCAATTACTAAATTAAATGTGCGTAATCATGCTACTGATAACATGGACACCTGAAAAATGATTAATATTACCTGACACAGTAAGGTAACTCGCTACAGTTCAGAAAAATAAATGGTTGGTCCATCTATGATTCATTCATGATAATAGTTCCTATTTAGACATCCTTGTCTACTTGGAAGAAAATTCGCCAATAAGCAGCACATTTAATCAGAGATGGAAATTGAGACAGACACATGAGAGTATCAAGGGCTTTAAAAAATGAGAAAGAAAGAGACTCACCTTTAAAAGTTCACATATGTAGTATCTAACATCGAAGTCTGAAAGTGTGGGATACAGCATTTTAAAGTCCGTATTGTTCACGTATTCAAATATAAGACTTGGAGTCTTTGATTGCTGGTCTCTTACAATATCAAACAACTTTACAATATTAGGCCCACCGCAAAGATTCTGTAATATTTTTATCTCCCTCTTGATCTGCACAAGTAAATATGATTGTAAGTCCTCCAGTATTCATATCCATGCTCCAAAAGAAGCATTCAATCCCTTACAAAAACAAAGAAGCAAGGAATCTAAAACAGAAATGACCACATGCGATTGAAACATTGTAAGAACAACCTGCTAGTTTTACAAAATAGAGAAATATGTCTCACGGTAGAATAATTCTACAAAATCTCTTTCATAAGGCCAGCAACCAATACTTTCTGAATTGAAGAAAACGCCACAATGTTGGTGCACTTATATCCATAAGAATCAAGTATAACCACAAATAAGTGCGGAAAGTCTAAGAAACAAACTGCACACAGCTAAGAAACAGTAGGAGTTTAACTAGGGCAACTCATTTTAAAACAAAATGTCGCACACTTTCCAAGAGTAAACTAACTTGGCAATATATACTTCGCTTTTAGGCTATTAAACTCCTCTATCATAGGTTCCAGCACATATTCTAACCAAAAGTAAGAAGAGAGCGAATTGACTCATAGTTTTGCTACACCCATCACTCAAACAAATGGTCTCTGGAAACACTAATTTCTTCATTGATAATCCAACACCTCTTTCACATAAGGTGTGGTCCACCTGTTTAGATCTTCATGCAATCCATTCACTGAAAAATTTAACAGTTTCTAGGCAAAATATGCAATATTCACTTCTCACTAGCTTCTCATATTTATGGTAAAATAACAGGGATTTTGCAACACTAAAGCTCTATAGAGTGAAAATTAATCCGCATCACAAACTTGGCCATTAACTTCAATATATCCCTCCATTTATGTTATTTCTAACATCTATACCAAAATTATTAGCCGCAAAAAATCAACAGAAACGAGTTTAAATAGACAATAACTAAATTGAAAATTAGTCAAAATGCGCGCAGAAGATAAAAAAACCTTTTTCTTCTTGACAGGTTTAAGGATTTTGATAATGCATTTCTCATTATTGGTGGCATGAACACCCTCAAAAACCTCGCTGTATTTCCCCCTCCCCACCTTCCTCACAACCTCATAATCATCTTGTTCCCTGTCACGCCCAATCAAAACCCTAAAACATCACAGAAAACAAAACAAATTACAATTTCACGAACCAATATCACATGAAGAATCCATTACCCCCATTGAACAGCGAGGGACTCGTAATCCCAATACTCCTTAGGGCGGATGACATTGACTTCGGGATAAACCCGCGCCTTCGATGGGGCTCCAGGCCGACGAATAGATTTTCCTATCTTCTGTGCCATGGTCTCAGGAACTGATACGCCGGAGCGTCGGCTGATAGATGATAATTGCTGCTTCTGGTTCTGCGGGGGCGGTGACGGTTGTGGCCTTTCTTTTTGCTGTTGTATGGGAGAAATTGATGAAGATTGGAAGGCGATGCGGCGGAGGAGAGCGACCGGCGGAGAGAATATGGAGGGGCAACGGCAATGGTGTTGACGAGAAGCGATGAATTGGAAAGGCCTTGCGGCCATCAAATGAAACAGGGTTCCTATAAATATTCTTCAGTCTCCTTCCGGTGATATATAAGGGACCCCCTCCCCCATTGGAACCCTATTCTTTCCCCAAAATCAGAGAGGAATGCGGTGTCGTTTTTGCCTGGATAAGGTTTGGGCCAATTGTTACCATGGCCTTATTCATGGGGTTTATTTGATACTATCCTGCCCTTTAGGATAGTATGATCATTGGATTTACACACTTAACAGTTGGATGTGTCAATTCAATGGTTGTGGGTGTCCAAAAGGCAATGGGTACGATGAGTGTTTAATTGGTGTGATAAACGAGTAATTAGTATATTCACTTGCTTAATATTCCCATTCTCCCTTATCTATGGGACCTGGATAACTAATCCTATCTAACAGTTGAGAAAGAAAAGTACAAGTGTACCATTTTCCTTTATTTTCTATTTATATTGTTATTTAAATTAAATGAAATAATTAAAAAGTTTTAATAATAAAATTTAAAAATTATATTAATAAATATTAAATTGAAAATATATAAAATAAGATCATGGTAGCAAAAAAGTAATATATAAAATTTATGTTAATATATATTAAATTGGAAATATATTAATAATTTTGTTTGAATATTAGGCGGATATATTTTTTAATCACAATTTTATTATACCAAATCAAACATAATATTAATAATAATAAGAATCTAAGGACAATAAAGTAATTTACCTTATAATCATAATTACAATCCCAATTTCAATCATTTTAAACATACTATTATTTTTCAAAAACTATTCAACATTATATCAATCACACTAATAATCACAATACTACTTATTTATATTATCCTATCATTCGAAGTGAATGCACCAATATAATAATATTTATTCTATAACTTATCATTTGTAGTTATCCACATTTTCAAGTAACAATGACTATGTGTGCATGTACACACAATAGTATTTGTCCACGTGTTGAAAAATAACTTAAACAGCTATATATATACTTAGTTCGTCTTGCACCGCATACAAAGCACAGTGATTACATGATTTGATTTACATAAAATAACGATATAGGCATGTGAATGATTCACAACCATTAGGCAATCAGTACACAAACTCCAACAAGATGAGCATACACTAAGTAGAGGGGTGAAAATATCAATTAATATTTTTAATTTTAGCCACTAAAACAATACCAAACATTGAATTGTGCATCCAGGTCTTCAATTTCAATAAGTTCTTGTACCCGCTCTGGGGGAGCTTTCTCGTCATCAAACATGGTCAAACATTCAAAAAGTCCATATACATCTTAAATTCAGCTCCTATAATGTCTTGTAGACTCTTGAATTTAATTCCATCAAACATGCATATCTTTAAACAATCACATCACTTAAGAACTGCATTTTATTCTATGTTTTTACAACAATAATGGATTCCTTGACGGTAAAGATATATTTGAAAATGGAGTAAAAATGGTTCTGACAATGGAGGAGAATATACAAGTGATCAATTTGATGCATTTTGCCAAAGAGATGGCATCAAAAGACAATTTACAACGGCTTACACAAAATGGAGTGACAGAGAGGATGAATAGAACCTTGTTGGACAGAACAAGAGTCATGCTGAAGACTGCTGGTCTAGCCAAGTCATTTTTGGCAGAAGCAGTCAAGACCACCAGTTATATTATCAATCGCTCTCCATCAGTGAAGATTGATCTGAAGACTCCGATGGAGGTGTGGACTAGAAAGCCGGTGGATTATTCTCGACTACATACATTTGAAAGTCTGGTGTACGTTCTATACAATGAACAAGAAATATCGAAGTTGGATTTTAAATCCAGAAAGTGTATCTTCTTGGGCTAGACTGATGGTGTTAAGGGGTATTGTTTGTGGGATCCCACTGCCCACAAACTTATTATCAGCAGGGATGTTATCTTCGAGGAAGATAAAGTGAAGGGAGACAAAGGCATACTGAATTCAGATACTACTACAATTCAGGTGGAAAATAAGACAGACGAAGATGAAGTTTCTTCTAAGGTATTACCAGAGCACGAGGAACAAGAACCAGTTGAGTCTGAGGTTCTTAAAGTCAGGCAGTCTACTCGCGAGAGGAGACCACCAGGTTGGCTTTCAGATTATGTTACTGAAAGCAAGATTGCATATTGTTTATTAACGGAGGATGGTGAGCCATCGAGTTTCCAGGAGGCTACTCGAAGTTCTGATGTATCATTGTGGATGACATCAATGCAGGAAGAATTGGAGGCTTTGGACAGGAACAAAACTTGTGATCTTGTTACACTATCATAAGGACGGAAAGACATCGGTTACAGATGGGTCTATAAGATCAAACGTGATGGTAACAACCAAGTGAAAAGATATCGTGCAAGATTGGTGGTGAAATGATATGCTCAGAAAGAAGATATCGACTTCAATGAGATATTTTCTCCTGTGGCCAGGCTTACAATAGTCAGAGTAGTATTGGCTTTGTGTGCGGTGTTTGACCTACATCTAGAGTAGTTGGATGTGAAAATTGCATTTCTTCATGGAGATCTTGAAGAATAATCTATATGCTCCAACCAGAAGGTTTTGCAGAAATATGCAAAGGGAACTTGGTTTGCAGGTTGAACAAATCTCTGTACGGTCTCAAATGGGCGCCGAGGTGTTGGTACAAGAGATTTGATTTCTATATCATGAGCCTTGGGTACAACATGCTCAATGCAGATCCTTGTACATATTACAAGAGATATGAGGATGATGATTACATCATTTTGATGTTGTACATTGACGACATGTTGGTAGCAGGCCCCAACAAAGATCGAGTCCAAGAATTGAAGGCACAGTTGGCTAGGGAATTTGATATGAAGGACTTGGGACCGACAAAAAGATTCTAGGGATGTAAGTTCACCGAGACAGAATTAACAGAAAGTTTTGGCTTTCCCAGAGAAGTTATTTGAAGAAAATCTTGCAACGCTTCAACATGCAAGATTGTAAGCCAATTTCGACCCCTCTTCCTGTTAACTTCAAGTTATCCTCTGATATGTGTCCTAGCAGTGAAGCGGAGAGGATGGAAACGTCTCGAGTACCGTATGCATCAGCGGTGAGAAGTTTAATGTTTGTTATGATCTATACAAGACCAGACATTGCACAAGTAGTGGGAGTAATCAGTCGGTACATGGTGAATCCTGGACAAGAGCATTGGAGTACGGTTAAGAGGATCCTTATATACATTAATGGTACCTCAAATGCTGCATCATGTTATGGAGAATCTGGTTTTACACTCAGGGGCTATGTGGATTCAGATTATGCAGGTGATTCGGATAAAAGAAAATTACCACTGGATATGTGTTTACACTTGCAGAGGAGTAGTAAGCTGGGTTTCAAAATTGCAAACAGTTGTGTCATTATCTACAATAGAGGCTAAATATATGGCAGCTACTCAAGCTTGCATGGAGCCGAGAGATTGTACATAAACAAGAGCAAGTTCATCTGTTTTGTGATAGTCAGAGTGTCTTCCACATTGCAAGAAATCCAGCCTTTCATTCCAGGACTAAACACATCGGCGTTCAATTTCACTTTGTTCGTGAAGTATTGGAAGACGGATGTGTGGATATGCAGAAAATCCATACGAAGGAAAACGTAGCTGATTTTCTGACGAAGCCGGTTAATGTTGATAAGTTTGAGTGGTGCAGATCCTCAAGTGGCCTAGCAAAAACGTGAGCAACAAGGATTGGCTAGATTGAAAGGATGTGTGGAGATGTGTTTGATTCTCAATCAAATCTCCAAGTGGGAGTATGTCAGTACAGTGTAAGGACCCTGATGCCTTAAGTGTAGATCTAAGTGCAATAAGAGCTAAGCATACATAAATCAAAGTATAAAGTTCGTGTTGATGCCCCAAGCTATTAAGATTACAGTGCCAAAATAAAATTCCAAAAG
This sequence comes from Haberlea rhodopensis, assembly GCA_907163345.1. Classification (NCBI taxonomy): domain Eukaryota; kingdom Viridiplantae; phylum Streptophyta; class Magnoliopsida; order Lamiales; family Gesneriaceae; genus Haberlea; species Haberlea rhodopensis. Next base: position 19,019,831 of record CAJQUN010000001.1, on the reverse strand, counting down.
GATTAATTACAATCCCAACCAAATGAATGTTAATCATATAGCTTTACACTACTCCTAGCGTAGAGACTATACAAAAGAATTATGTCCTGATATACCAAAAGCACTCCTCACTAGCTCACGCATCAACCCGTTTTTAGCCCTTCCTGCCACAATGTACCTACAGGAACAACCCCAAACCCATGAGCATGTAACAAACCATATTCACAGTAATATGATTGTAATATAGAAATGCATAAACCGTAAATACGAATCACTTCCTGTATTTAATACATTTAAATGCTCCCCTTGGTTGTCCCTGTACCACAATCATAATCAATAGATTATAACATCAATAATTTATGTCATGACATGCATCCATTCCATGAATACCAATGTCAATTATATCAGTGGCATAATACCCCTCGCGTTTACATGACAACACAATAATACCCATCGCTTCGACATATTAGCGGCATAATATCCCTCGCAATAGTAATATGACAGCGGAATTATCATTCGCTTCAACATATTTGCGGCAAATATTCATCATCGCTATAATATGACAGCGGCAAGTATTCTATCATCGCTTCGACATGAAGGCGACAAGCATTCTTCATCACTGGAATATAACCTCGACTCACAACACATGCACCAATGCATTCAATATACATATGCAACCATAATGCATAACCAACCCATGTATGCAACCATGATGCATAACCAAGACCATGTATGCAACCACAATGCATAATTAAATCCACGCATGCAACCATAATGCATAACCAAATTCAATGCGTAAAAATACGTTTTACCGTCCGATGCCCGTACGTCTCACTACGTACCTTTGTTCCAAAAGCGAAGATGTCGTAGGACTTTATCTCCTTGGTTGTGTTGCCACCTGGGATGGTTCTACACATTCACACAAACCAATATTAGACGCCAATAATAGTCCGATACCAAAAATCCCACAAAAATAACCAAAATACACATTTTTGGTGACTCGCGATCTATCGCCATAAAGCCCCGATCGATTGCGAGACAACAAAAATTTCCAATCCGCGATCGATCGCCGAGTTTGTGCCGATCGATCGCGGCTTCACCGATCGATCGCGCCAAACTCGCGATTGATCGTGGAAGCACACTGTCGCCTCCCCTGGTGCTCGTGGTCGATCGGGAAATGCCTCGATCGATCGCGGAAACCTGCACCCGTGATTTTTGTCCATTATTCACATTTCTTCTTCTCCAATCCATTTCCCTTCAAATCCATCCCCACCATTAACACCAAAACTTCATAAACCATCAATAAAACACCAACCATCACAGTACTACCAACAATCAACAAAATCCAACACATTTCTTACCATAAAACCATAACCCAACCAAAAGCACCATATACCCAAACAAGCCCATTTTAAATCCCTTAAAATACAAACCCAAAATCAAACAAAACATGATAAACCAATCAAGGAGAGATTCATACCACTTTTAGGCTTCAAATCTCACCAAGATATCAAGCAACCAAGATTTTTGAAATCTCATCCTCTTTCCTTGTTTTAATCGACTAGATGGGTTTTAGGGATAGGGTTGGGAGATTTGTTAAGGAGTGGTGAGTTATGATGGGTAATGGGGTATAAGTGGGTTAATTAAAACATGACCCGGTATTTAGCATGATGTATAAAATATTCCCAACATGATATTTTAAAAGCTTTTTCCAAGAATGCACCAAAACTCCAATTAAACATGCTTTACCCAAAATAATTGACACCCACTCCAAATAAACCATGCCATAACTCAAATTCCCAACATGCATCACATGCACCCTGAAATGTATTACCAGGTCACGCCCACCGCATGACTAAGCATTTCACCATATCAATTAATTCAACACTAAATTAATTAACATCATAAATATCACATAAACATAATTAATGCCCACATGCATATAATTATTTTGGGGATATCACACACAGACTTTGTCAAAAGTCTTTAAATTTGTGCAGTTGGTTGGTAGGTGGGAGTTGGGGAGATGACAGTTGGGAGATGTGCATTTAGTGCATATCTTCAACCCTATAAGTAGAGCTCTTCTGATTTCATTTCATTCATCACATTTCAGAGTGTTCTCTCATATCTCTACATTTAAGTGTGTATTCTATAATATTTGTGAGGTAGTTTTTCTCCTATATTGAGAGTGTTGTTCTCTGAGAAATATAGTGAGAGGTTGTAACCCACGAAATATGATAGTGAAATCTTTTTATCTTGCCCGTGGTTTTTACCATAATAATTTTTAGGGGTTTTCCACGTAAATCCTGGTATACATTATATTCTTCATTTTCGTTATTTTCTATCTCATGTTGCCGCACATGGGGCCAACAGTAATAGTATTAGATTTGTCCTATCAAGTCGAGTTGGCTGATAATTGTCATTCTCACCAAGGTAATTTCACCAATACCCATAAAACTGGTGGAATTTCGGGTTGACTTGTATTAGTCATGTACCGAGTTGCAATAAACCCAATACCTGTGAACTAATTAAGATATTATGACGAGCATGTGAATCAAAAATTACAATTTTTTCTTATGTGGTCATAAATAGATTTACCCAAAAAATGTAAACTTTATCAGATATCAATACCAGGGAACAGATACGAAAGGAGTAAAATATAAGAACCTTTTTTATCAAATCAGTAATGTGCATTTTTGTTTGCTCAGGTGGCCTCAAGAGCTCAGCTTTGAGCTGGAATACTGAATAACAGATTACATTGTAAGGAATATCATACGATTATATAACACTTAGTTTAAAGACCAAAAAAGGGAGACATGCCTGGCAACAACAACCATGGTATTAAAATATTTATCTTCTCACCTTGTCTTTAATAAAAAGTAGGATCCTCTCACCGAAGATTTTCATCAGTTATCTGCTCATTAACACTCTCAATGTGCTTAAATATGGTAGCCAAAGAATTTTCAAGAAGTCAAAAGACTATTATGCTTTCTCAATGATTTTAGACCAAAACAAAGCAGTAATACCACAAAAAAGAACCTCATGATAGATCATGACTTCGAATAATCACATAGTTGTAGGAGATGCATTGAGGCCATCGTCTTCCAATTAAAATGCTTGCTATTTATCACAAAATTTTTAGCTATACAAATCCAAAATATGGTGATAACCAGAAAATACACGATGAACTCATATAGCCAAGAACTAAAACAAAGTTAATGGGTTGGATACTGTTACCTTGTTTTCTGGTTCAATTTTGCGACAATGAATGAATATGCGAAAAATAAATGAACATCAAGATTTTTACGTGGAAAACCCCAAAATATGGGGAAAAACCACGGGTCCTAGTCCAGTATAATTCCACTATAAACAAGTGTATGATTTACAATGTCTCCTTTATAAGAAATGAGCTAAGAAATGAAAATGGTGTAGGGGAGAGACCTCAGCAGCTGTTTGTTCTTGAGGAGGAAGGAGATCTGCTCCCCCCCCCCCCCCCCCCCCCCCCTCCAAGAAAGATGTGTTGGCATCCTCATGCCCTCTCAACCCTCCTGCATGCTCTCTCACGGAAATGTGCCCCTTCCTTGGTGAGAGTTATCTGGCATTTATATGAGAATGTAGGAGACAACCTGTAACTACCTACCCAAGGTCTAGAAAACATTGTCTGATGCTGAAGGCGGGTGTCAGATTTTCAGAGATGGGGACCATAGACAACTATTGCACTCTTTGTACGATTTCTGCAGCTTTTAAGATATTATTCGTATACGGAGATATGTTCTGTGCATCTGATTTATGAGATCACTCCTCAGGTGTAGATCTTCCTGGAGGCCGACCTGGGGGTGGCTGAGGTGGAGGTCATCCTCGCGGCCGAGCTGGGGTGGCCGAGGTGAAGATCTTCCTGAGGCCGAGCTGGGGTGGCCGAGGTGGAGATCTTCCTGGGGCTGAGCTGGGGTGGCCATGGTAGAGGTCTTCCCGAGGCAGACCTGGGGTGTCCATGGTAGAGGTCTTGCCCAAGCCAGGTCTTGCAGAGTCCATACTTTTACCAGGGTAACACCAGTATCCACCCTCTAGTCGAGCTAGTGTAACGCTGTCTCGATTGTTCGGGTATTTTGGCAAGACCTGATATGGGCTTAATATGCTAAACCTGCTCCATCGCCCCACCCACTCTACTATAAAAATGGCTTAATAGACTTGGCCTATAGATAACAAGTCGAGCTGGAGAGGGAGGCCGAACTAGAGGGAGGCCGAACTGGACAGGCATGTAAACCTCGAACAAGGCTGACATGTTTTCTAGGCATGACGGACCTACTATCTTTACAGGACTGACCTGCAATGACAACTAGAATTAATTCTAAGTATAGAATTAAATCTTAAACATGGCTGGCATGTTGTCTAGGCAGGGATGACCTGCAATGACAATTGAAATAATTCTAAGTATAATATAATTAAATCTTAAACATGGCTGACTTGTTCTATTAGCATGGCTGACCTGCAATGTAAACTAGAAATAATTCTAAGTATAGAATTATATCTTAAACAGGGCAGACTTGTTACCAGTGCAGGGCTGACCTGCAATAACAACTAGAAATAATTCTAAATATAGAATTGAATAACAACATGGCTGACCTATTTTCTGGGCAAGGCTGACCTGCAATGACAACTAGAAATAATTCTAAATATAGAATTGAATAACAACATGGCTGACCTGTTTTCTGGGCAGGGTGACCTGCTATAATAATTATAAAAGAGTCCTAAAATTATTCTAAATATAGAGTTCAATACAAAATAGGGCTGACCTGTTATCTTAGCAGGACTGACCTGTAATGACAACTTGAAATAATTCTACGTATAGAACTAAATACAAAACAGGGATGACATGTTCTCTTAGCAGGGCTGACCAGCAATGAAAACTAAAAATAATTCTAAGTATAAAATTCAATCTTAAACAGGGCTAACCTGCTATCTGGGCAGGGCTGATCTGCAATGATAACTAGAAATAATTCTACGTATAGAATTAAATACTAAACAGGGCTGACATGTTCTCTTAGCAGGGCTGACCTGCAATGAAAACTAAAAATAATTCTAAGTATATAATTAAATCTTAAACATGGCTGACCTGTTATCTGGGCAGGGCTGACCTGCAATGAAAACTAAAAATAATTCTAAGTATAGAATTAAATCATAAACAGGGCTGACCTGTTCTCCGGGCAGGGCTGATTTGCAATGACAACTAGAAATAATTCTACGTATAGAATTAAATACAAAACATGGTTGACATGTTCTCTTAGCAGGGCTGGCCTGTAATGAAAACTAAAAATAATTATAAGTATAGAATTAAATCTTAAATAGGGTTGACCTGTTATCTGGGCAGGGCTGATCTGCAATGACAACTAGAAATAATTCTACGTATATAAATAAATACAAAGCAGGGCTGACATGTTCTCTTAGCAGGGCTGACCTGCAATGAAAACTAAAAATATTTCTAAGCATAGAATTAAATCTTAAACAGGGCTGACCTGTTATCTGGGCAGGGCTGATCTTCAATGACAACTAGAAATAATTATACGTATAGAATTAAATACAAAACAGGGCTGATCTGTTCTCTTAGCAGGGCTGACCTGCAATGAAAACAAGAATAATTCTAAGTATAGAATTAAATCTTAAACAAGACTGACTTGTTACTTGTGTAGGGCTGACCTGCAATGACAACTTCTAAATATATAATTCAATACAAAACAGGGCTGACCTGTTATCTTAGCATGACTGACCTGCAATAATGACGATGAAGAGAGTTCTGAAATAATTCTAATATAGAATTAAATATAAAACAAGGTGACATGTCTGAACTACAAAGATAATATACTGAGCATATAATTCTTGCCCGACCTGAGCTCTTGAAATAATCAATACGAGCAGATAATGCCCTCGCGACCTGAGCTCCATAAATAATGAACCGGACACATACAACTCGTCTTTCCTGAACTCCAGAAATAATAAACTGAGGACATAAGGTCTCACGACCCGAGCTCCAAATATAATAAATATGAGCGGATAATACTCTTCCGACCTGAGCTCCAGAAATCAGAAATATGAGCAGATAATGCTCTCCCGACCTGAGCTCCAGAAATAATAAACCGAGGACATAAGATCGCCCGACCTGAGCTCCAAATATAATAAATATGAGCGGATAATGCTCTCCCAACCCGAGCTCCAGAAATAATAAATATGAGCGAATGATTCTCGTATTGTCTGAATATGCAATAAAATTATGCCAGGGCAGACCATGTCAATAATAATGTGCCTGAGCGAATCATAGCAATAAGTTTGTGCCAGGGCCTTATTCACCTGGGCTTTAGTAACAGGGCGGACCTGCATTGATATTTTGCCAAGGCCTCATACACTTGGGCTTGAGCAATAAGGGTGGACCTGTGCCAAATATTTGACAGGGCCTCATACACCTGAGCTTAAGCAATCAGGGCGGACCTGTGCTAAATATTTGACAGGGCCTCATACACCTGGGCTTAAGCAATCAGGGCGGACATGTGCTGATATTTTGCCAAGGTCTTATATACTTAGGCTTAAGCAATCCGGGCGGACCCATGCTAATAAAATGCCAAGGCCTCATAAACTTGGGCTTAAAAAATCAGGGCGAACCTGTGCTAAATATTTGCCATGATCTCATACACCTGGGCTTAAGCAAGACATATGCTAATAAAATGCCTAGGCCTCATACACTTGGGCTTAAACAATCAGGGCCGACTTGTGCTGATATTTGCCAAGGCCTCATACACTTGGGCTTAAGCAATCAGGGCGGACATGTGCTGATAAAATGCCAATGCTTCATACACTTGGGCTTAAGCAATCAGGGCGGACCTTTTGCCAAGGCCTCATACACTTGGGCTTGAGCAATCAGGGCGGACCTGTGCCAAATATTTGCTAGGAACTCATACACATGGGCTTAAGCAATCAGGGCGGACCTGTGCTAATAAAATGCAAGGCCTCATACACTTGGGCTTAAGCAATCAGGGCGGACCTGTGCTGATATTTTGCCAAGGCTCATAACTTGGGCTTGAGCAATCAGGGCGGACCTGTGCCAAATATTTGCCAGGGCCTCATACATGGGCTTAAGCAATCAGGGCGGACCTGTGCTAATAAAATGCCAAGGACTCATACACTTGGGCTTAAGCAATTAGGGGGACATGTGCTGATATTTTTCCAAGGCCTCATACACTTGGGCTTGAGTAATCAGGGAGGACCTGTGCTCCGGAGAATAAATATGAGCAAGTTGTAATAACCGAGCTCCAAAATCAACACCTCTCATTCGAACTCCAACATCAATACATCATAAGCAAATAAGTTCACCAGACACCAGAACCAATAAAGATCCTGAGCTGTTGAATAGGGTCTCACTGCCGAGATTCCACGCCCGAGCTATCATAATATGGGCTTACGGCAAGATTGCATGCCCGAGCTGTCATAATAGGGGCTTATTGCAAGATTGCATGCCCGAGCTGTCCGATAGGGGCTTACTACAAGATTGCATGCCCGATCTAGTGATCCTGTCCTGAAATAATAATAAAATAGCACTGCACAAATATATATGTACGAAATCAAATATCAATTGGACAGGAAAAACCATAATTAAGGCATAGATATTAAGCGCCCAAGTTGAGTTTGATTGCTGAGGTCTAGCTGATGGCTGAGGTGGCTGAACTAGGGTGGATGAGACGAGCTCATTGTAGAGGCCGAACTGATGTGGATGAGGCCGAGCTGGCATGGATGAGGCCAAGCTCACTGTTGAGGCCGAGCTGGGCGAGGTTTCCGAGCTGAGGCCGAGCTGGGGCCGATGAGGCGAGCTCATTGTAGAGGCCAAGCTGATGTGGATGAGGCCGGGCTCACATGGATGAGACCGAGCTCACATGGATGAGGCCGAGCTGGGCGAGGTGGCCGAGCTGAGGGCGAGGTGGCCGAGCTGAGGCCGAGATGGGTCCTAGGTGGCCGAGCTTGGGCCTAGGTGAGGCCTCGGTGGCCGAGCTTAGATGGCTCGGCGTGAGGTGTTGATTTGATCTGTGTCACTCTTAATCAGCTACAATCTTACAACAACAACTCCTAAAGCCCCAAAAACCAAATGCTAAAGCAGCTCCATTCTCGAAAATTGTGGTCGGCCTTAGGAAGACCACTACCATGGCCACCCAGGTCGGCCTCATGAAGATCTTCACCTCGGCCACCCCAGCTCGGCCTCGAGGATGACCTCCACCTCGGCCACCCCCAGGTCGGCCTCCAGGAAGATCTACACCTGAGGAGTGATCTCATAAATCAGAGGCACAGAACATATCTCCGTATACTAATAATATCTTAAAAGCTGCAGAAATCGTACAAAGAGTGCAATAGTTGTCTGTGATCCCCATCTCTGGGACTCTGACACCTGCCTTCAGCATCAGACAATGTTTTCTAGACCTTGGGTAGGTAGTTAAAGGTTGTCTCCTACATTCTCATATAAATGCCAGATAACTCTCACCAAGGAAGGGGCACATTTCCGTGAGAGAGCGGGCAGGAGGGTTGAGAGGGCATGAGGGAGCCAACACCTATTTCTTTGGGGGGAAAGAGAGCAGACCTCCTTCCTCCTCAAGAACAGCAGCAGCGGAGGTGTTCCCCCTTCACCATTTTCATTTCTTAGCTCATTTCTTATAAATGAGACACTGTAAATCACACACTTGTTTGTAGTGGAATTTATACTGGACTAGGTCCCATGGTTTTTCTATTTTGGGGTTTCCACGTAAAAATTTTGATGTTCATTTATTTTTCGCATATTCATTCATTGTTACAAAAATCGAACCAAAAAACAAGGTAACAGGTACAACACCTGCAAGCTACTATAACACTGTTTAATGTTCCTAAATCATTGTGCCAATATAAGATGGAAAATACGCACCAGACACTCGTGCATTTCAACTATCAGTAAAATTACCATTAACATCCTAACTCAGTAAGGAACAAAAGAGCCTTATTACTGCATCACACTCCACATTTTCCTATGGAAGCATCAAGAAGACAAAAAGTTGCATAAAAAGTAGTATATTTCTCAACTTCGAACGGCAAGGTACTTGTAACAAAAAGTGCACAATACATTCACATCAGTGCTACTCGGAGCACTTCATACCAATAGTGAGAAGTTGGGCAAGAATGTCAACAATTTGAATATTAGTTTCAAATGATCAGACGCTAGGCCATTCAAATGCACGTATAACAAAATTCTGAAAAGCAATTTTCAAAATACTAATGTGACAGTAATTTAATGTAATTATCATGTCGACTTGCATAGCTTCATTAACATGTTTACATACAAGAAGAAACTCAAATGAGGCAACATATCCAAAATTGACCTCAATTAAACACTATGGACTTTCTCAACATTTCAAAGAGTTGTCCAACTCCCAAATAATATAGGAAATCAAAATTCCTCATAAAAATTCAAGAAAATTACGGAAGACGATGGTACTGAAAGACCCTTTTGTTCCTCCCATTGTCCACCCATAAAGACTTCAATTTTATCAAATTTGGATTAAAATAAACATTGTCATCACGCGTGAGACCGAAACATACCCAGGATTCAGCAAAAGTATATAGTAATATCACAGGAAACCGAACTTCCAGAGGGAAATTGGGAGATCTTTCTCCCTCCAACTTTGAGATCAAGATCCTGAGTATATATTATTAATGTTTAAAAAGTCACGTGTTTCGATCACATCAAACATCTAATGCTCCTGCAGTGCTTGAATGGTATGCAACGCCTGTTAAAGAAAATAAACAACAAGAACCATGAAGCCCGATGTTATTTCATAACCAGCAAGCAAAAGGTCCAACAAAATGCTCACTCTTTCATCATCACTTAACCAACTGCTGGGAAATATAAAGGTAAATCAAATATCAATATACCTGATTGTATGTGTTTGCAGCGGAATGATTATCCTGGATCTTGACGCTTGTCTACAAGCCTCTAATTAGATCAAGTTAGTAAATCACTACTAGAGCAATTTACTCTGTCCATGCTTTAAATCCTAGGATCTTGGTGATGTTTCCAAGAGGCATGTGCTCAAAATAGAGAGATATTCTTGTGTATTGTTGTGTATCATATTTGGAGACGGGCATCCCATTTATAAGGCATCTCATGTTGCAGAGAGCAATTCTTCATGAAACACGTTCGTGCCTTATGTAGCCACATATGTCTCTAGAATTTGTGAATACTCATACAGGTACCGAGACACGTACAAGTTCTGAGGCACGTTCCAAGGCATGTCTCGTGCAAGACGTGTTACGTCAACTCTGTAGCTATACACATGCATTCATATGTGGTCCGGTCAATCCGACCCATTTATTTACATCTCCCACTCATGCATGTGAATCAGTATGCACATCATATCTCTATTGTTTCTTATTTCAAGTTTCCTCTTTCATACAGGGAATAAAGGGTGCAACCAAGCTAGAAGAAATAGTGAGCAGAACTATATTAAGTCATCACCAAACTAACATAACCCTTAAACCTCAATAACTCGCATATACCCCAAACTAATGATTGCATCAGATCAAGCATCTCTGATCCCTCATAATATATAGTAGAGCATGCTTGACTCCGCATTTATGTATCTATGCTCATGACTATGTCAAAAAACAAATTTCAACTTAGTCGATCGGCCTATGAGCCATAGAACAAAAGGATGCATTTTCAACTTAATTCTTCCTCGGCCGCTCATGCCAATTAGCTTGGTCTTGATAGCTTTCCTAGACATGCTCCGATAGACTGTATCAATCATTGCTATTGGATACATGCTAAAGTAGCGTCATCAAGCTTACACCTCATGACATGGTCCAGAGTCTCAAAGGATACAATAAATCATAAAGTGCTCACACATTGACGAAGCATGAATCCATTATGTCACTCTACTTCAGTGGTCGTACTTACTGAGCACATATAGTATGCATACATGCTATTATAGAGCTCCCACTCAATTTGGGCATGTTACTCTCACAAACCTGAGTCCAGTGGCTACGAATAGCTATTGACCTGCGCAATGCGAGATGACATCTATCAGCAATTCACACATTCGGCTATAAACAGACTTTATGGAGATTGGACATACTCCATAATTGATCAAATCAGATCTCATTTTAGCCTTTATGCTAAGGCGACTATAATATTATCATTTCAAACTTCCTCGCTCTTCCAAGCGTGAAGGGATCATGTCATACATGATCTTTAAGTCTCATCCTGCTCACTATCAAAGTGCCAGGGTGATTGCCCTTGTGGCCAATCAAAGCCTGGTGACATTCACATGTGAACATAGTACCTCAACAATTAATAAGAACAAACAACTCTTCTTATAAATAAATTGTTCTTACAGGCAAAGAGTAACTTATTCAAATCTTATTAAGTCCCATAGCACTAACATGTCGTAGAAACAAATCTCTACGTAAAGGCTTGGTAAACGGATCAGCGATCATATCACTAGTAGGAATATACCTTAGAACTACATGACCATGTGCAATATTATCTCTAATAAAGTGATATCTGGTGTCAATATGCTTTATTCTCCCATGATACTTGGGATCTTCGTATATGCCAAAGCTGTTGTGTTATCATAATAGATGACAACAACATCATCTACATGTGCAGAAACTCGCAAACTTTGTAGAAATCATCTTAACCAAATTGCCTCTTGTACTGCTGATGTGCATGCAATATATTCAGCTTCCATAGTAGATAGACAGATAAAAAGGCTGCTTTTCACTACACCATGTGATAGTTGTGTCTACCACTATAAATGCATGTCCCAATATGGATTTGCGCTCTTCTCTATCACGTGACCGATCAACATCATTATATCCATCAATTCTCAAACAATCTCCATGGTAGCACAAAGAAAGATCATTTTGACTGCCATCTAATAGGCAATCTCAAAATTATTCTGATTTTACTCACCATCCAATTGCAAAGAACATGTCTAGTTGAATACACATTATTGTGTACATCAAACCCTCTACTACGCTTGCATATGGAACTTCATTCATATGTTTTCTTTCATTTTCTTTTTGCGAGCAAACATACACTTCTTTGTCTTTTGTGAAGTCACAGCCTCTTAATATGTGGCTGGTTCATCATTATCCATATAAGCACGCTTGAAATATTCGCACTCAATAATATATATGAAATAATTTCACGCTTCTTTTTTTTTAATTTTAACTTATATATCCGAGCGATGGCAGGGAACACAGGATATCGTCGTTTACACCACGCCATGCGTAGGTTTCACGGCCTCATGTAGGGTCGTCGCAAGTAGCTGCAAAGTTGTGCTGCGTTAGGTGCAATTTTGCTGTCACGATGATCGCAGGAAAATGACGCCTATCATGTGGCCGCGTCTTGTGCATTTTGTTTTTATGGGCACAAATTTTGTTAAATAAAATTCCAAGACGTGGAGGTGTTTATGGGGAGATCGAGCTACGAGGCTCTAGTACCATGTTGAAAAAGATATTTGTAAATCAAATCAATATACCTGATTGTATGTGTTTGCAGTGGAAGGATTATCCCTGATCTTGGCGCTCGTCTACAATCCTCTGATTACTGCAAGTTAGTAAATTACTAATAGAGCAATTTACTCTGTCCACGCTTTAAACCCTCGGATCTTGGTGATGTTCCAAGAGGTACGTGCTCAAAATAGAGAGATATTATTGTGTATTGTTGTGTATCAAATTTGGAGACGGGCATCCCATTTATAAGACATCCCATGTTGCAGAGATCAGTTCTTCATGAAACACGTTCGTGCCTTATGTAGCCACATCTGTCTCTAGAGTTTGTGCATACTCATACATGTGTCGAGACGTACAAGTTCTGAGACATGTTCCAAGACACGTCTCGTGCAAGACGTGTTACGTCAACTCGGTAGCTATACGCATGCATGCATATGTTGTCCGGTCAATCCGACCCATTTACATACATAAACTTTTCCCAGTAATAGTTCATTTAAAAAATCCTCTTCTTCATTTGTTGTATTCTTCTCCCTTTTCATTGTCATCTCTTTCAATGCGGATGAAATTCTTGTTCTTGCCTGCAAAGCATAAACCTCACATTTATTATTATATACGTAAATGGGTTGTTCAGGATTAAATATAGAATAGTAATATGTCTATACCTTGACGGCCTTGGCATATGCTGTCCTAGGGATGTACAGAGGCAATGAAACAAATCATTTCATGAAAGTCAGGAAATCCCCGACAACTATTTCAACAAATGGATCCTCTGGATCCATATATAGACTAGAGGATATTGTTGAATAAATCTCTTGGTTTTATTATTCAATATCTTGCAAATATATATAATGTTACAAACACAATGCTAACAACAATTGATATACATGCACAGAACTCACAATCTTAGAATCGCATTGGCTTGTGCAACATAATCTCGAATCAAGATACTACAATATCATGCACATGCGCAAAACTCGCAGTATTTGTAGAGATATTCTTAACGAGATCGTATCTCATATTGCTGATGTGCATACCCTTACTCTGCTTCAAAGGTAGATAGAGAGAACCATGGCCGCTTCTTCTCAGTCTAAGTGGTACTTACGCCTCTCAAGTATAAATGCATATCCCAATATGAATTTGCGATCATCTCTATCAGGTGACCCATCCATCGATTCTCAAATCATCTCTATGGTAACACAAAGAAAGATCATTTTGACTGCCATCTAATAGGCAATCTCAAAGGTACTCTAATTTTACTCACCATCCAATTGCAAAACACATGTCTGATTGAATATACATTTTCATTAACGCACCGGCCCCGTTATCCTTCCACTGCAAGGATCATGAGGTGATCGCTGCTCTATGAAACCAGCCTCGTGCATTTACCTCCACTCTAGGAGCATCGAACCCATACTTTCAAATGGGCCACAATATCCACCTCCAAGCATGGAACGAGCGGGCCAGCACCATTTGTTAACGCATCATTTTGTTCTATGGCTCATAGGCCGACCAACTAATTTGAAATTTGTTTTTGACATACTCATGAGCATATATACATAAACGAGAGAATCAAGCATGCTCATATTATAATATGAGGGATCAAAGATGCTTTGTCTGATGCGACGAGTTTTTGAGTCGTAGAATTATGTTAGTTTCGTCAACTAACCCTAACCCTAGTTTCGTCACGAGTCTTAGGCCACAAGCCTAACCCATATGTGCATATGAACTTAGGGTTTGACTCTGATTCAAATATGGATGTGTCATGGGCATTGAGCCACAAACCCAATCCATATACATCTACAATAAGGATGAAAAAAATTAGTTTGAGCTTATGGGAACCAGAGAAAAATCACTCTGGGTGAAAATGAAAGTTTTAAACTAATTTTTTATTTAAAAAAAAAATTTCAAATAGAAGCACGAATAATAATATTTATTGACATATATTCCTACAACGATAAGTAGACGTCGATGAAATAATCTGTTACTAAACAGAACATCAAATACGAAAATACTGTAGACTTTCAAAATAATATTTCAAAAAATTTCCATTGGACTTGAAGGAGTTTGCATCTAACGATCATTTGTCGACCAATCAATCAGTATTTGAATTAAATTCAAATTCCGTTAAAAACGAACTTGAATAAACATATGCAAATTCTTCGAAAATAGGACTTACTATTTTTGTTTGGTAAACATATGTCCTGAAACAAAGTACAGTTGATTGAAAGCTTTGTCATGAGTTCTGTAGTTTGTTGTCATTTACAAGTCTCATTAAGACATATGGAAAACACATAATTTAGTTAGCAAACATATTCTTTATCGTGGAAGATAATTTATTATTTATAAAAAAAAAATATAAAAAAGGTAATAAAAATACTCCATTCATCAGAATCAATGCGACTGATTTAATTAAGCAAATATAGTCCTTATTATTGGTTGAATGACACACTCCATCTTTGTATTAAAAAAAATTAAAATAAAATGATCTTCTTTTAATTTTAGTATCTTAAGCACGTGATTACCTGATGATCACTTTAACTGTTGATGCTCTATGTTTTGTGTATTTTGAGGATTATATTAATTATTAATTTTGGAGTATTAATTTGATTAAACAAAAAATTCCAAAATAATTAAGAATGCCCAATTTGTTTTTGTTTTCCCCCACACAATAGCATTTGAATTAATGTATTGTCTTCACTTGATTCACCTTATATGCTTAATTCAAGATTCTTCTAATTAGTATTCATTACATATCCAAACATTTATTTAGATTCTTAAATTTTTTTGACTTACATTTATTTATATTAAGGACAAAACGGGACAACGAAGTGAGTCATGCTTTTCTGCTATCTATCTATCTATGAAGAATTTTTCTCCAAGGAAGGAAGCTAAAAGATTGCAATACGTTAAGAGCCATAAAATAAGAATAATTTTGAATTTTAGTATAATATTCGCGAATTAGAGATTTTCCCTAAAAAATTCGTTCTTTAAACAAAATGTCAACATCTAAATATATCCCGAGATCTGAGGTATATATATATATATATATATATATATATTTGTATTTAATAGTTATTTAACTGATTTAGAATGAGAAACAATTCACATGTCACAATCTTTTAATTCCCAGACGTCCAACTTAAATGGACATTGCATAATTAATTTTCGGCATTAACTTATTAAATAGTGGGTTCATATTTAACAGTATGTGAACTGGACACCCAATTAATTGAGTTGGGGAGAGGTGATATAAATGGGTTCATATATATATATATATATATATATATGAGTAGATGAAACAAAACAAGAGATTAAAAAGAAAAAGCACTTGTGGAGGTGCAATGAGGTCCAAAGAAAGAATAATAAAAAAGATATAAATGGAGGACTGATCTTCACATTCTATCCCGTCTCTTAGATGCCTGCTTTCTTTCCTGGATAAGTTGATATGCAAATGAATAACACGTATATTTTATATAAGATCTTCATGTAATTTCCGTATCCAATGATCTATTGAAGGAGAGTTAAATCTTGGTGTAGCATATACTATACCAGGGTAGGGGCTCACCTACGCCCCCTAATTAATTCTTCTGGCTCCACCCCTATGTACATATACCAGGGCCCGCACCCGATGCATGCACTGTTATATAACATCTATAGGATTACAATTATTATGGAATGCACAAGATGTATGGGTGAAATACATAAAACACAAAATAGTAGGAAAATGACATAAAAATCACACATGACAAGAGGATAAATAATGTTGTTGTTTGAAGTTAAACAATTTGTCCCCACTTCACAAAACATAAATATAGAGGAAGTTAGCAGCATAAATGAAATTCTGATAATATTTTTATAAATAAAATGATTTGTAAATGATGAATCTAAACATATTTTACTGCGTTCAGCCTTTACTGTTACACGACAAATTACAAGTCCCATATGTTGACAAAAACTCAGGATTGGCCAAGTTACCAAAACCCCGACTAGTGGAATTAATCGCGCTTCCTAGAATCAAAATTTAATTTTTTTTTAAAAAAGAAGAATTATAATTAAATTGTTAATATTTTGAATTTATAAATCATCAATCGAACAAAACTCATGAAAACTAAATATTTTTTTAATATATATACTTTAAGAGATCGATTATCATATAACCACAATCCCGAATTTAAAATAATAAAAATCATGAATTCTAATTTTGGAGATATCGAATGTTTATTCTAAAAATAAATAAAATATATCTCACACATTTATTTTATATTTATTACACCAAAGAACTTAATATAAACTCCAAATGCAAATGTTTGTAAGTTTAACTATTTGTTTGATCCACAAATTTAATTGTAATTTTATTTTTAAAACAGTCTCGGGAAAAATTATTTTTCTTAGAATAAATTATTTTTTGTTTCATATTTTTTCAAACCCATAACAATGCATGTGTTATTTATTCTTAGCATCTTATAACAAAGAGCACATAACACAAATTTTCAAAATAACTTATGTTGCCATCATAAACATTTATTGCAAAAGTAACAAAACCATACTTCCAACATCTCCACTATATTGATAACGACTTGATCTACTTATATTTAATTCTAATTATTAGAATAAACAAAATTTATATTTAAAAAGGTCGAATTTCCTTGGCCGCTTCTCCTTCCATCCATCCTGCCACCCCTTCTCCTCTATATTACACCCCTTTTTAAAGTTCAATCTTCCCTTTTTTCCTGGTTTTATGCACCTACGTAGCTTTGAAAGAAAGTTCCCTCAATCACGTACATGTCTGCTGCTAAAAAGAGTTTATTTTCCCTAAATTTTCTTCAAACCAAGATTTTCTTGGACACGACAGATCTTCAAAATACCTTCACCTGATCCCTTGTACCCACAACAAGAAAATAATTTTAACCCCTTTTTAGAAAAAAAGTTGAACATTCGATTTCCCTACGATTTATTTGTAGAATTTTGCTTCAGAAAAAGAGAGAAAGGATCGTTTCGCAATTCTCGATTGTCAGGTACCACTTCCAGTCTAGTCTCTTTCTCTCTGCTCTGTCCCCCTTTCCATTTTCTGAATTCTCTTTTTTGTTCATCCAAATTCTTTTTCAGCATATGTAAATCTTTACTTTACCTGTCATAGCAGTTATTTGCAAACTAGTTAATTTGGCACCGCGCTTATAATCTGGTATATATGTCCAATAAAACATCCGACACAAGTTCAACAGACAGTTCTAGAGAATAAAAAGATGGTTCATACACATTGAACATACAAAATCGCACGTATATAAAATCAAATAGGTTGGAGTAAACAAAAGTCTTCCCCAACAGTACACCATAGCAAGAGTTGGCATATGATATCCTTGTAGGGCCCAGTAGACTCTCTAAACAAAACCCATCCACGAAAGTGCAGTAGTAGATGAATCAGATATCACAATAAAAGTATATCTCAATGAACTCCAAAAAACCAATCAAAAGTTGTTCGCAAGAGTTTTCAAAATGACGATGGTTCATTTCATAATGCAGATATATGTTCGGTTTCTCATAGCAGTAACGAGCATCTCATAAGAGGAATTATAGTTTATATTCATTGTTGTAGTTGCATTGTTATTTTATGATATTGCACTTATATTACTTGCTATGGCCTCATGATTAATTAATCATCTTACTTTTATAATTATTTATATACTTTCTGACAAAATTAATGTAAATGTGACGTCCCAAATTATTATCAAACAAGTAATATATTTGATGCCAAACATCAGAACAAAAAAATAATAACAAAAAAAAAGAAAAAAAAAGGACAAAAAGGGAAGGAATAACAAAAAATAATAATAATTAAAAAAAAAGAAAAAAAAAGGACAAAAAGGGAA
Organism: Haberlea rhodopensis; assembly: GCA_907163345.1. Lineage (NCBI taxonomy): Eukaryota > Viridiplantae > Streptophyta > Magnoliopsida > Lamiales > Gesneriaceae > Haberlea > Haberlea rhodopensis. Next base: position 19,001,466 of record CAJQUN010000001.1, on the reverse strand, counting down.
GGGGTTACTGTTCATTGGAACAGTAACCAAAGTTTGCCACAACGAAAACTTATTTTTAACTCTTTTTTTTAAAAAATAAGTTCACATAAAAAATTATTATTAAAGTTTGCCACGACAAAAATCTATTTTTAACTACCTGTTTTTTTTAATTCATACTTGACAAAATCAAAAAGTTTTTTTCTAAAAAAAAAAGAAAGAAAACATTTTAAATTTTAAAAATTGAGATAAGAGGGATGCACTGTTGAGTCAAGAGTTTTGATATAATCTCACATTAAGAGAATATTCGATGCCAAACATCAGAACAAAAAAATAATAACAAAAAAAAAGGAAAAAAAGGGAAGGAATAACAAAAAAAAATAAAAAAGAAAAAAGAAAAAAAAGGACAAAAAGGGTCTCGCTTATTATATGGTATAATTTTGCTTTATTCCCAATGATGCAATTCACTGAAACATTACCCCCATTGAATCAAATTCCTCCATTTCCATCTCTTCCAATGAACAAAAACCAGCTTTTCCAGGTCGACCATGGCTGGGATTCCCAACACCAAAATTTGTGGAAAATTTTGGGGACGCGAATTGCATGGAACAGTTGCTAATTCACTGCGCAAATGCCCTGGAAAACAATGACACGACTCTTGCTCAACATATCTTGTGGGTGCTCAACAATATTGCTCCTCCGTAAAGACTTTTAGATAATGAGTAGCCATAGATGAACGTCAACACAGTGAATGTTGATGAAAAACTTTTAATGTCGATTTTTTCTCATTACAAGATAAGAGGTAAGTGCTGATATTTAAGCACCTGAGAAGATAAAATAATATAATTGTAAACATTAAGGAACCAAATCGTGGCGATGATTACTGCGATTGCTTTGATTTGGATTTGAGTCCTTTTCTGGAAAGTGGAGTGATAGCCTCAACTGAAGGTATGGTCAATCATTTTGGTGAAGATTCCTTAATTGTAAAAGTTACCATTCCATGGTTGATCTTTATTCCAATTGGATCCTCGTGTGTCCATCATAGAAGCGTGAAATGTGGGACTTGCACTTGTATGATTATGACAGCTATGCACAGCCTTTGTGCTCCTTTCAGTCCCATGATTTGTGCTGGAATTATGTGAGCCAATACCCTCCCGCAAACTTTGCCGGGGCTGGAGGCTAAGTTTGGTCTGAAAGTAACGCAGAGAGTTCTTGGTACTTGGTTTTGTGAATAGGTCAGCGATCTGATCAGTTGTAGGGATGTGGTGTGTGGTGAGGAGACCAAGGGCGACTCTTTCACGGACAAAATGATGGTCCAACTCAATATGCTTGCTACGAGCATGGAAAACCGGATTGATTGTCATGTGAAGGGCGCTAATGTTGTCACAATAAAGAGTTGGTGTCGTGGTCAAGGGAATGTGAAGATCCCGGAGTAGAAAAGATAGCCAAGTGAGTTCTGCTGCAGTGTTGGCCATGGCTCTGTACTCCGCTTTGGTGCTGGAGCGAGATACGGTATGCTGTTTTTTTGCGCACCAGGAGATTAGATTGCTGCCAAGGAAGGTGCAATAGCCAGTGGTGGAGCGCCTGGTCATAGGGCATCCAACCCAATCTGCATCAGAGAAAGCACAAAGAACATGTGTAGTGTTAGAGCTAAAGTGGAGACCAATGTCAAGGGAGCCTTTGACAAACCGCAGGATTCGATGAACCAATTTTAGATGAGCAGTAGTGGGTGCATGCATGAATTGAGATACATAATTCACATTGTAGGAAAGGTCAGGTCGGGTGAGGGTGAGGTACTGTAAGGCACCAACAAGACTCCTGAAGGAGCTTGGATTTTCGAGTGTAGTATTAGTGGATGAGCCGGTATATTTTGCCTCGAGGGGGTTCCGATTGGTTTACAGTCAACCATGTGAGCTTTTTCGAGAATAGTGAGAGCATAGTGAGATTGAGACATGTGAAGGCCATCTAGTGTTGAAGAAATTTCAATCCCAAGGAAGTGGTGAATATGGCCTAAGTCTTTCATAGCAAATTCAGAGTGTAAAACGTGAATGAGTCCGTGACAAGAGTCATAGTGGAACCTGTAAGAAACATGTCATCAACGTAAAGGAGGAGGATTAAAGTATCAAGATGAGAGTTAAAAATAAATAGGGAAAGATCAGCTAGACTACAAGTGAAACCATATTTAAGTAAAAAAGTGCTAAAATGATCGAACCAGGCCCTAGGAGCTTGCTTTACACCATATAGGGCCTTTTGAAGTTTGCACACATGATGAGGATATGTGGGGTCAGGCATTCCTGGGGGCTGATCCATGTAGATGTTTTCGGAAATTAAACCATGTAGAAAGGCATTTTTGACGTCGAGTTGGTGAATAGGCCATTTCCGAGCAAGGGCTACTGAGATGACAAGGCGAATGGTACCAGGTTTGATAACAGGAGAGAAGGTTTCAATGTAATCTAGACCATCGACCTGGTGATACCCTTTGGCTACAATACGAGATTTGAGGCGTTCTAAAGAGCCGTTTGGTTTGAGTTTTGGCTTAAAAATCCATTTGGATCCAATTACATGCATGTTTGGGGTGCGAGGAACAAGTCTCCATGTTTGAGTCTGATGTAAGGCTTGAAGTTCTTCATCCATAGCTGCTCTCCAGCCAGGGTGATTAAGGGCAGATCGTATGTTGTGGGGAGTGCGGGGAATATCGAGGGCGAGTAAGGTAGATGATAAAGCATATTTGGGATTGGGTTTGTGAATTCCTCGGGTGGTCATAGGTTGTGAGGCAATAGGTATGGGAGTGAGGATGTGTTGTGGTGGTGCATGTAGGTCATAGTGGTTTGGTTCGACGGATGTAAAAGAAGAATCAAGATCCGGATTTTGAGATGCAGCGGAGTGGGTGATCAGAATGGTGTAAGTGAGTAGAAGTTTCGGGTGTAAGCTCGTTTTCATGAGGTTCAAGCACGATCGAGGGTAATGGGGTAGTGGTATAGTCTATAGGAATGGTGAGGGCGGTGTACGGGACAGGGTTGTTGCAAGTGATTATAGAAGTTTGGGGCTTCATACTAGACGGTGTTTGAGGATGTGGAAGCCAAGAGTCAAAAATGCTAACAACGTGAGGAGCATGAGATGATGTGTATTGGTTCTGAGTTTGTTTATAAGGAATGTTAAGCTCATCAAAGGCAACATGGCGGGATACAAAGAATTTTTTACTTGGAGAATGAAAGCATTTGTATCCTTTGTGCCCGTCGCTGTATCCTACGAAAATACAAGGGATGGTTTTGGGACTAAATTTGTGTTGTTGGTTATGCCAGGTATAAGGAAAGCATTTGGATCCAAAGACACGAAGGTAAGTATAGTCGGGATGTTTACCATGAAGAGCAAAATAAGGGGATTCTGAGTTTAGGACAGTGGAGGGTAACCTATTCATGAGGTACACAGCAGTAGAGAAAGCTTCAACCCATAAAAAAAGAGGGGCACCACTATGAAATAACATGGTCATGCCAAGTTCGCGGATGGTTCTATGTCTTCGCTCAACAGTACCTGTTTGTTGAGGGGTGTAGGGACATTATACCTGGTGGATAATACCTGTAGTGATGAAATGAGATGATAGTTTTGAGTTTATGAATTCTCCACCGCCATCAGAGTGAAAGATTTTTATTCTTTTGTTGAATTGACGATCGACATATTGCTCAAAGGCCAAGAAAACATCAGTAAAGTCAGATTTATTTTGTAAGGGAATAATCCAGGTGTATTTAGAAAAGTCATCAACAAGGCATGCATAATATTTGAATTTTCCAATTGATAAAGTGGGGGCAGGTCCCCATAAATCAATGTGAACTTTTTCAAAAATGCAAGAACTTAAATTTTTCGAACAATAAAAAGGAAGTCTACTAAGTTTTCCTAATTGACAACTGTCACAGAGGTGCTCAGATTTTGCGGGGCCTGTGACATCAATTAGGCCTTTGTTTTTTAGAAGCTGCAAGGCTGAGGGTTGTGGGTGTCCCAATCGTTGGTGCCATGTGTCTGTGGAGCCAGATTTGAAGCGGTTGGAGAAGTGAAGTTCTGGGTGGTTAGGAAGAGCATAGAGATCACCCTTGCGTGTCCCTTTGATCATAGTTGTTCCTATTCGACGATCCTTTATGCAAAAACCAATATTAGTGAATTCACAAGTAACATGATTTTGAGATGTTAATTGACTAATAGAAAGTAAATTCCTTTTTAAATGAGGAACCAGAAGGACATTATGAAGAGGTAGAGTACCAGATTGTTGATTTATTTGTGAGTCTCCGATGCCAAGTATAGGGAGAGAGGATCCGTCACCTATTAGAACATAATCTGCACCTGTGTAATTTCTAATGTTAGTTAACATACCTTCCTTACCTGTCATGTGGTTTGAGGCCCCAGTGTCGGAAGTCCATTCAGTTTCTGCAATCGTGTTGTCAAGGGTGAGAGCAGCTAGAGCTTGTGGGATGCCATCATTGTGTAGATCCCTTTGGTATCCACCAGCATATTTTTGCAATGTGACCAGTTATGCCACAATATTGGCACTTCTCATCACGATAGAGATCTATTTCATTGGGTGTCATGCGCCTTTCTCCAGGTGGTGGTGGTTTTCTTTGTTGAGTATTCGATGGGGAGTTAGTAGAGTGCCCATGGTTCTGATTTTGTGGTTGTTGGGCTTGAAATCCCCTTCTTGTGGAGGTGAACTTTTGTTTGTTGTGTCGATAGTGTGTGGGAGGTTGTTGGTACCTTTGTTGTTGTTGGCCGAAGAAGGACATTTGAGGCGCCAGATTATGCATGGTATTTGTATGTTTGAGAACCAATTCCGTCTTTGATCAAGGCTATGGAGTTGAGAAACAAGTTCTGGGTAAGGTGGCTTGAGCATCGTGGTGGTGAAGGTTTCATATTGAGGGCCAAGACTAGTGAGTAGATAGAAGACCTTTTCTTTGTCTGGAATTGGTTTCCCAATCGCTCCAAGGCTGTCACATAAACTCTTGAAAGTTTGGATGTGTTCACCAATTGTTTTGTCAACTTCCTTCTTTAGATATGTTACTTGTTGCCTTAGTGTTAACTCTCGTTCTTGAGAGTCTTCTGCGTAAGCATTTTTCAGTGTGTCCCAAACGTCTTTTGCTGTGTCCGTGCCAATGACAAGACCAAGTGTTTCTTCGGAGAGTGTTCCAAGTATCCATCCCCAAAGAAGCCAATCCACCTTTCGCCAGGCAGTGTATGATTAATTTACTTTTGGTGTAGGAGTTTCTTCATTTATGGAGTCTGGTATGGTGTATTTGTGTGGTGCTTGTTCGTCATTGTTGAGATGGCTGAGTAGATCTTGGCTTTCAGCGAGAGCTAAGGCTTGTTCACTCCATAGAGGATAGTTTGTAGGGGTGAGTTTGAGGGTAATGAAGTTCCCAACGTTTAATAAGAGGGAAGTCATGATTTGAAGAGAAGAAGACTGGATTGTGAAAAAGAAAAGAAAAAAAAAAGGATGACCTGTGTTTACTATGGCTCTGATACCATAAAGACTTTTAGATAATGAGTAGCCATAGATGAACGTCAACACAACAAGTGAATGTTGATGAAAAACTTTTAATGTCGATTTTTTCTCATTACAAGATAAGAGGTAAGTGCTGATATTTAAGCACCAGATTGAGAAAATAAAATAATATAATTGCAAACATTAAGGAACCAAATCGTGTAATTGGCGATGATTACTGATATTGCTTTGATTTGGATTTGAGTCCTTTTCTGGAAAGTGGAGTGATAGCCTTGACTGAAGATATGGTCAATCATTTTGGTGAAGATTCCTTAATTGTAAAAGTTACCATTCCATGGTTGATCTTTATTCCAATTGGATCCTCGTGTGTCCATCATAGAAGCGTGAAATGTGGGACTTGCACTTGTATGGTTATGACAGCTATGCACAGCCTTTGTGCTCCTTTCAGTCCCATGATTTGTGCTGGAATTATGTGAGCCAATACTCCGGACGGGGATTCGAATCAGCGACTGACTTGCGGCTTCCTCCGAGCGCTTATAGCACGCGCCGCCAAGATTGGAACCTGCAAACTGCTCACCGCCATGGCCAATGTCCAAGCAAATGATCTAACCATGAACAATCATAACTTCTCTATTATGGAGCTTGCGGGTTTCGTAGACTTGACTCCATGGCACAGGTTCGGTTTCAAGGTGGCTAATGCGGCGGTTCTGGAAGCCGTGGAAGGATACTCTGTGGTTCATATTGTTGACTTCAGTTTAACACATTGCATGCAAATTCCGACCCTTACTGATTCCATGTCCACGCGGCTCGACCCACAGCCGCTGATCAAGCTAACGGTAGCCGGCGCTATGGAAGATTTCCCACCAATGTTAGATCTCTCTTACGAGGAATTAGGCATGAAATTAGTTAACTTCGCAAGAATATTATAATGGATTTTAGAGTCATTCCTTCGAGTTCTAAAAATGGGTTCTCTTCTTTGATCGAGGAATTCAAACTGCAACATTTCGTGCGTACCGAAAATCGGGAGGCACTAGTGATAAACTGTCATATGATGCTTCATTACATACCAGAAGAAACCCTATCCGATATTCCAAGTCCACCTCAAATTTCTACCCGAACCTCGTCCAGGCTGTCTCTGCGAACCATGTTTCTCGAGTCCATACGAGGCTTGGATCCGACAATCGTTATATTAGTTGATGAAGATGCCGATTTCACATCATGTAGCCTAGTGAACAGATTAAGATCAGCTTACAATTATCTATGGATACCCTATGATACAATGGACACTTTTCTTCCACGGGGAAGCAAGCAGAGACAGTGGTATGAAGCGGACATTTGTTGGAAGATAGAGGACGTGATTTCGAATGAGAGGTCTCAGAGAGTTGAAAGGCTAGAACCGAAGAGCAAATGGGTTCAAAGAATGAGAGATGTGGGTTTTCGAGGTGTCGGATTCAGTGAAGAAGCGATTTTAGAGGTGAAGAGTATGTTGGATGAGCATGCAGCTGGTTGGGGACTCAAGAAACAAGAAGAAGATGTTGTGCTTACATGGAAAGGACACAACGTTGTTTTTGCTACTGCTTGGTTGCCTGTTTGATGGTTTCCATGTATTCGTATTGTTTATGAATTATGATTACCCAAGATCTAGATATGCTTAATTGTGATTCTTAAGTAGTTCATATATAGAAAATCATTTGAGTGCCATGCTTTATAGTTACGGAAAATTACAAAAATAGTTTGGCTTATTTTGATTATTCGTTCAATAAGTTAGTTTTTATGTTATCATAGGAGTGCCGGCATGGTAATGAAAATTGTTGATGTGACACAGGATATTGCTAACTTTTTGGCCCCATGTCAGCATTACAACAAAACGAAAAGAATGAAAAGTGACGATGGAGGTTGTGAGCGTGCTTGGGCACGTGGTTGCATGCTTTTGTTTAATTGTGAGTTATTTATGTGTTAGCACACAATTCATCGGGTCGCGGGACTCAGTCAAGGTTTAGTTCGGACTACGGAATCATAAGGTACGTATAACGTACGAGCATAACCCTTTATATTATTGCAATTGCTGAATGCATGGTATATTATGTTTGCAATAAATGGATAGGCATTGGGAATTATATGGTGCCGCTTTCGAGCGAGCAATGATTGAAATGTTATCGCTATTGAGCGAACATCGGTTATGACGCCGCCGATGTTGAGCGTGCGTGAGATTAAAATGTCGCTATTGTAGAGCGATCGATGAAATAAAACTATGAAACTATTAGTGAGATATATAAAATATCTGTAATCATTGTTTAATGATTTCATTTTATTGATTATAGTATCAGTATATGAGGAATGTATTTGTTAATCAATGTAATGATTAACTGGCTTTTGGGAATTTGATGGTTTCCGTTATTTTGATAACAGGAACAGCACAGGATATCCCGGATGAGGATGATGGCATCCAGGGAGTGTCTTTTAATATTCATAGCCTTCACATTGTGTAAATTATGAATTGTAATATTGTGCTTATTGGATTGGTGGTATTGGTATGCTCACCCCGTGTGGGGGCTATCTCTGTTGGGCAGGTGAATAGGTACATCGATGGCTTTGGAGTTGAGCTCGAGCTGTTGATTGGAGGTACTTCCAGGTCCGAGGTACCATAGCTGGTATTGAGTATGATATTTATACATTAGATACATATATATTTATTCGATGCTCGCATGTGAGCACTATTATGTGTATATGGTTTGTATAAACAGCAAGGGCCTTTCTCATTTCATTTATGTGTTGCATACAATTAATTAGGAATTGCAAAATGAATTGAGGACGTGTTAGTGTATTGCAAGGATGCATGATTTGTTAAATGGACTTGGTTGGGAAAAACTGAATATTAATGAAAGGATACAAGAAATTTTATAGATGGTATTTTATGACATGGTTACATGAAACATTTTCCCCTGATAACATAAGTGTATGCACTAATTGCATGGGCCAATACACTAATAATGGGTTAAGGGCACGGGGGTCCTTACAATTGTTGATTGAAAATATATAATACTGAAAGAGTATACTGACAGCAACCAATAAATCGAATTACAAAAACCAGTAGACTTACAGCAGTAGCGATAAATTGAAGAAAGTTTAAAACAACAAAAAATTGAAAACGATTCTAGACGATGCCACATCAAGCCGTGTGCCCGTAAACTCAAATTTGCCCGCCTAAGCTTCTGGCCTCCTGGACAAGTAGTTCCAAGGTACAACGCACAATCACCATTGTTCAGATTGAAGCAGAACTCTGAACAGACTCTTTCGAACACTAGTAGTGTGCAGTACTCTCAAAAAGTATGATATGAAGAATGATTTCGGATTTTAAGAAAACAATAGAACTGGAGCAGCTTATATAGCTGAGCATCAGATCTTCCAAATGTCTCAGAAATTAAGTGTAATGTTTAGTGGGGTAGTTGAAAAGTTCAAAACTTAACATAATATTAATACGGATTTAAGTTTCACACTTAAATCTGAAACAATCAGCAGAATGTGAAAAGTCAGGTAGGTGAAAAATCATTTCAGAAATCCGAGTAGTAAAAAGATAGGGCTGTCTTCGCGGCAGCGACACGCACGGCGCGTCGAGACAAGCGGATGAACGGACGGTGCACGAGGGATACCCATCTTTTCTACTTCACTACACTCTATTAATTTGTTTCTCAAATAAATAAACCATAAGTGTTTTAAAATTCCAATGTGGGATTTCTTTAGCCAATTTACCATTCAAATTAACTTACCAAATTTTGTTCTCATTAACAACATTAATCACAATTATTGGATTTTGTTCTCATTAACAAATTAATCACAATTATTGAGCTTTTATTAATAATCCCAACGTAAATAAGGAAAGCCATGACTTCTTTAAAGTACTACTTGATATAGAGTAATATATACGCACTTGTTAGAAGTAATTTTTTTTATTTAAAAAAAACAAGAAGTTATAGAAATCTACAAACAATAATATACGTCTACTTTTTAACAACAAAACAATGAAATGGCAAGAGATTAACCATAAAATATGCATTAAAATACTTACTTGGGAGAAGAGATTAAAATAGGAAATAAATGCAATTTTGATATATATGTAGAAGACAATCCATGATACTTACAATTATTTAAATATAGACTAGAGATTCCTCGATCCAGTTGTCATAATTTACAGACAGGCAGCAAACTCGATATCCTTTATAATTAAACTCGTGTTTAACTGTCCCTATCCCTCTTTCTATTTTCTAAAATTTGCAATTCGTAGAGTATGGTGAATAACGCCATTTTTTTTTTTAAATAATAAAATTATATATTATCTATTTTAGGAAAATACCTTCCAATTTACATCAAGTTATTAATTTAAAAAATTAAACCTAGGATTGTTTAAGTGTTTATGATCTTTTTTCAGAAATACATGTCTTTGAAAAACAAGTAACATGTCACCAGACTGCTCGAATGACCTCTTTTGCCATCTTGTATATTTAATATAAAATTATCAAAATATTACAGATACACCCCTTATACTATATATAATATAAAATTATTAAAACATTAGATATACACCCCCTATAATATACTATATATTATAGTTACACCCACTATTGTATCATATTATTTTTATTTATTTCTTTTATTTTTTTATATTTTTTTTTGTTTCTTTTTTATTTATTTCAAAGAATTATTTATTAAATATTTTTAAGCTATAAACTAGCTTTCATATTAATGATAATAATTTAAAATTACTTATATATAAAAATACATTCAATATTATCTAATTGTATTATTATCATAATATTTTATTTTTTGGTAATTATAATGATAAAATGATATTGTTTTAGGCCATGATCTTTAATGACAATTTTATATTTAGACATTGACTTTAAATGATATGTCTTAGGCCATGATCTTTAATGACACTCGATGTTTTAATATAAAATCAGTCACTTCTGTTGGCTGAAAAACAAATTTGATCGGTTCAATTTAAAATTCGGTTCTGAAGCTCGCCCATAGTTGAACTCGCGTATGGGTAGTTTGTTTCCAAAATTTAGATTTTTATCACGTTCCTCAAATTATTAATCATATATTATTTATATTTTAAATCATTTATTGAAAAGTACGATGATTATATATTATCAAGTTCGGTATTTTTTAGCTGACCAATATTTATTGACGTCAATTTCGAAAATAACAATCGAACATATTATTTTTAATTTGACTTACAATTCGATTTAATTCAACCACAATGTAGTTATTCTAACAAAAGTTTTTAAATGATATACATATATATATATATATATATATTGATTTTAATGGTATATGTTGATATTTTATAAGATTGAATAAAAATGATAAATATTAAAAGTATTAGAAAAATAAAAAAAAATTGAGTAAGTAATAATTATATTTGAAATAGACAATTCGAAAATTAAAATAATAGTTTTATTACGATTAAACCCCTATAAAATATCATAATTACAAAGACATTCCCTCTAAAAATTTAGGTCAAAATAATGGTCAAAGTTGACCATGGGCATTTGGGGTTTCCAATAAAAATTATGTGAGGTTTTTGTAACGGCAGTTAACTTTACTAACGGCAGGGGATGTCTCTGTAATTTTCCAAATCGAGATGAGCTTTCTGTAAATAGATCAAAGTCGATGGGGGTGTAAATGTAATTATCCCTTAAAATAATAACATAATATAGAAAACAACTAAATAGCATACATAAAAATTCAACTTTATAGATATATTTCCTGAAATAATTTCCAATCTTGAAAATATATTCAAATCTCTTACTATTTAATAAAGTAAGGTCACGTAGAAACTGAATCTGGTAAGTGATATTCCACAATTAACCCTCAAATTTTGTAATTTTTTTTAAAGCTTTAAAATTTCCACTTTCTATAATCCACAACTAAAATGTCCGAATATTATTATCCGATATAGAGAGGGCTGGTGAAATTTGCACCTCACATTTTTACTAATCACTAGAGCTGTCAGAACGGGCCAGCCCGACCCAAACGGGCTGGCCCGCCCAACCCGCGGCCCAAACGGGCCCAACCCGTTTGGGCCCGCCTCCAGGCGGGTTGGGAAAACCCCAACCCAACCCGACCCGAAGCGGGCCGCGGGTTGGGGCGGGCTAGCCCGCCGAATTTTTTTTTTTTAATTTTAGTTTTTTAAAAAAAAAAAAATTAAATTTTTTTTTTAAGAAACTTCAAAAAAATATTCCCAACTAAACTTGCCGAACCTGAAACTGATGCTAGAAGAATACTGAAACTTGTTTCAGGTTTTATCTAGATATTAACACTGCTACTAAAAAAACTTTATTAGTGAATCAGTATTTTCCTCATTTTTGAAATACTTGTTGCAACTTTCAAGCATGACCAAGTGAAAAATATATAGTAGATTGAATGCTTCAATGTGATATTGAGTTTTTATCTATGAATTGAGCCTAAAATAAGAAATAACAAATTTTTTTTTTTTTAAAATGGGGCCAACCCGCGGGCCAGCCCGCCAACCCGCGGGCCAGCCCGCCAACCCGCGGGTTGGCCCGCCAAAACCCGCGGCCTGTTTGGGCCAGCCCGTATAGGCCCACCTGCTGGCGGGCCTTAAAAATGCTGGCCCAACCCGCCTATTTGGCGGGTTGGGTTGGGCCAGGCCCGCGGGCCTAGCCTATTTTGACAGTTCTACTAATCACTATCCACTATTCTATTTGTTTTATACTTCAGTAGTTGACAAAACTATCATAGGAATATCAAAATTAAATAAAAGATGTTTAAGATGACAGAAAATTAGGTGATGTTAAAAATAAAATAAAAAAAACCAGAGAGAACTACAAATAAAAATAACATGTTTTTTATTATTATTTATTAACCTTTATCTTCTTCTTTTTTTACATTGAATAAATTTCAAAATAAAGATTTAAAGTAAATTCTAAGGGTGTTTTTTGGTAAATAGACGAAACAATCTCTCTCTGAGAGAGAGAGACAGACAGAGACAAGAATGATAGAGATTTTTCAGGGATAATGTGATGTGACCATCCATCCTTCCATATACTATATTACAAAATTACAAGCAGACATATATATTTCATTTTCGTTGCGTTTATTTTATTGCAATTTATATACTAAAGTTTATTCCCCATGATCTTATTTCATTTTTATTTTTTTTTATAAGTGGAAAAAACGAATCCAGTCATCTAGATATTTATCCTTATTTAATCGAGATATAAATTATATTTTAGGATCAGTTTTTCTTACAACTCTTATCGTTCTTTGCTTATTTTGAGTTAAAATGTGGGACTATCTCAATGTATATATATATATATATATATATTGGATATCAAGTTTAATGGCTTCTTTATGCCATACATATCGGTTAGTTACATGTATTTTTGCATAAATATACTATCATTAATAAATCGAAAAAAGTAATTTTGGTCGTGCAACTTTGCTAATTGTCCATTTTTAGTTGGCAAAGTTTGTTATTAGTTCAATAAGTTGGATTTGGTTTCATTTTTAGTAATTTTTCGTTTGAGTGATGACATGACGTGCTATCTGAAATTGATGAGGTGATGTCAAACTTATAAATTCTTTTATATATAATCTTATATTATTCTTTATTCGTGCTATTGTTGACAGACGATATACATATAACAACGAAAGTGATGATAAAAAAACAATTATATCATACTATACTGAGTATGTATAATTGATTTCTTAAAAAAAAAAAAAGTATGTATAATAGATCTAAGTATAAACCGTAATCATTGTCAGTCTTCCAAGAAGCTAATATTGTAATAACTCATCCCAGATTATTGCTTAACAAATTATAGAGTTGCTTTTCATTAGTTTGAATAAATCTCTCTGTTTGAACTCTCTTCTATTATATTGAGCAGTAAGCTATACGTAACTTCCAAGTACATGTGATTCGCTTTGGCATGCGCCTATGTTCTTTCATTTATTTTTCTGTGACCTTGAACTTTATTATCGTAAATAATTTAATAATAAACAGATGTATCTGCGGCGAATAATATGGACAAATTTTATAATAATAATATAATATTATGTATAGGGGGTGAGTGCAGGATATGTCTGGGGGCATCTCTTTCACAAAGGTGGAATCAGACTGGCTAAAGGCACTGGGATTTGTTTGGCATGCTTTCTTTATCATCATTCTTACCAAATCAAAACCCCCATTTGCAACCAACACTTGCTTTGATTTCTGTGTCAAGAAATAATTTTTTTATATTCTTCGTTTCTTCTTCGCCTCTTGTTTCTTTGCATCCATTTTACACGCTCACATATTTAGCCAGAAAGTGTATAACTGTCTATATAGTTGAAGATTGTGTAGGAAACATATATATAGATCTGATGTTTTTTAGCTTCTCTGTCTTCTCCATGTGGTGATTATATATATATTCTATTGAGGTAAGAATACTTACCTCATTTTTTGGTAAAACTTTGATTTTTTAGTTTGCTTTTTGATTGATCTTCTGGGTTCGAATTTGTTAATGTTTTAACTTTGACAATTTTTCTCTAATTTGATGGTGCATAAGATATTACGAAGATCATAGGAAGATAAAAGGGTCAGTGGCTTTAATTAACACGTGTTTATTGCGAATTCATTATTATTTTTCCTTAATTTATGTGTAGGAAACTAAAACCTGTCATTATTTTTTGTTACGGTAGACTTACCCTTTTTGATGAATGATTTCTGTAAGCTTTGAATTATGCCCATCAAATTTTGTGTTTTACTTGTTACATTCTTAAATTATAGTAAGTTGTGACTGCATAGATTGGATTGATTACCTTCTTTATTTTTCATCTTTGAAAAAGTTATATTTCTAAATTTTCAAACTATTTCGTCTTATCTGTTGCTAATTAGTATTCTACGTGAATATGGTTCTTCAATTTTAATTATATAATGGGAGAAAACTAATGTAACGTCGAATAGAAAATCTGAGAGAGCCAAAATGCATATGAATCATATATATGATTGAGCATGTCGCATCGAGCTTGCCTAGTTGTGGTTTATCTGGCCTGTCGTGGTTTGCAGGCTATTCCATCATTCCGGGATTTACCCAATACACATTCTCAGGAAAAAAGACAGCAAACCACGCTTACAGATATTTCATACTCAAAATAATTATCATGGCTCGGAATATTATGATACATAAAATTTATCAAGACGATGTACAAAGAACATGTGGGTCTTCACTGAGCAAGATTCTTTCTGGCAACTCTTTATTGTCCATAAATTTCTCTGCCTGTTTTCTTAATCCGCAAGTGGATCCAAAGTAAAAGATTGATTTCGTGATATTCTAGATTCACTTCCAGCAGTAGGATCTTGAATTGGAAAGAAACTAAGAGTTTGTATTGTAACTCTTTTGGTTGCTTAATCTACTATGGAGTCAAAGTTTCTGAATCCATACGACAAGGAATACATGAAGATGACGATGTTAAAGCACGAGAAAACATTTCGGGATCAGGTTCAATTCCCTGATTCTTGACTGCAGGATATTATTTCAGGGTCTCGTTCTATTAAGTAATTTTGCATTTGTTGAAATTTTTCCAGGTTAATGAGCTCCATCGTCTGTATCGAATCCAGAAAATATTGATGAAGGATATTGCTAAAAACAGGTCCAGGGCCTGGAAATGTGTGGAGTTAGAGAATGGGGATCTGGATTTTAATTTTTCAGAACCTGTCGGAGAAAAATGTAGAATTTTTGAGATT
Source organism: Haberlea rhodopensis (assembly GCA_907163345.1). Classification (NCBI taxonomy): domain Eukaryota; kingdom Viridiplantae; phylum Streptophyta; class Magnoliopsida; order Lamiales; family Gesneriaceae; genus Haberlea; species Haberlea rhodopensis. The sequence goes on along the minus strand of CAJQUN010000001.1, from coordinate 18,986,254 downwards.
GAAGACGATCAGAATGATCTTGAGCTGACATTAGGCCCGAAGAGTTATAATCAGAAGAAAACTAAAGCTGCTGAGAAAACTGTTCAATCAGATCTCGGGCCGAGTGTTTCTTCTTCATCAGCTGGATCGAATGGCCGTATGCAGAGAACAAGAAATTCAACTAGAGAAGAATTATTGAGCCAGCAGAAATGGGCCGGGCTGCAAATGAGTAATTTATCAAATCAAGAAAGATTAGATAATCCCCATTGGCATTTCCAGGTCTTGAGCTTGAACATATGACTTGAGAATTGGGAATATAATCACCCACCGTTAGTTTTTATCAACTGATTCAGTGAATGTTTATTAATGTATCATTTAACTTCTATTGAAAATGGGATTTTGTCCTTCTAATTACTTTAACTCTTTTACCGTTTGTTTGTTAATATGGATGAACCGAGACAAGTGAGATACAAGTAACTAAAAATTCCGCATTCATCAAGTGTATCAAACGATGCATAAAGTACCGTATTGTCTTGGTGCCAAAACGGACATGTAAAGATTCATCTCTTGAAAGATTTTTGAACTTTTGATAATTATTGTAAAGTCGAAAGGATTACACAGTTGATGCTTTTTTCCGAAATTTTTGAGTACCAAATATATCCGTATAATAAGTTATCTATATATTTCATGGACAACTATGTTGGCCTAATTCAAAAAACATCTATGGAAATCCCAAGAGTGTAGCATAGTCCCACATGAATACATGTCACATGCATATAAAGACAATGTACGCCAAGTCTTTCATTAGATTTCACCTAAGTGATAAATACCAGAAATGTAACGAATTAACTGTTAATATATATACACACCCATTATTAAAAGTTTTTCCTAACTTATTGATCATGCATGGAAATCTTATTAAGCATAATTCAAAAGGGAAAGTTTGTTTTTTAAGCCTGAGACATTGAGTATTAAGAAGTGTCTCATAATCTCGGCATTTTGTTTTCGAAGAAGTGCATTTGGTGCGGTGCGAAGCAACGTTCTGTCTTTTGATCGACGTCAACTTTAGAAAGAAAAAATATATATATTCTGAGATTATGAATTACACTTTCAATGGTATACTTTTTTGAGATTTTGTCTCCATGATCCTGGTGGCTGATACGATCCTCTAGCTCGCTCATGTAAGCTTTCGAATCGCAAGAACTAGAAGATCATGTCTGTAAAACTTGACAAGCAACAATCAAGTCAAATATATGCCTCATTGTCAGGGGGTAATATGCAATTTGAGGGGGGAATGCAATATTAGGGGTAATAAAAAAGATTTTAGTAGGGCAATTGCCCTCCGCCCTCGCTCATTGTACTATTTTATTTAAGCTATATTGTAATTATAATCACGATTATTAAATTAATGAGTAACTAAGACTAATACAATTATAATGCTTGCCTTGCTTTTAGTTAAATATATACGGCCTAAAGGGAATCTTATTGAGAGCCATTGGGAACCTTTTACAAGAGATTTCATTGCTCTATCTACCGCAGCAGTGTTAGCTCTTAAGGGCCCCATGTGTTGTGTATAATTTACAAATAATATTAGCTTTATTCTATTTAAATAAAATAACAAAATGGAAAGAATCTCATCTAGATAAGCTTGTTCAACTTTAAATATTAATATATGTCATGAAAGTCGGCTTGGTATTTTTAACCATGGTTCATCGTGAACCTATTGCCTACAAAACAATCATTTGAACTGCTTTTATGTGTCTGCCATCAACTAAGCATTAGTTTCCATTTCAAGTTAAATTCAGGTTATTTACTTCGAAGTATTGATTGAAACCTGGCGCAGAAACCATTTGGTTTACCATAATTTAATTTGTTGTTAAAAAATTATGTGTTGGCCCCAGATGCGGCAACATGAAATAGAAAATAGCGAAAATGAAGAATATAATGGACACTAGAATTTACGTGAAAAACCCTAAAATTATTAGGGTAAAAACCACGGGCAAGATGAAAAGATTCCACTATAATATTTTGTAGGTTACAACCTCTCACTATCTTTCAAAGAGAACAACACTCTAAATATAGGAGAAAACTAAATCACAAATATTATAGAAATACACACTCAAATGTAGAGATATAAGAGAACACTCTGAAATGCAATGAATGAGAATGAAGGAAATGAGCTCTATTTATAGGGTTGAAGATGTGCATTTAATGCACATCTCCCAACTCCCGCTGCTCAACTACCCCATTAATTGCACAAGGCAATCAATTTGTCAAAGTTGACAAGTTGATTGCCGATATTTCTCCCACTTGGAGATTTGATTGAGAATCAAGTACATCTCCACACATCCTTTCAATCTTGTCATACCCCGCTGCTTACGTATCTATTAGGCCACTTGAGGATCTACACCACTCAAACTTATCAGCATTAACCGATTTTGTAAGAATATCAGCTAGGTTCTCCTTCGTATGGTATGGATATTCTGCATATCCACACTTCCGTCTTCTACTACTTCCCGCACAAAGTGAAACTATACTCCAATGTGTTTCGTCCTGGAATGAAAACCTGGATTCCTCGCAATGTGCAAGGCATTTTGACTGTCACAAAACTAAAGAACTTTCTCTTGTTTATGGTCAATCTCCTCCAATAGCCTTTGAATCCATATAGTCTCCTTGCAAGCTTGAGTAGCTGTCATATATTCTGCTTCCATTGTAGATAAAGCTACAATTTTTGCAGTTTTGAAACCCAGCTTACTGCTCCTCCTGCAAGTGTAAACACATAACCAGTAGTAGATTTTCTTTTATCCGGATCACCAGCATAATCTGAATCCACATAGCCCCTGAGTGTAAAATCTGAGCCTCGATAACATAATGCAGCATCCGAGGTACCCTGAATGTACCTACGGATCCTCTTAACCATGTTCCAATGTTCTCGTCCAAGATTCGCCATGTACCGGCTGACTGATCACACTGCTTGTGCAATGTCTGATCATGTACAGATCATGGCGAACATTAAACTTCCCACCGCTGATGCATACGGTACTCGAGACATCTCCATCCTCTATGCTTCACTGTTAGGACACATATCGGATGATAACTTGAAGTTAACAGGAAGAGGGGTCGAAATTGGCTTACAATCTTGCATGTTGAAGCGTTGCAAAATTTTCTTCAAATAATTTCTCTTGGAAAGCCAAATCTTTCTGTTAATTATGTCTCGGTGAACTTGCATCCATAGAATCTTGTTTGCTGGGTCCCAAGTCCTTCATAGCCAACCGTGCCTTCAATTCTTGGACTCGATCTTTGTTGGGGCCTGCGACCAACATGTCATCCACGTACAACACCAAAATGATGTAATAATCGTCCCCAGATCTCTTGTAATATGCACAAGGATCTGCATTAAATCTGTTGTACCCGAGGCTCATGATATATGAATCAATCTCTTGTACCAACACCTCGGTGCCTGTTTGAGACCCTACAGAGATTTTTTCAACCTGCAAACCAAGTTCTCTTTGCCTAATTCAGCAAAACCTTCTGGTTGGAGCTTATAAATTTCTTCTTCAAGTTCTCCATGAAGAAAAGCCTTTTTCACATCTAGCTGTTCTAGATGTAGGTCAAACACCGCACACAAAGCCAAAAGTACCCTGACTGTAGTAAGTCGGACCACATGAGAAAATATCTCATTGAAGTCGATACCTTCCTTTTGAGCATATCCTTTCACCACCAATCTTGCACGATATCTTTCCACTTGGTTGTTACCATCACATTTGATCTTATAGATCCATCTGTTACCGATGGCTTTCCGTCCTCGTGGTAGTGAAACAAGATCCCAAGTTTTATTCAGTCTAAGGCCTCCAATTCTTCCTACTGTAAGGCCCCAACACCTGAACTCGTCATTAGTTCATTTATGACGTCGTATGTATAAATTTTTTTTTCATTTTCTTTTGATTCTTTAAAAAGAATCATTACATGTTTCCCATAATCCCATGACATAAATAATGTTCAACATTATATGTTCATCTCTACCAACAAATAGTCTCAAAGATTTCGCCCAATACCATACCCATTACACCACTTTTTACATTATGGGTTATTTTATAAAAATTTGGGCAGAGTCTCCCCATAAACTGAGATATCCGGAAATAAAAACACATCACATAACATAACTCTGGACCAGGGACAACACAATACTAAACAGAATACAGAAACACTAAGTAAATTCCCAGCCAGGGAAGACACCACACTAATAAGGCAACAAAAGTGGGTTTCAACACCCTTATACAGTCCATATACAGATACAAGTGCTCACAGAAGAGCAACAAATAACGGATACTCATCCGGATGCATAATTAGTATATATACCAACCGCTCAACCTCGTATATCGGCTCAATCTCATACTACGTTTCTGGAAGCATCATCCAACAAGGTTCGAGCCTAGCACCCCAAGGCAGCATCGTACCTGTTGTACCTGTTTTAACAGAGACAGCCCCCACACAGGGTGAGCACACTTCCACTCAATATTCAATCACAAATCAACATACAAAATCATAATGCAATAATTTAGATTATTCAAAACTCATAAAATATACTCCCTGTACGATTCCGAATTTGTATAGCTTCCACACACTGTTCCTGTTTCAAACTCACGCACCTTCATAATGTCAAGTTTAGTATTATCACTGAAAATGTGATACTCAACAACGCTTATGAATTCAATACAATGACAATATATTATTTATGCTCAAACATAAATAGCTCAACATCATTGTAAACCTGGTTATCCCAATGTAAACCTGGTTATCCCACTATCTCATTCTCGATACTTTCTCATGTCGCTCATGCCCACGGCATCACTACTCAACAAGTAAAATCGGATCACGTACCACTACGTGTCCCCCATAACTTGTATATGAACTCAATTATTAAAGTCAAACACTTACCTGAATCATCATATTCAAAATTGCATGTATACATGAATGTATAGATACTAGATATACCTGCTCGTACGTCACCACGTACCTTATAGTAGACAACATGAACAAGCCATCATCAACGTCCGAAGTCTCATGTAGTGTCTATATCGAATATCAATTCGATATTAGCTTGAAATCAAAGAAGTTCATAACTATCATATAGTTCGTACTTTCATAGCCATATCATAAATCAATAACTCAATAAAATAGACATTGTCACATAAACGAGGCAATCTAGCTTACCCAAATCAACTACACATAGATTGGCCATACAAATACTCAATAAAGTGACATAATCAATAATACATGCTATGTTAACCATATGAGCATAAATATCACCATAACTCTATTCAATGTTATAATAGATACTAGGAAAACATGCATACATGGGTATATCACACTCATGCACTCACTAGTGCACCATTTATCACCCAAACAACACTCACCCGCCCTCACCGAGGTGTACACACGCACACGCAACAACATTCGGCCGCTAAGTTCCTCCATGTCAAGGTTAAACCCAAATCTAGAATTCTACAAAGTTTAAAATCACACATGGGCATAATTTTACTATACAATTAGCAAGGTTCTTTGCTAAGTCTTTAACATCATTGAAGCACTCATTAGCATGTATCCATTTACTCTAATCACAAGATAATACTTATTTTAAGTATAAACATCTTTAACCATAGCTCAATGCCCACCAAACACTACAATGCTACAAGGCATACAAGTAGTTTTCACCACACAACTAGCAAGACTTTTGACCAACAATTGAACTACATTTAAGCATATTATCAAACACCTTAAAAGCATGATTTTAAGCTCAAAACCATCCTCAATTTTTTTGGCCATTAAACCCCCAACAAGTCAGCCAATTTTCAGCAAGATATTGGGCCATTTTTAACATAGAAATCATGTCATAGACACACCACAAACTCAAATACACATCATCAAGTTTATGATTCTAAATCAATCTAAATTCCAACAAAAACATCAAGAATTTCGAACTCAACCCTAGCAGATTTTTCAAGCCATTAACATCCAAAACCAAGCCCCCAAAACAGCAAGAAAATCGACCCACAACAAGCAAGGATTCGACCCCAACACAACCACAAATTTCAAACATTTACATCTCAATTTTCGAACACAAAAACCCACAAAATTCAACCAAAATTCGAAATACAAAAGAGGTAAAAGGTGTAGGATGTTAAGAAACTTCATACCCAACAATTCCATGGCAATAAAAATCGAATTCCATTGGTAAAATTGAACCCTACCGGCGAGAGAGAAGGGGCGACGGGTTTGGGGCTTGGGGAAGGAGAGGATAGCCGATTTTTATTGTGTGAAAAGTGGTGTATGTGTGTGTCTTTTAATCTAACCCTAGATTAAATAAACACCATCTAATTATCATCTCATCCCTTGATTAAAATTCCAATTAAATCTCAAACTCAAATGATAATAACATTATTATTAAGAATCCCATTGATTCTAGTTGACACTATAAATTCAACCCGGAATTATTTATCCCAACTACGTTTCCAAAATCCCATACTCGAGAATTGAATCCTGACATTTCATATAAGTATCATAATTAAATCTAGTGAACAATTATTAATTATCCCGGACATCACACCTACATAGCTTGCATCCACAGGGATATATCCGAACATTGAGTAGCCTCCTGGAAACTCGATGGCTCACCATCCTCTGTCAGTAAGAAATATGCAATATTGCTCTCAGTAACATAATCTGAAAGCCAACCTGGTGGTCTCCTCTCGATAGTAGACTGCCTGGCTATGAGAACCCATGACTCATCTGGTTCTTGTTCATCGTGATATGGTAATACCTCAGAAGAAACTTGATCTTTTCTTCTATCTTATTTTCCACCTGAATTGTTGTAGTATCTGAATTCAGTGTGCCCTTGTCTCCCTTCATTTTATATTCGTCGAAGATAACATCTCTGCTGATAATAAGTTTGTGGGCAGTGGGATCCCACAAACGATACCCATTAACACCATCAGCGTAGCCCAAGAAGATACACTTTCTGGATTTAGAATCCAACTTTGATCTTTCTTGTTCGTTGTATAGAACGTACACCGGACTTCCAAATGTATGTAGTCGAGAATAATCAACCGACTTTCCAGTCCACACCTCCATCTGAGTCTTCAGATCAATCGCCACTGCTGGAGAGTGGTTGATAATATAACTTGCGGTCTTGACTGCTTCTGCCCAAAATGACTTGGCTAAACCAGCAGTCTTTAGCATGGCTCTTGTTCTGTCCAACAAGGTTCTGTTCATCCGCTCTGCGACTCCATTTTACTGAGGCGTGTAAGCCGTTGTGAATTGTCTTTTGATGCCCTCTCTTTGGCAGAATGCATCAAATTCATCACTTGTATATTCTCCTCCATTGTCAGTCCTCAAACACTTGATCTTCTTTTCAGAGTCAAGTTCAACCCGCGCTTTGAACATCTTGAAGAATGAAAAAACATCTGATTTCTTATTGATTGGGTACACCCAGCATCTTCTAGAGAAATCATCAATGAACGAGACAAAGTATCTCGCCCTCCTAGAGATACAACCGGTGCTTGCCAAACATCAGAATGAATCAGCTCCAATATACCATTGCTTTTGGCAGTAGATGTGCCAAACTTTAGCCTATGTTGTTTACTGGTAACACAATGCTCAAAAAAGGGTAGGGATACTTTCATAAGCCCTGGCAGCAGCTTCCGTTCCGAGAGAACCTTCAACCCTCGTTCTGACATATGCACGAGCTTCCTATGCCATAACACTGTTAATTCTTCTCCCGAACTAGTCGATGCAACAACTAGTTCCGCCTCTTGGTGTATTTCTCCCAGAAGTACATACATATTCTTGTAAGCCTTTTCCGCCTTCAATACCACAAGCGCACCTTTCACAACCTTCATGATCCCATTTTTTATACGAGTCTTACACCCGATATCGTCCAATTGACCCAAAGATAAAAGATTATGTGTCAGACTCTTTACGTGCCGTACCTCATGTATGGTATGAATAGTACCATCAAACATTTTAATTTTGATAGTTCCCACCCCTGCGATTTCCAAGGCATGATCATTTCCCATGAATACAGATCCTCTTGAGACTGGTTCATACTGGTCGAACCATTCTCTCAGAGACGTCATGTGCCGCGTCGTTCCTGAATCCATTATCCACGTGTCATAAAATATTTGTCTGCCTTCCGCAACAGTTGCTGCTTCGCTGAATAATATTTCTCCACCGTCTGATGTACTGACAACATTTCCTTGAGAATCTTTTTCAGTACTCTTCTTACTCGTACAATCTTTCTTGAAGTGCCATTTACCGCCACATTTATAGCAGTAAAAATTCTTCTTCTTACTTCTGGATTTGGATCTACCATACTTGTGGCTCCCACTGGAGCCACGCTCCGTCGATCTTCCTCTCATCATCGGCAAAGCCTCTGCATGCTTTGAACTTGTCAACCTGTCTTCCTTGTTCTTGTGCCTACTTTCTTCTTCAAGAACCGCGGATGCAACATTATTGAAGACTAACATATCATTAGCGATATTGTTGGTCAGATTGATGATGAGTTGATCATATGAATCCGGTAGACTTTGAAGTAGAAGCTCCGCACGTTCAACTTCCTCTATTTTATGCCCCAAAGTAGTGAGCTGGGCAAATAGAGTATTCATAGTATTGATATGGTCGGTCACCGATGAGGATTTCGACATCCGAAGAGTATAAATCATTCTCTTTAAGAAAATCTTGTTGTGTAGTGACTTGGCCTCGTATAGGTTTGTCAGAGTATCCCAAATATCTTTGGCATTTTTCTTTTCAGCAATACTTGACAAAACTTCATCTGCTAGAGCCAAATGCAAATTGGCAATAGCATTACCGTTCATATCATTCCACTTTTCATCGTACATGCCCTCCTTCAGTCTATCTCCAATAGCCGCCAAGCAACGATCTTTTCGTAGAACTGCTTGCATCTTTATTTTCCACAACATGAAATTGCTTCCGTTGAATTTTTCAATCTCGAACCATGCCGCCATTTTGACAACAATAAAATTGCCTCAATAACAAATATCTAAAAATCTTTTCTGATGAGGAAGATCAGTCAAGGCTGCAACCACATAGCATAATTAGAATTTTTAAGATTTTTTACAACGAGGCTCTGATACCACTTGTTGGCCTCAGATGAGTCAATCAATTTGTCAAAGTTGACAAGTTGATTGCCGACATTATGGGCATGAGATAACTGAGTACGTGGGCTTTCCGTAGTCATTGTGACTCACGGGAATGACAGTTTCAATTATGACTCATTTTTTGCCAAGATCAAAAGAATCAAGCAATGTAAAGAGCAATGTCAATGGCTCAGTACCAGGGGCGTATGACTTTGGGGGCAAAGGTGGGCTACAACCCACCTGATTTTTTAAAGCCCAACTAGTGATATATACAAAGCCCACTAATATTATTTTCTCAGCCCAACAATTAAAATTTTAAAGCCTTAAATTTTTCAACTTTTGTGCAGTTTTATTTCCCTTGTCAGCAATCAAATAGCAGACCAGCAGCCACAACCCACACGACAACCTTTCTCGACGACAACACTTTAGAGTTCAGTCTTCAGCCTTCAGGTATATTCTTCTTACCAAACTTTGTATTTTACTGTAATCTGGTGTTTATTGGAATTAGAATATTTATCTGGATCATACGATTCATACCCAAAATTCTAGATTTTAGTGAAACCAAATACAAAGGTGGAATTTTGGTTTTGGAAACCCTAGCTTCACGTATATAGATTTTAGTGAACAGTGAACACAAATGTGAGATTTTGGAAACCCTAGTTTTTATTCCTTGAAAGGTGTTCTTTATTGTATTGCTTGATTTTTGTTCAATATTTTCCTTGAAAAGTATTTTTACTGTATTGTGGAAATTTGTTTCAGCTTTATGGAATTGTGGAAATTTTGATATCATGAGTGGAAATTTTTTATTGCATAAAATGTTTGAGTTTCATGTTTATTTTTTAATTATTTAGTGCTTATTTCATGTTCTTTGGAAATCCTTATTTTTAAATGATGTTGTCGTTAATGGAGTTGTGGGATTCCTTTTGTTTACAGGTATATTATAATGAAAAATCGCAATATTTTTTATTTTTTTAATAAGAAAGATGTTGCATCAACAAGTAATACAAATGGTCCACAAGAATCATCTATTTCGACTTCAAAATCACCATCAAAGACTAAAAGACTCAGGCTTGAAAATGAAGTTGATGTTAGACCAAGTGAGAATAATACCGCGTATTATGAACCTGATCCTGGAAAACGTCTATCAATATTACATTATCCGGTTGAGAAACAAGATGAGGTGAGAAGAGCATACACTAATAAAGGACCGAGTCAACATATATATAATTATCATTCTACTGATTGTGGGGTCAAAATCGTAGATTTCAATCCTCTTGGTCCTAAAATATCCATGGCTCGAGTTTCCAATACAGAAGGAAAGTGCATTTTGTTTCCCATGTTACATCTTTGATGATAATTCCGCACAATTTGATACATTCACTGTCAAAGGATTTAAAAACTGGAAAAGTGTCAATTGTAAAAATGTCTATTCAAGCGACATGAAGGAGAAGGTAATTCAAGACAAGTTTTGCTATGAGAAAATGGGGAGACCTAAAAAATCTTGATCAACATATTGATAGGAGGATACAAAAACAATCTTCCAAGGAAATTGAGCAAAATCGGCTACTTCTAAAGGTGTCTATAGAAAGTGTGAAGTGTTTAGCAATTCAAGGATGCGCTTTTAGAGGTCATGATGAATCGGTGGCCTCTAACAATCGTGGAAACTATATCGAATTGATGAAACTATTAGGACGAATAAATCCAGAAATTGGTGAAATTGTCCTAGAAAAAGCAGCTAAAAATGCCAAATATACATCACCATTGATTCAGAAGGAGATTTTGAAAATTATTGCAGAAACTATCAGAGACAAAATTCGTGAAGAAGTTGGTGATAACAAGTTCTGTATTCTTGTTGATGAAGCAGTTGATGAATCTAATAAAGAACAAATGGCTATTATTTTAAGATATGTTGATCGGGGTGAGTTCATAAGAGAACGATTTTTCGAAGTTGTGAATGTTGAAAATACAAATGCATTGACTTTGAAAAAAGAGATATGCAATGTGTTAAATCGATACAATCTCTTTGTCGAAAATTTAAGAGGGCAAGGATATGATGGCTAGTAATATGCGGGGTGAATGGAATGGACTACAAGCTCTAATTTTGAAAGATTGTCCACATGCTTATTATGTTCATTGTTTTGCTCATAGATTACAACTTGCTTTAGTTGCAGTTTCTAAAGAAGTACATGATGTGTGGCGTTTTTTTTCAAAACTAAGTTCAATTATCAATTTTGTTGGTGCTTCTGCGAAACGTCATTGTCAATTGAAATCAGTTCGAGAAGCTGAAATTAATGATTTGATAACATCGGGGGAAGTTGAGACTAGTATTGGAGCTAATCAAGAATGTTCTTTGATAAGAGCTGGAGCTACTCGTTGGAGTTCACATTTTTACTCTGTTCGAAGATTGATTGATTTGTTTGGTTCAATATGTACACTTCTTCAAGATCTTGTTGATGGTGGTTTGAATAGTAACATCCGCGGAGAGGCTAAATGTTTATATTTAGATATAAAATCATTTGAGTTTGTATTTATTTTGTTTTTGATGCACAAAGTGTTGGGAGGATCAGATATGTTGTGTCAAGCATTGCAAAAAGATAATATAGACATTTTGCGTGCTATGAATTTAGTGTCCACTACTAAGTCAGTTCTTCAAGAGATTCGTGATGATAGATGGGAAATTTTTCTTTGGAGTGTTATGGAGTTTTGTGGAAGTAATGATATTGATGTGCCTGATTTAGATGATCGTTATATGCAAGGTACAAAGCGTCCTTGTCAGCAGAAGAATAATATAACAGTTTGCGTGTGAGGGCCCGTTCCTAATGTGGTGTTTAATTAACACACAATGATAAATTTGCTTAAACAGCGGGAGATTTATTTCAAATGTCTTATCAAATGGCCCTAAAATTTTTTTGTTTTTAGGTGGTACATATATATTGATAACAAAATATATAAATATAATTCCAGATAGGCCTTTTATTTGCAAATAGTAAAGCAAACATTAACCAGCATTATCACATAGTCTCAAAAATATCATATCCCAAGTACAACATACACGGGGCATACCCCGGTAAATTATTTTGGCATATACTATTACTGGGAATAAGAAACCATACATAACCTGAGCTCGCTCATCATGGAGCTCGGTTATCTCTCGATGCGTCGCTGTAAGCATCGTCGCCATGTCCTCTTGTAAAGCCTGTCATGTCCGAACAACAAAAGACATGACAGCCCCCACAAAGGGGGTCAGTACCCCAGTACGAGAAATAAATAAATCATGACAAATGACAAAGTATCATGCAATGCATACCATGTATGAATGCGATGCATGAATGGGTACAAGGAATCGAATATCAAGATACCAAAATCGGATTCCAAAGGAAGATATCATCAAATAATGTCAGCTCGAGCAGAGGGTGACAACACACGCACATTGCGCTAGGAGACTCATCCTATGTGTTGTGTCCGTCCATCCCTCGTGTCTAGGTCCGGTGACACGCGCGTGACTACAGTCGCTACCTATACTGCCTGTCATCGCAGTGCTCGTCGTCCCTGACACTCAGAGTGAATCAACTCAGTCATAATCATGGATATCAAAGGAATGATAGATCAATATGATATGCCCATGAATCATTTATGCATCAAATGACATATGCAACTCAATATATCATGCAATCTCATGTGAAAGTATGTACAAATCATGTAATTTCACATATCATGTACTCCAAGACACTCATCATGTCATATAGTCACATAGAATCATATAGTGACAATAAAATCATATCAATCAAGTAATAGCATAAAAGGTCATACAGTAGTATCATTACACGCCTGTGACAGACGTCATGATACAACTCATTTCAACGTACCTCGACCCAAGCTAATCTACCGAGACTTCTCAGATCAACCCCGAAATCTATTAACCTGGTCATATATACTAAAAAATTATCACTAAGTGCTTAAATAGGCACAATAGCTACAACAAGTTTTAAGGATGGTTCCTACTGATTTTCCTTCAAAATTCAGACTGACCAATTTTCGTTCAAAATTCATAATAAATTCATATGATGTCCAAATGACCCAAATCCAGTTCTCAAAGTTAAAAAACTCAAAGGACTTCATTTTCTTCTTTAATGATGTTGAGCTAATTCCTCCATTAAATGTAGTAAAAACACTAAAAACGTAGCTTTTAAAATTCTGTTTTCAAGCTAGAGCAGTTTTAGTAAAATTGCCATATATTTTTCATTTTAACTTCAAATTGGGTGATTCCAATGGAAAATGACATCCAACTCAATGTACTAAAATATGTATTTCTGGACATTTTCCGGTATTCCTAGACACAAATGCTCAGGAACTCGGATAACACACTGCATGGGATTTTCGTCCACATGCAGGACATAGATTGTGCACTTAAAGTATAAAATTCATAACTACTCGAAAACAAGTCCTAATTCAGTCCTTCTTCTAAAAAAAAAACTCAATAAAATGAAAAGATCTACAAGTTTTTATTTGAAGACGGAAATCAAATTCGCAAGAGAATATGCCCAGAAAGTCGAATTACAGTCTGCATGTGACATGCATGGACATGCAGAGTAAAAAATGAGCACTGAAAGTAAAATCGACATAACGTTTATTTCCGAGACCCAAATTGCATGCTCCTTTTTTAAAATTGCATAAATTTTAAAGATTTACAACTTTTTTTTGAGGCTCAAAGTCAGATTTAGATGTTAAGAAAATCGAAAATACAGAACAATCTACTGTATGCAACATCAAATATTTTAAGATTCTGCTTTAATAAAAAGACACCAACATTTTGTGGTTCTCCCTATATTTTCGACTCAAAATCCATAAATCCAACTAAAATAAATAAAAACAAGTCCATACCCTTGTAGACCCAAAAGTTTTCCACCATATTTGTGCTAAAAGAGGCTGCAAATTTCGAAAAGCTTGAAGGTGGAAAGAAGGAGGAGAGAAGGTGGAGTGTTGATGGGTTGAAGAGAGAGAAAATGGTGGTGAAATGAAGACCAAAAATCTGAATTGTATGGGTATATGCGTGAGTTTCTATGCACATTTGACATGATTTTTAATTCATTTGATGTATTGTGGAATCCATGTGTCAATACATCACTATCTTACAAGATTAAAGGTCCAAAATCATGTATTAAACATGAGTTAAATTAATTAGTGACCTGTGTTCTCCAAGTGCCATGTGATCATGCACATGCTCATGCACTAAAAATATGTTCCACTAGTTGGTTGACTCATCGTGGTCCGGAACACCTTAATTCAAAGTCTATACTTTTAATTATCCGGGTTTGCTTAATCATCGTTAATCCGGATTAATTAGCATCGGGGCCTTACATTGTGATCACTATCATTTTGATATATTTAATGTTATGATAGATTTTCAGTTGATGGAGTTGAATGACAGATTTTCAGAGAATACGATGGAATTCTCACTCTTAGTAATGCTCTGAGTCCCGTCGATGGGTTCAAGTCATTTTCACCTCATACTATTTGTTCTGTGGTTGACAAGTTTTATTTTCGAGACTTTACTAAAGAAGAAATGAAGATTTGGAGAGACAATTGGATCATTATAAGTTTGATGTGCTTCATCACAAACAATTTCAGAAACTTGACTCTCTACATCAATTGTGTCAAACATTGGCTACAACAAAAAAATCACACATTTATCCCTTGATTGATAGGTTGTCGGTTGGTGTTGACTCTTCCAGTTTATACGGCAACCACAGAGCGAGCTTTTTCTGGGATGAAACTCATCAAGACACCACTTCGAAATAAAATGGAAAATGAATTTCTAACAAATACCATGATTATTTATATTGAGAGGGAGATTGCTCTTACCGTTGATACGGAGTTCATCATTGACAAGTTTGATATTTTAAAAATCGCAGGCTGCGACTTAAATAGTATTTTAATATATTTTTATTGTACAATTTCAATACTCTCTATTTTTTATTCCTGAAAAATGATGACTTCAGATTTGAGGCCTTACGAGGGTTTAGAGACTAAAGACGATAGCGGCAGGATTATGCTATTCAAGTTAATATAATATATTGCATATAGTTTTTTTATATTTATACATGTGCTTCAGAATAAACGTTAGTCCACCAGATTAAAAAGTCCTAGTTACGCCCCTGCTCAGTACATTCCATCTTCTGTTATTCTTGATTGTTCAGGGATAAGTTCTGCAAGATCAACAAACTTCGTAATCGATAAATTACGATCAGAAGTGACTTTGGAAAGATAAGTCTCCAATAGCCGTGTCACTCTCTCCACATCACTTGCTTATGATCTTCAGCTGTATTAAAATTATACACTATTTTATTCATCTCCCTTTCACTATTAAAGAATTTTTTTCGTGATTGATAGCACGGCTTCAACATCAAACAACGTGTCAGCGGTGAAGGAATAAGACGGGATCAAAAAGATCATCTAGCGAGGCCACTATCATCTCCAAATCAAGCCGGCAAGAAGCTTTTGTTTCTAAGTATATCGAAGCTCCAAGAAGCATCGATAGAAATCTAACTGAGATCAAGATTCTCTCTTGGTAAGAGGCTAAATATCGTTAATAACACGACCCTGTTCTCGTATTCTAGTCTTGGTTCGATTTTCTTCTGACCCTTTCCAAATATCTCCTAGAACACGAAGAATAATACATTAAATAGGCTGTTCATATATGATCAAGAACTAAAAAAAATTTAGGGGCAGTCTTCACCAAACGTCGAAGCAATTTTTGTGCATATACCATAACTATTTGAGCAAGACCGTATTGCTTAAATCCTCTTGCGATCATTGCAATGAGAACCCTTTGGAACATATCGATTCGTGGGATGGCCAAATCCTCAGCCCACCAATCGACAGCCCGCTTTGAGCTATTTTGACACATAATGATCGATAGAGTGTCGATGCTTCTGCTCACCAACCGTTCTTTCTCAGCCATCGGGAGAAGGGTTTTCCAATGAGTGTTAAATTGATACAAGCCCCGAAAATAGTCTTTCATGCGACTTCATTTAATTACGATTCGGTTTTTTGGATCGAATTACCCATGGCAGAGTCCTCTGTCATTTCAAGAAACTTTGCTGAACATCATAGCAGAACTTTGCTGCAAGTTCAAATGCCTCAGCCCGCCCTGAACATTGGGGATTTCGATAAAGTTCACCATGCCAATGGTGAACTTTATTTAATTTTTTTATATTTAAACGTATTTTTTTTTAACATAAAATTTAATTATATTAATTCACAACAGTCACAACAAGTGTTGTGCTGAAGTCCAAGAGACACAACAAAACAAAACAAATACAATGACCAAACTTGTATGTGACGAAAGCACACCGATTAAGAGGCGAAATAAAAATTCCAATGGTTGAGCGTGTAGATTGAATCACAGCTGAAGCACAAGAGCTTGACCTGGAGAATATAGAGATCACTAGAACGAAATCAAGTCCCTTCAAACAAAACAGTATATGATATGGTCGAATAACGTAACTGTCTTCTATTAGAGCGGACGAGATACATAAACTGATAAAAAAACAAACAAATGAGCAAGATCAAAAATCCATACTTCTATTAACTTCGAGGTGAGATCCCTTGGCTTGGTTGGCGAAAATAAAAAATATTAGCACTGAACGAAAGATCGATGAAATAACAAAAAAAAAAAAAACTTATCGCGAAAGTATTTCACAATTGTTCTTTGAGTTATGGAAGGTGGAAAATAAAATTATGTCTTCCATTTTGTGATGAGAAGACATCGGTGAGGAGAACCGAAGTTAATGAACTAAGTAGGAATATCACCCACATTTTAAAAGAAATTAAATTTTGTGTTTATTTTTTTTTTAGATGTTTTTTTATCTTTAATTACATTGAATCATATCTCACCTATCTAAATTCATGTGATCATGTCTTCATGAAACCAAATCACTTCTTTTTGGATTAAAAGAAATATTAGATTATAATAAAAATATATATATTAATTAATTTAGGCAGGAATCAGGTTAGCCCTATGGTGGTGCAACTAGGCCCATTGAGATATAAAACCCTAAACATACATACCAACCCAGTTTGGGTACGATCCGAATCGGGTCCAATCCAAACCTACTTACTCAAACTACAGACCCAGATCCATATCGAAACCTAATAGCGCTTTAAAAATCGCATTAACACTTCGTACTGCGGACTATTATACCAGTTGGCAATCTTCTCGCCAGAATCCAGTTGAACCTTATCCCCTCCACCTCCCCCAATCTGTGTTGCAAGACCCTGCAAAAATCTCCTTCAAGGGCTGCCATAATCAAGACAATTTCACTGTAGAACCCTACTTGTCAATCTTTCCAACCCCCACAAAAAGATTCTGTAGTTTAATATTCTCAATGGAGCTATCTTCGTCTTTCAAACTCCAATCCACACCAGACCTATCCTTTTCCTCCTCATTCCCGTCCTTCCTTTTTCAAACCCACCTCAAATCCCCCAAAATCCAATCAAATTTTCATATTTTGGCGGTAGCAGTCGACCCAAGAGAGCTTCCTCAAAACAGCCCTAAGAGACTCTTGAAAGAGCTGGCAGAGCGCAAGAAAGTATTGTCCCCAAAGAAAAAGCCACCACCGAGAAGATTCATCCTCAAACCCCCGCTTGATGATGCGAGATTGGCTGAAAGATTCCTCAACAGCCCACAATTGTCGTTGAAAGCTTTCCCTTTATTGAGTTCTTGTCTGCCCTCTACGCGGTTGAACAATGCAGACAAAACCTGGATGGATGAATACTTGCTGGAGGTGAAGCAGGCTCTGGGATACCCATTGGAGCCTTCAGAGAATTATGGCGACGATAATCCGGCGAAACAGTTAGATACATTGTTGTATTTGGCATTTCAGCACCCTCATTGCGAAAGGACTAATGCACGGCACGTGAGGTCGGGGCATTCGCGGTTGGGCTTCTTGGGGCAGTATGTGTTGGAGATGGCCTTGTGTGAGTTTTTCTTGCAGAGATATCCAAGGGAATCCCCGGGACCAATGAGGGAGAGGGTATATGCTCTGATTGGGAAAAGGTTTTTGCCTAAGTGGATTAAAGCTGCTAGCTTGCAGAATTTGATTTTTCCTTATGATGATATGGATAGGTTGATTCGAAAAGATAAAGAACCTCCGGTCAAGTATGTTCTGTTGCTTCTTTTTTCAAGTTTGGATATTTATTTTCTCAATGTGCTAATGTTTTTAGCTTGCTTTTGGTACTTACGAACTGTGCATTTTGATTACTAGTCTAGAGTCCTTTACTGGCCTTTGCGATATATCATCTCAAGGCTGTGTTTGGCCGAAGATGAGAGATATTACATTTCTTTTAAGGTTAATCAAATGAATTTGATTGGAACATACTCTTTAAAATCTCACAAGATATGCACCTTGGCTCAAGTCACGATGAGACTCCATGAACCTTGACAGCAGCCGAGGCATTAAATGGTCGCAGGAGCCCCAATTTTGTTGTGATATAAATGCTCGACGCCCTTTTTAAGTGTGTCTTATATGTATGGATAATAAACTCAAAGTGCCTAAAATATAGTGATAATGAATTCAAGGTGAAAGAAGAGATAATAATTATTAATTTTTCACTCATTAACTAACGAGTATTTATGTTATTGCCAGTCAATTTTTTGTAAGGTATATATTTGCTTATAATATATAATTTTCTCCAAATATTTAGATTATATCATATTATCTCTTATTGGTTTAATAAGATCCCTGCCTGCCTTACCTTCCACTTTGTACCTTAGGCTAACGTTCATATGCCTTAGTGCGTCTTGTGCTTCTAATTAACTATAGACTGGAAAAACATAAAAGAGAGATTGTATTTTGTGTATTCGTTACCTCAACCATATGAATATTTCAAAACATATATTGTGGAGTAAAATAGTTGTGTACATCAGTTATGCTAAAGTTAGACTTTGTGTTAGATGATTCATTACATGTTGAATTCATATACATGATACAGTCAGTGCTTGCCAAGTAATCAAATATGTACACTTTAGATAACACCACCATGAACTACCAATTGAGGAAAATTTATTGATTTCAAAATGCGAACAAACGTATTTAGCATGTAATTCTTGCCTGTGATCTTTATCATTTTATTAACTTAGCATTTTACTAACTTTGCTTAATACAATTGATTCACAATGTATATCCTGACGGCAGATCTGTATTTTGGGCCTTGTTTGGTGCAATATATTTATGCTATGGCATGCCAGAAGTATACCGAGTTCTTTTTGAGGTGCTTGGAATGGATCTTGAGGCTGAAGATTGCCAGCCTAAACTGAGGAGACAGCTTGAGGACGTAGATTATGTGTCTGTTGAATTTGATAGTCGAAAGCTGAGTTGGCAAGATGTATCTGCTTATAAGGCAAGCAGTAATTCCTGACCATCTCTGATCTTTTTCATTGAATTAATCTACTATTTTAAAACTACGACCCTTTCTTTCTGACATTTTTGTATAAGAAATGGTGTTTTTATTATTCTGTTTATTAAGAAGATAGGTGGATTGCCGACTCATTGGTTTATTAATGTTTGACAGCCCCCAGAAGACGCCCTTTTTACTCACCCGAGGCTTTTTAGGGCGTGTGTTCCGCCGGGAATGCATCGGTTCCGAGGCAACATTTGGGATTATGACTGTAGACCTAAAGTCATGCAAAAGCTAGGATACCCTTTAGCAAGAGATGATAGGATTCGTGAGATCACAGATGCCAGGAATATTGAACTCGGACTTGGATTACAGGTAAGTTCTTCAGATTGATCTTGAACCATATATTGATTAGTTCCATTGTTTTCCGCATAATGGTGTTCTAGGCATAAACCAAAAATTTAATGGGCTGACCTAAAAGTTACAGAATGGAACTCTGTACAATAATCTCAAAATTTTGAAAATATGAATATTTTTTCAGTTGAATGAGGGTGATCTATAAAAACCATGTATCAGCATCAGCTTCTGATAATCATGTGCTTGTGTCTAACAACCCTGAAACTCTCTGTCTTTGCATCTGACATGAATTTTATATATAACTCTTTTATATCTATTCAGGATATTAGGTAATAGTGTGTTGTTACTGTGTTGTACTCAAATTAGGGTCGAGTATCGTTTTTTTCGCAGGAAATTTTTTGTTGTTTCTAACTAAACTATCCGATATTGAAATACAGCTCTGTTTCCTTCACCCATCCAAATACAAGTTCGAACACCCACGCTTCTGCTTTGAACGACTAGAATATGTTGGTCAAAAAATCCAGGTATGTACTCTCGTCATTTTAGAATGGTCCATATACTAGCTTTCTCAGTGACTTGTAATATTCCTGTCCCACATTGGTTTCTGGAAAGAGTTTACTATGATTTATGTAATTCTGCCGACTCGATTAAATCATTACGTGGTAGGATTAAAAGATAGAACCAAACAAAGATAATAAAGCAAGAATTAAACTCTGCAATCGGAGGATATATTGAATGATAAAGTGGTATAATGTATTGATTGAACTCCCAGGGGCAAAGCTCTGTAACAAGAAGAAAATATCCCTAGCAAGATGCTAGTAAACACAATGAACGATATGCTGAATGAATAACTATATCTTACTCTTCCCTCTATATTTCCCTCACCATGTGCATCACCCCTGTTCCTTATAGAATAAACAAAACGCGTAGTGTCCTTTCCTATATTCTTTTGCCCACTGCACTCCCATCCCTCAATAAAGCGAGGATGGATGTATACGCAAAAATCATCATGTGCAGTCTTGTCTGTGCAGGTCCCTGCCACTGGTCGTAACAATCTAGATCTTAAATCTTGAACAAAAGTTTACTACATGCTTAACTTCTGGCTTCCCTTCCCAACATTGTGCAGGACCTTGTGATGGCCGAAAGGCTGCTTATGAAGCATATAGATGCCCCTGGTAGATGGCTAGAAGAAAAACATCGTCGCCTTTTAATGAACAAGTTTTGCGGGAGATACTTGAGGGAAAATTATCTTCATCCTTTCATAATTTACAGTGAGGAAGTGCAAGACGCATATGAACACAACCGAAGGCTTAGAAATCCAGCTTCAACTTCAGTTCAACAAGCCCTTCATGGGCTCGCTTATGCTGTATATGGGAAGCCAGAAGTTAGACGTCTCATGTTTGAAGTTTTTGATTTCGAGCAGATTCAACCTAAGGTTGTATGATGAAAAGTGTAGGATCCCAACTCATAATCTTATCATTAGTGCATTTATCATCGCCATTAGAGTATGCATTCATATTATTACGGGAAGTCTCATTACATCATCATACTTATGGTATAACTTTTATAAAAAATTTCAACAGATTTCCCCCGTAAACTCAATACCCAACACAACTCAATTCAATAATTTATACACTTTATCATGCACTAATTCATTCTCAGTTAATCATGCAATTCAGCACTCAAATAAATTGCATGCAACAATATAATGAAAAGAGAAATCTCAAGACATTTATACAATCATATACACATATTACTATGTTCACACGCAAGCATTGAATACACAAATGTATATATACTTGCACAATTCATATTATCAATATCAATACTGGTACCTCGCTCCCAGAAGCATCATTGTTCTACGGCTTGAACACATTTTCCAGAGCCAATGTCGCACCTGTTTTATCTATTCCAACAGAAACAGCACCCACAAAGGCGAACATACCAATAATATAATCACAATATTATACACAATTACTAATTTACATAACACAATGATATATAAAAAAAAAAGGAATATTCCATGAGTACACGATGCCCATAAGAAATCTCCTGCAATGTTGTTGTTCTCACAATCACAATCGTCAATCCCATAAGCGACAATAATCTATAATTGATAATAATTTAAATCAGTATACCAATGATTTATTGAAATCACATGCATTTCAATTACCAATTTAGAGTTTAAATCTCATGATATCACCTCGCTTGCTCACTAGCAGCAGTGTCGTAAATCATTGCATGCTCAATATCGACATCATCATAACCATTGCATGCTCAATAGCGGTATCACGATAACCATCGCACCATTCATTGGTGAACTCAACTCTATCAACATTTTTTTCTATACCCCCAAGTTGATAGAGTTGAATATTACGCGTTTTTATGCTATGATATGTAATGGTTTTCGTGTTGATTCTTGAATTATTTTACGTTTTATGGTATATATTTCTATATTTCAGGAATCAATGTTGAAATTCATAAAAGGTGAACTTTCTCTTATCTTCGCGTGGACAGCTGATTCATCAAATTTGGAGTTCGTATGAGAAAGTTACGGCCAAAATACGAAACTCGCCAGAAGCTGAAAAAGGCGAAGAAACTTACTGTGAAGCTCGATCGATCACCAATTCCCACCGGAGCCTCACTACCCTATTGATACGCCACAACCATTTGAACATCGCGAAGAGATGAGAGATAGTTCTGCAGATGTCACAACTCAGTTAGAGGATACCTTAGTGAGATTCATGGCATCAACTGAGAATAGTTTGGAGTGCCAAACCAACTCTATGCATCACCTGGAGCAGCAAATGTTGGTCCTCATGGAAACAATTTCAACTAGCTAGAGATGAGGGCTACAAATCAAGAGGCGACAAATCGAGTTTGGTTATATGAAGATGATCACTCAACCAACCAAGTTTGGGGGAGTGATCCTCCTAGTGTGGAAGATTCAAAAGAACTTGAGCCTCTTCAAGAGATTGAGCATACTTCAGAAATGTCATCTGAGGAGTTCCCATATGAAGATGAATCAAGTGTGATGTTGGAGAAGGAAGAGACTTGCGAAGATTCTGATTTAAGTCCATCGATGGAGACATGTTCTATGCCATATGTGGATCCGTATTTTCCATCGATGCCAACTTCACCGCACTACATCCTGAAAGAGATAAAGCCGAGTCAAGAATCATTCTCCCATTCCTACCACTTCAAGATGAATGTTGTTGGAGCGACGAGCGTACACTGCTACAATCTTTCCAATCTTGAGGGCATACTGAATGAAGACCCATTAGTTGTACCATACGATACTTACTATGGGCGGCAGCCGCTCTTTGATGGTTGCTTTTGATGGTCAAGCCGACGACTAAAAATCAGCGCTTCTTGGGAGGCAACCCAAGCGTATCCTTTTGCCATTTAGTTTTGTTTATTTTTAGTTTTTGCATTTAGTTTGTTTATCTCTCGTGTCGACTATTTTATTTGCATTCTTCTCTTGCTAGGTACTCAGTTGGAGCGATGAACCCTACAACAGTGGAGCTTTCAAAAGCGAATCTTCCTCAACCCTCATGCAAGCGTCTTGATCAGGGGAGTTCACTGTTTCCCTTTTGATTCTTTTAAACATTGAGGGCAATGTTTGATTTAAGTTTGGGGAGTAGTAGCTTGCATGTTTTACTTGTTTTAACCACATGTTGTGTGCTTAAATGACACTTGAATCGTCCGATTATTATGAGCTAAATTTTTTTTTTTTATGAGTTCAAACTTGAGAAAAAAATGAATTATAGTAGTGACTATTCAATGAGGATTTTGATCTCACTATGCATATGAACTTGATTTGTGATTGGACTTGTACATGAATATCCTAATTTGAGTTAGCATGTCAAGAATGAGGAATACTTTGAGCACAATAAGTCATGATCTTGTGGATTGCATGTTGAATAGTGATAATTATTGTGAACTTGATGATTTGTCTTGAGCATCTTAGAGTTATCCTAGAACTTATTTGATGATGACACTTTGAGGCGAAATTTTATAGTTACAAACTCGACTTGGAAATGATCTAGGCGATCTTTGACACGTTTGAGCCTTTCAAGCTTACCTAGTCATATCAATCCCTAGTATCCCATTTGAGCTTTATTGAAAAAAGAATGGTATATGCATTGCATATAATTAGACCCATTCGACATTCTTGGCAAACTCATTATACTTACCCTTATTTGAGCCTAAATGAAAAAAGTTATCCTTACCCTAAGAGAGTATAATGAATTCCATTCGATGCACATAAATTGTTATATCTTGATGAGCTTATTGAAAAATATTGATGAATGAGAAAAAGAAAAGAAGAAAAAGAAAGAGCCTTGAAAAAAAAAAACATATAAGACCCAAAGTGGCCAAGGCTATAAAAGAAAAAGAAGAGGAGCTCGATGTTTGCGAAAAATTTGAACTGTAAAAGATTATACTCTCTTCTTTGCGCTTATCCTATCTTCTCTTTGAAGCCAACACCAAAGGCCTTACATTACAAGCTTAAAAAGTCCTTTTGATCCAAGTCTAGGGAGTAACTATCATTAATGAAGAAGTTGTTTGAAAATAGGCTTATGTGATGCTTGATGATAATCTCGACTTTGAGTTGATTAACATGATTTGATCTTGAATATGTGCATGAAACTTGAGATTGACTATAACACACACACACATTCCAATTTTGAGATATGTTGCTTGAATTAGGAGAAAACATGTATTGTCAACTTTTGTATATGTGCATGAGATTTCTGAGAATAAATAAGTCATGAAATAATTGTTTCAAGTATCAAGAATGAACCCTACCTTGTGATTTTAATGCTTAATCGAGGACGATTAAGTGATAAGTTTGGGGGAGTTGATATGGTTGAATATTACGCGTTTTTATGCTATGATATGCAATGGTTTTCGTGTTGATTCTTGAATTATTTTACGTTTTATGGTATATATTTCTATATTTCAGGAATCAATGTTGAAATTCATAAAAGGTGAAGAAATCAAGCTAAAATGATGAAAAAATGAATAAAGTTGAAGAAAAGAGGAAAAAACCAGAATCCAAGACACATGTTGCTCATTTCTCCTCAAATTACTATATGTTCGAGCCAGGTTTTGGAAATGTGGTCCATATAAAAGTTGTAGAACTTTCTCTTATCTTCGTGTGGACAGCTGATTCATCAAATTTGGAGTTTGTATGAGAAAGTTACGGCCAAAATACAAAACTCGCCAGAAGCTGAAAAAGGCGAAGAAACTTACTGTGAAGCTCGATCGATCGAGCAAGGATTTCCGATCGATCGAGAAAGGCTGAAAAAAGCCACGAATTTCTACTGTCCAGCTCGATCGATCGGCCCCTCTGTCCCGATCTATCGCCCAGAGTTTTGAAAAATATGGAAACTTGATTTCTTGCCTTCCAAGTTGGATTCTATTCCATCCTCCTAGCCTCCAACCCTACATAGCTCAAAATATTAGCCAAAAAGAGGGATATATCAGGACTTTAACCCTAGAAACACACGTCCCTTTCTTCCACATCTCATGCCATCTTCTATTCCCTCCATTAACCCAATCACCACATCACCAATCTCACCCAGCCTCCTCCAGAATCTCACAACCCCTCTTCACCATCAAAACCTCTTCTACACCTTCACCCAAAACCAATCACACGTCTCCACCTTCATCTCCCCTCACCAATCCTCACGCAAGCCATCTCTTCACCATCTCACCTCACGTCCATCCCTTCTCCAACCCAACCACACGTCCACTTCATCCTTTCCCTCCACCAATCATACAGGCCTCATCCAACTCCTTCACTCCATCTCACGGCCAGAACCTTGCACACTATCTATCATCTTCAACCTTTTAACCCTATGATTTGGAACAAGCCAACAAGATAATCGAAGAGCACGATCGAGAAAGAAGCGAGGAAGGATCGAGAATCAACGAACGAAGTCGATTCGGGAGTTTGCTTTTACTTTTCTATTATTTGTTTTGAATTATAATTGGATTTGTTGTGTTTTTGATGATTGAGAAATATCAATAACATAGTTTGTCCTTTTGATTTTGAGATTGAATTCATATATCCTCTATGTGCATGTGTTATTGTTCTTAATGCTTTTAAAGGATTGATCACCTTTGAATGATATTTTATTATAATTGAGATCAAGAGATGAAATTATAATACGATATAATAATTCATGCCGTGTGTTAAAGATTGAGATCGAGAGATAAAATCACATACGAGTGATAGCTTTGGGTTGTTTAATCTAAAGTTAGTGGTTTTCATAAAGCGCATTCAACATTTTAATTGTTAATTACGTGAACGAGAGTTACTAGTTGCAATTTGATGTTAGACTTAATATAGCTCGAGAGAGTATATTGAATAAATTTGAAAAACCCGTCACCTTAGAGATGTATGGAGAAAAGAATTGTAAGAGTTTGGTAGGTGAATAATTGTCTTGATACTTTCTTGTGGTTTTTTCTCGTGATCGTCGACTATTTTGGTTGGATTATAGTAGCTTAATTTAGTTTGTTTAATTATTAATTGATTATCGTAGGTTAAATATAGTTAAAAGAATATATCATTCTTTAAATGCAACAATAATGCATTTACCTATTGTTGAGCCTTAAACGCATGGTTGTGTTTAATGCGTTAATTTATCTCCGGTTTATTTTTGAGTTTTGATGATCAACAAAACTTGCATTTGTTGTACTAATATGTCTACTTAGTGTACAGGGTTAGATTGATAAATTGGTTGGGAAGACCAATGGAAGAGAACCCAAGTTATACAATAACATATGCGAGTTCATAGGACAAGCGGTGATTTTTATCAAGGAATCTATTGAGCTTGGACGAGACGGAATGCCATCTATGAACAACCAAACTAAGTGTTCAACATGTGTGGAATGATGTTGGAACAATTTCTTATGATGGGATGAAGACCCACAAACCAATGGTCCGTTGGTGGGCAAATTCGTATAGAAGCCAATTGGAGCGCAGTGCAATGTTTTGATTATATCTCTTGGCTCGATGCTCCGAATAATGTGAATCCAAAAATGTTGGAAAGCCAGCTCAATATTCTAGATTTCATATTCAAACATCTCAGTCCAATTCGGATTGCATCATGGAGCAAAATGGCATGGAAGTCATAACAAGTGCAGATTGTAGCAAGGTTTGAGCGTCTGTAGCAGTTTGGGCGTAACTTCTTCATACTTAATGAAATACAATGAAAGTTTGTCCACAGCTAGATAAGAGGAAGGGCTACAACGTTCATGTTTACCACTTTTCCCAGAAACGAGCTTAAGATGGTCGAAAAGTACAGAGTTTGAGAGTGTTGAAATCTGGGAGATAGTATGAGGCGATCCGAGCCATAGTTTGAGGCGATCCGAGCCATGCTGCGCACCATCGACTGAAGCGATGGCACGGTGTGCACGCTGGCGATCAGATCGCCCCAGGCGATGGTCAAGCTCGCCCCAGGCGATCCAGAATGCTTCCTAGGCCATTTTTCGAGGGCGATCGCCCCAGGCGATGCACGGAACGCCCGAGGCGATCCAGAACTTTACCTACGGCCTTGTTTATCATTGATGATCGCCCCAGGTGATGGGGAGATCGCCCGAGGTGATCTGGGAGAGATTTGACCGTTAAAGGGTGGCGATGGAGATCGCCCGAGGCGATGTCCGAGGCGACCGAGGAGTGATTTCAGCCTTATGTTTAGCAACGGCTAGTAGGAGCCTAGGGGGCCTCCTACACTATAAATATGGATGTTTTGGAGCATTTTGAAGACAAGAAACAAGCCTACAAACTTCATCAAAGCTTTGCCAATTCAAATTTCAAATAGCTTTGCAATCTCCATACATTGTTGTTGTATTGGAGCTTGTAATTCTTTTATTTTGATAGAGTCTTGTTTTCTTCGTGTTTGTACACCGTGAAGGTGTGTGTTGATTTATTGTAAGGTCCTCCAACACCAAAGCAAATTGGAAATTGTAAAGTCGCCAACAAGTAAAGTTGGTGCATGTGTTGTGGCTATCCTTGGAGCCCTTAAGGCCAAGAAGACTCGTGAAGAGTGTTGGTAGCTCGTGAAGAGCTTTGTGTACTCGTGAAGAGTATTGTGCTCGGGAAGAGCTTTGTAAACTCGGGAAGAGTTGGGTTGTGGCTAACTTGGAGCCCTCAAGGCCAAGATCATTTATTCTAGTGGAACCTCGGTTGGAGGTTATCTAACCGGGAAGAGGAGACGTAGGCGATTCATCGCCGAACTTCTATAACAAATCCTTATCTCTTTTATTGCTTTAATTCCTTTACGCATTTATTTATTTTGTTCTTTTTATTTATCGATTGACTCGAGGCTTCCGCAAGCGCAAAACTCTTTTATTTTTCAAACTCATTTTAAAACGCTAAAGTAGCCAATGAATCTCATTCACCCCCCCTCTTCGATTCCAACACCTATGCTCGTACGTTACACGTACCTTATGGTCGACGACATGATTTGTACATCCTCGACAATCGGAGGCACGTACAGTATCTATATTGAATATCAATTCCATATTAATATCACATCAATAGCCCTCGACAATATCATCATTAATCTTATAGATTCGACGTGCCTCCTATCGTAATCAATTACAAGTTACCGTACTTCGTATATTACTCAAACTATCATATTTATCCATTATTCATTCAAGTTATCAATTGACTCAAGCATATAGAACACATGGTTCAATACATATAACCTCATTTCATTGATAAAGACCTCTCCAAAATCATAACTACCAAATACACCAATTACCACTTTAGGAGTGAAGTCTATTCGTATCAATGTCTCAATACTATTTCAATCTGATTAGTCATAAAAGACCCCATCTCACAATTCCCAACAATAACAAATTTTTTTTTTTTACAGAGATCGATCGTTGTCTACTCGAAAAAATTTTCCCAAGTTTTTGCCGCTAGAGATCGATCCCTGCAAACCTAGAGATCGATCCTAGGCCCCGAATCACCCAAAAATTGAGATTTTCATGCATAAACCTCATCCAATTCACATAATACCTCATTTTCCTTCAAAACATCAATAATACACACTAAAATACCACAAACCTTCATTTAAACAATCATACAAACAAACCCCCAATTCAAACCCATAATTTCTCCAAAACTTCACAAAAATTCAACTAATAACAACACTACAATTATCAACTTAAAAGTTGCCATCACTAACCTTTTTACCATCAAAACAAGCCAACAAGTCTACACAAAGCCTTGCTCCAAGCTCCACAAGAATTGGAGGGAGAAAGAGGGAGACGAGTTTGAAAGAGAGAGAAGATGAGATTTTGTGTGTGTTTTTGGCGAATTGTGTGAAGAAAGGTTGGTTTTATTAAAACCAGTTTGAAATTTAGTCCTCCAACTATAACTCAAACTACAATTTCACCCCAAATTGTTATTTATCTCAAGTCCCTTGATTATTGATCAACTTCAATAATTACCTACAATTTCACCTCGCAAACATATACATAATCCACATGATTCTTGTAAATCAATTACTAAATCAATAATTATGACTCTATCATAATTATGAACCACACTTGATTTATCTCGAAACCGAGTTCAAATATAAAATGGTATTCATTCCCATTTATCCCTTCATTATTACAATAAACTCAATTAATTTCGAGTAATTATGTTCCAGGCATTACAATTCTCCCCTACTTATAAAATTTCATCCTCGAAATTTAAACACACATAACATACTCATCACACAAAACGTTTCATTTCCCTGCATAGCCTTGTTTCATGAATACATCATGAATGATATACAACAAAAGCGAAAATGTCAAGCTCGGCTTATATCCTAAACATGGATATTTCCCAAATAAACAGCACAAACCTACAGATGCAAACATCCATCGATGTTAAAATAACAAAAACAGTTCATTTACCTCAAACTATTTCAAAACTTGAATCGCTTCCGATTCACAAACCAAAACTATATTTGTAACACCCTACAGAATCGCGATTTACAATCTCAATCGCACAATGCTTTCAATGCAGCCAACAATATACATGCTTATTAGTATCCGGACCTTCCAATAACAATTTGAATCAAATCAAATAGATTCACCCTTTGACACACATATCCTCAACAACTACCCCATGAATTCAGTCCGCAAATTAGCCTGCAGATAGCACAAACACTTAATTTCGTTCTGGTCCCCAATACTTGAAACTATATTACCAATAGAGTTTTACAATTCAAATACTAAATTGAGTCATAAACCACTCAAGTAGGACGACTCACTCGTCAACACATATCTAAACAGATATCAAAATTAGAGCAATCTCATGCTCATGAGATCACACACCAAATACATATAAATTAATGTATTCTCACAATACATATAAAGATGACAATACATGACTCCTAGTTCATTACTTGCTTACGTCTCATAATATATGAATTCGAAGCAGTAATCACTATCACACTTCGCTCGTCAATAGATAGACTAACGCACATGAGACAAAAATTATTACACGTAATAATTCATATAACCCATACAGCAATGTCAAACATTGTTAACAAAATCAATTCAACAGTTGAATTGTTATATAACTATTCTCTATCGCATCATCAACACGATCTCATCTCGAATGAGAGTTATCAATTTCTCAAATAGCGGTCTCCAGGATAAACAAATCCCACGGTAGAGTGAATAATTATTCCTCTATATAAGCTTGGATCACTGTTTCCTGGGTAATTCATTCTCTACACAATATATTCTACCAATCGAATTTCATTGTTCATATACATTCATCGATGTATACTCATTCCTAACCAACCGTTCTTCATGTATTTAAAATAACATTCTCATTTCATGTGCATCAATCACCAAAAGACTTTAATTAACACATTAGTCTCACACACCTAGAGAGTAATGACTTATCCGAGATTCACCATGGTCCAAATGCATCCACGCTATTATTCATTCGTGGACAATTATACGCATACATCAATAATTGATAATACATCAATACAATTATCCTATGCATACTCTCTATCTGCGTACGCCTTGTACTCCACCGTACGGTATCAAACACGATTGATACTCTGTACTGTAATAGCATCACTCATATATTCTATAACATCATTTAACAATATCTCTTATCAGTCAATGGTCTAAAAGTATTTAACATTACGATACTGTCATCATAATATATATCAATTCAAATTGATACTCAACCAGATTTCATTTTACCAAAAGATACATTCGATAAGGTGGTGTCACGACATACACTATATCCTACAATTACCGGTTATGTATCATATCATATAACCTTAATATAGTGGCTACACCGAGCCGACTAGAATCCCACATCGTATTTACCATACGATCAATCGTGAATGGCACTATCAAGTGCACTATATTCCATTATCGCATCGTCATGCGTCAAAATCCACAACCTATGTCTCAATTACTCTTCATGAGTTATTCTCATGAATTATTCAATAAGACGATCACCAATAATCATAAAATTGGTCAATGACTAATAAACTCAACCAACATGTAGAGACAATAGATTATCAATTACAATTCCCTAGTGTATCTACACTAACTGACATCGCAATGTCCCATACTGATTCCGTCTCAATCCCCACTTAATAGGATCCAGAATCAATCATGATTGTGTCATGCAACACGTCAGCTCTACTCTCTCCGGAGTAACGTATCACACAAGCTACCCATGGTATATCCACCATATATGAATATATGTATGTAGCATACAGCTACTCGTGGTATATCCACCATAACATATACGTAGCACCCAGCTACTCGCGGTATATCTACCACACACATAGTAGCATACAGCTACTGATGGCACATCCACCACAACATATACGTAGCACCCAGCTACTCGTGGTATATCTACCACAACACATACGCAGCATACAAGTGCTCGTGGTATATCTACCACCACAACATATACGTATATCAGAATATCCCCTGATTAGTTCTGTATCAACCATATTTCAATATGATTCCAAAACAATTACATCGGTGTCTATCAAACACACTAGTTATACTAATAATCTTAGTATAGCAAACACACTATGACATAAGCGACTTACAGCTTAGTCACCTCACCGCATACACATGTTACACCTTTAGCACATATAATGTCTATGACCAATAACACATACATATTCTCATTGCTAACACAATAGCGATACATCGTCAATATTGGCACACATATCTCATCGCTAAGACAATAGTGGTACATCACCCACATTGGCACATATAACTCATGGCTAACACAATAGCGATACATCGCCCACAAGGGCACAACATATCTCATCGCTAATAAAATAGCGGTATATCGCCAACAATGTCACATATATCTCATCGCTAATACAATAGCGGTGCATTGCCCACAATGGCACACATATTGCATAGCTAACACAATAGCGATACATCGTCAACAATGGCACACATATCTCATCGCTAAGACAATAGTGGTATATCGCCCACAATGGCACACATATCTCATTGCTAACACAATAGTGGTACATCGCCCACAATGACACATATATCTGATCGCCAATAAAATAGCGGTACATCATCAACAATGACACACGTATCTCATCGCTAATACAATAGAGGCACATCACCCATAATGGCTGTTGCGTAAAATCCCTTACCGCAAGCGCACGGTAGTCAAGTTTTAGTATAGAAAGATGTCGAACCCACAAAGATTGATTAAATAGTTAAATCTAAGTACTGAATTAAAATAATCTTTGCTTTATTTAGAGAATCGAATAGTTGAGTGTTATGCGAATAATAAAAATTAATTAACTAACGATGATCAAATACTGAGTTGAAAAGAAATCAGTTGGAGACGAATCTAGGAGTACGATTTCACTTGTTCATCCACTACAGTTATCATTCCTTGATTTCCATGTTATGGATTTCCTAGTTTACTAGCCGAGAATTCTTATTTGTTTCTACTCCCCCTCCCGGGTGTTAAGCAGAATTAATTATCTAACATTAATCTTGATATCCCTATCTATGATTAATTATCAAACAATTGTAAAAGCGCAGTAATTCCTTTGACGACTTCTATGGAGTTATAGGCCTTCCGAACAATATAACTACCACGATACGAATTCCTTCTTTCCTATTCACAACCCCCTCTCCCGAGTGATAGATCACAAATATGGAATCATTCAATCCATGGCCAGTAGATTAAAAGCATTAGGAACAGGAAAACATAAATAAACCATACGGAAATCCAAATAAACTTCAATCAATTCATAATAAGCGTAGTTTCAAAACAAGCTACATCGTCTCCTAGAAAATAAAATTAGCTCATGCTAGAAGTATTTAAACACATAGACATGTTTAAATAACCCATAAAAATTGCTAAAAGTTTAGAGATACAAAACGAATTGGACGCTATTCTTCGATCTCCGATGAACGCCGCCGTCTCGTGATGAATTCTCTACTTTTTGCTCCGAGCTGTCGTCGTTATTCTTCTCCGGTCTTCAACCCTAGCCTCCTTCTCTCCAAGAATATGTCTAAGTCCGAATCTCTCGAAAATCCTCCTCTAAAACCTTTTAAAAGTCCCGTGCAAACTCCTAAGGAAAGTCTCCAAAATTACCAAAATTCCATTGGCGTAATTACGCCTCCGAAGTGGCGTAATTACGCCTGTCGACGTGTCTAAAGAACTGGCTTCCCGCGTGACTGGCGTAATTACGCCTGAAAACAGGCGTAATTACGCCTGAACAAAATCTCAAAGCCGTAGCTTAGGCGTAGTTATGCCTCAAAACAGGCGTAGTTACGCCTCAAGACATTCTCCAAATAATGATTTGCCGTGGGTTAGGCGTAGTTACGCCTCAGAGTAGGCGTCTTTACGCCTGTTGCCATGATTGAAAGTGTAGATTTTTGGCTTCAATGCATCCGTTCTTTCCGTCATTTGCACCCTTTTAGTCCACAAAACATGTGATTACCTGGATTCCTGCACAACAACACAGAACAAAACCAAAAGCGTAATTCTGATCGAAAACTAACACTAAACCATGCAAAATAAGAAGAAATATAGTGTATAAAATACACTTATCAAACCCCCTAAACTTAAACTTTTGCTAGTCCCGAGCAAAACAACACGAAAACAAAACAAAAACAAATCAAAACTAAACTGACACGAAAAGACACACAAAACAAAGTTGTAAAACATTCCAATTGTGTAGGCCTCAGAAGTATTCAGACATGCATATCATTTTCTCAAGAATTCTCACGTGTGTGTGTGCTACCATTTCCATGTAATCATTAAAGCAATCTTAACTCACACAAATCAATAGGACTTTGCAAGGTGTTGGTTCATTTGCATTGTTCAGAAACGGATATAGCTTTGACAAATAATGAACAAGGCATAAAATCAAGTAATGAGACGTGTGTGTGGATGTCAAACGCATATTCATTACAAGTGTTTCTCGAGAGTCCATAGGCTTACAATTCGTAACCTTCTCCACTAGTATATTAGACGAATGTGGCTCGGTCAATAGGTCTTAATAGGCTTGTAACGTTAAGCTTCGGCTCATGGCTTCAATAAAAAGATTGGATATTCAAAGCAAGAGAGTAAGTCATATCTAACCATGTTGCGCACTCTCATCTCAATTTTGATTCCTTCTATTGATGATTCATCATTTTTTTTTTTCTTTTCAATTCACCCTCTTTTCTCATCCGCATCATCATTCACCTCATTATTTTCTGATTCTTTCCATCACTATTTTCTTCACCTCTTCAACATATTCTATGCATTCATTCCCTTTTTTCATTATTATCCCCCTTCTATTTTTCAATTAGGAACATGATGGATATTTGAAACTTTAAAGTGCAATAGGGGCTTACTCACTTGAGGGTAGGAAATAGTGTATAAGCTTTAGCAAGGTGGTCAATGTGGGATTTTGAAATGATGCCGAATGTGGGTTATTATGTGCCTAAGCACATGCCATTCGATTTTCAATAAGCTCAAAAGGGTAACTACAGATGAAAATGATGTATTTTGGTGGCTTCAAAGGCTCAAACGAATAAAAAAAAATGCCTACATCATTCCTAAGCCACATGACATCCGTATTTCGTCTCAAAGGGTACTAAAGCAAGTTCTAGACTACTCTCAATTCACAAATAACTTATATGATTTGACCAATGTGCTCAAATGGTATCTCAAAACCAAGGTGGTATAAGAAGCAAATTTGAATGAGATTATAAAATATATTGCAACAATTCAATTCTCATTCTTTTACATTTAAGCTCAAAGGGGCTACTATGGCAATTTTCTATGAAAGAATCAAGGCCCAAATTATCAAAAATTGCCTATATCATTTTTGTGTTCGTTCAAATCATCATTGATTAATCAAATGGTCATGGTTTCTAGTGCAAGAATATGTGAGAACTCAAGAGCAACATGAAAACATGAAAATTTTTAAAATTTTCCACAAATCAACTCAAATTTTTTTTTCATTGGCCTCAACTGACTCGTAATACAACTCAACAGACTCTAAATCAAGACAAAACCAATCAAAATAAGGAAAACAAACACACAAAAGCAACAGGAATCCAAGTAGTTTGAATAGTTCAAAGTACCCCCCTAAACTTAGAAATGTGCATTGTCCTCAATGCATATACATGAAGAAATAAATAGAACGATGCACATACCTAAGCGATGACCGTCAGTGGTCATCGTCATCCATATCGTCGGGGGGCGGTTGTGGAAAAGGTGCTGGCTGGAAAAGTCGGCGGCAACCCTTAGATGAAGAATTTTCGATTTGGTTGGCTAAGCTAGACCACTTTGTTGCAACCCCCCTAAACTTGCTTCCTTGCACCAGTAGACTCCAAAAACCTGCAATTAATCGATAAAAATATTGACTTTAGAGGTGGGATAACTTAATTAAGAGAGATTGAAGAGAAAAAATCGGAATTGAAAATTTGAGGGGAAGAGGACTAAAAATACGCGAGGCGTAATTACGCCGCTGGAGAGGCGTAATTACGCCTCGTCTACGGCTTTGAATTTTTTTAAAAAAAATGGTAGGCGTAACTACGCCAAAAATAGGCGTAGTTACGCCTACGCTACGGCATTTTAATATTTTCTGAAAATTGACAGGCGTAATTACGCCACAAAGAGGCGTAGTTACGCCTGTCCTACGGCATCTCAAAATTTGCACAATATTTTTCAGGCGTATTTACGCCTTAAAAGGCGTAAATACGCCAATTTTTTTTTTTTAAAATAAAAATAAAATAAGGATACAGGATTCGGGTTGCCTCCCGAAAAGCGCTTAGTTTATAGTCCTCAGCCTGACTGTCTTCCATCCCTTCACTTAGGCTCGCTCAGGTGAACCTCGTCCACGTCTCTTACTTCTTCCCCAAAATAATGCTTCAAACGCTGCCCATTTGCTTGAAATGTGTGGCCGTCATCGCATTTCAGTTCAATTGCTCCATATGGGGTCACTTTCTCAATAGTGAACGGCCCAGACCATCGTGACTTCAACTTTCCTGGAAATAGTCGGAGACGAGAGTTATATAGTAGCACTTTCTGACCAGGAATAAACTCTCTTCTCACGATTTGCTTGTCATGCCAATTCTTCGTTCGCTCCTTGTAGATCTTAGCATTTTCGTACGCTTCATTACAAAACTCATCCATCTCAGTGAGCTGTAGCAACCGTTGCTCACCAGCAGCCTTCAAATCAAAGTTCAGCTTCTTTATGGCCCAGAAAGCCCGATGTTCCAACTCTACCGGTAAGTGGCATGCTTTCCCAAAAACTAGACGATATGGGGACATCCCAATGGGAGTTTTGAATGCAGTGCGGTATGCCCATAATGCATCATCAAATTTCAGGGCCCAATCCTTTCTGTAACACCCGTAAAGAAACTCAGCCTGTGTGAATAAATACTTCAAACTTTTATGATCAGTATAAATATCAAACGTCTCACCGTATAGATAATGCCTCCAGATCTTAAGGGCGAATACAATGGCCGCAAGTTCCAAATCATGTACAGGGTATTTCAGCTCATGTGGCTTCAATTGTCTTGAAGCGTATGCAATCACATGCCTGTGTTGCATCAAAACACAACCCAAACCATGAAAAGAAGCGTCAGTATACACAACATAACCACCTGTATCAGAAGGGATAGCAAGAATGGGAGCTGTCGTCAATCTCGTCTTCAACTCTTGAAAACTAGCTTCACACTCAGGAGTCCACACAAACTTGATATCTTTCTTTGTCAATGTAGTCAGAGGTCGAGCAATCTTTGAAAATCCCTCAATAAACCTTCTGTAGTAACCAGCCATCCCAAGAAAACTCCGAATTTCAGGTACTGAAGTAGGTGCTGTCCATTTCAACACCGCTTCTACCTTGCTAGGATCAACAGATATACCGTCTCGAGAGATAACATGGCCAAGAAATACTACTTGATTCAACCAGAACTCACATTTACTCAGTTTCGCATACAATTGTTTTTCCCGTAAAACCTGCAGGACAGTTCTCAAATGGTCTGCATGCTCTACCTCGTTTCGTGAGTATATCAAAATATCATCTATAAATACAATCACGAATCTATCTAAGAACGGTTTAAAGACTCTATTCATCAAATCCATAAATACAGCAGGAGCATTAGTCAAACCGAAAGGCATAACAAGAAATTCATAATGTCCATACCGTGTCCGAAAAGCTGTTTTGGGCACATCTCCCTCTCTTACCCTCAACTGGTGATACCCTGATCGTAAATCAATTTTGGAATATATGGCTGATCCCTGTAACTGATCAAACAAGTCATCAATACGAGGTAATGGATACTTATTTTTTATTGTCACCTTGTTTATCTGTCGATAGTCAATACATAATCTCATTGTTCCATCCTTTTTCTTGACAAATAACACAGGAGCACCCTAAGGCGATACACTAGGTCGAATGTATCCCTTATCTAGTAGATCCTGTAATTGTATCTTTAATTCCTTCAATTCTACAGGTGCCATTCTGTACGGGGCTCGAGAAATAGGAGCTGTATCAGCCATCAATTCAATGCCAAACTCTACCTCCCGGACTGGAGGAAAACCAGGAATCTCATCAGGGAAGACATCAACAAAATCTGCTACTACAGGTATATCAGTCACTGTTTTCTCTTTTTCTTTCCCGGTCACATTAACTGCATAAATCAAATAACCTTCGGCTCCACGATCTAACAATCTCCTCATTTTTACTGCTGATATCAGAGGAACGCGGTTGCGAGCACCCTTACCATAAAAAGTCCACCGATCACCCATTTCAGGTCGGAATTTCACTATTCTCTGATCACAATCCACCCTGGCCATATATTTCTTTAAAGCGTCTATACCCAGAATAATATCAAAGTCGGACATTTCAAGTAATATCAAATCAACTGTCATTGTGTTACCCTCAAAGTTTAATACACAATCTTTAGCTACTCGATATGATATCATACTAGTCCCCATAGGAGTCGAAACATATAATAAAGTAGATAAAGGACATGTAGATACATCATTCCACTCAATAACGTTACAGGAGATGAAAGAATGTGAGGCTCCAGTATCTATCAAAATATATGCATCAACATTGCTGAAAATACAAGTACCTGCAATCACATCATCTCGAGCTTCCTCTGCTTGCTCCTGAGTCAGAGCAAATACACGACCTGGGGCTGAGGGACGAGGCTGCCCCTGACTCTGATATCCTCTCCCACGCCCCCTTGAAGTCCCCTGCATCGGTTGTTGCACTGATGCTTCTGATGGAGATGTTCTATTGTCATATCGAACCCCACTACTGATTCGGCTTCCCTGATATGCCTGACTACCAGTTCTCTGATAACAATGTGTCGCTTTGTGGCCTATACGATGACAAATAAAACATTCTTTGTCTTTATATGAACAATTTGATGCATGATGTGGTCCCCCACATCTAAAACATAGCCATTGTGATCCACCAGTTCCTCTACTCAATTCCGGGCGAGGTGCCTGACTCGAACTACCCCCAGAAAAAGATGATGATGACCCGAATCTTTTAAAACTTTGTCCCTGTGGGCGCAGACTACCAGTAAGTCCCCTCGCTCTGTCACTATCCCGACCTGATGGCCTAACTGCTACTGAAGTTTGCTGATACGATCGCCATCCAGTCTCTGCTCGTTGTGCCCTGTCCAACAGTTCATCATAAGAGGTGGCTTTTACAGTAATAACTCGGTCATATATTTCAGGTCTCAAGCCTTGGAGATAGTGACTCATCATTGATTCCTCGGTCTCAGCAATATAAGGAACATATGGTAGCAATGTAGTGAATCTGGTAGTATAATCATCGACAAACATATTTCCTTGTTTAAGATGTATCATTTCAACACGTCGAGCTTCTTTCTCTGCAGTAGAAAAGAAACGATCCAGAAATAATTTTCTAAAAGTTGCCCATGTCACCGGCTGTCCACTACGTCCCAATCCTGCTTTAGCAGCAGTCCACCATCTATTAGCTTTTTGGGCCATCAAATGTTCAGCTAATCTTAGCCAGCACGAAGGGTGACAAGCCGCTGTACCAAATAACTGTTCAACACGTTCTAACCATGCCTCTGCTTGCTCTGAGCGTTCATTCCCATGGAATAAAGGAGGATGCAACTTTTGCCACTCAAACACATCAATAATTCGTAAAGGTTCTTGTGGTACATGAGACTGCATAGCCTCAATAGGTGGCCTATACTGAGCCTGCATAACCTCAATTTGTGGTCTATACACACTAGCCACTTCCTCTTCCATTGGATCAAAAGCCAGTTCATTAGGATTATTTTCCATAGCTGCACAACAATAACAACCAATACAACTACAACTTTTAGAATATAAAGATTGCAATCACCTACTTCGCACATTGGCATACAATATCACATCATTTTCACATTTTCATCATATTATCATAAACATGCGCAAAGAAAACATCATCTACTCCCTCAGGGTAGTCTCAGGACGGTTCTATGCTCTGATATCACCTATGTGTAGGGCCCCTCGTATTAATCTCACATTAGCATGCAATTAAAACATTTAATTGCGATCAATAATCAATCAATAATATTCCGGCTAATTTTTTTTAAACAAATATTAACCAGACACCTTGGGCCCTCCTAAAACCATGACTGACCACTTGATGATGTATAAATATATTTGAGCCGAAATTTATTTAAATCAAACAACAAACAGACAGCATCTCGACTATAAATATCAAAATCCAGCATATCAATCCTAAGCAAATGATGACAGGCCCACTATCGCCAAAGTAATTACTTTCCATCATAAATAAAATTTGACATACCTGATCGAGATGCTGATCAATATTACATAAAACACAAACATAGACCGAAGCATACAATCTCTTAAACCATAAACATAAACAGAAAATCTCTTAAACCTATTGGACATCAAAAGTATATTTGTACAGTAATATCAAACACTAGAAACTAGTGGGCTCTACCCTATATCCCGTCGTCAGTCTAACTCTGACCCCGTCCACTAGTACCAGTCCTGTCACCTGAAAAACAAAACCCATAAAAGGGTGAGCTAACGCCCAGTACGTTCTTATCAAAATACCAACAGAGATTATACAGATCGTAAACATCTCATCAATATAATTCAACAGTTTAACAAATAATAATACATCGTTCCGCTACCTCAGAACTAATCCTGTCAACCAAGACAACAAGAATATAATATAAAAACGATGTCCAATATTACATCATATCATCTCATCATCTATATATGAAATGCATCGCAATGCATTCACTATCATCAGACCAGATATGTCATCCACTGGCCTATATCAAGGACTCATCAGTCCATATCATCCATATATGATATCAGGATCAGAAATTTCATCCACTGGCCCAAATCCTGGACTCATTAGTCCACATCAACCACATCGAGAACATTTATCCAATCATCAATCCATATATAAAATATACACCAATATCCACATCCTCTCTCTATCTCATCTCATTAACATAATATCATTATTCTATCTCAACTCATTAACCCATCACATATTATCAAATCTTCTCATTGAATGATATTCAATTCATATGTTTACTCGAGGATAATTTACTGCTCTTATTCAGATAGAACGTACCTGAATAGTGGAAATAAAAAGGACTATGATATTCGACTTCCCACCTGACTTCTGTTGATACTATCTGCTCACAACAGTAATAAATATAATAGATTACTATCATCGATATTGGAATAATAAGTTTGTTAATTGTTTTATGTAACAATCTGATTCGACTTCAAATCTTCCCATATTCAATTTAATTTCATTTTTCTTTTTCTTTTTTTTTTATAGTTCAAGTTCATGGGCTCATATTTCTATTCCGTTATCAATTCAAGGTAGAAAGCAAAACAGTAACTGTTTCTAATATCCAAGAAATCTTCCTACTTTTATTTGTTTTTACCCAAAATACTACACAAAACCTGAGTTCATGACTTCTCAACCTAAATCTAAATGGTAGTTTGCATCTTTGATTTACATACACGAATAATTACAATCCCTACAGGATTTTCTTACATATAGTGAACAAATTTTCTGACAACTACTTAACTATTTCAACAAAGACAAATAAATCACTCGAGATAAGAAATTCAGATGAACCCAAATTGTTAGGTCGAATAATTAAGAAAAACAAAATCCCCAAAAGTAAAATAAACATATAACATACCTCACGAAAATGCTATATAAATCGAATTTGCAGCTTGACTCCTTGAAGAACTTAGTGTGATTTTCTTTTATTTTGCTCCACTATGCTTTCACATGATTGACCTACTTTCCCCATTTATTTTCGATTTTTGGTTGTCTTCTTTAGAAAAGTAACTGCGCATAATAATTTTTTTTTTTACCAGTTGTGGTGTAAGGAAATAGAGATAGTTACGTGTCACCCAACATGACTCACCACCCAAACTTTACTCCTGCAAGTTTCACTAATGACTCAATTTAGCAATAACTAAACTACAGAATGCTCTAACATAAAATTTTAATTAAGTCACATAAATGATACAGAGTTTTCTACTACTATCTCTTACATGTATTAAAATAATATAAAGAATCATATATTTTTTTAACTAATTATTTATTTTTAACTTTTACTTTTCTTAATTACCTGTTAATGTTTACGAGTGGTACTAAATTAATTTCTTATTATTATTATTATTTTTTATCTTTTCATCATTACTTCCGAGAGACACAGAAATCTGATCCTGAGATTCAGAGGTGGAGACGATTGGTGGCAGAGGGAAATAGATCTGGGTTTCATATTGTTGAGGATGACACTCTTCGATTACATATGAGATTAGTGGTTCCTGATGATTCTGATTTGAGGGTGAAATATTACAGCAAGCACATTGCAGTCGTTTCAGTATTCATCATGGAGGTAAAAAGATGTATCATGATCTTCGTACTCATTATTGGTGGAAAAGAATGAAGACCAACGTTGTTAAATTCGTGAAAAGATGTTTAATATGTCAACAGGTGAAAGCAGAAAAATTAAAGACTGGAGGCTTAATGCAGAGTCTTGATGTGCCAAAGTGGAAATGGGAACACATAACGATGGACTTCGTTACTCATTTACCACGTACCCCAAGGGGACATGATGCAGTTTGGGTCATTGTTGATAGACTGACAAAGACAGCACATTTTATACCCTACAGCAGGATATTCAAATTGGACAAGATGGTGGAAATTTATATCCGAGAGATACTTAGATTACATGGTGTTCCAAAATCAATAGTTTCAGATCGTGACCCTCGATTTGCTTCTGGTTTTTGGCGGGAATTCCAAGATGCTCTGGGAACTTGATTGAGGATGAGTACTGCATATCATCCACAGACCGACGGGCAGTCTGAGCGCACTATTCAAATTTTAGAAGATTTGTTGAGAGCTTGTGTGATGGATTTCAGTCCTAATTGGCATGAATCTCTACCGTTAGCGGAATTTTCATATAACAACAGTTATCAATCTAGTATTGGTATGGCTCCATTTGAGGCACTGTATGGGAGAAAGTGTCGATCACCTCTATATTGGGATACTATTTCTGATGCTAGTATTGTGGGTCCTGATATATTAAGAGAAGCAGAAGAAAAGGTACAGATTATCCGGCAGAGAATAAAAACGGCGCAAGACAGACAAATGTGTTATGCAAATCGGAGACATAGACCGTTAGAATTCGCTGTTGGGGATCGAGTATTTCTAAAAATTTCACCATTCAGATGTGGTGCGAACAGGAAAGAGAGGAAAGCTATCACCCCGATATATTGGACCGTATGAAATCTTGGAACGATTGGTACTTTAGCATACAGATTAGCACTACCACCTAGGCTGTCAAAGATGCATGATGTTTTCCACGTTTCAATGCTACGAAAATATGAACCAGATAAATCACATATATTACAGACCGAAGAAATTGAACTTGATCCAGATATGACATATGTGGAACGACCTATCGGTATTCTGGATAGGGCAGAGAGAAAGTTGAGAAGTAAAATTATTCCGATTGTTAAGATACAGTGGCACAGACGAGGGGTTGAGGAGGCTACATGGGAAACAGAAAAGCGAATGCGTCAGTTATACCCTGAGATTTTTGAACGGTATGTTCCTATATATATATATATATATATATATATGTTCATATGAGTTAGCATAAACTTGAATTTCGGGGACGAAATTCAATAAGGGAGGGAGAAATGTAACACCCGTAAAGATTTAGTGAAGTAATGATGAAAAGATAAAAAAAAATAATAATAATAAGAAATTAATTTAGTACCACTCGTAAACATTAACAGGTAATTAAGAAAAGTAAAAGTTAAAAATAAATAATTAGTTAAAAAAATATATGATTCTTTATATTATTTTAATACATGTAAGAGATAGTAGTAGAAAACTCTGTATCATTTTTGTGACTTAATTAAAATTTTATGTTAGAGCATTATGTAGTTTAGTTATTGCTAAATTGAGTCATTAGTGAAACTTGCAGGAGTAAAGTTTGGGTGGTGAGTCATGTTGGGTGACACGTAACTATCTCTATTTCCTTACACCACAACTGGTAAAAAAAAAATTATTATGCGCAGTTACTTTTCTAAAGAAGACAACCAAAAATCGAAAATAAATGGGGAAAGTAGGTCAATCATGTGAAAGCATAGTGGAGCAAAATAAAAGAAAATCACACTAAGTTCTTCAAGGAGTCAAGCTGCAAATTCGATTTATATAGCATTTTCGTGAGGTATGTTATATGTTTATTTTACTTTTGGGGATTTTGTTTTTTCTTAATTATTCGACCTAACAATTTGGGTTCATCTGAATTTCTTATCTCGAGTGATTTATTTGTCTTTGTTGAAATAGTTAAGTAGTTGTCAGAAAATTTGTTCACTATATGTAAGAAAATCCTGTAGGGATTGTAATTATTCATGTATGTAAATCAAAGATGCAAACTACCATTTAGATTTAGGTTGAGAAGTCATGAACCCAGGTTTTGTGTAGTATTTTGGGTAAAAACAAATAAAAGTAGGAAGATTTCTTGGATATTAGAAACAGTTACTGTTTTGCTTTCTACCTTGAATTGATAACGGAATAGAAATATGAGCCCATGAACTTGAACTATAAAAAAAAAGAAAAAGAAAAATGAAATTAAATTGAATATGGGAAGATTTGAAGTCGAATCAGATTGTTACATAAAACAATTAACAAACTTATTATTTCAATATC
This sequence comes from Haberlea rhodopensis, assembly GCA_907163345.1. NCBI lineage: Eukaryota > Viridiplantae > Streptophyta > Magnoliopsida > Lamiales > Gesneriaceae > Haberlea > Haberlea rhodopensis. Next base: position 18,941,601 of record CAJQUN010000001.1, on the reverse strand, counting down.
GATGACAGTAATCTATTATATTTATTAATGTTGTGAGTAGATAGTATCAACAGAAGTCAGGTGGGAAGTCGAATATCATAGTCCTTTTTTTTATTTCCACTATTCAGGTACGTTCTATCTGAATAAGAGCAGTAAATTATCCTCGAGTAAACATATGAATTGAATATCATTCAATGAGAAGATTTGATAATATGTGATGGGTTAATGAGTTGAGATAGAATAATGATATTATGTTAATGAGATGAGATAGAAAGAGGATGTGGATATTGGTGTATATTTTATATATGGATTGATGATTGGATAAATGTTCTCGATGTGGTTGATGTGGACTAATGAGTCCAGGATTTGGGCCAGTGGATGAAATTTCTGGTCCTGATATCATATATGGATGATATGGACTGATGAGTCCTTGATATAGGCCAGTGGATGACATATCTGGTCTGATGATAGTGAATGCATTGCGATGCATTTCATATATAGATGATGAGATGATATGATGTAATATTGGACATCGTTTTTATATTATATTCTTGTTGTCTTGGTTGACAGGATTAGTTCTGAGGTAGCGGAACGATGTATTATTATTTGTTAAACTGTTGAATTATATTGATGAGATGTTTACGATCTGTATAATCTCTGTTAATATTTTGATAAGAACGTACTGGGCGTTAGCTCACCCTTTTATGGGTTTTGTTTTTCAGGTGACAGGACTGGTACTAGTGGACGGGGTCAGAGTTAGACTGACGACGGGATATAGGGTAGAGCCCACTAGTTTCTAGTGTTTGATATTACTGTACAAATATACTTTTGATGTCCAATAGGTTTAAGAGATTTTCTGTTTATGTTTATGGTTTAAGAGATTGTATGCTTCGGTCTATGTTTTTGTTTTATGTAATATTGATCAGCATCTCGATTAGGTATGTCAAATTTTATTTATGATGGAAAGTAATTACTTTGGCGATAGTGGGCCTGTCATCATTTGCTTAGGATTGATATGCTGGATTTTGATATTTATAGTCGAGATGCTGTCTGTTTGTTGTTTGATTTAAATAAATTTCGGCTCAAATATATTTATACATCATCAAGTGGTCAGTCATGGTTTTAGGAGGGCCCAAGGTGTCTGGTTAATATTTGTTTAAAAAAAATTAGCCGGAATATTATTGATTGATTATTGATCGCAATTAAATGTTTTAATTGCATGCTAATGTGAGATTAATACGAGGGGCCCTACACTTTCGGTTAATACTGACCGTCTTTTCAAGAATTAGCTTAATTTCTCGGTTAGAAATTTCGGCTTGGCCATTAGTCTGTGGATGATAAGCCAATGCAATCTTACGCCTCACAGTGTATTTCGTCATCAAAGCACTGAAGATCTTGTTACAGAAGTGGGTCCCTTCATCACTGACAATCGATCTCGGAGTACCAAACCGTGTAAAGATGTTCTTTTGCACGAACTTGACCACGACCTGAGCGTCATTAGTCGATGTGGCAATCGCTTCAACCCACTTAGAAACATAGTCCACTGCTAGCAGAATATATGACTGTCCACAAGATGGTGGGAAGGGGCCCATGAAATCAATACCCCATACATCGAAGATTTCTAATTCCAAGATATTTGTCAACGGCATCTCATGGCGTTTAGAAATATTACCAATGCGCTGACAACGATCACACGTCTTCACCAAAGTATAACTGTCTCGATGTAGCTCTGGCCAATAGAAACCCGATTGAAGCACTTTTGCTGCTGTCCTGGCTGCTCCAAAATGTCCTCCATAAGGTCTGGAGTGACACTTTTCAAGAATCTCTCTGGATTCCTCCTCAGTTACGCATCTCCGGACAATTGGTCTGCACAGCGTCTGAATACATACGGTTCATCCCAGTAATAATTCTTCACATCATGAAAGAACTTCTTCCTTTGCTGATAAGTGAGGTCTGGAGGCAATATACCGCACGACAAATAATTAGCAAAATCAGCGAACCACAGAGTTTTAGTACATACCTCAAAGAGATGTTCATCAGGAAAGTTCTCTTGTATGACTCCATGATCCATTTGATCCTCCAACTCCAAACGAGATAAGTGATCTGCTACTTGATTTTCACTGCCCTTTTTATCCAAGATCTCGAAATCAAACTCTTGTAGCAACAAGATCCATCTAATCAACCGGGGTTTCGCATCCTTCTTGGCAAAAAGATAACGAATCGCTGCATGATCTGTGTAAACTATGACCTTTGTCCCGATCAGATATGCTCTAAACTTGTCGAATGCATACACCACAGCTAGCATCTCTTTCTCGGTGGTCGTGTAATTCTGTTGGGCTCCATCAAGAGTTCTACTTGCATAGTAGATCGCCCTAAAAATCTTGTCTCTCTTTTGCCCCAAAACTGCTCCCACAGCATAGTCGCTGGCATCACACATTAAAACAAATGGCTCCTTCCAATCCGGCACTATGATGAATGGTGCAGATATAAGTGCTTTCTTTAGCCTGTTAAATGCCTGCAAACACAAATCATCAAAGACAAAAGGTGAGTCTTTTTCTAACAAATTACACAAAGGCTTAGCTATTTTAGAAAAATCTTTAATAAAACGTCGATAAAACCCGGCATGTCCAAGGAAGCTCCTAATAGCCTTCTCATTGTTCGGAGGTGGAAGCTTCTCAATTGCAACCACTTTTGCTCTATCCACTTCAAGTCCTTGAGATGACACCTTATGGCCAAGGACAATACCCTCTTACACCATAAAGTGACATTTCTCCCAATTTAACACTAGGTTCTTTTCTTGGCAGCGCTGTAACACAAGAGATAGGTTATGCAAACAATGGTCAAAAGAGGAACCAAATACCGAAAAGTCGTCCATGAAGACTTCAAGGATCTCCTCCACCATATCTGAAAATATTGCCATCATGCACCGTTGAAAGGTAGCAGGTGTGTTGCATAAACCAAAAGGCATTCTTCTAAACGCAAAGGTGCCATATGGACAGGTAAACGTTGTCTTCTCTTGATCCTCGGGGTCTATGGCAATTTGATTGTATCCTGAATAGCCATCTAAGAAACAGTAATAACAATAACCGGCTAACCTGTCAAGCATCTGATCGATAAATGGAAGAGGGAAGTGGTCCTTCCTTGTGGCCTTGTTGAGTTTCCTATAGTCAATGCAAACTCGCCACCCCGTCACAGTTCGAGTTGAGATCAACTCATTATTTTCATTTCTTACCACTGTCATCCCTCCTTTCTTTGGCACGACCTGTACTGGGGAAACCCATGCACTATCTGAAATAGCATAAATAATCCCAGCATTTAACAATTTAAGCACTTCTGCTTTTACTACCTCCTTCATTGCTGGATTTAACCGCCTTTGATGATCAATGGAGGGAACGAAGGAATCCTCCATAAGAATTTTATGCATGCACAAAGACGGGCTAATCCCCTTGATATCAGAAATCGACCAACCCAAAGCAGATTTATATGTCCTCAATACACGTAATAATTTATCCTTCTCTAAAGAACAAAGAGATGAAGATATAATTACCGGGTATGTCGAATTCTCACCCAAGAATGCATAAGTAAGGTGGGCCGGTAGTTCTTTCAGTTCCGAGCTCGCCTTCGTATCTTCTTTGACTGATGTATCTCGTACATCTTCCTCTTTGCCAGTAGTGTTGTTCTCCTTAGGCAGGCTCTTAAGTGCTTCCACTTGCTCAGCAAGATCAGGTTCAGTTGCATCCACTTTCAAAATAGAGTTGACCATGCAATTCTCCAATGGATCCTCCAGTATTGCTCCTACTTCAAAGTTATGGACACATGAGTCAATTACATCCAAAAACTTGCAAGTACTTACCTCGTCAGGTCCCTTGAGAGCCTTGTAAATATTGAACATGACTTCTTCTCCTCCAACTCTCAAGGATAATTCTCCTCTTTGGACATCTATAAGTGCCCTGCCTGTTGCTAAGAATGGTCTCCCCAAAATTAATGGAACATCTCCATCTTCCTCCATGTCTAGAACCACAAAATCTGCAGGGAAAATAAATTTGTCCACCTTCACAAGCACATCTTCAATTATCCCTCTAGGATATGTGAGAGACCTATCCGCCAATTGCAATGTGATTGTAGTAGGCTTTACTTCACCAAGCCCTAAACTCCTGAAAACAGATAAAGACATTAAATTAATACTTGCACCTAAATCACATAACGCTCTATTAAATGTAGAACTACCAATAATACAAGGAATAGTAAAACTCCCTGGATCTTTCAATTTTTGTGGTAGCTTCTTTTGGAGTATTGCACTACATTCTTCTGTGAGATTCACGGTTTCAAATTCCTCAAGCTTCCTCTTTCTTGCCATTATATCCTTCATAAACTTTGTATAATTAGGCATTTGTTGCACCGCCTCGGCAAAAGGAATATTTATGTGGATTTTCTTGAAAATCTCCAAGAATTTGGCAAACTGGTCATCTATAGCCTTTTTCCGGAAACGTTGAGGATATGGAAGTGTAGGCTTGTACATAGGAAGCTTTTCCGGTAATGTGGCTTGCTTCTCCTTTTCAACTTCTTTAGGGGTTTCAACCTGAATTTGAGTCTCCTCAACAGATGGCTCATCAACATGTGCTGGTTCTACATCCCCAAGTTCCTTACCACTTCTCAATGACACGGCCTTGCACTGCTCCCTTGGGTTCACTTCAGTGTTGCTAGGAAATGATCCTCTTTGTTGGTTGTTCATGGCATTAGCAAGCTGCCCAATTTGCACCTCAAGAGATTTCATTGTAGCACCCATGTTGTTCATGTGACCCTCAATCGTATCAAGCCTCGACTCATTCTTCTCAAGCCCCAATTTCGAACTTTGAGCAAAAGTTGTGATGACCAGAAATTATGGATGTTAATCCCGGAGTGTTAATAACCCATAAAGTTGTTTTACGTGGCAATTGGAGTTTAATCGAGGTGTTGGGCCTTCTGGGCTCGTCTATTTGAGTAGTTGGGATCGTTGGATCCCGAGGTTGAGATCGTATTCTCATTTCGGTGAAAACTCATGAGTTGGGTTTTTAGTGTGACTCGGAATCTCGGGTGCTTGGTGTGGGCACCGTTAGGGGGTTTTTGAGTTAGAGAGAGAATTTTTGAAAACAGATGATTTTTAATGAATCATGATGTATTTGTGGGACTATTAGTATTTTGGGGTATTTTTGCTATAAATACCAGTTGAACCCGAGATTTTAATTATCGGAACCATTTTTCCCACTTTGTTTCTCTCTCCCCGCACCCGCGCACTCCTCGATCCCCTTTGACCCCCGCGCACAAAAGGCCTCCGCCCGCCGCCGTTCGGCGCGTGCCACCCGCCGTTGGATTCGTCTCTTCCAGGCGCTCCTATCCATACCATCAATTTGAAGTTTGGTCGCGATTTGAGCTCGGATTTGCCAGAAAAGCGTAGGGTTCGAAACTGGAGTTCATCCGATTTTTGGGGCTCGATTTTGGTATGTTTTTGGTACGATTATTCTGGTGTTTTTGGGGCGTTTTTGAGCTGTTATTGAGTCGATGATTTCAGACTTTTTGGTTCGAAAATATTTGTTGCATTTGGTTCGAATTTCAGCTCTATTTTCGTGAGTTAGGGTTCGAAAAATTTGGGGTTTTTGACAAGGAGTGATGATTCTTGTTAGTAATTGATTAATTCATGTTTTAGATGCATTATGATGCTTGATTGTGTTCGAAATTGAGGAATTGGATTCGAATTTAGGGCTTTGAATTCGAATTTTGGGGGGTTTTGGCATGTGGGGCGATTATTCATGTTGTTGATTGATTAATTCATGTTTAGATGAATTATGGTGTTTAATTGGGTTCGATTTGTGTTGTGAAGGTTCGAAAATTTGTGGGGAATTCTTGAGCAATTTTCGATATTGGTTTATTGTCGTGTGTTGACAATATTTTTGAGGGTTATGGGTGTGCTTGAGCATGGGTTGCATGTTCGTAATTAATTGTGAATTAATTTATCGTGTTAGCACATCGTTCCTCGGAGCATGGAACTCGAGCAAGGTTTGGCTCGGACTTCGGAGATTTAAGGTGAACAGGTGCATCGATGGTATGGAGCTGGGCTCGAGCTGTTGATTGGATGCACTCACAGGATCGTGGTACCAGGGCTTGATGGAGCACGGTATCGTATAGAGTACTTATATACACCCGAGGTTTATATACACATTTATGATGCTCGCTTATGAGCATGGATATTCTTGTATATGGGTTGTATATAAAGGCATGAGCCTTTCTCTCTTTCATTATATGTTGCATGCAATTGTGGTAGAATTGCTAATGATATGAGAGTCGTTAGTGTATTATGTGGGTGTTGAAACCCACTTTTGTCGTCTTATGTGTGGTGTCTTCCCTGGCTAGGAATTTACTTTGTGTTCAGTATTCTGTTGGGTATTGTGTATTCCCTGGCCGGGAATTATATTATATGATGTGCTTTTGTTTTGGGATAGCTCAATTTACGGGGAGACTCTGCCCAAATTTTTATAAAAGTCCACAATGTGAAAAGTGGCAAAATGGGGATGGTAATGGGCAACTCTATGAGTCTATATGTTAGTAGAGATGATCTTATAACGTTGAATATTAAAGGAATTTTGTAAGCATCATTTGAGCTTCCCGATTGACTTTTTATTGAAAGCATGTGCCACACATAATGGTTAATACACTAATTAAGGGTTAAGGGCTTGGGGTCCTTACATTAGTGGTATCAGAGCAGTGGTTAGCTCTTTGGGGCTGTTGAGGGACTGGAACATGCTGATAGGGATGAGTAAGACATATTTATGCATGATAGTAGTTAGTGTGGTGTGACACAACTATTTTGCTTATGTGCATTTGTGATATGTGATCATAGTGAAACGATTATATGTCATGACATCTATAGAATCATAATATAACTTGTTGATTATGATTGTGAGTTGTGACACAGGGACAACCAAGTGGAGCATTTTGAAATGCATTGGGATACAGGAAGTACTTTGTACTCATAGTTTATGCATTTACTCATTATAATCATATTGTGTGGAATATGGATTATCGTATGCTCATGGTTTGGAATTGTTCATGTAGGGACACTATGACGTGGAAAGGCTAAGGCCATGGTTGAAAAGACACGAAACGGTAACCTGCATTTTATATACATCCTGGAATTATGCATTGTGGTTGCATGTATACATGTAGTGATGATTTTAATGCTTTGCCGCCAAATGTTGAAGCGAGGGGTGGGAGTACCGCATGTCGCATTTGAGCGAGGTGCATTAAAATACACTCATGATGATGTATGTTGGTATATGGATTATGCTTTGTGATGCAGGTATGGATGAAATACTTGGTGAATATCCCATGAGTCATTGTTATGGATGAGTGATGATTTTAAATGCTTGCCGCTATTTATTATTTTGTGCCGCTAAAATGTGAAGCGAGGGGTGGGAGCGCCGCATGTCACATTGAAGGGTGGTTAGCATATGAGGCGAGGAAAGAATATTTGCCGCTAAAATGTGAGGCGAGGGGTGGGAGTACCGCATGTCCATTTAAGCGAGGTTATTCTATGCCGCCTATATGTGAAGCGAGGGGTGGGAGTACCGCATGTTTTTACTTGAGCGAGGGGCATTAAAATACACTACCGTGACAATGACTAGGGATCGGCTATATTGACTGGCGATGGTTCTTGCCGCCATGTATATTGATAGCGATGGTTCATGCCGCTATATTGACTGGCGATGGTTCTTGCCGCCATGTATATTGATAGCGATGGTTCATGCCGCTATATTGACTGGCGATGGTTCTTGCCGCCATGTATATTGATAGCGATGGTTCATGCCGCTATATTGACTGGCGATGGTTCTTGCCGCCATGTATATTGATAGCGATGGTTCATGCCGCTATATTGACTGGCGATGGTTCTTGCCGCCATGGATATTGATAGCGATGGTTTATTCCGCTATATTGACTGGCGATGGTTCTTGCCGCCATGTATATGGATAGCGATGGTTCATTCCGCTATATTGATTGGCGATGGTTCTTGCCGCCGGATATATTGCTAGCGATGCCTCTTTCCGCTATTATGTGGACGATGATTCATGCTCAGGTGTATAGCGAGGTTTCATGCCACTTATTATATGACGAGGTATCATGCCGTCGATTCTATAGCGATGGATTGTGCCGCTATGTGCTCAGCACAGGATTTTGCCGCCTTCGAGCGATGGGTGCTGACTACGTACTATTATCGAGCGACGGAGACAGGTATGCCGCTATATTGATAGCGATGAGGTATGGCATATTACTTGTGTTAGCATTATTGTGGATACTATGTGTTGCTATATATATGCCATGTGTTTGACGATGAGATTATGGATGTCGTGTATTGCCATGTACCGTCGTATGTTTGACGATGTTAGTTGGATGTCATATGTTGACATATGCCGTCACGGGATGACGATGACATAGTTGATGTTCTATGTAGACGTGTGGCGTCGTTTTGATGATTAATACATTTATGTTATGTATTTGGTTATATGGTTTGAGTGCCTTGGTGGGCACATGGTAGTGTCTGAGTCACTAGTTGACGAGACCATTATGCCGAGCAAGTTGCTCGAGGAACTATTGGGTGCGCCGCAGCACATATTCGAAGTATATATTTGTCGAGCAATGATACCCTTGGGTATGCTCGTTGGTTTGGCTAGGGCCAAGTGATTGGTGGTAAGAGTAGTCATTGAGGAAACTACTCGCTTGTGTTGTGATGTAGGGTAGACATGGTTGCACCCACCCTGAGGGTGTGGGATAAGTCTTAACGGATTATGATTGCATCATAAGTGAGCAAGGACACCGGGTTGTCCATTGTGCTTGGTATTTTAGAGATATGCTGGGCGATGACCCACAACTCTAATAATTTGTACGGTATGGTATACCGGATTGGGACGTGTGTCACGTCGATAAGCTGGTACGAGCCTATGGAGACAGTGCTTTGCTAGCCAGATATCGTGGTAATGATATAGTGTGATTGTTGGAGCCATGATACTGCACGATGGAACCGAGTTTGGTGAATCGTATGAGGATACGATGAAAGCTTTTGGTAGGCTTTTGATTGTCCCTTTGTAGCATGATGTTGAGGCATGTGACACCCCATGAGAACGTTTATACGTCTATTGTTTTGAGGGATTTGTCTGGGGCAGCTCATAATGTTGGAGTACTAACAAGAGAGTCTCAGGTCGTTATTGACTCGATCTGAGGGAACCCGTGCATTTGGGATGCAATGGGTGTTATTGTATCCAGTTTTCGGAACAGTGGTTCGAGACTTGTGGATCTCGAGTTCGATGGCACTCCCCTTGTGGGGAAGGAGGTAGTATTATACCCATTTGGAAATCTTTGAAAGATTCGGTAAGTTGGTACGTGTAGTGTTGATTTTGGGAATCACACCGTGTTGTTGATCGTCGATTATCGTTTTCCACTGGGTAGGGAATGACTCAGAATTGATAGTTGTGTTTGGGGCTTAGGGGTATGTTGTAGATACCCGAGCCAAGTGCATTGAGTATGCATGTGATGTCAGTGCTTATGCAGGTATACCGGCGAGTATACGGATGCCAGTTATTGATTTCCTTCTTGTCAAGCATATAGTTATGCTACTTTTGGATGGTTAAATCTCTGATGAGAGATATGGAACACCTTGAGATTGGGAATCTCCATGGCACGATGATTATGAGGGATAATCGTGAAGTTAGTTGACTTCCCTTGAGGAGGGATTATCTTGTGTGGGTTGAGATGTTCCCTGGTTGGTGTTTCCCTTCGAGTTATACGATAGCCTTCCCAAGTTTGGATTGTTAAATCCTAGGATTGCCAAGGGATGGCAGGAATTCAGATTGGTTGGGTGTCGCTGCCGACACAAGCGTTGAGGATGCAATGGGTTTATTTCATGTCCTTTCAGAATTTAAACTCTGTGGAGTCTCGATGGTTTGTTTATGATCAGGATGTGATCCTTGGAATATCCGGAGGTGGGTATCTTGTGAGATGTCTTCTGTGTGAATCTGCGGCCGTGAGTAGCCCAAATTGAGTTGCAATGATGCGACTGCTCATTCGATGGAGGAGGTTTGAAAGTGGAAACCAGGTTTGGTATGTGTGCACCGTGGTATGCTAATGTTTCCCTCGTAACGATGTATGTTAGACATCGTGAGTCATGATAAAGATATCATTGGACGATATCTACGATGGAATCGGGAGCGATTCGAATCCTTGCAGTTTCAGTTGCCTAACTGCTTTTGGATTATTAGCGTTGAGTGGTGCTGACGCTCTTTGACGTTATGATGGATTTGGAAGTCTATTCCACACCAGAGATTGACACGAGGTCAACGCTCTCACGGTTGAGGTGTCATTCAGGGTGCGTTCTTACTAGTTGTATTAGAACTGAGGATGACTGTCTGATTTACAGTCGTAAGTATTGGTTGTTTTGCAGTCATGAGGGACTGACTTTTGGGATGAACCGCATCGAGGTATGTTTTGCCTCTTGGGTGATATGTTGGTTTTGGTATGTCGCTCTGTTTCAGAGTTCGATGTGAGATAAGTATTCTCGAGGTTTTTAAGACGATTCTGATATGGTCAGGAATCGAGGTTATGACTTCTTGTAGTTGTGTAGCCCGTGTGTTACGTGATACACCAGTGCTAATTTCGAGGACGAAATTCTTTTAGTGGGGGATATTGTGATGACCAGAAATTATGGATGTTAATCCAGGAGTGTTAATAAGCCGTAAAGTTGTTTTACGTGGCAATTGGAGTTTAATCGAGGTGTTGGGCCTTCTGGGCTCGTCTATTTGAGTAGTTGGGATCGTTGGATCCCGAGGTTGAGATCGTATTCTCATTTCGGTGAAAACCCGTGAGTTGGGTTTTTAGTGTGACTCGGAATCTCGGGTGCTTGGTGTGGGCACCGGTAGGGGGTTTTTGAGTTAGAGAGAGAATTTTTGAAAACAGATGATTTTTAATGAATCATGATGTATTTGTGGGACTATTAGTATTTTGGGGTATTTTTGCTATAAATACCAGTTGAACCCGAGATTTTAATTATCGGAACCATTTTTCCCACTTTGTTTCTCTCTCCCCGCACCCGCGCACTTCTCGATCCCCTTTGACCCCCGCGCACAAAAGGCCTCCGCCCGCCGCCGTCCGGCCGCCGTTCGGCGCGTGCCACCCGCCGTTGGATTCGTCTCTTCCAGGCGCTCCTATCCATACCATCAATTTGAAGTTTGGTCGCGATTTGAGCTCGGATTTGCCAGAAAAGCGTAGGGTTCGAAACTGGAGTTCATCCGATTTTTGGGGCTCGATTTTGGTATGTTTTTTGTACGATTATTCTGGTGTTTTTGGGGCGTTTTTGAGCTGTTATTGAGTCGATGATTTCAGACTTTTTGGTTCAAAAATATTTGTTGCATTTGGTTCGAATTTCAGCTCTATTTTCGTGAGTTAGGGTTCGAAAAATTTGGGGTTTTTGACAAGGAGTGATGATTCTTGTTAGTAATTGATTAATTCATGTTTTAGATGCATTATGATGCTTGATTGTGTTCGAAATTGAGGAATTGGATTCGAATTTAGGGCTTTGAATTCGAATTTTGGGGGGTTTTGGCATGTGGGGCGATTATTCATGTTGTTGATTGATTAATTCATGTTTAGATGAATTATGGTGTTTAATTGGGTTCGATTTGTGTTGTGAAGGTTCGAAAATTTGTGGGGAATTCTTGAGCAATTTTCGATATTGGTTTATTGTCGTGTGTTGACAATATTTTTGAGGGTTATGGGTGTGCTTGAGCATGGGTTGCATGTTCGTAATTAATTGTGAATTAATTTATCGTGTTAGCACATCGTTCCTCGGAGCATGGAACTCGAGCAAGGTTTGGCTCGGACTTCGGAGATTTAAGGTGAACAGGTGCATCGATGGCCATGGAGCTGGGCTCGAGCTGTTGATTGGATGCACTCACAGGATCGTGGTACCAGGGCTTGATGGAGCACGGTATCGTATAGAGTACTTATATACACCCGAGGTTTATATACACATTTATGATGCTCGCTTGTGAGCATGGATATTCTTGTATATGGGTTGTATATAAAGGCATGAGCCTTTCTCTCTTTCATTATATGTTGCATGCAATTGTGGTAGAATTGCTAATGATATGAGAGTCGTTAGTGTATTATGTGGGTGTTGAAACCCACTTTTGTCGTCTTATGTGTGGTGTCTTCCCTGGCTAGGAATTTACTTTGTGTTCAGTATTGTGTTGGGTATTGTGTATTCCCTGGCCGGGAATTATATTATATGATGTGCTTTTGTTTTGGGATAGCTCAATTTACGGGGAGACTCTGCCCAAATTTTTATAAAAGTCCACAATGTGAAAAGTGGCAAAATGGGGATGGTAATGGGCAACTCTATGAGTCTATATGTTAGTATAGATGATCTTATAACGTTGAATATTAAAGGAATTTTGTAAGCATCATTTGAGCTTCCCGATTGACTTTTTATTGAAAGCATGTGCCACACATAATGGTTAATACACTAATTAAGGGTTAAGGGCTTGGGGTCCTTACAAAAGTATTCACCAAATCTTCAAGTGAAGGTTTACCTTCATTCTTTTGTGGAGCATATCCAGGTGGTGGATTCAGAGCACTATTGTTGTTGGCATATGAGAGTCTATCATTGTTGCGGAACCCTTGTTGATACGGATTGCTTCGGTAGTTATTATTGTTGTTGGGATACCGATTGTTTATGAACTGAACGTGCTCTTGCTCTGCTTCCCTTGACAACTCCATTCCAGCTGCAGCGGCGGCTAATTCAATAGTAGGTTGTGCTCCTTGCTTGGTCAGAGCTGCTATCTGCGTGGTTAGTGCAGACAGTTGTGCAGTAAGAGTACTAAAATGATCAACCTCATACATACCTATGGGTTTCCTTGCCATGGCTCGCTCACTGGGCCACTGGAAGCTGTTAGCCGACATCTCCTCAAGTAATTCAAAGGCAGCATCTGCAGTCTTAGAAAATAGTGTTCCTCCTGCTGCAGCATCCACAATGATCCTAGTTGGTCCATTCAACCCATTGTAAAATAACTGAATCTGCACCCAGCTTTCATAGTTATGTTGTGGGCACCTCCTCAATAAATCCTTGAATCGCTCCCATGCCTCGTATAGTTGTTCAGAATCAATTTGTCTGAACGTACTGATTTCAGTTCTCAGTTGAGCTGACTTAGCTGGTGGGAAAAACTTCGAGAGAAATTTCGATGCCATTTCCGCCCATGTGTTAATACCATTATTTGGAAGAGATTGTTGCAACTCCTTGCATGGTCCCTAAGAGAGAAAGGGAACAATCGCAGTCTCACAGTATCTTCTGGAACACCATTCATCTTCACAGTATCAGCTATCTCCAAAAATATCCTCAAATGCAAGTTGGGGTCTTCAACAGGGGACCCACCAAACTGATTCTGTTGCACCATACTTATCAATGCCGGCTTAAGTTCAAAGTTGTTGGCATTGATAGTCTGGCGAGCTATTCCAGAGTAATTGTTGTTGACCAAAGGTTTGAAATAATCTCTGATCGCCCTTTGAGGTTCAACAAGTTGTGGAGGTGGTTCGTTGTTGTCTCTATTTGCAGCCATTTCTATCAATTCCCCCCTTCTCGTTTTTCTCAGTCTTCTTGCAGTTATCTCGATCTCAGGATCAAACAGCAACGATTCAGGAGTAGTGTACTTTCGCATGCACTGCAAAAATTCAGAGAAGACAAAAAATCACTCCAAAATAAAAGGAATAAAAGCTCTAAATTAAAACCAAGATTAATTGGTACAGTATCAGATTGTACTAAATAAATCAATCCCCGGCAACGGCGCCAAAAACTTGATGCGAAAAATCCCTTACCGCAAGCGCACGGTAGTCAAGTTTTAGTATAGAAAGATGTCGAACCCACAGAGATTGATTAAATAGTTAAATCTAAGTACTGAATTAAAATAATCTTTGCTTTATTTAGAGAATCGAATAGTTGAGTGTTATGCGAATAACAAAAATTAATTAACTAACGATGATCAAATACTGAGTTGAAAAGAAATCAGTTGGAGACGAATCTAGGAGTACGATTTCACTTGTTCATCCACAACACTTATCATTCCTTGATTTCCATGTTATGGATTTCCTAGTTTGCTAGCCGAGAATTCTTATTTGTTTCTACTCCCCCTCCCGGGTGTTAAGCAGAATTAATTATCTAACATTAATCTTGATATCCCTATCTAAGATTAATTATCAAACAATTGTAAAAGCGCAGTAATTCCTTTGACGACTTCTATGGAGTTATAGGCCTTCCGAACAATATAACTACCACGATACGAATTCCTTCTTTCCTATTCACAACCCCCTCTCCCGAGTGATAGATCACGAATATGGAATCATTCAATCCATGGCCAGTAGATTAAAAGCATTAGGAACAGGAAAACATAAATAAACCATACGGAAATCAAAATAAACTTCAATCAATTCATAATAAGCGTAGTTTCAAAACAAGCTACATCGTCTCCTAGAAAATAAAATTAGCTCATGCTAGAAGTATTTAAACACATAGACATGTTTAAATAACCTATAAAAATTGCTAAAAGTTTAGAGATACAAAACGAATTGGACGCTATTCTTCGATCTCCGATGAACGCCGCCGTCTCGTGATGAATTCTCTACTTTTTGCTCCGAGCCGTCGTCGTTATTCTTCTCCGTTCTTCAACCCTAGCCTCCTTCTCTCCAAGAATATGTCTAAGTCCGAATCTCTCGAAAATCCTCCTCTAAAACCTTTTAAAAGTCCCGTGCAAACTCCTAAGGAAAGTCTCCAAAATTACCAAAATTCCATTGGCGTAATTACGCCTCCGAAGTGGCGTAATTACGCCTGTCGACGTGTCTAAAGAACTGGCTTCCCGCGTGACTGGCGTAATTACGCCTGAAAACAGGCGTAATTACGCCTGAACAAAATCTCAAAGCCGTAGCTTAGGCGTAGTTACGCCTCAAAACAGGCGTAGTTACGCCTCAAGACATTCTCCAAATAATGATTTGCCGTGGGTTAGGCGTAGTTACGCCTCAGAGTAGGCGTCTTTACGCCTGTTGCCATGATTGAAAGTGTAGATTTTTGGCTTCAATGCATCCGTTCTTTCCGTCATTTGCACCCTTTTAGTCCACAAAACATGTAATTACCTGGATTCCTGCAAAACAACACAGAACAAAACCAAAAGCGTAATTCTGATCGAAAACTAACACTAAACCATGCAAAATAAGAAGAAATATAAGTGTATAAAATACACTTATCAATGGCACACATATCTCATTGCTAACACAATAGCGGTACATCACCCACAATGTCACACACATCTCATCGCTAACACAATAGCAGTACATCGCCCACAATGGCACACATATCTCATCGCTAATAAAATAGCGGTTCATCGCCAACAATGGCACACATATCTCATCGCTAGTAAAATTGCGGTACAAAATACTCATAATCATAATGAATAAAATTACATATTTAACAATAAGATGTAATAACACTTAATGTACACATTGGATCTACCATTGATCCTTTAAATTTGTTCATGTTTTCACATAATTATACCACAGAATATAACTTCATATCAATACACATATTGATAAACTCATCGCTAGTGTAATATAGCAGTCCAATAATACTCATCGTCAATACATGACGGTCCAAATAATAATAACCATCATTTCGATGTATCAACGGGGTGACTCACATGTATGCATCACTTTGCTCCTTTCGGAGGTGACTCACATTACATGCATCACTTTGCTCCCAATTGGACTCAATATCTCAATGACAATAGGAATATCACGATGACAAGTCAATATCAATGTATGTGTATAATTTCATATATATCTACATTCACACATACACAACATAGCCATACCCGGTTATCACATCATCCCTTACCCCATATTGTCATTACAAATCCATATTTCATTTCTCGTTTCCTGATTTCCTACAAAAACCCGACTTCTTAGCACTGTATATAAATATATACAACATATGCACAATCTCAAAAATTCATTTGCTTTTAATTAGCAACAAAATTACGTTACCATCAATACTGACTTCTATCAGAACAATATATCATTCGTCGCCCATTTAACGACACCTTATTGGTACAACAGAAGTCAAAGCAATAATACACTATTAAATAAGTTACCGGCTATTTGCACTCCTCAAACACCACTATTAGTGCGTATATTCAGTCACATCACCGATTATTTCTCACTTTCACATTCATCGTATTACATACGATCCTGCAACCACAATGGTTAGCAATAACACAATTTTTCGTTCATGATCTCATATCATACTATGCACATAAGTGTATAAATGTCACGTCACATTGGACACAAAACCGTAATCATGCGCAAATTACCTGCAAGTCATTCATATTGACACATCCCTAGGCCCTCAGACGGCCCCAAAGAGCAAACCACTGCTCTGATGCCACTAATGTAGGACCCCAACTCATAATCTTGTCATTAGTGCATTTATCATCGCCATTAGAGTATACATTCATATTATTACGGAAAGTCTCATTTCATCATCGTACTTACGGTATAACTTCTATAAAAAAATTTGACAGATTTCCCCCGTAAACTCAACACCCAACACAACTCAATTCAATAATGTATACACTTTATCATGCAATAATTCATTTTCTCAATTAATCATGCAATTTAGCACTCAAATAAATTGCATGCAACAATAGAATGAAAAGAGAAATCTCAAGACATTTATACAATCCATATACACATATTACTATGCTCACACGCGAGCATTAAATACATAACTATATATACTTGCACAATTCACATTACCAACATCAATACTGGTACCTCGCTCCCAGAAGCATCCTTGTTCTACAGCTCGAACTCATTTTCCTGAGCCAATGTCGCACCTGCTTTACCTGTTCCAACAGAAACAACCCCCACACTGGTGAGCATACCAATAATATAATCACAATATCAACGCATTCACAATTACTAATTTACAGAATACAATGCTGTAAAATAAAGGAATACTCCCTGAGTACCCAATGCCATAAGAAATCTCATGCACTGTTACTGTTATCACAATACCACATCATCAATCCATAATGGATAATCACAATCATCAATCCCATAAGCAACAATAATCGATAATCGACAATAATTTAAATAATTATAACAATGATTTATTGAAATCACATGCATTTCAATTACCAATTTACACTATAAATCTCATGATATCACCTCGCTCGCTCACTTGCAGCAGTATCGTAAATCATTGCACGCTCAATAGAGGCATCATCATAACCATCGCACGCTCAATAGCAGCATCACGATAACCATCGCACCATTCACTGGTGAACTCAACTCTATCAACATTTTTTTCAATAACCAGGTCAACAATTATACTTTAAGTACTTGTATGTATTTACGTAATAATTCAAATAAGACAAGAATATATCATTCTTTAAATGCAACAATAATGCATTTACATATACTCGTACGTTACACGTACCTTGTTGGGAAAACATTTCTAAGTTTTGGTGGTGACAAACACCAACTGGACAAACACCTACCGGGTATCAAAGACCTACCGGGTGACAAACACCAACTGGACAAACACCTACCGGGTATCAAAGACCTACCGGGTGACAAACACTAACTGGACAAACACCTACCGGGTATCAAAGACCTACCAGGTGACAAACACCAAATGGACAAACACCTACCGGATATCAAAGACCTACCGGGTGATGGACATCAACTGGATAGACACCTACGGACAAACATCAACTGGACAGACACCTACCGGATGGACACAAACTGGACAAGCATCTACTGGATAGTCATATATTGAACAAATACATCTAATGGTTACAGAAGAATGATTGACCAGTTGAACGAAGAAAGCCAGCACAGGACTAACCATCTAGCAAGAGCTCAAAGCAACAAGACAAAACAAGTACAACCTATTCTGACAAAGGTACAACAGAGCGGCGCACCCTGCTATATCTCCGCCACCATTAGTGTCAGAATAAAAGAGCCGTTGCTAAACAAAATAGGAAAGAAGACAATCAGAATATGGAATGGTAACAGAAAGTGGATCTCTTCCAGATATAGACAAGTTGCCGTTAAGATCAAGGAGTCTATAAATACGCCAAATTGAAGGATGAAGAGGTTAGCTGAACAATCTAATCAAACAAAGAGAAACACCTCAACGCAAAAAGAATAATCATATCACTGATATTCTCTAAAGGTTCAGGAAGAGCAGACAAGCAGTACTATTGTATTTGTGACAGATTATCCTCTCTGAAGTCTACTGCTCAAGAACACTCGAAGCTAAATAGTTTATTTTTTAAGAGTGTCATAGAAACCATTGTAATCAAATTAAGAAGTTGTGATTGCTAGGAGTTTAGGCCAAGCTGTGTGAGTGCCTAAGAAGGTTGTATACTATAAAGTGTAAACCAAGTCTTCTAGTGAAACCTTCCTGCAAAGGAAGAAGGGGAGACGTAGAAGCGTTGTGCTTCGAACTTCCAGAAACAATACTTGTGCCATTTACTTACTGCTTATTTACTACTCAGTTTTATTACTCACAAGTCCAGCAGACGTTTTCTGCACTATAATCAGTGTCTGATGACTTACTTTATATTGAGAAGCTACTGCAGTACTTAACAGTCTGCAGTTAACCCGAGCAAAATAGAAATTGAATCTAGTGTTTATTCAACCCCCCTTCTAAACACTACCCCGATCCTAACAAGTGGTATTAGAGCTTAGGTCTTCTCAATCTTGAGAAATTACCAAAAATTGATGGCCTCGTTCAGCAAGATTCCAATGTTCAAGAAGGATGAATATGATGATTGGAGAATTCGTATGCAAGCACATCTAAGTGCCCAAGACGATGACATGTGGTTCGTCATCACTGATGGACCAATGAAGATCTTGAAAGTCAATACAACAGCTGCCATTTCTGGTAGTGAACCTCAGATGGTCGAGAAGGATAGATCCTTCTGGACAAATGAAGAAAAGAAAAAGGCAAATCTGGACAATGTGGCGAAAGACATACTGTTCAAAACTCTGGACAAAAAGATGTTCAACAAGATCAAAATGTGTCCCACTGCAAAGGACATCTGGGAAAAGATTGCTCAGCTATGCGAAGGAAATGATCAAACCAAGGAAAACAAGCTCACTGTTGCCCTACAGAAGTTTGAAAACATCAAAATGTTGTCCGGAGAAACTCTCAGCGAATACGATGAGAGAGTAACCGGAATCATAAATGAACTCAATAGCCTTGGTAAAGATCTATCCAACAGGGAAATCACTTTAAAGGTCATGAGAGGTCTCCCAAGAGAATGAGATGTAAAAATGATTGCTATGAGAGAATCCAAAGATCTAAACAAGATAGACCTACTTACTGCATCTGAAACTCTACATATCACAACAGAGATGACCCCTGAAAAAATATGCAACGATGCAATGGTGCTGTTTGTCAAAAAATTTGGAAAGTTTATGAAGAAGAGCCAAAAGACCTATCAATCTTACTCAAGAAAACAGAACTTCAAAAATAGATCAGATGAAGATGATCGTGTATGCTTTAACTGTCTTAAGCCTGGACATTTTATCGATGACTGTCCTAAACCGAAGAAGGATGATCAAAAGAAAGGATCCAAGGACTATAGAAAGTCAAAGGAGAATAGAAGATCATCCATAAGGGACAGAGAACAAAAAGTACTGATGGCGGAAGAAAACAAGAACAAATGGGCTGACTCAGAATCAGAATCAGAAAAGTCTTCCAGCTCATCCAGTGACAGTGAAGATGAAGAAGTTCATTGTCTAATGGCCAACGATGACTGTGAGGTAAATGATCCTAATCTTTCTGAATTTACACATATTCAGCTCACGAATGCATTACAGGACATGATAAATGAGTATCAGATGTTGTACGATTCCTTCGAGAACTACAAGACTGAACAACTAGTCCCAACAAAACAGCAGAATAACGAATGTGATTGTGAACAATCGAATGAGTTGAAAAGCTTGAGGGATAAAGTAAGTTAGCTCGAGAAAGAAAGGGATGAAGCAACATGTGCACACCAGAAACTCAGTAAGCTGGTTCGCACATGGAATGCATCTACTAGCAGAAAAGATGAAATGCTTGAGTCAATAAGGCTTGCTGGTGATCTTACCGGTATAGGCTACTCTAACAATGATAGTAATTCATCCGGCATCAAATCTCAAGTGTGTCTAGAAAGAAACAAGATTCAAACAATGAATTTTGTTAAATCAAGCACAGTATATGAACCAAGTGAGTTGGTTAAGGAATCTGTTGAGCCAATACTCTTCAAGGAACGGGCATCACACAAAGGTATCGGTTATGTGGAGCCAAAAGAGAAAGCTAGACTTGGGCAAAAGTTTAGAAATAAACATAAACCCACTGGTCAGGCCACTCGAGAGGTAAAACCTAACTGGTATCATAATTGTATGCCTGTCCAAAAGAGATACATGCTTCCAAACATAAACCAAAAACCTAAACAACACGCATACACTCAGTATCACATGTATCACCCAAGAACATCTTCTTCAGTCAATCCACACATATTTCACGACACACACAGACCCAAACAATTCAGGGTTATACAAGTGTGGGTCCCGAAAGGACTAATCCTGTCTGGACCCAAGTAGGATTGGGTACCAATCATACTATCGCTTTAATTGCAGAAATCTAGAATTCATCAAGTTCGGAGCTCAGAGTGGTTTCTGGACAGCGGATGTTCTAGACATATGACAGGAAATGCGTGCTTATTGTCTGAATTGGTGGACACCACCGGACCGAGAATAACTTTTGGAGACAACGCGAAAGGTAGAACCTTGGGTAAGGGTAAGATTATCTACGGTAACATTATTATTAAAGATATTCTGTTGGTTGAAAATTTATGTTATAACCTCATTAGCATCAGTCAACTTTGTGACAATGGTCACTCTGTAGAATTCAACCAGCACTCATGTACAATCAAATCTACTGATGGCAGTGTATTACTTGTAGGAAGAAGGCATGAGAACACTTATAAAATTGATTGGAATCTTAATCAGCCTACCTCCTCTACTTGCTTTGCTGCCATGAATACTTCCAAATATTGGCTTTGGCACAAACGTTTGAGTCACTTAAACTTTAAAACTATTGCCAGTCTGCGTAAACTTGATCTAGTCATTGGACTGCCTCATATAGAGTTCTCAAAAGACAAGATCTGTGTAGCATGCCAGCTTGGTAAGCAAATCAGATCCTCCTTTAAGAACAAAGGGAGTAAATCTTCTTCTCGGTGCCTAGAGTTGCTGCATATGGATTTATTTGGTCATATACCAGTAACAAGTCTAGGGGGAATGAAGTATACCCTAGTGTTAATAGACGATTACACTCGTTTTACGTGGGTCCTGTTTCTAAGTGGCAAAGATCAGGCTACTCCAAAGCTGATCAAACTACTGAAAAAACTCCAAAATGAGAAATCATGTGGGATAGATAGAATTCATAGTGATAAAGGTACTCAGTTTACCAATCAGTCTCTCGAATCATATCTAGATGACCTTGGTATTAAACACGAATACTCTGCTGCAAGAACTCCTCAACAAAACGGAGTTGCTGAGCGTAGGAACCGCACTGTGAAAGAAACTGCGCGAACTATGCTTGCAGAATCAGATATATCGCAGAGATTTTGGGCAGAAGCTGTCAACACAGCTTGTTATACGCAGAACAAATCAATGATTAATAAGCGAGCAAATAAAACCCCTTATGAGATCTGGAATGGCAGTAAGCCAAATATTTCTTATTTCCATGTGTTTGGTTGTAAATGTTTTATTCACAACAATGGAAAGACTCATCTCACCACTTTTGATGCCAAATCTGATGCTGGAATATTTCTTGGATATTCTACAGTTAGTAAAGCCTTCAGAGTATTTAATAATAGAACTCTTACTGTAGAAGAATCCGTGCATGTAAAATTTGATGAACCGACTGACTGTACCGTATCTAATCTACAAATCAACAACTTGAGCAATCGACTGGAAAGCACTTATATTGATGAAAATGTTGATGATGAGATAAATTACAGAAGCAGGACTGACTGCTCCTTAGAACCAGAAGTTCCTGAAGCTCAAACAGAGGAGTCTGCTGGTCAACAAGCACTGCATCCAGCTGACAATGACACTGTTGCGCTTACTCCTGCTGCAGTAGAAGGAACTAATGGAAAAGATGTGTCAATCAGAACTTCCGAGCTACCCACTCATACTCAGTCAAATGAAGACCTCAACCCTCTTGGACCTCCGCTCCGGTGGATGAAGAATCATCCTCCCGAGCAGGTCATAGGTAACCCTGTAGCTCCTCTACGCACCAGAGGACAAATGATTAATGAATTTCTTCATGCTGCATTCATATCTCACGTAGAACCTAAGAAGATTGATGATGCTATGTTAGACCCAAACTGGGTAGAAGCAATGCAGGAAGAAATAAATCAGTTTGAACGAAACAAAGTATGGTATTTAGTTCCACGACCACAGCATCACGCTATAATAGGTACCAAATGGGTATTTAGAAATAAATTAGATGAAAATGGTATAGTAATCAGAAATAAAGCAAGGTTAGTCGCACATGGCTACAGACAGGAAGAAGGCATTGATTTTGATGAAACCTTTGCTCCTGTATCTCGATTAGAAGCCATTCGCATATTCCTTCCAATTCGCTGCTTTTAAAGACTTTAAAAGTCTATCAGATGGATGTTAAGAGTGTGTTTCTTAACGGCAAACTCCAGGAAGAAGTTTACGTTGAGCAACCTCCTGGATTTGAAAGCCATCAGCAGCCTTCTTATGTTTTTCGTCTCAATAAAGCCTTGTATGGTTTGAAGCAAGCTCCCCGTGCATGGTATGAAACTCTATCAAAATATTTGACTGAGCATAACTTTACCATTGGCACGGTGGACAAGACCCTTTTTAAATTCACAAAGAGTGATCATACTCTGCTTGTTCAAATTTATGTTGACGATATTATTTTCGGCAGTACTAACTCAAAACTTTGCGAAAGCTTTTCTAAAATTATGCAGGATCAATTTGAGATGAGCATGATGGGAGAATTATCATTTGTCTTAGGATTGCAAGTCAAGCAATCCAGTGAAGGAATTCTGATAACTCAGTCTAAATATACTAAAGAACTGATGAAGAAATATGGGATGAGTACAAGTTCAGCAGCGGCCACTCCAATGAGCTCATCTGCAAAACTAGACTTGGATAACTCAGGAATACCAGTCGAAGTAACAATGTATCGAGGTATTATCGGATCATTACTGTATTTAACAGCCAGCCGACCAGACATTATGTTTGCAGTTTGTATGTGCGCCCGGTTTTCAAGCAAATCCCAAGCAGTCGCACTTCACGGCTATCAAAAGAATTCTCAAATATCTGAAAGGCACTGAGAATGTCGGTCTATGGTATCCAAGAGACTCAACTTTTAATCTGATCGGATATTCCGATGCAGACTATGATGGATGCAAAATTGACAGAAAAAGTACAAGTGGATACTGTCAATTTCTTGGAGATAGACTAATCTCATGGGGTTGCAAGAAGCAGACATCCATAGAAACGTCTACTGCAGAGGCAGAGTACCTTGCTGCTGGAAGCTTCTGTGCTCAACTGCTCTGGATTCAACAACAACTGAGAGACTACGGAATTGAATCCACAGAGGCACCCATATTTTGTGATAATACGTCTGCCATAGCAATTACGTACAATCAAGTTCTTCATACGCGCACCAAACATATTGACATCCGTATCATTTCATCAGAGATCACGTTATGAAGAAAGAAATTCGGCTAGAATACATATCTACCGAACAACAAGCAGCAGACATCTTTACAAAGCCTCTACCGGACGCTAAGTTTTCATACTTTCGAAATATTCTTGGTTTAATTGAAATTAATCCATGATTGTTATTATTTAAGATTAATGGATTTAGGGGGAATTACTCAGTAGAAATTGCATGGATTTAGGACGGATTTCAGTTAGAATTTTATCGTGGTTATTTAAAGCTCAGCTGGTAAAACAACAGCCTTCTACAGTAGGTGCTTCCGTACCAGTAGGACTCTACATACCAGTAGATGCTATCTTACCAGTCGGACCCTACATACCAGCAGACTTTACCAAATATGCTTTGACAAAAATAACCTTCGGTAACCATTAACCTACTGGAACGTCGGAATTCAAATTTACTTTTATGTAAAAATAAATTATTTCACTCCCGCCCAAATCCTGTCCTTTTATTTATTTGTTAAAATTTCTCAATCGTTAGATGATCGCCACGTACCCATGTGTCCGCTCATCTACATTACGACGTTACATCTACTCTTTTCCTTTAACCGCCATTAATTTTATTTTCTAACTCTTATCTTTTCCAAAATTCACTGCATTAACTTCCCTCCCAGAAATTTTACTCTACAGGACTTTTGTTGCTTTTCTGCATCTTCACCAAAAATATCGAAGAACTCACAGCCAAGTTTTATCACAAATGCTGTTCATGTGGATTTCAATTCCATCTCCACATCCTCTGATGATTCTACAAAGGAAGTCTTTCACAAATTGGATATATCGGGCCTTTGTGGGAGCTCGGTATCTTTTCTAAAAATTTACATGTTGGCCTGGCTCCAAAGTAGAAGAGACTAGGGAATGTTATGTTTTAACTTGGAAAAAGTAATGGAGAAGAGTAGGAGAAAATGGGAGATTTAGGGATTGGAATAAGACATCCACTGCTGTCATGCTCTGGAAGGAGTTGGGGCTGAGCTGTCTTAGGGAGACGCAATAGAAATGTGAAATATCCTGGTACAAGGAGGGAAGGGGAAAACATAATCCACTCCTCAATTGTTCGACGAAGAAGGGATAAAATCCCACTGGGGGGAGGTGGGGGCGATCGTCGGAGATCTAGAAAGTTCCGACCTGGGAGCATCTTCAGCCGACCCCTGGAGGGCAGCACCGGAAGTAGCGGAAGTGGAATCTGACATCAATATAAAAACGTATGTAAGAAACTAAACAGACTTACAGAGACGGGAGAGCTGGATGAAGAGAGGAAGAAATGAGCGGCGCGAGAGTGGCAATAATGAGGAGGGAGAGACATTTATAGGTAACTCGCAAAGTGGGCCGTTTGGGCCAAGCCCATTCGAACGGTGTGGATCGAGGGAGGCCAAGCGTCTCGAGCACGGATGTGGACGCGTGGCAGCCTCGTTGATTGGTGCGTACATCAACGGTCATATCTTGCTGACAACTTGTCCCATCGAGATTAAAAATTTGAATATCTGACAACTCTGCTCGGGTCTCGGCATAAAACGAATAGTGTGATGCCCCGAAATTAAGTATATGCAATTTGAGCATTAATGATGGTCATGTGATTATTTATGTTGGTAATTAATTTATACGATGGGTAATGAAGTGTTAGCATGATTTATTTATATTGATTACCAATTATGAGGAAAGCATGAATTTAAGGGAAGTTTGTAGCATGTTGTAAAATGCTTTTAAAATACCATGTTGGGGTGTTTTATACATCATGTTAACTTTGGGGTATAATTTTAATATTAACCTTATAACCCCCCTTTTCCCTCTATACCAACTTACTTTACCAATCACTTTTAAAATCCCCAATTCATTCCTCAACCCTAACACATCTCCCATTTTCGAAATTCACCAAGGAAGGAAGAAGAAAACTTCACAAAAACTTTGTTTGTGTGATCTTTGTTAGGATTTGGAGCCTACAAGAGGTATGGAACCATTCCTAAAAGTTTTATGATGTTTGGTGTTGAAATGGGTTGATTTTGAAGTAAATTATGTGGGTTTGTTTTGGGTATATGTTGTTTATGGTTGGGGTATGATTTATGGTTATATGAGGATGTTTATTGAAGATTTGTAGTGATTTGGTATGGTTGGTGTTTGAATATTTGAGTTTGTTTGAGTTTGGGAAGGAGAAGGGTGAATAGTGCCCGAATATCGCGTGTGCAGAACTCGGCGATCGATCGGCGCCTTCAGCGATCGATCGCGAGCTGCAAGGGCTGAAGGCAGTAGCCTTCAGCGATCGATCGCGAGTTTGGCGCGATCGATCGGCGAGGTCGCGATCGATCGGCGCAAACTCGGCGATCGATCGCGAATTGGAAACTTTTGTTGGACGAGGCAGTGTGATCTCGCGATCGATCGGGGCTTCATGGAGATCGATCGCGAGACACCAAAATGTATAATTTTGATGTTTTTGTGGGATTTTTGGATATTGGACTATAATTAGCTTCTAATATCGATTTGTATGGTTATGTAGAACTATCCCAGGTACCCACAACTTCAAGGAGATAAAGTCCTACAACTTCTCCATTCTTGGAATTAAGGTACGTAAGAAGCGTACGGGCATAGGACGGTAACACCCTCCTAACTATGACTATGTATTGATTGCATAAGTTTATGATGATGATGTTTATGATGATGATGCTCACGATGATGATTATGATAAGTAAGTTCATGATGATGATGTTATGATGATGATGTTTATGATAAGTAAGTTTATGATGATGATGTTATGATGATGATGTTTATGATAAGTAAGTTTATGATGATGTGATACGATGTTTATTATGTGGTAAGATGCCACAGGGCAAGATGCCCATATGGTAAGAAGCCATACGATTTGATTAAGTGGTAAGATGCCACAGGGTAAGATGCCCATATGGTAAGAAGCCATACAATTTTATTAAGTGGTAAGATGCCACAGGGTAAGATGCCCATATGATAAGAGGCCATACGATTTTATTATGTGGTAAGATGCCACAGGGTAAGATGCCCACATGGTAAGAGGCCATACTCCTATATTATGATCATACTATGAATGCATAAGAATTTACGATGCCATGATGATGTGTATAATGCATAAAGATGATAAGATGTTTAAGATGATGTTATGATAAGTAAATTCACGATGAAGATGATTTGATAATGAATCAAGATGATAAGATGTTTAAGATGATGTTATGATAAACGAAGATGATTTGATAATGAATCAAGATGATAAGATGTTTAAGATGATGTTATGATAAGCGAAGATGATTTTATGATGAATAAAGATGACAAGATGCTTACAATGATGTTATGATAAATGAAGATGGTATGACGTTATTATAACGATTATGATGAGACGATGATGTCCATAAGATGATAATGCTTATATGATAATGAAGTTTACAAGATAATGATGTCTATAAGATGCTATGATGTTTATGATGAATATGAAACTATGTTATTAAGAATGGTTGAATGTCCGGTGGTTATTATGGGCAAGCGAGGAAGGTCTTGCCGCTCACATAACTGAGCGATGGGGTACATCCGCTATCAAGGTGTAGCGAGGGGTATCATCCGCTGAGCGATGGGGTACATCCGCTATCAAGGCGTAGCGATGGGTATCATCCGCTGAATAAAGAGATACATCCGCTATCAAGGCGTAGCGAAGGGTATCATAAGATGTGTTATGTCGAGCGAGGGGGGCCAAATGTGCCGCTGTCATGATAGAACCGGGACAGTTCCACTTCTAAATAACATAGTTTAATGTGATCATATATGTGAAGTATGATTTTAATCATTATGCCGAGAACTAACGATTATATGCATGACTATGAAACAGGGACAACCAAAGAGGGTTAATACGATTAACCAGGAAGTATACGTTACCCATTTACTTCATGCATTTAATTATATGCCATTACCCTATGATGTTGAGTAATGATGTATATGCTCACGATGGGTTGTTCCTGTAGGTACACATTTGGATTTGGAGGGCTATGGGCAGGGTTGAAGAAGTGAGCTTCGAGATGCCTTATGAGTTAGGATTCAGGATTTGGTATAGTCTCCACTCCAGGAGTAGTATAATTCTATAGCGCCATCCATTTGAGAATGTAATTAATTTGTTTGAAGTTTTATTTTGGCCTGTAATCCTAATAACTCACGTAATAACCGGAGCCCTAAGCTGTATGTAATGCATGTTTAGCCCTAATTATTTCTTGCTTATGATGTTAAGGTAGGAAGGCCCTACATTAGTGGTATCCGAGCAGTGGTTAGATAACCCGGGAACGAGTGAAGGGTAGCCTTAGCAATAAGTTGGCTAGGTGCTTACTTTTAACATGTTTTATGCATATGTTGCATATGAAGGATATGATGTTGTACTAACATGTTTTGTTTCTCTAACGATGTATTATATGAACTGCTTTTGGGTATCGTTGGTAACCCTTGTGTTGCAGCATAGCAGCAAATGCAGAAGTAAGTGATGCGATGTCATATGCACTTCTCCGTCGCCCATGCCTCTTGTAGTCTCGACCCCCGCTGGAAGAAGTTTGATAACTGATCAGATTGTTTATGACGGCCTCATTTATGTTGAGGGTAACGAGCTGAGGACAAACTTGATTGTTCTGGGAATGCCAGACTTTGACTGCATAGTGGGCATTGATGTTCTGAACAAGTATCAGGCAGTTATGAACTGCAGGCAGAGGACTGTCCGATTCAGATCTGATATGGGAGTCAAGTGGACATCCTTTGGGGATGGTTCCGGTTCAAGGATTCCGTTAATATCTGCTGTCAAGATGGCACAGTTATTGGGACGAGACTATGAAGGATATCTCATCTATGCTGTTGATATTACTGAAAAGAGGAAAGAGTTAAAGGTTGAGGATGTGCCCGTAGTGGCGGTGTTTCCTGATGTATCTCCGGAAGAGATTCCCGGATCCCCACCGACGAGAGAGGTCGAGTTTGGGATTAAGTTACTACCAGGGACGTCTACCATTTCTCGTGCCCCGTATAGGATGGCATCAGCGGAGCTAAGGGAGTTAAATGTTCAGTTGCAGGAGCTCCTTGACAAGGGCTATATACGCCCTAGCGTATCGCCCTGGGGTGCACCAGTTTTATTTGTTAAGACGAAAGATGGTTCAATGCGGCTGTGCATCGACTTCAGACAACTGAACAAAGCCATGATGAAGAATAAGTATCCGCTTCCGGGGATTGATGATTTGTTTGATCAGCTGCAGAGTACGAGGCTCTACAGTAAGATCGATCTGAGGTCGGAGTATCATCAGATTTGAGTTCGAGAGGATGATGTACAGAAGACAGCTTCCAGGACTAGATATGGACACTACGGATTCTTAGTCATGCCTTTTGGGGTGACGAATGCCCTAGCTGTTTTATGAGCCTGATGAACAGAGTGTCCCAACCATGTTTGGATCAGTTCGTCATAGTTTCCATTGACGATGTGCTTATTTACTCTCGAACTGAAGAGGAACACGTAAAGCACTTGAGAACAGTACTCCAGATCCTTAGGGATTGCCCGACCCCTGACACAGCTGACTCAGAAAGGAGTGTCGTTCTATTGGTCCGAAGCTTGTGAGGAAAGCTTCCAAGAATTGAAGCGTCGTTTGACTACGACACCTATATTGGTAATTCCTTCTGAGGATAAGAAGTTTGCTATGTACACGACTACATCACTGCAGGGTTTGGACTGTGTGTTGATGCAAGATAAGCATGTGGTGACTTATGCATCGAGGCGGTTGAACCACATGAGGCTAGGTACCCAGTCCATGATTTGGAGCTGGCAGCCATTATATTTGCCTTGAAGATTTGGAGGCATTACTTGCATGGTACGTCGTTTGCCATCTACACGGACTATAAGAGCCTGAAGTTTTGTTCACACAGGCTGAGTTGAATGGGCAATTTGACAGCAGACGCCTTAAGTTGGAAGTGAAGTGTACTGCTGAGGACGCTATGTGTTATCAGCGATGATGACCTCTTGTTGCCATCTGGGCTATGATTTTGATGTGGACGCGTCGCCAGTGCGAGTGTCAACCTTGTTGACTGAGCCAGACATATTCAAGATTACCAGGAAAGCCCAGAGGTCAAAGAATGAGGTTCCGAGGTGGTCATTATTGGTACTTCGGGGTCAGCCATCAAAGTTAGAGTGGCTGAGGACGATTCCTTGAGATTGGACAACCGACGGGTAGTCCCAGATACGCCGGAGTTGCTTAAAAGAATGTCAGAACGGGCTCATAGTAGTCGGTTCAATATCCACCCAGGAGGAAGGAAAATGTATAAGGACCTAGTGGTCAGTTCTGGTGGAGACGCATGAAGCACGATGTGATCGCTTTCGTTAAAAGATGTTTGATCTGCCAACAGGTAAAGGCAGAAAGACAGAGGCCTGGTGACGAGCTGAAGAGCTTGGAGGTACCTAAGTGGAAGTGGAGGCATATCATTATGGACTTTGTGACCCACTTACCAAGGACGGCCTCTGGATTTGATGCGATCTGGGTGATCGTGGATAGGCTAACGAAGGTAGCTCACTTCATCCCCTACTGTATGACTTTTGCGTACCTAAAGATGACCCAATTATATGTGCGGGACGTGGTGAGATTACATGGTGTTCCAGTCTCGATGGTGTCTGACAGAGACCCAAGGTTTACTTCGCACTCGAGGATATGATGAGGACATGTGTATTAGAGTTTGATACTCCGTGACAAGATTCTATACCACTGGTAGAGTTCTCCTTTAATAACAGCTATCAAGCGAGCATTCAAATGGCCCTTTGAAGCTCTTTATGGACAACGATGTAAGTCACCGCTGTATTGGGAGGACTTAACTCGTAAAGCGATTGGAGGACCGGATATGATTAAGGACATGTAAGACAAGATAAAGTTGATACGCCAAAAGATGAAAGCGGCCCAGGATAGGCAAGCAACCTATGCCAATAAGCGGCGACGACCGCTGGAATTCCAAGTAGGAGACAGTGTCTTTTGAAAATCTCACCCTTCAGGGGTGTAGTTCGTTTGGTATGCGGGGGAAGTTATCCCCGAAGAATATGAGCCAGATCCATCTCATGTCTTACAGCCTACTGAAGTGCAGTTGGATTCAGATGTATCCTACGTTGAACGACCGGTCAGGATTCTGGATCGTGAGGATCGCAGATTACGAAGTAAAGTTATACCGATGATTAAAGTTCAGTGGGATCGTCGGGGTGTCGAGCAGGCTATGTGGGAGACGGAGCGGCATATGGTACAGCACTACCCGGAACTATTCTCTGGTATGTAATTTATGTTTAGTTTCTTTTGGGGTAAGTGCATGCGATTTCGAGGACGAAATCTTATAAGTAGGGGAGTAATGTGATGCCCCGAAATTAAGTATATGCAATTTGAGCATTAATGATGGTCATGTGATTATTTATGTTGGTAATTAATTTATACGATGGGTAATGAAGTGTTAGCATGATTTATTTATATTGATTACCAATTATGAGGAAAGCATGAATTTAAGGGAAGTTTGTAGCATGTTGTAAAATGCTTTTAAATACCATGTTGGGGTGTTTTATACATCATGTTAACTTTGGGGTATAATTTTAATATTAACCTTATAACCCCCCTTTTTCCCTCTATACCCACTTACTTTACCAATCACTTTTAAAATCCCCAATTCATTCCTCAACCCTAACCCATCTCCCATTTTCGAAATTCACCAAGGAAGAAGAAAACTTCACAAAAACTTTGTTTGTGTGATCTTTGTTAGGATTTGGAGCCTACAAGAGGTATGGAACCATTCCTAAAAGTTTTATGATGTTTGGTGTTGAAATGGGTTGATTTTGAAGTAAATTATGTGGGTTTGTTTTGGGTATATGTTGTTTATGGTTGGGGTATGATTTATGGTTATATGAGGATGTTTATTGAAGATTTGTAGTGATTTGGTATGGTTGGTGTTTGAATATTTGAGTTTGTTTGAGTTTGGGAAGGAGAAGGGTGAATAGTGCCCGAATATCGCGTGTGCAGAACTCGGCGATCGATCGGCGCCTTCAGCGATCGATCGCGAGCTGCAAGGGCTGAAGGCAGTAGCCTTCAGCGATCGATCGCGAGTTTGGCGCGATCGATCGACGAGGTCGCGATCGATCGGCGCAAACTCGGCGATCGATCGCGAATTGGAAAATTTTGTTGGACGAGGCAGTGTGATCTCGCTATCGATCGGGGCTTCATGTAGATCGATCGCGAGACACCAAAATGTATAATTTTGATGTTTTTGTGGGATTTTTGGATATTTGACTATAATTAGCTTCTAATATCGATTTGTATGGTTATGTAGAACCATCCCAGGTACCCACAACTTCAAGGAGATAAAGTCCTACAACTTCTCCATTCTTGGAATTAAGGTACGTAAGAAGCGTACGGGCATCGGACGGTAACACCCTCCTAACTATGACTATGTATTGATTGCATAAGTTTATGATGATGATGTTTATGATGATGATGCTCACGATGATGATTATGATAAGTAAGTTCATGATGATGATGTTATGATGATGATGTTTATGATAAGTAAGTTTATGATGATGATGTTATGATGATGATGTTTATGATAAGTAAGTTTATGATGATGTGATACGATGTTTATTATGTGGTAAGATGCCACAGGGCAAGATGCCCATATGGTAAGAAGCCATACGATTTGATTAAGTGGTAAGATGCCACAGGGTAAGATGCCCATATGGTAAGAAGCCATACGATTTTATTAAGTGGTAAGATGCCACAGGGTAAGATGCCCATATGGTAAGAGGCCATACAATTTTATTATGTGGTAAGATGCCACAGGGTAAGATGCCCACATGGTAAGAGGCCATACTCCTATATTATGATCATACTATGAATGCATAAGAATTTACGATGCCACGATGATGTGTATAATGCATAAAGATGATAAGATGTTTAAGATGATGTTATGATAAGTAAATTCACGATGAAGATGATTTGATAATGAATCAAGATGATAAGATGTTTAAGATGATGTTATGATAAGCGAAGATGATTTTATGATGAATAAAGATGACAAGATGCTTACAATGATGTTATGATAAATGAAGATGGTATGACGTTATTATAACGATTATGATGAGACGATGATGTCCATAAGATGATAATGCTTATATGATAATGAAGTTTACAAGATAATGATGTCTATAAGATGCTATGATGTTTATGATGAATATGAAACTATGTTATTAAGAATGGTTGAATGTCCGGTGGTTATTATGGGCAAGCGAGGAAGGTCTTGCCGCTCACATAACTGAGCGATGGGGTACATCCGCTATCAAGGTGTAGCGAGGGGTATCATCCGCTGAGCGATGGGGTACATCCGCTATCAAGGCGTAGCGATGGGTATCATCCGCTGAATAAAGAGATACATCCGCTATCAAGGCGTAGCGAAGGGTATCATAAGATGTGTTATGTCGAGCGAGGGGGGCCAAATGTGCCGCTGTCATGATAGAACCGGGACAGTTCCACTTCTAAATAACATAGCTTAATGTGATCATATATGTGAAGTATGATTTTAATCATTATGCCGAGAACTAACGATTATATGCATGACTATGAAACAGGGACAACCAAAGAGGGTTAATACGATTAACCAGGAAGTATACGTTACCCATTTACTTCATGCATTTAATTATATGCCATTACCCTATGATGTTGAGTAATGATGTATATGCTCACGATGGGTTGTTCCTGTAGGTACACATTTGGATTTGGAGGGCTATGGGTAGGGTTGAAGAAGTGAGCTTCGAGATGCCTTATGAGTTAGGATTCAGGATTTGGTATAGTCTCCACTCCAGGAGTAGTATAATTCTATAGCGCCATCCATTTGAGAATGTAATTAATTTGTTTGAAGTTTTATTTTGGCCTGTAATCCTAATAACTCACGTAATAACCGGAGCCCTAAGCTGTATGTAATGCATGTTTAGCCCTAATTATTTCTTGCTTATGATGTTAAGGTAGGAAGGCCCTACAAATAGTCGAGAACAACGCTACTCTAGCTCGACTAGAGGGAGATACTCATGATACCCCTATAGGGGGTCAGTACGGCCTCGACCCTAACCTCAGCTCGTCATATATCATCATGTCCTCAGCTCGGCACATATCCTCATGTCCTCAGCTCGGCACGTGTCCTTAACTCTTCATGATCCCAGGCAGTCCCAGCCCATACTGAAAGGGGGCAGCCTTGCATAGTGGTCGAGACTGTACCCGGGTTGATATCCCGACCTTAAAAATTCCCCTAGTTTCTTCTTCGGCGTTGGCTAAGTGACATCGTGAGCACCAGTGTGGCCCCTCTCATCTCAGCTGTCTATAACAGAATTTTATTCCTGACAGAGGACCACTCACAAATGGGTCAATCAGAGAGTGACTAATATTCAAAGAATATCTCCATGTACTGTCAGGATCTCGTAGGTGGCGCGTCGCATGAGAGGTACAGTATTTGTCGATTGTCCCCCCTCTCTGGGACACCGACTCTCAGTCGAGTGCTCACGATGGTCCCCCAAGGCCTCTGCAGGCCGTTGCATGTTGGTTTTCTCTCACCATCCCAGTATATATATGGGGCATCAGATTTGCAACAAACAAACTTCTCTCTACTATTTTTTTCATGCCTAAAACTCTTATTCATGATCATTTATTGATTTGATCGTCGGAAGGGTCCCGCCGGAGATCCTTCTCCGTCTCCCTTCTAACCCTTTTTTTTTCTTTCAGGAAGCTCATCTCCGGAGGGGGAAGAACTATTGCTAACCGAGGAAGACACCCTACCAAAATCCGAGGTAACAGGACGAGTCCAACATTCTCTTAGTGATTCTCGTACATCATTAATACTTACGACCCAATACATCACCACAACTCAATTCGAATATTACTAAGATGTGGTTGTTCCAAATTCCACAAGGGTCACAAGATTTGAAGTTTGATGTTGTTATACATTTTTTTCCTTTTTTAATAGAGGAATCGGCTAAATATTTTTTTCGTACACTGCAGGATTCGGACACGAGTCTTTTTCAAAGTTTTTAACCAAGCCGTCAAATGTCGGAAGCTCTTGATATTGTTATACATAATATAAGAACTTATGGATTAACTGTCATACATGTATGGATGTCCTATATATAACATGATAACCAGATATGTATTTGTTTTTTCAGCTTCAAAAACAATAATTGACAATATTAAATATCTTGTTTTAACGACATGTTATGATACTTGACTATACATAAAGTACACGTGGCAGCATTTTAACGAGATGTTATATTAAATATCTTGTTTGCCAACTTGGACAGGCAGTATATGTTATCAGCTTTAAAAACAGTCAACTGTACGAGCAAATCACGTTCGCCCACCTTGTAATTTAGTAAATATATATCAAAGATTCAGAATTTATGGATAAAGAGACGAATAACGATAGGCTTATTCTGATAATATATTCGATCTAATCCGTTTTTATATTTATTTATTTATATCTAATATGATTACGAAACAAAACCTAGAAAGTATATTGTTAAATATATAATTTATTAAAGTTTCGAAAGAAAAAAAATATTTATTACATGCTATGTCTTTTAGCAAATAAGAAATTCTAAAATTTTGTTCAACAGAAATTTGGGTTGTTATTATACTTTCATTGGCGTAAAAAATTGAAAAACAATCTTGTTTTCTACAATATTTAGTGACATTAACTTGGATGCCACATTTGAGTTCTATATATAAATTACATAATTTATTCGTTGTATTTAGATCGAATGATTTGAAATCAAAAAATTTAAAATCAATATTTAAATCTATCAAGTTGTTTGAATACTCTTGAATTTTCTTAAATTTGAAATGCACCCTTCTATTTTAATTTTATTTATAAATCAATGTGATAGATTTTAAATTATAAAAAATAAAAAAATATTTGAAATTAATGATGCAAATCCTTTTTTTTTTCCATAATTATATAACGTTACTTGATAATAAGTACCATGAGCATTGAGAATGATTCCGACTCATGAAGTATTTCTTCTCACGTTAATATATATCACACGTAGAATATGTTATAAATTTTCATTAATAATAAAACCATGCTATATTATTAGCAGAAGGACCTTGTAAATGTTAGAACAAAAATAATTTTGTCAACAAAAAAAGATAACAAGACATAAAATTAAATTATTAAATCTCTAATTCATTTAAATTAATAGATTTCACATAAGCTCTAAGTGAATATTAATATAATTTATTTAAAATATGTTACCTGTTTTCTCGTTCTATCTTTTAAATTGATTTGTTTTAAAATTCGAATGAGTTAGATAAGAAGCATAACCCTTCTTTTTTCACGTACAGTGCGTATATATATATACTCACACTGTTGGCCGAAATCGACACCGCACAAGTCGCTTTACGCCCACTCACCGTGATGGGCATCTCCTCTCTCCACCCATAACAAGTCAAATATATCAGCCCACAAATCCCTATTCGTCAAAACCAACAGTAGATTAAACCCAAATCACCAACTCCTGAAACATGGGCACAGCCCAAGAAGCACACAACGTGCTGGTTCTAGGCTCCGGCGCACAAACCATCGTCCTCGGGCATGGCTTCGGCACCGATCAATCTGTGTGGAAGCATTTGGTACCTCACCTTGTCGACAATTACAGAGTCATAGTATATGATAATATGGGAGCCGGGCCGACGAATCCAGACTATTTCGATTTTGATAGATACGCTAGTCTTGAAGGGTATGCTTATGATTTGCTTGCGATTCTTGAGGAGTTTTGTGTGGAGAGCTGTTTTTATTTGGGTCATTCTTTGTCCTCCATGACTGGAGCAATCGCATCCATCTTCCGCCCTGATCTGTTCCAAAAGCTCATCTTGATTTCAGCTTCTCCGAGGTACAATCTTTCTTGTTTTGTTTTGGATCTTGGGACTATTATTGGATTATTTATGCATTCGGGACCCCATTTGAGCAGGTTTATAAACACGGGGGACTACTACGGAGGATTCGAGCAAGAAGAAATTGACCAACTGTGCAACGCAATGGAAGCAAACTACAAATCATGGATCTCTGGTTTCGCTCCACTGGTGGTGGGTGGAGACATGGATTCGGTGGCGGTGCAGGAGTTCAGCCGGACATTATTCAATATGCGACCCGACATCGCACTCAGTGTGTTTCGAACAATTTTCACGTTTGACTTGAGGCATTTCCTGTCACGCGTGACTGTCCCGTGCCATATCATTCAGAGCTCCAAGGATCTGGCCGTGCCAGTTGCGGTGGCGGAGTATCTACACCAGAATCTTGGCGGGAAATCCATCGTGGAAGTGATGTCAACTGAGGGGCACCTGCCGCAGCTCAGCTCGCCGGAGGTCACGATCCCGGTGCTGCTGCGACATATTACACGGGATATACTTGACGAGTGATAAACGAAAAACATTGATGATGAAATGTTCGATTGTGCTTAGGTATTATCATATCTGGTGTAAACTATCAGTCGTCCTGCCAAGTTCCGTTGTATGAATCTTGGTTTACTATTTGCTTTAAGGTTTGATAACATTTCAAGCACTTTGAAGAGTGATTAAATTTCAAGTTTCAAAAAAAAAAAAAAAGAAAAAAAAAAAAGAGTGATTAAATATCTATAACGCGCTTGTAAAATTATCATTTATTAAACCGTCGAGTCGATGTAAATACAATACATTAAATTCATAATATATTATTAAGCATTCGTGTCATGAAATTTTTTTAAATTTAATACCAATATATCCTTATTTTATTTAGTATTATATATTGAAAATGCTCACGGGAATTGGAATTTATCAAAACAATATTGAATCAAACAGAATGGAACTCGCGGGGAAGGAGTTGTAGTGGGGGTCAACCCCAAAAAATTATTGGAAATATAAGCCCTACAATATGGGGCCTACATTTCCATCCAATAAAAATACATTTTCTGGGATTGACCGGCCACTCCTTCCCCGGAACTCTCTTACTTGAGCAAATGATTGAGGCGAATTGTTGTAAAATTAGGTGGAACATTGCATGAATGCGTGAAAAGGAAGGGTATTAATTAAAATATATAAGTGGAACAAGAAATTTACCTGAAGCAGTAAATCTGTCTCCTTGTCCAGCCACACGATCATGTAACGCAAAGCGGTTACACAAGCAAGGTCTCGTAATAAACGCATGGAAAATATAAACGCGTCACCTTATTTCAAATTCTTTATTTTGTGTATATCTGTTTTAATCCCAAGTTACAGCAAATTCACTAGTAAAGAACCCATTTATACATTTCATATTCTAGAATAAAGTGACTTAATGTGTCTCGCTTATAAAAAAGTGTGCTCACCCTGCACCTTGAGACTAGGCTTCACAGGAAAAGCTACACACCCGATATTCTAATGAAATTCCATAAACAGCCTAATGGTAAATCATAAAATGGGGAAAAAAAGTAACAGAAGAAATCCGATATATCAGATAACTACAAGCAAAACTGATTGTCCGCTAACCTATCCCTCCAATGATACCGGGGTAAAATCCAGCAGTAGTGTATAACTACTGCACTTGTTATACAGGAAATGTCGAGAGAAATGTTGCCACTCATTTCTTTTATAAACAAAAATATACCAATAATATGCACCAAATTAATCATCAACCTCTGCTCTGATTTCCTTGATAAGCTCCTCCTTGTACTCCTCAAACGTGCCTGGGAAAGATTCAACGGTTCCATTCTCCACCACCCATATTTCACTTCTTTCTTCATCTTCACAAACACGTGATATAAGACGAGAGTCATGACTGACTAGGATAACACCACCAGTGAACTCATCAAGTGCATCTGCTAATGCATCAATACTTTGCATATCCAAATGATTGGTTGGTTCATCTAAAAGCAGAATATGTGGCTTAGACATGGATATGGAAGTGAAAACCACACGGGATTTCTGCCCTCCGGATAGTTTAACAATTGGGGTTAGATGGTTGTGGCTGGGAAGTCCAAACTTGCCAAGCTTCGCACGAACAGCCTCCTGCTTGCTGAGTCCCTCTTGATCTGGATGGAGGCGAAGAAGATATTGAACTGGTGTTTCATCCATTGTCAGGAGATCCACAAAGTGCTGGGAGTATCGACCAATCCTTAATTTTTGACTCCTCCTTACTTCACCTGCAGTTGGAACCAAATCCCCAGCAAGCAGGTTGAGCAGGGTAGATTTCCCAGCTCCATTTGGCCCGACAATTGCCACACGAGTCCCCATATCAATACCAACATCCACATTAGAGAGCTTAAAATCTACTCGATTTGGATAGCTGAAGGTAACCTCAATTAGCTGCAGCAGTGGCGGAGTCAACTCGGTGGGTTCAGGAAAATGAAACTCCACTGTGTAATCTCTCCATTTCCGAGGGGCCTCAAGAAGGGGCTCATCTTCATCAATCTTGCCTTTACCCTTGTTCTTAGAAGCTTCCTTGGAAGCGGTAAATTTGGCTTTATCTTTTACCTTCTCTTGCTGAGCTCGACTCCCAGATCTCTTAGCAGCTTTTACCTGCTTGTCATAAATCTCAAACTTCTTGTTCATCTCTTTGCGACGCTGATCATAACCACTTTCAAAAGCATCAAAATTTCCACGATAAAAGTGGAGTTTCAAGTCATGGAGATGAATAATTTCACTGCAAACTGTATTCAGAAAATCCCGATCATGTGAAACAACAATGAGAGTTTTCTTCCATCTGCACAAGTATTCTTCTAACCACAGGACCGCCCTGAGGTCGAGATGGTTGGTGGGTTCATCCAAGAGTAAAAGAGTAGGCTGAACAAAAAGAGCCCTAGCCAAAGAAATTCTCATCCTCCAACCACCACTAAAAGAACGTGTAGGACGGCCTTGCATATCTTTAGTGAAACCCAACCCAGCTAAAATTTTAGAAGCCTGAGCCTCAGCAGCATCTGAGCCCATTAGTTGCAATTTTTCATACATTTCAGCAAGCTTTTCTCCCATATCATCCCCATCAAACTCATCATCTTCATTTTCACCGGTCGATGCAACAGATGCATTCAAATACGCAACATCTTGCCTAATTTTGATAAGTTCTTCATTGGCTGAAACAACTGCTTCAAGGGCTGTTTTATCATCACCAACGACCTCTTGTTCAACCAAAAGCACATCAATATTTTTAGGTACAGGTATTTTTCTCCAAGCAAGAAGCTTTAAAAGAGTGGATTTACCCTTTCCGTTGGGTCCAACCAAGCCATACCTCTTCCCATGAGAAATCTTTACCGATGCATTCTTCAAAAGTTCTTTCCCACGAGCAGCAACAGAGAAATTATCAACAGTTATATCTTTCACATTGGCATCTGCATCATCTTCGCCATCAAGTACAGAAGCTCGACTGCCAATCACAACGGTAAAAGCATCACGGTCATCCTTAAGTGCCTCATGCTTTGTAAATTCGGCTGCCTGAGCAGCAAGCATGTCCTTCTTTTCTCGTTTCTTCAACACTTTGTCACTTACAGCAATATCAAGAGGCTTTGTAGAACTTCTATTCTGTCTGCTTGGCTGTTTGTTTGTCTCATTGAGCTCCAGCTCCTCATCATCTTCCTCCTCCGAGGAAGGAAGATCAATGTCAACGGTGTACAACACCTTTGGAGCTGCCTTTGGCTTGGGCTTAGCAGATGTCAAGCTTGAGCCTTTCTTCGGTTTTTCAGGTTTTGAGTCCATACTAGCAAGCATTGCAGATACAGATAATTTCTCTTTACCACCTGGGTTAGGTTTTGTATTCACAACACTCTCATCTGGTTTCTTCCTTCCCATGTTCGAATCTGATAATTCATATAGAAAATTTGATGACAACAATCTTGCATGGTTGTATTAGTCAAGATCCGACAAACAATATTATTGTCATAAAAAAGTAAACATACAATTTGATTTCATGTTTGACGCGAGACACAGATAATCACGAATTAGGAAATGATATAGTATTCATGTCAAATTGACTATAACACATCGACAGAGCAGAGTAAGAGGAAAAACAAGTTTCAAAGCTGACCCCAGACAAGAGATTTTATACCCAGCCACGCACGCATGCATTAAGTTTGACTAATTCAGACTAGCTACCATAAGATCGAATCATGAGGCGATATCCATCTGAACTTGTAACAAGAATTGAATCAAGAAACACTCACCAGTAAAAAAAATTCACAAGGTTTCTTACACCAAAATAGTCCAATGATAGGTATACGTTAATCTGCAACAAATTGACAAATTCTTAGAAGATTGAGAGGTATTAATGCAAATTCGCTTGAATTTAATATAAAAATTTAAACTTAAATCTAACGTAACACGAAAACTACAAGAATAATGAAAATTTCCGCCGGAAGAGGACGTTGTCACCTACCGATTCCGTCGCCGGCTACGTCGTTGATAATAGGGTTTTGTTGAATTTGAGTTATCCATTTAAAGATCGAAACAAGTGGATAATTTGGGCTCTTTTTCCAACCTAATAGTACCTGATGCGTTTGGCCCCAAAGTTAGAAATCCGCCATCTGTAAGCACAAATTT
The DNA here is from genome assembly GCA_907163345.1 of Haberlea rhodopensis. Lineage (NCBI taxonomy): Eukaryota > Viridiplantae > Streptophyta > Magnoliopsida > Lamiales > Gesneriaceae > Haberlea > Haberlea rhodopensis. The sequence continues at coordinate 18,900,178 of CAJQUN010000001.1, read as the reverse complement.
ATGTCATGTAAAACAGAGTGCTTAAAAATTCGATCCAAAATTTTCCCCAATCGGAAATTATTTCGTGCTATTTTGGGGGTAAATATACGAATTACTGGGTTTTTTTTTTTTTTAATCACGAACAAATTTATATTATCAAAACAGCGAATGAGCAGTCAAAACCCCAGCAGCGAAGCAACAAATCACATAATTAAGGTACAATGATTCATCTAAATCACATAATTCTCGTTGTCATTGGTTTGATCGGTCTGGTCTGTTTTGTCATCTTTAAAATTCGAAACTAACAAATTCCCCCTTTTTGATGATGACAAAACCTAGAACCTTTATTTTTATTCCCCTTATTCTTGTGGGAGTTAAGTTCAAAATAAATGAACTAACTGAACACTTTAGTGTTTAAATGAGTTAAGATCGATTGAGTCTCTTAGTTCAAAATAAATGAACAGACTGAGAAAATGAGACTTTTATAAACACTTTGATGAATATATATGGCACAAATGATCTCTAACTAGATCTGATATAGCAAGGTAAGTGGTGCCTAAAATCTTGGCTTGCTCTCTTTCAAGCTGTTATCTTCTTGTAAGCTGCCAATTTTGAATCACAAGTGGGTTTGCTTTGATCTTGCTTGGATTGATCTCCAATTACCTTATTTGAGCTTCCAAGACTTGTATATATAGCCCCAAACATTGATATATATGTTAGACACAAGAATATGCCCGTTGGAAAAGATTCTGCACCATTCCCGAGCTCGCAACGGTCATATTCTGGTTTCTGGGCTCTTTGTATTTCGGACCGGACTGTCCGGATCAGTCTTGTACAGATCAGTCTGGCGGGATCAGCTTGGGCAGATCAGTCTGGCCGGATCAGTCTGGGCAGATCAGTCTGGCCGGATCAGTCTGATATCAATATGTTTAGTTCGAGAGTGCAAGTTGGATTATATGTGATAGCAATTTGCACTTGTGTTGTCGCAGAAGATTGGTGACTCAGCAGCTTGAATGCCATAGTCTCTGAGCTGATGTTGAACCCAGAGCAATTGAGCGCAACAGCTTCCAGCGGCGAGATATTCTGCCTCAGTTGTGGATGTGGCAATCGATGTTTGCTTCTTGCTAAACCATGAGATCAATTTTTCACCTAGGAATTGACAAGTTCCACTGGTGCTCTTGCGATAAATCTTGCATCCTGCATAGTTAGCATCTGAATATCCAATTAAGTTAAAATTCGGATCTTTCCCAATGTTTGGCACTTTCCATACTTCATGGGTGAAACATCAACAAATTCGCTCATGATCAAGTTACAACCTAAGATCTATGACCATATTATGTTAACTGTTCGTATTTCGTTCAACCATAAAACTAAACTCCCTCTTTTGTGGTTTTTTATGTATGCGTATCCAAATCCATGCAACTCAATTCAAACAAGTAACAAATTGAACTACTAGATTCAATTCATCGGATATATTAAACGATTTCGAAAGAAATAAATTAATCTTTTTTTCAATATTTGTTGGAATTGATACTTTAGATGCAGATAAATCTTATCGTGTAAATTATTTCTGTCAATCGACCCTTTTTTATCCTTTCTTTTGTGTTCCATTACTAATACTAACCAATAATGGGTTTTCTTAATAATGATAACTAGCCCATTTCTGTCTTGTTTTACCACTCATTTTTTTTATCATCACAATATCTTTCTCTCAATTATTCTATTCTTGGATATGGGTAATCGTTGGAATTTTTTCAAAAATATTGTCTATTTTGATAGAAAAGGAATTCTTTCGTCTCAAAATATCAATAATATTCATTTATGAAAGTGTCTCCTTTCAATAAAGGACCGAAAGGAGACACTTTAAGGAATTTGATGAATTGAGAGATCTGGAAACAATATTTTTGATTATTTCTTGATTCGAATTTGAAGTGGAGTCTTAGTCTATTTTTGTATTCTTTCTAGATTCACACAAAATCACAAATAAAATAGAGGGATACCAGAGACCAACATTCTGAGATCCTTTCAAGTACTTAAGAATACGGTTAGCAGCAATGAAGTGGGATTGCTTAGGATCAAATTGAAATCTAGCACACATGCAAACGAAAAACATAATATTAGGCCGGCTCGCTGTAAGATATAACAGCGATCCGATCAGACCTCGATCCATTGTTACGTCAACTGCCGTTCCCCCATTCGTCTTTATATAGCTTGATCGATGGACTCATTGGAGTTGAAGCAGTTGAACAAATTTCCATTCCAAATCTTTTGAGTAGCTCCTTGGTGTACTTGGTTTGATTGATGAATATTCTATTGCTGAGTTGTTTGACTTGTAGACCCAGGAAAAAAGACAATTCTCTCATAATACTCATCTCAAACTGTCCCTGCATTAACTTAGAGAACTTCTAGCAAAGCTTGGGGTTAGTTGACCCAAAAATAATATCATCAACATACATTTGAACTAACAAAGTATGTTCCCCCTTAACAAATTTGAATAAGGTTTTATCTACTGAGCCGATCTGGAAATCATGATCCAGAAGAAATTGAGACAGAGTGTCATACCAGGCTCTTGGAGCTTGTTTAAGTCCATACACTGCTTTATTTAGTAAGTATACGTGATGTGGAAACGAGTGATTATGAAATCCAGGAGGTTGTTTGATGTAGACTTCCTCCTGAAGTTTGCCATTTAGAAATGCACTCTTCACGTCCATTTAATATACCTTGAAATCTTTAAAAGCAGCATATGCAAGAAAGATTCGAATGGCTTCTAGTCTGGCAACTGGTGCAAAGGATTCATCAAAGTCGATTCCTTCTTCTTGTCTAAACCTAGTGCAACCAGTCTGGCCTTGTTTCTGACTACTATGCCATTTGCATCTAGCTTGTTTCTGAAGACCATCTGGTTCCAATAACAGGCTGATCACTTGGTCTGGAAGTTAGACTTCACACCTGATTCTGTTCAAATCGGTTGAGCTCTTCTTGCATAGCCTTTATCCAGTCATAGTCAGCCAGAGCTTCGTCAGTCTGTTTTGGTTCCAGATTAGATATGAAAGCAGCGTGAGTGAATTCATCCACCATCTGTCATATGGTTCTTATAGGTGCAGATGGACTTCCAATCACAAGATCAGGGGGATGTCTCTTAGTCCAGCGGTAGTTTAGTTCGAGAACATTTGGTCCTGATGGAGAAACAGTATTGACATTGTCAGCATCTGTCTTAACATTAGAGTTCATGACCTTCGGATCAGCGATATCAACTCGATCTTGTATAACTTCAGTGCCTTGATCCTGTCTGTCTGGTACTTCAGGTTCCGATGGATTGTCTCTTGACCTGTTAACTGCAATCTCATCATCACTGTTAGCTTCGAGATGGATATTTTCAATCTAATTTTTAATTAATTCATTGTGGTTCTTAATACAGTGATTCATCAAAAACTACATGAACTGACTCTTCTACAGTCAAGGTTCGATTATTGAAAACATGAAATGCTTTACAAACAGATGAATAGCCGAATATTCCATTATCTGACTTAGCTTCGAATGCGGTAAGATGATTCTTACCATTATTATGGACGTAAGATTTGCATCCGAATACATGAAAGTAAGAGATAGTCGGTTTGTTACCTGTCCATACTTCATATGGTGTTAAGTTTAACTTCTTGTTAATCATAAACCGATTCTGTGTATAGCATGCTGTATTGATAGCCTCTGCCCAGAACTTTTGAGATATATCAGAGTCAGCAAGCATTGTCCGTGCTGCTTCCTTAAGCATTCTGTTCCGTCGTTCTGCAACTCCATTTTGTTGAGGAGTTCGAGCTACTGAGATTCATGCTTAATTCCTTGGTCTTCTAGAAAGGATTCAAGATTCTAGTTTGAAAATTTAGTGCCCTTGTCACTTCGAATCATGTCTATACCAGATTATTTTTTGTTCTGAACGCGCTTCAGCAGCTTGATCAATTTCGGGCCGGTCTAATCTTTATTGTTCAAAAATATAGTCCATGTAAAACGTGAGTAATCATCAATAATAACAAGAGTATACCGCATTCCCCTTAAACTTGTTATTGGTATAGGACCAAACAAGTCCATATGCAATAATTCTAAACAACGTGAGGAGGATTTGGTATTCTTGTTCTTGAAGGATGATCTGATCTGTTTGCCCATTTGGCAAGCTTCACAGATCTTATCCTTAGCAAAGTCGATCTTGGGCAGACCGATAACTAAATCATGTTTACACAGGCTAGAAATAGTCTTGAAGTTAAGATGCTTCAAGCGTTTATGTGACACCTGTGAGGTCCGGGAATTAATGGTGTTAATCCCGGTGTGGTATTAATCCTTAATGGATTTTTCATTGTGGCAATTAGGAATTAATTGCGGTATTGGGTCTCCCGAGGTTGTATAATCGGGCATTTGGGACCGTTGGATCCAAAGGTTGAGATCGTATTCTCATTTTGGTGGAAAACCTATGAGTTGGGTTTTTAGTGGGACTTGGGGTCCGGGGTGCCTTATGTTGGGGCCAGTCTGGGGATTTGCTGTTGGAGATAGAGTTTTTGAAAACAGATGATTTTTTAATGAATCATGATGTATTGGTGGAGGTATTGGTATTTCGGGGCATTTTTGCTATATATACCAGTTGGAATCGGGATTCTGTCATTTGGAATCCATTTCTCTCCCCTCCTATCCCTCATGCCTCTCTCTCACCCCAAACCCTTCCCCTTTCCCTCTCTTGCTCTTGGGAAGGAAATCATTGGTAGCTTGGCTCGGAAGCCGGATTTCTCGAAGATAATCAGGTATTTATCTTCCCCTCACCATTATCTTCGTTTGGGTGGTAATATTGTAGTTTTTGGTTGGGTTTTTGGTGGGTTATGAAATTGGGGATTTTTTGGTTAAAAATCCAAGTTGAGTTTTTATAGTTTTTATTGGTCCTTTTTGGCGTATTGGAGGTGTTGAGAAAGTTTTGGGTGTTGGTTTTGAGTAAACACCATGGAAGGTCGAATTTTTTGGAAAATCGCAGGTGGCGATCGATCGCCGAGGTGGGACGATCGATCGCGACGAGCAGCTGCTAAAAATCGAAGATGATGAACAGTAGCGGCGATCGATCGCGTGGTTGAGGCGATCGATCGCGAGCAGGTTGGCGATCGATCGCGAGGGGCGATTTTGGCCACTGGACTGTGGCGATCGATCGCGATGAAAGTGGCGATCGATCGCCACCCGAAGGAAGTTGTTTTTTTGAAATTTTTGGAAAATTTCGGGATTTTGGAATCGAGGTTTAAAGGGGCCGTTTCCGGGGCAATATCTACATTCCAATGGGAATGCTATACTTTTAAAATGGATTGATTGGGACCAAAGTCTAATAAAATGGGATTCTCGGTTGAGTCTTTGGCTATCTTTTAAACTTGTAAAACGGTATATTTTGGGTTTTATGCATGCTTAGCCGGGGGGCTTTATTTTGGTAATCGTCATGATTGACGATATGATTGGGAGCTATGAACGTGCTTGGGCACGTGGTTGCATGCTTATGTTTGATTGTGAATTATTGTGTTTTAGCACATACTTCTTGAGGAATGGGACTCAAGCAAGGTTTGGCTTGGACTGCGGAGACTTAAGGTACGTATGACGTACGAGCATAGCCTATTATAATGTTGCAACTGTAAAATGCATGGTATGTGATAGTGGCATTATATGGACATTGAAATACATGGTATGTGGTATTTGCATAAATGGATATTGAAATGCATGGTATACGGTACTTGCTATAAATGGATAGTGAAATGCATGGTATATGGTAATTGCGATAAATGGACAATTCGTTGGGAATTATATGGTGCCGCTTTTGAGCGAGCAAAGATTGGGATGTTGTCGCCGTTGAGCGACCATCGGTTATGACGCCGCTATTGTTGAGCGTGCGGGGGGTCGAAATGCCTCCATTGTGGAGCGAGCTATGACATAGAAATATGGAGTCAATTGCTAAATATATGTGATATCTGTAGTACTCTATTTTGATGGTTTAATCGCATTTGGTTATGGAACTGGTATAGCAGGAATGGTTTTAGTTGATCAATGAGGTGATCAACTGGCTTTTGAGAATTTAATGGTTTGGTTATTTTGAGAATAGGGACAATACAGGGGATCCCGGATGAGGGTGTGACCATCCAGGGAGTATCATTTAAACTATGGCATTTACATTCTGTAAATTATGAATTGCAATGTTATGATTATTGGATTGGCGGTATTGGTATGCTCACCCCGTGTGGGGGCTGTCTCTGTTGGGGCAGGTGTTACAGGTGTAGCAGCAGCTTTGGAGATTGAGCTCGGGCTGTTGATTGAGGTACTTCCAGGATCGAGGTACCAGAACTGGTTGAATAAGCGCATAGAGCCAGAGTTGAGGTCGAGCTATGCTTGGGAGGTGCTTCCAGGATTGAAGTGCCAGTAACGGTACCCGGTAGAGTGCTTTTATACATTAGATACACGCGTGTTCATTGGGTGCTCTTATGTGAGTACATTTTACGTGTATATGGAATGTATAAATGGGTTACGGCTCTTCTCTATTCATTTATTGTTACATGCAATTAAATACGGAATTGCTAAATGAACTAAGAGCATGTTAGTGTATTATGAGGGTGCATGTTATATGAATAATCTTGGTTGGGGAATATGAATATTATGTGGATTGAATGCAAGAAATTTTCTGGATAGCATATGGTGTTGCAGTTGCATATGGTTTTCCCCATGATAGTATGATTATATGCACTAATGGTATGGCTTAATACACTAAAAACGGGTTAAGGGCACGGGGGTCCTTACATTAGTGGTATCAGAGCAGTGGTTAGCTCTTTGGGGCTGTTGAGGGCCTAGGAAAATGATAATGGGAATGAGAAGCACTTACGCATGATGGTAGTTAGTGTTACGTGGCACAGCTATATTGTGTATGTTCATTTATGATATGTGTTCATAACTGGAATATGTTATTGCTAACCATGGTGGTTGCAGGGTCATATGAGACATGGATTATGCATTACGGTTGCATGCACGTCGAAGCGATGATGCCGCTGTCGTGTCGAAGTGATGGTAAATGCCGCTGTCACATCGAAGCGATGATGCCGCTGTCGTGCCGAAACAATTATTGGAACACGGGTTATGCATTACGATTGCATGCATGGCGTAGCGATGTGAATACTTGCCTCCTCATGGCGTAGCGATGTGAATACTTGCCGCTGTCATACCGTAGCGATGAGAGAATATTTGCCGCTGATATGAAGCGAAGAACACGACCGCTGTCATATCTTAGCGAGGGATATTATTTTCCGCTAGTATTGTCAAAGCGAGGGGTATTTCCGCTGTCATGTAAAGCGAGGGGTATTTCCGCTGTCATGATAAATGAGGTGTAGTGGCGCCGTTTGACTACCACCGCGATGAAGAATATTTGCCGCTTAAGCGAGGGATATTATACCGCTAATATGGCATAGCGATGAGCTTTCCGCTGTCATATGATAGCGACGGAGGATATTTGCCGCTTAAACGAGGGATATTATGCCGCTGGTATGTCGAAGCGAAGTAGCGAAGAGGGATATTTACCGCTTCTTAGCGAGGGATATCATGACGCTATTCTATTGGCGATGGTACATGCCGCCGGGTATTCTATTAGCGATGGTTCATTCCGCTATTCTATTGGCGATGGTACATGCCGCCGGGTATTCTATTAGCGATGGTTCATTCCGCTATTCTATTGGCGATGGTACATTCCGCCGGGTATTCTATTGGCGATGGTACATGCTGCCGGGTATTCTATTAGCGATGGTTCATTCCGCTATTCTATTGGGGATGGTACATGCCGCCGGGTATTCTATTAGCGATGGTTCATTCCGCTATTCTATTGGCGATGGTACATTCCGCCGGGTATTCTATTGGCGATGGTACATTCCGCCGGGTATTCTATTGGCGATGGTACATTCCGCCGGGTATTCTATGACGACGGTTTATGCCGCCAGGTATCATATAGCGATGGTACATTCCGCTACATCTATGACGATGGTTCATACCGCCGGATATCTATGGCGATGTTTCATGCCGCTGGCTTTATGGCAAGGGATCATGCCGCCAATTCTATAGCGATGGATTATACCGCTATGTGTGTAGCACTGGATTATGCCACCTACGAGCGATGGATGCTGCTTATGTACCACTGGTGGACGGTGGATACAGGTATTCCGCTATCTTGATAGCGATGAGGTATGGCATATTACTTTTGTTATCATCATTGTGAATATTATGTATTGTTTTATACCGTCATGCGTTTGACGATGAGATTATGAGTGTCGTGTATCGACAGGTGCCGTCATATGTTTGACGATGTTATTTGGGATGTCTGTGTGGATGCGTGGCGTCGTTTTGGTGATAATACATTCATGTTTATGTATTTGGTTGCATGGTTTGGGTGCCGATGGTTAGCACATGTTAGGGTCTGGGTCACTAGTTGACGAGACTTTTTGTCGAGCAGGTTTGCTCGATGGATTATTGGATGCATTGTACCAGTGAGTGTACCGCATCATGTAATAGAGGTAAATATTTGTCGAGTAGTGATACCCTTGGGTATGCTCGCTGGGATGGCTAAGGCCAAGTGAGTGGTGGTAAGAGTAGTCATTGAGGAAACTACTCGCTTATTGTTGTGATATGTGGTAGACTTGGTCACACCCACCCCTGAGGGTGTGGAATAAATCCTACGGAATTAGGATTGTGTTGTAGTGGAGCAAGGACACCGGGTTGTCCATTATGCTTGGTATTTTAGAGATGTGTTGGGCAATGACCCACAACTCTAATGGGTTGTATGGTATGGTATACCGGAAAGGAACGTGTGTCACGTTGATAGGTTGGTATGAGCCTATGGGGCCAACGAACCGTTAGCCAGGTATTGTTGCAGTACTTTGGTGTGCTTGTGTTAGCCTTTATGTTGCTCGTGGGATTCGAGCTGCGTGAATCATATGGTAATACGATGAGGGTTATGATAGACTCTTGTAGTCTTTATGTGGCATGGTGATTGAGGCATGGAGTACCTCACGGAGACGTTTATACGCCATTGTTTTGAGGGACTTGTACTGGGACAGCTCAATTTTGTTGGTATTACCAACGTGAGTGTCAACAAGTCGTTGTTAGCTCTAGTTGAGCATCCTTGCATATGGCATGCAATGGGAGTCACAATGATTTGTGAGATATAGTTAGTGGGGTGACACTACTATATTGATTTTGTCTCTCGGAGAGATTTGGATTGTACTGTCTTGGAGACAGCTTGCATCGGTCGTGGATTGATTGTAAATCAGCCATGGTAAGCATTACTGGTGTTGGACCGAGTAATGGATTTCTTACCTCGGTGAGACGTTTGAGGAGACGTCTCCGGGGAGATGCTCGATTGTGGAGTACTATGGCATTAGTACAGAGCATCGTTGGGATGTGTATACATGGCGTATACGGATTTTGGATCGGGTATTGGTGGTATTGATGCACTACTCTAACCAGTTGTGTATTTCTGGGTTCCGGGATATGTTTCGGTATAAATATATACAGGTCTTCCGAACGGTGGTTCGAGGATTGGAGGATCATGGATTCATGACTTTTTTCTTGAGAGGAAGGCGGTATTATGATACCTACCGGTTGAATCTTTTGGGGAGATTCGTTATTTTGGTTCTTGTGGTGGTGATGTTGAAATCACACCCTTTGGTTTTGGTTTGTCAACCATCATTCTCCGTGGGGTGAGAATAATTGAGGTTTGACAGTTGGTTTTGGGATTTGGGTATGATTGGAGATACCCGAGTCTATTGCATTGTGTATGCATGTTGTGATTGGTGTTTGGGCATGTATGCCGTGAGTGTATACGAATGCCAACGTTATTTTGTTCATTGTTGAATGTCGAGTTTGTATGCTTGGTTTGGTGAATCTCCGGTGTGAGATTGTGGAACCTCGAGATCGGTAACCTCGATGGCACGATGCATTCTGATGAATGATCGTAAGGGTTGTTTGACTTCCCCCTGAGGAGGGATTGTCGTGTTTTGAAACCATGGTAGTTCTGCTGGTTAATTCGATAGCCTCCCTGTTTTAGGATTGTTAAATCCCAGGATAGACAAGGGGTGGCCAGGACTCGGATTTGTTTGGTGTCGTGGTTGACACGCGTGGCGGGAATGCAATTGGTTGTCTTGCATGACCTCTGTGGAACTTGAGACTTTGTGGAGTCTTGATGGTGTGTCAGAACCAAGATATGATTTCTTGGAACACACCGGTGTAAACATCCTCAGAGATGTGCTTTGTGTGGATCGGTGACCGTGGTTGCCCGATCCGTGTTACGAGTGGTGCAACTACTCCTTTGGAGGAGATAGGGGTGGGAAGCAGGAACCGGGTTTACTGTGAATATACTGTTGTAAACTAGTGGTCCCCATCATGACGATGCGTGTCAAGCATCGTGGGCAAGTGATGAATGTCATGGAGTAATATCTTTGTCAGAACCAAGGGAGATTTGGTTGGTTTGCAGTCGTGGTGGACTGACTTCTGGGACGATTCACGTCGAGGTATGTTGTTATCTTTCGGGTTTGTATTGGTCTTGGCGTTTGATCTATTTTAGAGCTTGGTGCAAGATGGGTGTTCTCGCAGTTGTTAATTCGATTCTGATGTGGTCCAGAATCGGGGTTGAGGTTTCGTTTTGTTGGTGTAGTCCTAGTGTTAAGTGGAGTACACCGGTGCAATTTCGAGGACGTCAACTGGATGGCTACCAACTGGATAGACATCAACCGGACAGACATCAACTGGATGGCTACCAACTGGATAGACATCAACCGGACAGACATCAACTGAATGGCTACCAACTGGAGAAAGACATCAACCGGACAACCATCAACTGGATACAGACATCAGCCGGACAGACATCAGCCAGACAGACATCAACCAGATAAACATAAACTGGATGGACATCTACTGGACAACCATCAACCAGATAGTCTCACACTGAACAAAGACATCAACTGGTCATAAGAGGATGAACGACCAGTTGAACAAAGAAAACCAGCAGAAGTCTAAACTTCCAGTAAGAGCACTAAGCAACGAGACAAAATAAGTACAACATTCTCTGACAAAGGTACAACAGGGCGGTGCACCCTGCTATATCTCCGCCACCATTACCGTCAGAGTTAAAGAGCCGTTGCTAAACAAAATAGGAAAGAAGACAATATGAATTTGGAAAGCTAATCTCTTCCAAATACAGAAAAGCTACCGTTGGATAACAAAACCTATAAATACGTCCAAGTAAAGAATGAAGGAGTGACCTGAACGATTTTCAACAAACAGAAACACCTCAAAGCAAATGATAAAATCAACTTACTGATATTCCAAAAGTTCAGCAAAGAGCAGACAAGCAGTGCAACTGAATCTGTGACAGATTAATTCCTATTGAAGTCTGCTGCTCAAGAACACTCGAAGCTGAAAAGTTTATTTTGTAAAGAGTGTTATAGAGTCTTTTGTAATCAAATTTAAGAAGTTGTGATTGCTAGGAGTTTAGGCCAAGCTGTGTGAGTGCCTAAGAAGGTTGTATACTGTAAAGTGTAAACCGAGTCTTCTAGTGAATCCTTCCTGCAAAGGAAGAAGGGGAGACGTAGAAGCGTTGTGCTTCGAACTTCCAGAAACAATACTTGTGTCACTTGTTTATTGCTTGTTTACTACTCAGTTATATTTCTCACAAGTCTAGCAGACGTCTTCCGCACTATAATCAGTTTCTGCTAACTTGCCTGATATTGAGAAGCAACTGTAATACTTAACAATTTACAGTTAACTTAGGAAAGAAATTGAAATTGAATCTAGTGTTTATTCAACCCCCCCCCCCCCCCCTTCTAAACACTACCATGATCCTAACAAGTGGTATCAGAGCTTAGGTCTTCTCAATCTTGAGAAATTACCAATTACCAAATACTGATGGCCTCATTCAGCAAGATTTCAATGTTCAAGAAAGACGAATATGATGATTGGAGAATCCGTATGCAAGCATATCTAAGTGCTCAAGATGATGATATGTGGTATGTAATCACTGAAGGACCTATGAAGATCATGAAAATCAATACAGCTGCTTCTATCACAAGTGGTGATCCACAAATGGTAGAAAAGGACAGATCTCAATGGTCAAATGAAGAAAAAAAGAAAGCCAATCTAGACAACGTTGCTAAGGACATTTTGTTCAAAACTTTGGACAAAAACATGTTCAACAAAATAAAAATGTGTTCCACAGCTAAAGAAATCTGGGAGAAGATTGCCCAACTCTGTGAAGGAAATGATCAAACCAAAGAAAACAAGCTTACTGTGGCATTACAGAAGTTTGAGCATATCAAGATGATGAATGGAGAAACTCTCAATGAGTATGATGAAAGAGTGACCGGAATAATTAATGAACTCAGTAGTCTGGGTAAGGAGTTACCCAACAGAGAAGTCACCCTCAAAGTGATGAGAGGTCTCCCAAGAGAATGGGATGTCAAGACCATTGCTATGAGAGAATCAAAGGATATCAACAAGATAGATCTGCATGATCTGTTTGCTGATTTAAAAGCCTATGAATTCGAATTAGGTATTCGGGTTGAAGATGAACCCAGTACCAGTCAGCCTACCAAAGCTCTCACTGCATCGGAGGCCATATCTACCGCTACAGAGATGACTCCAGAAAAATATGTAATGATGCTATGGCAATGTTCGTAAGGAAATTTGGGAAATTCATGAAGAAGAATCAGAAATCATATCCACGAAGGCAGAGCTTCAAAGGAAGATCAGAAGAAGAAGATCGTGTATGTTTTAACTGTCTCAAGCCAGGGCATTTCATCGCCGACTATCCAAAACCCAAAAAGGATGATCACAAAAGAGGATCCAAGGATCACAGAAAATCCAAGGAAACTAGAAGATCATCCAAAAGGGACAGAGATCAAAAGGTTTTGATGACATAAAAAAGTAAGAGCAAATGGGCTGATTCAGAATCAGAATCAGAGGAGTCAACCAGCTCGTCCAGCGAGAGTGAAGACGAGGAAGTCCGCTGCTTAATGGCAAATAATGAAATTGAGGAAACTAGAATGCATCTTGTTCGGAGCTCAGAATGGTTTCTGGACAGCGGATGCTCTAGACATATGACAGGAAATGCGAGCTTATTGTCTAAACTGGTGGACTCCACCGGACCCAGAATAACTTTTGGAGACAACGCGAAAGGTAGAACCGTGGAAGCAGGACTGACTGCTCCTTAGAACCAGAAGTTCCTGAAGCTCAAACAGAGGAGCCTACTGGTCAACAAGCACTGCAGCCAGCCAACAATGACACTGTTGCACATACTCCTGCTGTAGTTGAGGGAGCAAGTGAAAAAGATGCGACAATCAGAACTTCTGAATTACCCACTCACATCCAGTCAAATGAAGAGCTCAACCCTCTTGGACCTCCGCTTCGGTGGATGAAGAATCATCCTCCCGAGCAGGTCATAGGTAACCCTGTTGCTCCTCTACGCACCAGAGGACAAATAATTAATGAGTTCCTTCATGCTGCATTCATATCTCACTTAGAACCTAAGAAGATTGATGATGCTATGTTAGACCCAAGCTGGGTAGAAGCTATGCAAGAAGAACTTAATCAGTTTGAGCGAAACAAAGTATGGTATTTAGTACCACGACCACAGCATCACACTATAATTGGCACCAAATGGGTATTTAGGAATAAATTAGACGAAAATGGAACAGTAATCAGAAATAAGGCAAAATTAGCCATCTTATGTTTTTCGTCTCAATAAAGCTTTGTATGGTCTGAAACAAGCTCCCCGTGCATGGTATGAGACGCTATCAAAATATTTGACTAAGCATAACTTTATCATTGGCACGGTGGACAAGACCCTTTCAAATTCACAAAGGGAGATCATACTCTGCTAGTTCAAATTTACGTTGATGATATTATTTTCGGAAGTACTAACTCAAAATTGTGCGAAAGATTTTCTAAAATTATGCAGGATCAATTTGAGATGAGCATGATAGGAGAATTGTCATTTTTCTTAGGATTGCAAGTCAAGCAATCTAGTGAAGGAATCCTGATAAATCAGTCTAAATACACTAAAGAGCTGCTGAAGAAATATGGAATGAGTACCAGCTCAGCTGCTGCTATACCAATGAGCTCATCTGCCAAACTCGACTTGGATAATTCAGGAATACCAGTCGAAGTTACAATGTATCGAGGCATTATCAGATCTTTACTGTACTTAACAGCCAGTCGACCAGATATCATGTTTGCAGTGTGTATGTGCGCTCGGTTTCAAGCAAATCCCAAGCAGTCGCATTTCACTGCTGTCAAAAGAATCCTCAAATATCTGAAAGGCACTGAGAATGTCGGTCTATGGTATCCAAGAGACTCAACTTTTAACCTTATCGGATATTCAGATGCTGACCATGCTGGATGCAAAATTGACAGAAAAAGCACCAGTGGATATTGTCAATTTCCTGATGATCGATTGATATCATGGGGTTGCAAGAAACATACATCCATAACAACTTCTACTGCAGAGGCAGAATACCTTGCTGCTGGAAGTTGCTGTGCTCAACTGCTCTGGATTCAGCAACAACTAAGAGATTATGGAATTGAATCCACAGAGGCACCCATATTTTGTGACAATACGTCTGCCATTGCTATAACATACAATCCAGTTCTTCATACTCGTACTAAACATATTGACATCCGTCATCATTTTATCAGAGATCATGTTATGAAGAAAGAAATTCGGCTGGAGTATATTTCTACAGAACAACAGGCAGCAGACATTTTCACAAAACCCCTACCGGACGCTAAGTTTTCCTACTTTCGAAATATTCTTGGTGTAATTGAAATTACTTCTTGATTATTTTGTTTTGGTAATAAATTCAGGGGGAATTATTTAGTTTATTCGCATAAATTAAGGGGGAATTTCAGTTATAATCTTATCTTGGTTATTTAAGCTCAGCTGGTATACGAGTAGGACTCTACATCCAGTAGATGCGCTCTTACCAGTCGGACCCTACATACCAGCAGACTTTACCAAATATGCTTTGACAAAAATAACCCTCGATACTCATTAACCTAATGAAACGTCGGAATTCAAAATTACTTTTGTGTAAAATAAATTATTTCACTCCCGCCTAAATCCCGTCCTTTTATTTATTGGTTAAATTTTTTTTTAATCGTTAGATGATCGCCACGTATACATGTGTCCGCTCATCAACAGTACGACGCTACATATACTCTCATTTTCACCGCCATTAGTTTCATTATTCTTCATCTTCTCCAACAAATCACTGCGATTAACCTTCCTTCCAGAAAATTTTACTCAACAGGATTGCTGCTGTTTCTTCCACATAATCATTCAAAATGTCAAAGAATACACAGCCAAGCTTCATCACCAATGCTGTTCACATGGATTTTCATTCAATCTACACATCATCTGATGAAGAGACAAAGGAACTGATTCACAAGTTAGACACCTCCGGTCTCTTGGTGATCCTAAGCCAGGTCCCCTCATTCTACAAGGAAAAATTGCACGAGTTCTTTGCTACTGCAAAAATTGTTGATGGCTCCGTGGTGGCATCTATCTCCGAACAGTTGGTTACAATCACCCAACTTGAATTTGCCACCCACCTATGTCTTCCCTCCACAGGACTTACTGATTTTTCCACTATTCTAGTAGAACTACGAGAAGAGATGCGCCTCATAGCTTCTGACTCTGCAAATCGCCTTCAACGTCCTCCATTCAGGAAAGTATTAATGAAGAGTCATTTCCGACAACTGGCGGATATCATTTCAAAGGGGCTACTATGTAAAGCTGGGTCTTTTGATATCATCACCCCAGAAAAATTTGATGTTATGAGTGACATATGCAAAGGCTTGGAGATAAACTGGTCAGTTGTACAATTTCAAATTCTGACTTGTCTCGTAGTCTCTGGCAAAGGTCAATCAGGCTTCGTTCTACCACTAAGCAGCCTTTTTGACAGCAAAAACATTAAGACAGGGGCTCTCACCAACCTTCATCCAGGAAGACTGATCACTGCAAAGTATCTTCCGCTTCACAGACAGCGAAGTGGCAGAGAAGTTGGGGTAACGAAGCGCCGATCGACTCAAGTTATTAGTGACTCTGAACAAACCATATCGGAATCAGCTGAGTCTTCTCCTCCTCCTCCCCCCCCCCCCCCCCTAAGAAGCCCAGAACAAGAAAAACTGCTCCTCCAGCTCTCCGACAGAAAGTCATTGCAGCTTCTGATACCATCTCCTCCGCCGGTCCGACAGAAGATATCCCTGGTAGAGAACCCAGCCCTAAAAATCCTCCACCTGAGGAACCAACTGCTTCATTTGGCCATGGTACTTGCTACCTCAGTGGCCCCCGCTGACAATTCCTCTGCACTTGTGAGCTCTCAGCAAGCACCGGGCTCTATCAGTTTTAGGACACCCAAGTCCTTGTGTCCTTACTGTCATCCGAAGACCACCACCGCTGGTAAAGGCAAAACTCTTATGGCTCCAGTATCCAATCATGTTGCCTTTGAAATACAAATGGTCATGGATACTGTTGAAGCCAATCTACAGCCACGGCTAGACATTTTTGATCGATGGGTGAAGGCTGGAGTGAAAGTCCGATTTAATGATTTCAATCATATTCTGGATCAGGCAAGGGAAGATGAGAACCAAATTTTGGTTTATCTTCAAATCACAGACCCTGAGAAGAGCCTGAAGCTGCGGGATGTATTCCGTCTGATGAACTATGTGGGCGAACTTCAAGCCCTTGTTGAACCCGTCTTCAGCATTTCAACGGTGATTCAGGCACAGCGAATCATGATAGAGCAGTTCTAAATGCTCTTAGACCAAAACTAGAAATGGCCGAGCTAGCTCTTCATGATATTCGCATATCAACTGGTATTCACTCATGCTGTACTGCTGTAAATATTGCAAGTCCCGACCAGCCTGATTTACAGATAGCCACTACTGATCTGGAGATTGCTACTACTAATGTGGAGGTAACTTCGATTGACCTGGAGACTACTCCCACTAAAGTGGAGACAACGTCAACTGCCTTGGAGGCAACTTCTCCGACTAAAGAACTCTCCTCTCCAACTGCTCACCTTGTCTCCTCTGCTCCCAGCTCTTATAATGATCAACCGACCCAACCAATGGTTGTTGATCACGAAAATGTGGACACAGTAATTCAGACTGTGGTTCATCAAGTTACCATCTCCTCTGGCAACCATGAACCCAGTGAGTCCTCACATTCAAATGATCACACCCAGTCATCTGCTGCTGCGGTTGTCCAAGCCACGGCTGATATGGCTGTACCTGCTCCAGACTCAACAGCTGCCCCACTTATTGAAGACACTACTACTATGGTTGTTACTGTCTCAGACTCAACAGCTGCCCCACTTGTTGAAAACACTGCTTTACTATCCACTGCAGTTATCGATGCTCATCCCGGTGCTCTTGCTCCTACTGCTGACCCTAGAATAATTGCTGCGGATCCGTCAATGGCTCAAGAACTTTCAAAAGATTTCTTTGACTTTCAAACTTCAATCCCTCTGGACGAGCCACCAAACATTGCTGCACAGCTAGCAAATCTATCCACTGCAATTTCAGCACTAGCCAGCGATGTTAATAAACTCAAGCAGGAAGAGCGCACTGCGACTCTTATTCTTGGCACCCATCAGCAGCACGTGGACTCTCAGTTCCAGCAAGTCTACAGGGACTTAAATAGTCTAACGACTACTGTCACCAGACTTCAGACTTTTGCTGAGAATGGAGTTGCGGACGCATTTTCTCGAATTGGCCAGGCTCGTCTTCAGATCACTCAACATAATGAATCACTTCATGCTGCCACATCCCTGGCTCTTGGAGATAAGATCGAAGACGCCAAGAAAGTCTTGACCGATCAATTGGCAACCATGCAGGCAGCATTCGCTTCCCAAATTCAAGATATATGCAACAGCCTGTCTGCTGCTCCACAAATAATCCGAAGACTGCCTGAGCCCAGCAGAACTGCTCCTCTGTCCCAGCGAGATCCGAGTCCAGCAAGTTGTTCATCCACTGCAGCTGGCGCACCCACTCAGTCCAGACCATCTACTCAGCAAAGATCTCGAAGTCCGCGCCAACCGTCTACCGCAAAGCGCGACTATTCCCAACATTGGTTAGGGAGAAAATAGTATCATTTTCTGATCCCTTATTAATTACTCTTATCTATTTACTGTTTCCGTTGACTTTTTCTTCTTATTTATCGTAACAACATTAATGTGTTCACACTAAATGAATTTCTTCTATAAATAGAAACTCATGTTTGTTTTCATAACACACATTCACTCATCATGATTATTTTCAATTCCTTGAAAATTCCTTGGTTTCCTTTTCGCAATTGTTCAGTTTCATGGGTTCATTACTTATCTAAATCAACCCCTCATGGGTTGATTACTTATCTAACCCAGCTCCATTAAGCTTCAGCTTTTGGATCCTGCTCTGATGCTCATCATCAGTCAGGAACTGCAATCAGGAGTTTTCTGGGTGCTGATGACAAAAAGGGGGAAGACAGAGATAGAGTATTTTCAACAGAGATAGAATATTTTCATTAGGTGAATCCATAAACCATGGAGGCCTGATGAATATACATTTGACTCTCCCCGATCGAAGTTCTTCCCCTCTGAAACAAGGTGGATTGAGCTCTTCCTCTCCGCAACTAGGTGGATCGAAGCTCTCCGGTCTACATTGTTTGTTTAAAAATTTGTCATGTATCAGCTATATTTTGTAAAAATAGATTTGTCTTAGGTTATATCCAGTTATCAGAATTCATCTTAATATAAAGATGAATCTCTCTCAATTGTCCAGTTTGATTACAACTTGTAATCTGCTTATCTTTATAACAAATGAAAATTTCCTTTCCATTATGTCTTCAAGTCTTTTTCAGGATTCACCACTTAAATTATTCAAGTATGAAATCGTTATTGCTTAGTTTTGTCATCACCAAAAAGGGGGAAATTGTTGGGAAACGATTTCTAAGTTTTGGTGATTACAAACACCTACTGGATAAAGACTTACCGGGTGATAAAGACCAACTGGATGAACACCTACCGGATGTTGAAGTCTTACCGGGTGATAAAGACCAACTGGATGAACACCTACCGGATGTTGAAGTCTTACCGGGTGATAAAGACAAACTGGATGAACACCTACCGGGTGAAGACACCAACCGGGTGATAGACATCAACTGGATGGCTACCAACTGGATAGACATCAACCGGACAGACATCAACTGGATGGCTACCAACTGGATAGACATCAACCGGACAGACATCAACTGAATGGCTACCAACTGGAGAAAGACATCAACCGGACAACCATCAACTGGATACAGACATCAGCCGAACAGACATCAACCGGATAAACATAAACTGGATGGACATCTACTGTACAACCATCAACCGGATAGTCTCACACTGAACAAAGACATCAACTGGTCATAAGAGGATGAACGACCAGTTGAACAAAGAAAACCAGCAGAAGTCTAAACTTCCAGTAAGAGCACTAAGCAACGAGACAAAATAAGTACAACATTCTCTGACAAAGGTACAACAGAGCGGCGCAACCTGTTATATCTCCGCCACCATTACCGTCAGAGTTAAAGAGCCGTTGCTCAACAAAATAGGAAAGAAGACAATATGAATTTGGAAAGCTAATCTCTTTCAAATACAGAAAAGCTACCGTTGGACAACAAAACCTATAAATATGTCCAAGTAAAGAATGAAGAAGTGAGCTGAACGATTTTCAACAAACAGAAACACCTCAAAGCAAATGAGAAAATCAACTCACTGATATTCCAAAAGTTCAGCAAAGAGCAGACAAGCAGTGCAACTGAATCTGTGACAGATTAATTCCTATTGAAGTCTGCTGCTCAAGAACACTCGAAGCTGAAAAGTTTATTTTGTAAAGAGTGTTATAGAGTCTCTTGTAATCAAATTTCAGAAGTTGTGATTGCTAGGAGTTTAGGCCAAGCTGTGTGAGTGCCTAAGAAGGTTGTATACTGTAAAGTGTAAACCGAGTCTTCTAGTGAATCCTTCCTGCAAAGGAAGAAGGGGAGACGTAGAAGCGTTGTGCTTCAAACTTCCAGAAACAATACTTGTGTCACTTGTTTATTGCTTGCTTACTACTCAGTTATATTTCTCACAAGTCCAGCAGACGTCTTCCGCACTATAATCAGTGTCTGCTAACTTGCCTGATATTGAGAAGCAACTGTAATACTTAACAGTTTACAGTTAACTTAGGAAAGAAATCGAAATTGAATCTAGTGTTTATTCAACCCCCCCTTCTAAACACTACCCCGATCCTAACAATATGTTTTATGCTAGTGCACAAATGATTAATGGTCTCTATGTATTAAATCTTGATATGCCTGTCTATAACATAAATACTAAAAGGATTAAAAATAATGATTGTAATCCAACTTATCTCTGGCATTGTCGCTTGGGCCATATAAACGAGAACCGCATATCAAAACATCATAAGGATGGAGTATTAGATTCATTTGATTTTGAATCATACGAAACATGCGAGTCTTGTTTAATGGGCAAGATGACTAAAGCCCCTTTCAATGGACATGTTGAAAGGGCAAATGTTTTATTGGGACTAATACATAGTGATGTATGTGGACCAATAAGTACACAAGCTAGAGGTGGTTTTCAATACTTCGTTACATTTACTGATGACTTCAGTAGATATGGGTATGTGTACCTGATGAAACATAAGCATGAAACCTTTGAAAAGTTCAAAGATTTCAAGAACGAAGTACAAAACCAACTTGGCAAAAGTATCAAAATCCTTCGATCAGATCGAGGAGGTGAATACTTAAGCCAAGAGTTTCATGACTATCTAAAGGAGTGTGGGATAGTCCCACAACTCACTCCTCCGTATACACCACAATGGAATGGTGTATCCGAGAGGAGAAATCAAACATTGTTGGACATGGTTAGATCAATGATGAGTCATGCAGATCTTCCGATATCCTTTTGGGGACATGCTTTAGAAACAACAATATTTATACTGAACCGTGTTCC
Source organism: Haberlea rhodopensis (assembly GCA_907163345.1). Lineage (NCBI taxonomy): Eukaryota > Viridiplantae > Streptophyta > Magnoliopsida > Lamiales > Gesneriaceae > Haberlea > Haberlea rhodopensis. The sequence goes on along the minus strand of CAJQUN010000001.1, from coordinate 18,879,125 downwards.
ATCTAAATCAGTGGAAAAGACACCATATGAGATATGGACTGAGAAGCGTCCTAGTATGTCTTTTATGAAGATTTGGGGTTGTGAGGCTTTCGTGAGACGTCACGTCTCTAACAAACTGTTGGGATATGCCCTAAGACAAATCATTAGATGATTGTTTTGACATACAATGTTTATGATTTTATGAATGTCAATTCATTATTATATATTATTCTTTTAACTGTGCAATGTGAATTAATATATATGTTAATGTCCTTAGAATTATATTGTATTATTCTTAAAGATGTCCCTAGTCAAGTATTATCATGAATAGGGATAATGATAAAACGTAGAGACTAGTATGTGTTGATTGATGAACTGTTCATTGATATGAGATATCAAATCAACACATGGGTACATGTTAGAGAACGATGTACTGGACAGACCCACCATGAGAATGCAACATGGATAGTTATATGATTGTCATATGCAATTCTCATAGTGATAATAATGTATGTAATCCTTACGACTTGTGATCATCAGAGATCCCAACATAAGGAGTTATGTATCTTGATATTGTCAAACATTACCCGTAACAGGGTAAACTATAAAGGCGACTATTGGATACACTACGAATTATGTAGAGGGATGTTGACTGATCGAGATAGGATTTGTCCCTCCTATATAACAGGAGATGTGTTTGGCCCTTGATCAAGTGAGAACTAAAATGCATGGCCATGCTCGAATGAGTCGATATGAGATATCGAGCTTATTCGTTTATTCTAGTTCTACTTGGGGATCAAGAAATAGAGATTGAATATACGAGTATGACTATTCCATGACTCGTGTTCAATCTAAACACAAAGGACAAATGGATTAAGTTACATGGTTAATATTATCACAAGTTCTAAAGGTTATGTCGAGTCATTGACATTCTTGTAATTTGGGTAGCCTCGATGTGTTGCTAGACACCGCTCCTTGCTTGCGACATAAAATGAGATTTTATGTCACTGCCAACATTACAAGATCCTATCGGGTCGCACAAAAGATTAAATCGAGAAGGAAAATTAAATTCATGGGATGAATTAAATAATTAAGAGGAGTCTTAATTAATAATCATAATGATTAAATTAAATCATGGGCTTAAGCCCATGAGGCTTTATGAAAGTCTTTAATTAATCATATATAATATGATTGCAAGGTGTTTAATTATGATTAACACTACATATCAAACCTAACCATCCAAAGACTTCTCGGCCGCCTCCTCTCATCCAACAAGCTCTTCACGACCGAAGCCTCCTCCACACGCCGCCGCCGTGAGCTTTTGCTTGTTGATTGGTTGCCGTTAATCGGTTTTGAACCGAGAGTTTGGTTTTGGTTCAATAATAAGTCTAGCAACTTGTTCTTGAACGTCCCTTATTCATTTAATCGTGTGGATACCGTTGAGGCAAGACCTTGGAGGTGTTGCTCGTGACTCGGGATCGTTGGACGTAGTGCACCGTGGAATCTGCTCAAACACGCTACAAGGGTGAGACTTTGTATTCCTTTATCCGATATGAAATCCTATGTATAGATCCGGTGTTTAGTAATCCATAAAATTTTATTCCGCTGCGTTGTTTGCTATAAGGATTACTAACAGTGGTATCAGAGCCGTGTACAAGGCTCATATTGGATTTATGTGGTTAAATAGTTTAATCATATTAGAATTAATATTGCATGCTATTTAAAACTGTATGAACATATATGATATGTTAATATTTAGTTTGTGAAAATCATCGTAAAATTGTATTTGATATAATTGGCGAATAATCAAATTTATTGGGCAATATTTTCGGCCATCACCATCACAAATGACACCACGGCTAGCCACATGAGGGCTAGGGTTTTCGAACCCTTGGCTCGAGATGGCTTAGTCGTTGTGGCTAATAATTGTGCATGGAAGTGTCGAAAATTTATTAGGGTTTAGAACCCATTGGTTCGTGACGGCTAGCTCATGACGGCTAGGGTTTCGAACCCTAGTAGCCGTGCATGGGCTCGGCCATCGTCGCCTCTTATGCTAAGGTTTTGAGACGTGGATGAGTTTTGAACTCTTTGGCTCGATAATGGTTCACGCATGCATGGATTAGTAGCTTTACCACATGAGAGCAAGGTTTTTCGAACCCTTAGCTCGAGATGGTTGAGCCAACCCCGTGCATGGCCTGACCGTGACTCGTGGCTAACAAATTCCGGCGTTTCGAACAAGATGGCTCGATGAAAACCCAAGGTGGTGCGTGGCGGCTAGGGTTTGAAACCCTAGCGCCGCCGCCGCTCGAGTTTGGCTCGGCCATGGGCTAGGGTTTCGAACCCTAGGCCCATTATTGGTCCAGCCGTGTGCTTTTGTGGTTCGAACCATGGTGGTTCGTGTCTTAGTCGCTTAAGTTCGTGGCATGTGATGTCCCGAGCGTACGATAATTTTTCAAAAAAAATTATTTTACAGTTTTAATTAGAATTAAATTTAAAATGTTTAGAATTTAATTAATTAAATGTTAATGCATGATTTATGTGTTGTTTGAGCATGGTGCGTGGTTATAGCCCTTTGACCTATTAGATAGGATTTGTGGATGTTTGTAATATTTAATACGACCTGCGTGTCGTGCCTTCTCTATTTCATTCTAAATGTAATCCCTCCCCTATGTTCCCCTCGAATGTGAATCGAGGAATTCTATATCTTGTTCATAGTGTAGTTTATTTTATTGATGGTGATCAATGAAGATGGAGCATCGTGCCGGGATGAGGAGGCCATTCACAAATTGGAGCCAAAGGAAGGTGCTTGTGAAGTTACCTTAGGTTGACTCTTAGGATTTTCTCATTGGCTTGAGAGAATCGTTAGTAGGGGCTATAACCATGTCACGTTTAATTATGTGTGTTGATGCATGATTTATCTTATGTTTTAGATTGATAATTGTATTACACATATATGTAGATATGTATACAACTATATGTAGTGGACATATTTTAAATTATCAAACTAATCATGAGATCAATAAATCCCTCTAAAATATTAAGTTTTAGATGCTTCCAAAATTAAAAGTACTCGTCAATAACTTCGATTGTACATGTGTGGGTTTGCCAAAGCAAAGCACCGTGGCAATCTTAGTAAGGCGCGAAAGGATAAAAGTGATATCCATTATACTTTAAATTGGGTACGACTTAACTAAGTTATCTCAATAGGATTGGGAACTTAGAGGCATGAGTTGGATTATAATTCATTTGATGAATTGAACAAAGTGTTGTTCGTCCAACTATCCAAGAATTACACGTGATGTAATTGACAAAGTGTTGTCTACCTAAATAACCGAGTCTTGGGCGATTAGCCAAAGCTAACTCAAGATTAGGCGAAATATGGATCTTGGCCCACTAAAGGTTTCGAGGGTTGATATTTTTAAACAAAATAGTGGGAGTATCATTTAATATAAGACCATGTTAAATGATTAAATCATAAACTTATTTTGCATATTTATATTGTAGATATCCATGGCAACTAACAACGTTACAAGCACTTTATCACTGCGATCGGTCCTTGAGAAGGACAAATTAAATGGGACACATTTCCTAGACTGGCATGGGAACTTGAGGATAGTCCTCAAACAAGAAAAGAAACAATGTGTCCTAGAGGAACCCTTACCCGCTGAGGAACCTCCCCTAACGACTACAAGAGCCGAAAAAGATGCTTACAAGAAGCATCAAAGTGACGCACTTGATGTTGGGTGCCTTATGCTTGCAACCATGAACTCTGAGCTTCAGAAGCAACATGAGGAAATGGAGGCGTTTGATATGATCGAGCACCTTAAGCAACTGTACCAACAACAAGCTAGACAAGAGAGGTATGACGTCTCTAAAGCGTTGTTTCAGTGCAGGATGGTAGAGGGAAGCCTAGTTGGAACTCATGTGCTCAAGATGATTGGGTACATTGAGAATATAGACAAGCTGGTTTTTCCATTTGACCAAGAGTTGGCCACCGATGTGATCTTGCAATCGTTGCCTGAGAGCTTCAGTCAATTTGTAGTAAATTACAATATGACTGACATGGAAAAGACTCTACCACAATTGCTTGGTATGTTGAGAACATATGAAGCAAATACAAAGAAGACTAAGGCCACAAATGTTCTTATTGTGAATAAGGGCAAAGGAAAGGCCAAAGCTAAAGGTAATAAGAAAGCAAAGAAGGTCTTTGTTAAATCTAAGCCAAAGTCTTATGCACTGAAACCAAAAGGAGGGATAGCAAAGGAAGGGAACTGTTTCCATTGCGGTGAGACCGACCATTGGAAAAGAAACAGCAAAGTATATCTGGAGGATCTAAAGAAAGGAAGTGTGACTTCCACTTCAGGTATTTTTGTTATAGAAGTCAATTTATCTACTTCTTCATCATGGGTATTAGATACTGGATGTGGATCTCACATTTGTGTAAATGTGCAGGATCTAAAAAGGAGTAGGACGTTGGCGAAAGGTGAAGTTGATCTCCGAGTTGGAAATGGAGCAAGAGTTGCTGCATTAGCTATAGGAGATTATTGTTTAGCTTTACCTTCTGGTTTATCGTTGATTTTAAAAGACTGTTATTTTGTGCCATCTATTACTAAAAACATAATTTCTATTTCTTGTTTAGACAAGTATGGTTTTTCATTTATAATAAAGGACAACTGTTGTTCTATTTATTTAAATGATATGTTTTATCCTAGTGCACAAATGGTGAATGGTCTTTATGTATTAAATCTTGATATGCCTATCTATAACATAAATACTAAAAGGATTAAAAATAATGATTGTAATCCGACTTATCTCTGGCACTGTCGCTTGGGCCACATAAACGAGAACCGCATATCTAAACTTCATAAGGATGGAGTATTAGATTCATTTGATTTTGAATCATATGAAACATGCGAATCTTGTTTAATGGGCAGGATGACTAAAGCCCCTTTCAAGGGACATGTTGAAAGGGCAAATGTTTTATTGGGACTAATACATAGTGATGTATGTGGACCAATAAGTACACAAGCTAGAGGTGGTTTTCAATACTTCGTTACATTTACTGATGACCTCAGTAGATATGGGTATGTGTACCTAATGAAGCATAAGCATGAAACCTTTGAAAAGTTCAAAGATTTCAAGAATGAAATACAAAACCAACTTGGCAAAAGTATCAAAATCCTTCGATCAGATCGAGGAGGTGAATACTTAAGCCAAGAGTTTTATGACTATCTAAAGGAATGTGGGATAGTCCCACAACTCACTCCTCTGTATACTCCACAATGGAATGGTGTATCCGAGAGGAGAAATCGAACCTTGTTGGACATGGTTAGATCAATGATGAGTCATGCAGATCTTCCGATATCGTTTTGGGGACACGCTCTAGAAACAGCGATTTTCTTACTGAACCGTGTTCCATCTAAATCAGTGGAAAAGACACCATATGAGATATGGACTGGGAAGCGTCCTAGTATGTCTTTTATGAAGATTTGGGGTTGTGAGGCTTTCGTTAGACGTCACGCCACTAACAAACTTGGACCCAAATCTGATAAGTGTTTATTTGTGGGGTATCCTAAGGAAACGAAAGGATACTATTTCTATTATCCCACCGAGAACAAAGTAGTTGTTGCTCGGACTGGTGTATTTCTTGAAAGAGAATTTATTTCTAGAAAAACCAGTGGGAGAAAAATTGAACTTAGTGAAGTTCAACCACAAGAAAACACTGAACCTGAGATTGAGATGGAAACAGAGCAGGCACCGCAAGCTGTTGTGGAAGAAGCACCTGCTCAAGAGACACAAGCCCAGCGTAGGTCTATAAGAGAACACCGGGACAGAGATATGGATTTCTTGTGACTCAACAAGGTGACTAACTACTTATTGATGATGATGAGCCGTCATCTTATCAACAAGCTATAATGGGCAATGATTCTGAGAAATGGCAAGAGGCCATGAAATCTGAGATGGAATCCATGTATGCAAACCAAGTATGGACTTTGGTTGATCCACCTGAAGGGATACGACCCATAGGGTGCAAATGAATTTTCAAGAAAAAAACCGATATGGATGATAACGTACAAACCTATAAAGGTCGGCTGGTTGCAAAAGGATTCAAACAAATTCATGGTATTGACTATGATGAAACCTTTTCACCAGTGGCCATGGTTAAATCCATAAGGATCTTACTTGCAATAGCTGCATTTCATGATTATGAAATCTGGCAGATGGATGTCAAAACAGCTTTCCTTAATGGAAATCTGCTCGAGGATGTGTACATGACACAGCCCGAGGGTTTTGTCGATCCAAAGGATGCTGGAAAGATATGCAAGCTACAACGATCCATTTATGGATTGAAGCAAGTTTCTCGGAGTTGGAATCTTCGATTTGATGATGCAATCAAAGAGTTTGGTTTTATCAAAAACGAAGATGAACCTTGTGTCTACAAGAAAGTCAGTGGGAGCGTAATCATTTTTCCTAGTGTTGTATGTAGATGACATACTTCTCATTGCAAATGATATCCCTGCCTTGCAATCTGTAAAGATTTGGCTAGGGAATTGCTTTTCGATGAAAGACTTGGGAGAAGCCACCTATGTATTAGGAATCAAGATCTATAGAAGAAGGCTTCTTGGTCTGAGTCAAAGTACATACATAGACAAAGTGCTTAAAAGGTTTAGCATGCAAGAATCAAAAAAAGATTCGTGCCTATGACACATGGTATTTATCTCTCGAAGGAACAGTGTCCTTCAACACCAGATGAGAGACAACGCATGAGTAAGATTCCATATGCGTCAGCTATTGGATCTATCATGTATGCCATGATATGTAATCGTCCCGATGTATCGTATGCTTTGAGCATGACGAGCAGATATCAAGTTGATCCAGGTGAAGGTCACTGGATTGCTGTCAAGAATATCCTGAAGTACTTGAGAAGAACTAAGGATACATTCTTGATTTATGGAGGTGAGGAAGAGCTCAATGTAATGGGTTACACTGATGCAAGCTTCCAAACTGACAAAGATGATTTTCGATCGCAATCTGGATATGTGTATTGCCTAAATGGAGGTGCTGTGAGCTGGAAGAGTTCAAAGCAAGAAACAGTAGCCGATTCTACAACGGAAGCTGAGTATATTGCTGCCTCGGATGCAGCAAAGGAAGCGGTTTGGATGAGGAAGTTCATTTCTGAACTTGGAGTGGTGCCTAGCATTAAAGATCCGATAGAACTCTATTGTGACAACAATGGAGCGATCGCATTGGCTAAGGAACCAAGATCTCACCAAAGATCCAAGCACATACTTAGGCGTTTCTATTTCATTCGAGAAATCGTTGAAAGGGGAGATGTTAAAATATGCAAAGTACCAACAGATGATAATGTATCTGACCCATTGACGAAGCCACTGTCACAGCAGAAGCATGATCGTCATACTAGATCTCTAGGCATTAGGTATATGTCTGAGTGGTCTTAGTGCAAGTGGGAGATTTGTTGGGATATGCCCTAAGACAAATCATTAGATGATTGTTTTGACATACAATGTTTATGATTTTATGAATGGCAATTCATTATTATATATTATTCTTTTAACTGTGCAATGTGAATTAATATATATGTTAATGTCCTTAGAATTATATTGTATTATTCTTAAAGATGTCCCTAGTCAAGTATTATCATGAATAGGGATAATGATAAAACGTAGAGACTAGTATGTGTTGATTGATGAACTGTTCATTGATATGAGATATCAAATCAACACATGGGTACATGTTAGAGAACGATGTACTGGATAGACCCACCATGAGAATGCAACATGGATAGTTATATGATTGTCATATGCAATTCTCATAGTGATAATAATGTATGTAATCCTTACGACTTGTGATCATCAGAGATCCCAACATAAGGAGTTATGTATCTTGATATTGTCAAACGTTACCCGTAACAGGGTAAACTATAAAGGCGACTATTGGATACACTACGAATTATGTAGAGGGATGTTGACTGATCGAGATAGGATTTGTCCCTCCTATATAACAGGAGATGTGTTTGGCCCTTGATCAAGTGAGAACTAAAATGCATGGCCATGCTCGAATGAGTCGATATGAGATATCGAGCTATTCGTTTATTCTAGTTCTACTTGGGGATCAAGAAATAGAGATTGAATATACGAGTATGACTATTCCATGACTCGTGTTCAATCTAAACACAAAGGACAAATGGATTAAGTTACATGGTTAATATTATCACAAGTTCTAAAGGTTATGTCGAGTCATTGACATTCTTGTAATTTGGGTAGCCTCGATGTGTTGCTAGACACCGCTCCTTGCTTGCGACATAAAATGAGATTTTATGTCACTGCCAACATTACAAGATCCTATCGGGTCGCACAAAAGATTAAATCGAGAAGGGAAATTAAATTCATGGGATGAATTAAATAATTAAGAGGAGTCTTAATTAATAATCATAATGATTAAATTAAATCATGGGCTTAAGCCCATGAGACTTTATGAAAGCCTTTAATTAATCATATATAATATGATTGCAAGGTGTTTAATTATGATTAACACTACATATCAAACCTAACCATCCAAAGACTTCTCGGCCGCCTCCTCTCATCCAACAAGCTCTTCACGGCCGAAGCCTCCTCCACACGCCGCCGCCGTGAGCTTTTGCTTGTTGATTGGTTGCCGTTAATCGGTTTTGAACCGAGAGTTTGGTTTTGGTTCAAGAATAAGTCTAGCAACTTGTTCTTGAACGTCCCTTATTCGTTTAATCGTGTGGATACCGTTGAGGCAAGACCTTGGAGGTGTTGCTCGTGACTCGGGATCGTTGGACGTAGTGCACCGTGGAATCTGCTCAAACACGCTACAAGGGTGAGACTTTTGTATTCCTTTATCCGATATGAAATCCTATGTATAGATCCGGTGTTTAGTAATCCATAAAATTTTATTCCGCTGCGTTGTTTGCTATAAGGATTACTAACACAAACTTGGACCCAAATATGATAAGTGTTTATTTGTGGGGTATCCTAAGAAAACGAAAGGATACTATTTCTATTATCCCACCAAGAACAAAGTGGTTGTTGCTCGGACTGGTGTCTTTCTTGAAAGAGAATTTATTTCTAGAAAAACTAGTGGGAGACAAATAGAACTTAGTGAAGTTCAACCACAAGAAAACATTGAACATGATATTGAGATGGAAACAGAGCAGGCACCACAAGCTGTTGTGGATGAAGTGCCTGCTCAAGAGACACAAGCCCAGCGTAGGTCTGTAAGAGAACACCGGGAGCCACATAGATATGGATTTCTTGTGACTCAACAAGGTGACTTACTACTTATTGATGAGGATGAGCCGTCATCTTATCAACAAGCTATAATGGGCACTGATTCTGAGAATTGGCAAGAGGCCATGAAATCTGAGATGGAATCCATGTATGCAAACCAAGTATGGACTTTGGTTGACCCGCCTGAAGGGGTGAGACCCATAGGGTGCAAATGGATTTTCAAGAAGAAGACAGACATGGATGGTAATGTACAAACCTATAAAGGTCGACTGGTTGCTAAAGGTTTCAAACAAATTCATGGTATTGACTATGATGAAACTTTTTCACCAGTTGCCATGGTTAAATCCATTAGGATCTTACTTGCAATAGCTGCATTTCATGATTATGAAATCTGGCAGATGGATGTCAAAACAGCTTTCCTTAATGGAAATCTGCTTGAGGATGTGTACATGACACAACCCGAGGGTTTTGTCGATCCAAAGGATGCTGGAAAGATATGCAAGCTACAACGATCCATTTATGGATTGAAGCAAGCTTCTCGGAGTTAGAATCTTCGTTTTGATGATGCAGTCAAAGAGTTTGGTTTAATCAAAAACGTAGATGAACCTTGTGTCTACAAGAAGGTCAGTGGGAGCATAATTATCTTCCTAATATTGTATATAGATGACATACTTCTAATTGTGAATGATATCCATGCCTTACAATCTGTAAAGATTTGGCTAGGGAATTGCTTTTCTATGAAAGACTTGGGTGAAGCCACCTATGTATTAGGAATCAAGATCTATAGAGATAGATCGAGAAGATTACTTGGCCTAAGTCAAAGTACATACATAGACAAAGTGCTAAAACGGTTTAGCATGCAAGAATCTAAGAAAGGATTCGTGCCTATGACGCATGGAATACATCTCTCGAAGGATCAGTGTCCTTCAACACCAGATGGGAGACAACTCATGAGTAAGATTCCATATGCATCAGCTATTGGATCTATCATGTATGCCATGATATGTACTCGTCCCGATGTTTCGTATGCTTTGAGCATGACGAGCAGATATCAAGTTGATCCAGGTGAAAGTCACTGGATTGCAGTCAAGAACATCCTGAAGTACTTGAGAAGAACTAAGGATACATTCTTGATTTATGGAGGTGAGGAAGAGCTCAATGTAATAGGTTACACTGATGCAAGTTTCCAAACCGACAAAGATATTTTAGATCGCAATCAGGATATGTGTATTGCCTAAATGGAGGTGTTGTGAGTTGGAAGAGTTCAAAGCAAGAGACAGTAGCCGATTCTACAACGGAAGCTGAGTATATTGCTGCCTCAGATGCAACAAAGGAAGCTGTTTGGATCAGGAAGTTCATTTCTGAACTTGGAGTGGTACCTAGCATTAAGGATCCGTAGAACTCTATTGTGACAACAATGGAGCGATCGCATTGGCTAAGGAACCTAGATCTCACCAAAGATCCAAGCACATACTTCGGCGCTTTCATTTCATTCGAGAAATCGTTGAAAGGGGGGATGTTAAAATATGCAAAGTACCAACAGATGATAATGTATCTGACCCATTGACGAAGTCACTGTCACAGCAGAAGCATGATCATCATACTAGATCTCTAGGCATTAAGTATATGTCTGATTGGTCTTAGTGCAAGTGGGAGATTTGTTGGGATATGCCCTAAGACATGTCATTAGATGATTGTTTATTGATTTTATAAATGGCAAATCATTATTATATATTATTCGAATATCTGTGCAATATGAATTGATATATAAGTTAATGTCCTTAGAATAATATTGTATTATTCTTAAAGATTGTCCCTAGTCAAGTATTATCATAAATAAGGATAATGATAATACATTGAGACTAGTATGTTTTGATTGATGAATTGTTCATGGATATGAGATATCAAATCAACACATGGGTACATGTTAGAGAACAATGTACTGGACAGACCCACCATGAGAATGCTACATGGATAGTTATATGAGTGTCATAAGCAATTCTCATAGTGATAATAATGTATGTAATCCTTACGACTTGAGATCATCAGAGATCCCAACATAAAGAGTTATGTATCTTGATATTGTCAAACGTTACCTGTAACAGGGTAAACTATAAAGGCAACTAAGGATACACTACGAATTATGTAGAGGGATGTTGATTGATCAAGATAGGATTTGTCCCTCCTATATAACAGGAGAAGTGTTCGGGCCCTTGATCAAGTAAGACTAAAATGCATGGTCGTACTCGAATGAGTCGATATGTGATATCGAGCTTATTCGTTTATTCTAGTTCTACTTGGGGATCAAGAAATAGAGATTGAATATACGAGTGTGACTATTCCATGACTCGTGTTCAATCTAAACACATGGACAAAGGGATTAAGTTACATGGTTAATATTATAACAAGTTCTAAGGTTATGTCGAGTCAATGGCATTCTTGTAATTTGGGTAGCCTTGATGTGTTGCTAGATACCGCTCTTTGCTTGTGACGTAAAATGAGATTTTATGTCACTGCCAACATTACAAGATCCTCTCGGGTCGCACAAAAGATTAAATCGATAAATGGAATTAAATTCATTGGATGAATTAATTAATTAAGAAGAGTCTTAATTAAATGATTATAAGGATTTAATTAAATCATGGGTTTGGGCCCATGAAGCTTTGTGAAAGCCTTTAATTAAATCATATATAATTAGATAGCAAGGTTAATGATTGATTAACACAATATATCAAAACCTAAACTCAAGCATCTCTCTCGACCGCCACTTGTTCTCCAAAGCTCACGGCCGCCACTTGTTCTCCAAAGCTCACGGCCGCCGTCGAGTTCTAGGGAGAAGGGATTGGTAGTCGTTGATCGGTTTTGAACCGGGAGTTCAGTTTTGGTTCAAGAATAAGTCTAGCAACTTGTTCTTGAACATCCCTTTCGATTTGATCGTGTGGATACCATAGAGGCAAGACCTTGGAGGTGTTGCTCGTGACTCAGAATTCATTGGACGTGGTGTTTCGTGGATTCTGCTCAAACACGCTACAAGGGTGAGACTCTTATCTTCTCTATTCCGATATGACCACTTTGTATAGATCTGCGGTTCTAGTAATCCAAAATTTTAAATTCCGCTGTGTTGTATGCTTGTTGGATTACTTACATCTTCAACATAACTTAAATTTTCAGAAATTTCAATTGGTTCATCATGAAGAACATGAGATGGATCATATCTGTATCGTCGTAACATACTTACATGAAACACATTATGAAGATCCAAATGAGGTGGTAATGCAAGTCGATATGCTAAAGGTCCCACTTTCTCATACGGACCGATATATCGTGGACTCAACTTTCCTTTCTTTCCAAATCGTAGAATACCTCTCCAAGGAGAAACACAAAGAAACACTTTTTCACCAATCTGATAGTCCATTTCTCTTCTATGTTGTCAGCATAACTCTTTTGTCGATCTTGTGCCGCTTTCAATTGAGTTTTTACAATGTTTATCTTTTCAACTGTTTCTTGAACAAGATCTGGACCTTCTACTATTCGCATTCCTTCTTCATCCCAACATACTGGACTTCTACATTTCCTACCATATAAAGCTTCGTATGGTGCCATACCAATACTGCTATGATATTGATTATTATAAGCAAACTCCATCAAAGCAATATACTCATCCCATGAACCTTTGAAATCAAGAACACATGATCGAAGCATTTCTTCTAATGTCTGAATTGTTCTTTCTGACTGTCCATCTGTTTGAGGATGAAATGCAGTACTAAAGTGCAGTTTAGTACCTAATGCTTGTTGCAAACTTCCCCAAAATCTCGATGTAAAACGAGGATCTCTGTCTGATATAATAGATAGGCACACCATGTAATCTAACAATTTCATTCACATACCTTGTTGCTAAACTTTCAAGTGTAGAGCCCCATCTAAATGGTAAGAAGTGAGCTGATTTTGTCAATCGGTCCACAATCACCCAAACTGCATCATTCTTCTTCTGAGTTACAGGTAAACCATAAACAAAATCCAGTGTTATACGTTCCCATTTCCAAACTGGAATCGGTAGTGGATGTAATTTCCCAACTGGTGCTTGATGTTCAGATTTCACCTGTTGGCATGTCAAACATTTCGATATATACTCAGCTACATCCTTCTTCATTCTATGCCGGTTATCAGAGTTTGATACATCTTAGTACTACCGGGATGCATCATTAGGAACACAAAGTCGATTATGAATCATCAAAGTACCATCACCATTGATCACAAATGATGTACTCTTTCCCTGTTTCACTTTTTCTATAATACTAATCAATTTATCATCACGACACTGAGCATGTTTAATTCTTTCAGTCATCACTGGTCTAATACAGAACGAAGCACATAAGATACCAGTTTCATTCACATTCAAAGCAATATTCATCTTTCTCAATTCTAATAGATATGGCATAGAATGTACTGATAGATAAGAAACAGTACCATATGATTTTCTGCTCAACGCATCAGCAACAACATTAGCCTTGCCAGGATGATATTCAATAGTGCAATCATAATCTTTCAGTAATTCAAGCCATCTCCTTTGACGCATATTCAATTCTTTCTGACTCAACAGACATTTCAGACTCTTATGATCAGTAAAGATTTGAAATGTAGTACCATACAAATAATGTCTCCATCTTTAAAGCAAAGACAACAGCAGCAAGCTCAAGATCATGAGTAGGATAAGACATTTCATATGGTTTCAATTGTCGAGAAGCATAAGCTATAACTTTTCCACATTGCATTAAAACACAACCAAGACCTTGATATGAAGCATCACTGTAAATCACAAAATCATTGGTACCTGATGGAATCGTCAGAACTGGAGCAGTTGTGAGTTTTGCTTTTAATTTATCAAAACTTCTTTGACATTCATCTGTCCACTTAAAAGAAACATTTTTCTGCAACAACTTTGTCAATGGAGTAGCAATAAGTGAAAAGTTCTCTACAAATCTCCTATAATAGCCACTAAACCAAGGAAACTACGAACTTCTGTAACATTTTTTGGACTTTCCCACTTCGTTACTGCTTCGATTTTCACTGGATCAACTTTTATACCCTCTCCAGATACAACATGCCCCAAAAATACCACTTGATTCAGCCAAAACTCACATTTACTCAATTTGGCATACAACTGTTTATCACACAATGTTTGAAGCACAATTCTTAACTGTTGTTCATGTTCTTCAGTAGATTTTGAATAAATCAGAATATCATCGATGAATACAATCACAAATTTATCTAGATATGGTCTAAACACATCATTCATCAATGCCATAAAGACAGCAGGTGCATTTGTCAACCCAAATGGCATAACAAGAAATTCATAGTGACCGTACCTGGTTCTAAACGTTGTTTTCGGTATGTCCGTTTCTGAAATTTTCAACTGAGGGTATCCAGATCTCAGATCAATTTTAGAAAAGACAGTAGCTCCTTGTAATTGATCAAACAAATCATCTATTCTGGGTAGTGGATATTTGTTCTTAACAGTCACACGGTTCAACTGTCGATAATCAATACATAATCTCAAGGTACCATCTTTCTTTTTAACAAACAACACAGGTGCACCCCAAGGTGATACACTCGGTCTAATAAATCCCTTATTCAGTAATTCTTGTAACTGAGTTTTCAATTCATTTAGTTCAATAGGTGCCATTCTGTAAGGTAAAATAGAAATCGGTGTAGTACCACTAGGCATATCAATAGTAAACTCAATATCTCGATTAGGAGGTAATCCTGGTAGTTCATCTGGAAATACTTCTGGATATTCTCTGACTACTGGAATATCTTCAAGTTTCAAAACACATATTCTGCTATCTATAATATAAGCTAAATAGGCTTCACAACTTCCCTTAATCAATCTAAATGCCGTAGATGCAGAAATGAGACATGTTTGTAAAATTTGTCTTTCTCCTTTAAACACAATCTGAGTTTGATCAGGAAGTTGTAATACTATCTCTTTAGTAAAACAATCTAATTTAGCATGATATGCAGTCAACCAATCCATTCCAAGAATTATATCAAAATCCTTCAATGGCAAAACAATAAGGGTAGCAACCAACTCAGTATTTCCAATCAACAGTTTACACTGACGATGCACCATATTCACAACAACTATACCCCCAACAGGAGTTCGAACATATAAATCATAACTCAATGGTTCTGGTTTTGCATGCACATGTGTTATGAATGCTTGTGATATGAAAGAATGAGTTGCACCAGGATCAAATAAGACATAAGCAATTGTATCAAAGATTTATAAATTACCAGTGATAACAGCTAGTGCAGTACTTGCTTCTTCTTGAGTCATCGCAAACACACGGGCTTGATTATTCGCTTTGCTTTCTTCCAAACCAACACCTCTTCCCATACTAGGCTTTCCTCGACCTCTGCCTCTACCAGCATTAACATTACTTGACCTTGGTTGGTCCACTGTAGGCTCATCTTGTGGTTTATAACAGTTTCTTGCAATGTGACCCGGTTCACCACATCGAAAACATTTTCGTGTAAGAAGTCTACGTTCTCCAAAATGATTCTTGCCACAATGAATACAAGTTGGTGATGTTGAGGTAAAACCAGAAATTTTACTTGTTGATGGTGCACCACTGAAACTGGCACCTTTGGAACCACTAAGAAAAGTCTTTTGTGTAGGTACTTGAAACACTTTCTTCTTACCACCACTACTACTCTTTTCACTTTGTCTTTTCTTGAAAGCTTTAGATTCAGCTTCCAACTTCTCAGCACGAATAACTGCAGATTTCAACTTACTATAGGATTCCAAATCTGTTGTTGTCAGGCGATCACGAATAGTGAATCGTAATCCCATTTCAAACCTGCTACATTTCTTCTTCTCAGTAGCAACCATGTGTGGAGCATAACGTGACAACTGATTAAACAATACTCCATACTCTGCCACTGATCTGTTCCACTGTTTCAATTCAAGAAATTCTTTCTCTTTCTGATCTTTGTACACTTCAGGTAAGTATGCATCATTAAACTTAGTCAGAAAGTCCTCCCAAGTCAAAACAGGTGGCTGAATAGTACTGTTAGGAACGGTTTCCCACCAATCATATGCATTGCCCTGAAGAAGTGACACTGTATAATCAAACTTCTCTTCAGGAGTACATCTCAATAGATTTAGAATTCTTTCTGTTCTTTTCAACCATGTCTCAGCCTCCGCTGGATTGGTAGTACCCCTAAACTCTTCAGCTCCTATCTTTCTTAGTTTATCATACATCCTTTCACAAAATTCATGAGATGGAGCATGTGGAAATTGTCTATAAGTGTCATGAACAGGCATTCCTTGAACATGAGGAGGAAAAGAATGTGATGCATAAGACTCAGGCTCGGCTGTTTCTTCCCCTCTATGGCTTTGCTCATCATTTACCCTTTATGACACAAGTAATGACTTATGTAATCATGTAACATATAAGAACAATGCAACATATCATAATGATGCATGGTCATAGTCTACATAATCTTAGACCTTTGCTCTGATACCAAATCAACTGTGACACCCCTACCTTTTCATTACACATGACACGCATATCTCTTTTATACACGTGTAAATACATGAGGCATGTCACCTAACATTTATCCTGTAAGGGCGTCACATTACTTATATACATACACATGACTGTGACTATAGCATTACTATAGTAACATATTTAATTCGTTGCAGCGGAAATTTTACTTTATAACATGTAAATTTAAAACTTTTCCACAACATTATGTACATGGCATATATGCCACAAAAATGGACTGATGATGTAACTCGCATTACTCATACCAAAAACCTATACACTTATATGTACAATGATGAGCAGAGGGAGAAGAACTACAGATCAGCCGGCCAACCTTGTATCCATACTGGAAAATACTTCAAAAAGACTTCTAGACCTTCCTCTAGAGTCAACTTTTACTTCGGATTATCTGAAACAAAACACTTCACTGAGTATATACAAATAACCGATATTCAACATCACATATGTATATAACTCATCAAAACTGTAGTAATACTTGTACAACAAGTAATTCACATGTACACATGTATGTATGATTATTTGTTCTTCTGTTATGGATCAACTAGAATCAGGAACAATTTGTGATCACAAGATGGCCATGGCACTCTGTAGATCCCCTTTTGAGTTCTCAATTAACTCGGGATCGATATTCTTTGATTCTGTAATTCTGACTGTACTCAGAATGCATTAACACATGGTTCAAGATCCTTAGCATCCATAACAGAGTTCATTAATCTCTTATGTATGCACATGAATGCACAATTCATAATCACATTTCAATATAATGAAACATCACATCATATACAACACGTATTTACATCCTTTATAAACGCAATTCATAGAACATAAATCATATACTTATGTACAGTTAAATACCAAGTTATAGGATATACTCACAAACGATATTCCTATCTCGAAGAACTCTTGTAGTTTGCCTTATCTGTAGCTTGTTCGAGATTATGACCTATAAATACATTTATCTCAAACACATGAATAAATCATCTAATATTTACCTTTAACATGTTTTCATAGTTCACATACATCATACTAGGCTTCCCATACATAAACTCATCAAAGAAAACCATTTTTTTCAAAATTTTGGCTGAAGAGATCGATCTCTACACAGAGGCGATCGATCGCTACATGGCAGAATGGTTTTGTTGAAAATTCTGCATTTTTCAGCTTTGACACATTTTGGTATAAAATTCATAACTAATTCATATGAACTCCAAATGAGTACCACTTTGCGTAAAATTAAAGATAACTCAAAGATCTACAATTCATATGTGAAGTGCTTAAATTAATTCAATCATCTTCATAGACAAAATTAGCCAAGAATATCAAGTTTTAGAAATCATTTCACTTTAGAGGTCAACTTGTACTTGGTTTAGTAAAATTGACATAACTCATGCATTATAACTCCAAATTACTTGAATTTACTATAAAATTAAAGATAACTTAACATACTACAACTTTCATGTGAACACCAACATCAAAATTAAAGTCTAAGAATTCCAAACATTCGAAACACCATAAGAGTTCTGTTTTTCAGCAAATTTCTTATACAAACACATGTTCCTTCTTTCCAAAACCTCTTCTACCTTTTGTTAAACCTATTCCCTTCATGTATAACATCAAAATCTACTTCAAAATACATGTTTTCATCTAACACATGTAAACCCTATGTTTCTTCTCAACCAACATCAACAAACACATCATTAAAACTTGTCAAAACCATAGAAATTATAGAGTACAAATATAGGTATACCTTCCTCTACAAGTTTTTGGCACAAAACTTGAGTTTCTATGGAATTTGGATAGCTTTCCCTCAAGGAGCAGATGAAGAAACGAAAATGGAAATGAAATATGATAGTCTTCCTTCCTAAGGCACTAGATAACTATTAAGTATATTAAATATTGCACTTTAGTCCTTCAAATCTCTATCATTTTATACTTAAGTCCCTCAACTATGTATATTCCTTATTTTACCCAAATTCTCGATATAATGAAACCGACTCATTAGATTTCAATTGTTATCATATTTATCACTCAAGTCATGCATTCAATAGAATCCAAAACAAATATCATATATCAATCCAGAAATTTCACGTATTTCATATTCACCATATACCTACATTTATGCATATCAAATGCTCATATATGAGTCATGATATTTATGCATGATCATGTAAATCATTTAAAAGTTTTGAGTCGTTACAGTTTATGTCATAGCCAGTGTTTATTAACATTACTAGCGATGAAGCAAGTAGGATTATCGGGTTGGGCAAAATTTCAGTTAATCTTATAAGTATTCTCATTCCTGATTCCTACAAGCATGGTTCTACCATCTGATGATTTGACAATGCAAGTGTGTTTGTGAAATTCTACAGTATAACTATTATCACATAATTGACTTATACTAATCAGATTATAGCATAAATTTTCAACTAAGAGTACATCATTTATAATAATGTTACCATGGGCCCACGGTCTTACCCTTTGAGTTATCCCCGAAAGTAATCTTAGGACCAGTGCATTGTGTGATTTCAGACAGCAGCTCGATGTTTCCCGTCATGTGTTGAGAACATCCACTGTCTAAGCACCAGTCAGATACAGTACCTGTTATCAAACAAAATTACTTTTGGTACACAATCCTACTTGGGTCTGGAACGGATTAGCCCTTTGGGAACCCATACCTGAATCAACTTGATTGGCTTGTGTGTGTGTGGTGTGGTGTGTGCTGATCTGTTTCGGTGTTGTGTGTGATAATGTGTGTGAAATGGAGGCCTTTGGTTCCTGTTAGGCAACCTATATCTTCGTTGGACCGGTTGTGAGTTGTGGTAGTTGGGTGGTCTTCATTGCCTTAGACTCTGCACCTTTGGGTTTGGTCTGATAGACACAAAGCTCGCCGGTGCTTTTTCCTTGGCTTGGTCAACATACCCAATGCCCTTTCTTAAACATTTATCCTTGAAGGAGATTCCCATTTGAATTGTAGGCACTTCGGATTCATATATTGTGCTGGATCTAACAAATGTCATTTGTTTGATTTTGTTCCTTTCCAGCAACAACTCAGATTCATCTTTGGTGCTTTCAATGGTGCCAAAGCCTACGTCGGTGATGTCACCGACACTTCTTTGTACCTCTTGCAACTCTTCCAATGATGCTCTTGATTTTGTCCATGTTTTGAAAATGTGAGAAAGTTTAGGATTTTTTTGTGCTAATTCTCTGATTTTCTTCATGGAGCTGTTCATAAGACATTTTCAGCTTATCCAGCTTGATCTTCAGACTGTTGCATTCACCTAGCTTGGAACAGCTTGGTTTGATATGCTTGTCTGTTTGATCTTTGGCTTCAGCTTTAATTTTCTCAAATGATTCAGCTAATATTCTGTAATCATTAGCCATGTCTTGTAGTGCAGATACAAGCTCTTCTCGTGTGAATTCATTTGAGTCAAAGTCGAATACCTCGTCTTTCTGACTCGTCTGCTATTAGGCATTGGATTTCCTCATCGCTTTCACTTGATGAATATTCTGAGCTCTCTGATTCTGAGTCTGTCTGAACCCACTTGCTGTTACCTTCCTCTGCTACCAGAACCTTTTGAGCCTTTCAGTGATGACTTTTTTGATCTTTGTAATGCTTCTTTTTCTTGTCATCACGATGCCTTTCTTTTCTTTCATCTTTCTTCGGCCTGGTGCAATCTGCAATAAAATGTCCGGTCTTACCATAATTGTAGCAAACCTGATTGTTAACAGTATCATCTTTTTCTTGATTTATACTGATGAGAAGGTTTAA
Source organism: Haberlea rhodopensis (assembly GCA_907163345.1). Classification (NCBI taxonomy): domain Eukaryota; kingdom Viridiplantae; phylum Streptophyta; class Magnoliopsida; order Lamiales; family Gesneriaceae; genus Haberlea; species Haberlea rhodopensis. The sequence goes on along the minus strand of CAJQUN010000001.1, from coordinate 18,858,534 downwards.
AATTCATTTAGTTCTTTGACATGAATTTACCAATTTTTTTGATAAACAATGACATAGCATCATTACTTATCTGTTCGATAGATCGGTCTGTGGGAGGGGTGGACTGGTCTGGAATGGCTGCAAGTGCCTTGTTTGGCTGAGAGGTGGATGGCTCTACTTCACCTCTGGTGATCAGCTCAAACTCGTATGCCTTAAGATCAGCGAACAAATCATGGCGTCCGACCTTGTTCAGATCTTTAGACTCCCTCATGGCAATCGTCTTGACGTCCCATTCCTTTGGCAATGCTCTCATCACCTTCAGAGCAATCTCTCTGTCGGAATAGTCCTTGCCCAGACCGTTCAGTTCATTGATGATGCCAGTAACTCTTTCGTCAAACTCGTTTAGAGTTTTTTCCAAGCTTCATCTTTATGCTCTCAATTTTTGTAGAGCTACAGTCAGCTTGTTTTCCTTTGTCTGGTCGTTCTCTTCACAGAGCTGTGCAATCTTCTCCCAAATTTATTTGCCAGTGGAGCACATCATAATCTTGCTGAACATGTTCTTGCCAAAGTCTTGAACATGATGTCCTTGGCTACATTGTCTAGATTGGCTTTCTTTCTTTCTTCATTTGTCCAGGTAGCCCTTTCTTTCTCGATCATTTGAGGTTCGCCACTTGACCCTCCTAGTGCAAGATTCACTTTTAAGATTTTCATTGGTCCGTCTGTAATGACATACCACATATCATCATCCTGAGCTGCCAAGTGAGCTTGCATTCTGATTCTTCAATCATCATAATCTTATTTTGAGAACATGGGAATCTTGTTGAAGGATGCCATCAGTCCAAGTATTCTATTGATTAAGAATGTCTGCTCTGATACTACTTGTTAGGATCTGACGGGAGTGTTTAGAGGGGGGTGTGAATGAACACTCCTCTAAAAATTAATTCTTATTGATTTCACTCAGGTTAGTAAATGAAATCTGTTTCTTAACTAGTATTTAAGCAGAACAGACCACTGAAATGAAAATGCGGAAACGGTCTGTTCTTAGCTAGTAAGAAAGGTTGATGGCTATGCAATGCAAGATAGTGCAAAATGTAAGTAGACGAAATATGTTTCTGGAAGTTCGAAGGCAAATCCTTCTACGTCTCCCCTTCTTCCAATCAAGGAAGAATTCACTATAAGACTTTGAGTAATACAACTTTTTGTACAACCCCGATTGAGCTGGATTTACCCACTACCAGACTAAAACTCCTAGTCTCTCAATCTGTTCAGACACAATCTATCTGACAGTTACAAAGGAATCATTCTTCTATCTTAGAACAAAATACATATGAAAGAGTGGTTTAATCTAAGCACAAATGATCCTTAAGTGATAAAAAAACGATAAGCAATGCTTCTAATATTGAGCAGATCGATAAGTTGAAATCTTCCGATGATAGCGTTCTGCTCAACTAAATGCTCGATAAAGTTGATTGATCTTTTTATGCGTTTTTGAATCTCTTGTGTCTCATCCTCTGTTTGAGCTTTTGAAGTTGCACCTATATATAATCGTCTCTGCCAACGACAATATTTCCTTTTGTGTGCAACTCTATACTTTGGTCAATATCTGAACAAGATGCAGTCTTCTACTTTAAATACTTTCCCTTCTGGTCTGTTCTTTCGGCGCTTGTCAGATAGACTCTCCTTTGTCTATTTACCATTTAAGGTAATCTTCAGTCCTTGGTCTTGTTCAGCATTAAATACACCATTAAATGCTTCAATAAATAGCCGTTAATCATTCGGACTGAAGAACGAAGCTTACTAACTTCGTCTGTTCTGATCTGATCTGCATCGAACTGGTCTGGTCTGATCTTGTTGATCGATCTGGATCTGCGTCGATCTGGTCAGTTTTGAGATAGACTTTATTGGCCTGATCTGTTTTGTGATAGGCTTGATCGGTCTGGTCTGTTTTGTCATCTTTAAAATCCGGAACTAACACTTCTTTTAAAGGATTTCTAGAATCATAATGAGTTGTAAAGAATTTTATATTGTGAATAACATAAGAATGATCTAAATTTTCTTACATAGAAAAAAAAAAATATATATATATATATAGTATTTAATATGAGCATTAAGGCACATTCACTCTCAATATTTTTTTGAAAATTGAAGCAATCGTGCATCTGCATCCTCATCCTCATTGGCATCGGGCTTATGTGACTTAGCAATTCACAGTAGATGGAACACGTTAGGCCAGAAGAGTGCAAAGTCCCCTCAAACCAAGCCAGGTCCCCTCAAACCATACAGCCAAAAAGATCGGACAAGGGAACTGCCTTCGATAACTGAAGGTACAACTAAAGAAATACATGATACGAAAACTGATAGAAGACACCAAACGCACATGCTCTCGTATCCCAATCCCACACCGGAAACCACTGTCCGAAAACCAGCAGGAGATGGCGCTCGAAACAGAAAGTTCCAGTAGACAAGGCCAATCAGAATATTGCGAGTGGAGCAAAAACAAAAGAACCAAAACCAAAACCTTCCGCAAAGCGTGACAACCCAGGGATTCGAGAATGGGCCTACACAACCAAGTTTCCTAGGAACGAACACCAAACGTTGCACCAGTAAAAGAAGGTCCAATAATCACCCAATTTGCTCGAATATTAGTTTTGGACTGATATGATAGAGACAGAGATAAAGATAAAAATATTTAGTTTGTACTTAAATTTGAATTCCTAAGATCAAGTTTATATCTGGTAATTATTTACAATCTTTTGTAATTTCTTTATGATTCAGGTCGATTATAGGTAATCAATAAAATGAAATATCGAAGCATATTTTCAACCTTCTATTGTTCTCATAGTATTAAAGTCTTGAACCTGACATACCTTCCTCCTTCTCCGTCGCACGACTACTTCCTAGCCTACTTCTCTCATTTTTTATTTATTTTTTCTTCCCCACATGGCTGCCGGACATCAAGAGTATACCATCCCCAATGAACAGGAACCCGCCAAACCATTCACTATCATCAAACTCACACCCACCAACTATCTCTTGAAAGCTGCAAATTGAGGTTGTTCGCATTGGTTATGACCTATATAAATTCATTTATGGTTCTCACCCTTGCCCCTCTCCCACCATTCAGAAAGATTGGCAGTACTAATTCCTCCGAAAAATCCTATTTTGACTAAAAACAACTGCCTTTTTCCATCACTTGTTCAATATATATTCGCAACACATTTCACAAACAAATACAGATGTCAACTCTTAGTCATTTTTTCCTTCAATAACTAATCGAAAAATGACAAGAGAAGCAAAAACAACCGTTTTCTTCGTGCACGTTTTGGTGCTTAGCACAATTGTTTTAGGTACTGCATTTCCAGCTCAACATATCAACACCCGATTGGACCTTGCTGAGGCCAAGGCTGAGTCAATGCCAAGTGATACCCCGATAATTGTCTCGGTGTGGTTTGGACCCGAATTCTATGGGCTCGACCCAATCTGACAAGATACCAGAGGCCATCCTACCTTGGCACATTTGCCTTGGCCCATTTTCTATGTTTATTTAACCCATTTACCATTTATTTTGGCCCATTAATTGTAAGGTCCATTAGCCTTATTATAGATGCCCATCTGCCAAAGCCCATTAAGGATGGAAAATGAATGCAACAGTAGGTTTAAAAAGAGTGTGGGCCGGCTCTTAGGCAGGGGCTTCTTCCCCATTTTTATTTTTTTCCATTCTTGCTTCCTCCTCCATGGTTGCAGAACAACTATGTAAATTCTTGAGATTATAGTGAAGATTCAGACTGGACTAGGTCTCGTGGTTTTTTCTCTCGGGGTTTCCACGTAAAAAATCTTGATGTTTATTTATTTTTTGCATATTCATTCATTGTTACAAAATCGAACCAAAAAATAAATTAACAATTGGCGCCGTCTGTGGGAAATCGAGCTAAGGCGTTGATATCTGGGAAGAGAATTATCGGCCGAAGGGGGAAGACTCACCTTGGTCGTATGGTTTTTTAATGCTCGACCTCAATCCCAACAGAGAGAGGTCATTAATTCTTTTCAATCAAAAACCAGTGCTTCTGTTCATAAACATGCGCTGAAACTTGGTTCAAAATTAAAGGTGGCAAGCTAGCAACATTGTTGGGTTGAATGAGATTGAGGCATCAGTAAGTTTTCTTCTTATAAAGAGCAAGTCTGGTTTGAGAGGTTCGCGCAGCTAGACTGGTGTGGAGGTCCTAAACGACGGTTTATATTTTTGGGTGGAGGCGGCTGGTCTATGTTACCCGTTGCGGGACGACGGGAGAGCTGGAGACAACGGCTCGGCGATAGGGTTGCGTGAGGCGAGTCTGGGCGATCTTATAGTGTTCGGGGACTGATTTATGTGATTTTGTTGGGTGCATTCATCACCTGGGTTTTATATCATCTTTATATAGTATGCTGCTCCCCAGGTGCTTGATGTATTGCTTACATTAATCTTCCATTTCTCGGTGCTGCTGCATTTCACTCTTTCGGTGTCCTTTCTTTGAGCTCCTTAATAGTGATGTCATTATCAGTGTTGCCCCATTTTCTCTCCCTTATTGCTTGTTTCCTACCCATCATCAAATACACCTTATAATAATATCATTTGCTCCTAGTCAATTTGTGGCTGCTATTTCATAGCCATGGGCTAAGATCCTGCCCAAAATATCGAGAGTTCACACTGCATCACCATGATGGAAGCAGTCAATGATGGAAGGGACCTTCATATCCCTGTTACGATGCCTTCTATTAAGGTCAAAGGAGACCTTCATCGTTACTCTATTTGGGGAACAAGTTGTATATCGAGTAGCAGTGGAGTCAAAGGCTATTGAGGGTGCTTCTGATACAAAAGCAAAGGGTAACGTTAATGATAGTGTAAATGGGACAGTCAACCCTGTAAAGAATGGCGATGATGTTGGGCAGTGTTGGTTATCAAGAAGAGGCCAATTTATTATTGCAATAAGGAATAGTCTGCAAATCATTTATAAGATATGCATGATTTTCCATATAGGTGCAACTCCTGGATCATTACATAGCAGCTTACTTACTTGGAAAGATAAGTCTCTCGTATATTTTCTGTGGCCTGGGATAATTAAAATTTTGGTTGCTAATGTGATTGTGGTGTCTTTATTTCTCGAGCGCAGGAATATATTAACTATTTGGAATTTATATTTGTATCTTGTATTATGGGTCATTAAGATGCTCATTATTCTCTATTCTTTTGACCTGCTCTGCGATACATAATACTTAGACACATGGAGTATGGTTCACACGTAAACCATAAGGATCATTCTTATGTGCAATACCAATTTGCTCACATCAATTTGCTCATATCATTCGAGTTGCACAGACTAAATTCCTAATTTCATGAAGAACATTTGATTTCATCGTTCATACATATGTTATCTCTAACACCTCATATTTATGTGACTAGTTATATTGTCTGAGAAGTGAATTTGTGACATTTCATTTATTAAGACAGAGCCACGTTATTTCGTTTTATGGTATTTACTTGACATTATGCGAACGATGCTTATTGCTCTAAGTTAATTCCAATTGTAAGGCATTTGGAAATTTTATATGCTGATTTGATAAATTTTGATGATTTTATACACGATGGATTTTAGCTCAGTTTGGAAGTCATGTCTATATCATCTGTACTTATGTTTATTATATATCGAACTTCACTTACTCAGGACTTTATCATTGAGACTCGAGGAATCTAAAGCATCTCGTGTTGCATCATTCATTTGTGTTATGAGATTTTAGTTTAGATTTCTTTTGTCTCTCCTCTTTGTGTTTTATGGCAAGGTCTTCGCGAATGACCTAAGAGGCACTCCATTCCACACTAGGGCCTTACTTTCTCTAGACTTATGCCACACGTCCGATTCAAAGTCTTGGCTAGGCCGCCTTGACCTCACCTCATCCACCTCACCTCATCCACCTTAGCTCGACCGCAACAATCAACCTAAACTTTGGCGGTCATTATGCCTTAATTGCGGTTCTTCCTGTCCAACTGGTATTTGAATTTCGTACACATATATTTGTGCGGTGCTATTTTATTATTATTTCAGGACAGGATCATCAGCTCGGGCATGCAGTCTCGCAGTAAGCCCTATTATGCCAGCTCGGGCATGCAATCTCGCAGTAAGCCCCACATCAAAAGATCAGCTCGGGCATGCAATCTTGCAGTAAGCCCTTAGTACGACAGCTCGTGCATGCAATCTCGCAGTAAGCCCCTATTATATCAGCTCGGGCATGCGATCTCGCAGTAAGGCCTTATTCATCAGCTTGTGATCTTTATTTGTTCAGGATTTTGGATTAACTTATTCGGATGTGGTGTATTGATGTGGGTGTTCGGGAGTGGTGTGTGAATGTTGGAGTTGAGATGAGGGATATGCTATGGTCCGCCCAGGCATGTGTGGCTATGGTCAGCCCAGGCACACTTGATGAGGAGATATGCTATGGTCCGCCCAGGCATGTGTGGCTATGGTCAGCCCAGGCACACTAGATGAGGAGATATGCTATGGTCCGCCCAGGCATGTGTGGCTATGGTCAGCCCAGGCACACTAGATGAGGAGATATGCCATGGTCTGCCCAGGCATGTGTGGCTATGGTCAGCCCAGGCACACTAGATGAGAAGATATGCTATGGTCCGCCCAAGCATGTGTGGCTATGGTCAGCCCAGGCACACTAGATGAGGAGATATGCTATGGTTCGCCCAGGCATGTGTGGCTATGGTCAGCCCAAGCACACTAGATGAGGAGATATGCTATGGTCCGCCCAGGCATGTGTGGCTATGGTCCGCCCAGACACACTAGCTGAGCAGATATATTGTCATGGTCCGCCCAGACAAAGATACATTGTCATGGTCCGCCCAGACAAAGACTTACTACCATGGTCCGCTCAGGCAAAGATATATTGTCATGGTCCGCCCAGACAAAGACTTATTGTCATGGTCCGCCCAGACAAAGATTGATTGCCATGGTTCGCTCAGGCACAGTTTTATTGCATAGTCCGCCCTAGAGTTCAGACCAGTCAAGAATCATTCCCTCATATTTATTATCTGGAGTTCAGAACAGACATGCCTTGTCTACTTATATTTATTCTCCGGGATCAGATGAGACGAGCTTTATTTGCTCAGCATTTTATCATCTCAAGAGCTCAAGTCATCTGTCACTTTGCAAATTCAGATGAGCTATATCTCCTACGCGCATTTATTATTCTGGAGTTCAGGTCAGACGACCTTATGTCAGTTTATTATTTCTGGAGTTCAGGACAGACGAGTTGTATGTGTTCAGTTTATTATTCATGGAGTATAGACTTATATGCTAGGTTTATTATCTTTGAAGTTCAGACAGGTCAACCTGTTAAGATTTAATTATGTACTTAGAATTATTTCTAGTCATTATTGCAATTCAGTCTGCCCAAAAAACAGATCAGCTCTGTTTAAGATTTAATTCTGTACTTAGAATTATTTCGAGTTATTATTGCAGGTCAGCCCTGCCCAGATAACAAGTCATCCCTGTTTAAGATTTAATTCTGTACTTATAATTATTTCGAGATATTATTGCAGGTCAGCCCTGCCAAGATAATAGGTCAGCCCTATTTAAGATTTAATTCTATACTTAGAATTATTTCAGGTTAGCCCTACTAACATAACTGGTCAGCCCTGTTTTTTATTTAATTCTTTACTTAGAATTATTTCAAGTCATTATTGCAGGTCAGCCCTGCTAAGATAATAGTTGTGGGGCTCTAGCACCATTTCTCATTAGATCAGTCATGTTCGAGTGTTACTTATGGAGCTCAGTTTCGACACTCTGGAGTCTTATTTGATCCATGTTGATTGCCTGGAGCTCGGCTGTATCTATTTACTCAACGCATTACTTTAGTATTTTGTGAGGTCAGACATGTGTCATTTGCTCGGTATATCTCGTCTCTGGAGCTCACACCAACTTATTTATTCATCGGCTCAGTATTACTTGTGGAGCTCACATCAGCCTGGATTTGTTTGCTCTGTACATGGATCATTTTTGGAGCTCATTTGTATTTTGTTTGCTCAGCACATGTTTATTAGCTCGGAGTTCGGTGAGTTTTATCTGCTATGAAACTGGGCTAGGCTTTATTGATTATGGAGTTCAGGCGAGCATTTTTTGCTCTTACTTATTTCGGAGCTCAGATCAGGTCGGCCGAGCATTATTTGCTTATATTTATCATGTGGAGTTCATCTCAGCTCGGACCAATATTATTAGCTCATATATATTTCATCTTCGGAGCTTAGATCAGGTCGGGCGAGCGTAACTTGCTCATGCATATTATCTCATATCGGGTCGGGCGAGCGTAACTTGCTCATGCATATTATCTCATATCAGGTCGGGCGAGCAATATTTGTTCATGTCAGGTCGGATGGTTATTATTTTCTCATACATTATCTCAGGAACTCAGGTTGGGCGATTATTCTTGCACTTATTGTATGATTTCTGGAGCTCAGGTCGGACGAGCTTTATTTGCCCAGGCGGTCCAACCAAGATAAACATAGTCCATATTTGTCTTATCTGCTCGGGATATTTCTCATTCCTGGCGGATATATGTTTATTTGCTTCTCAGCCCAGTACAAACTGCTATTGTTGACATGAACTTTGTGCTAGGATTACGCCGGTTACTCGTATGGGTTCTACGAGCCGCCTACTTTATCAAGGATCGGCATTCGAATTGACATGGCTCTACCGGCAGCATGACTTGGGAACTCAGCACGACGCAAGGTCACATCATGGTTTATCATTTAAAGGACTATCAATCCGGGTCCTCACCTAACCAGTTGGAGTCGATACAGCGTTACTCTAGCTCGACTAGAGGGGGATACTCATGATGCCCCGATAATTGGCGATTTGGACCCGAATTCTATGGGCCCGACCCAATCTGACAAGATACCAGAGGCCATCATACCTTGGCCCGTTTGCCTTGGCCCATTTTCTATGTTTATTTAACCCATTTACCATTTATTTTGGCCCATTAATTGTAAGGTCCATTAGCCTTATTATAGATGCTCATCTGCCAAAGCCCATTAAGGATGGAAAATGAATGCAACAGTAGGTTTAAAAAGAGTGTGGATCGGCTCTTAGGCAGGGGCTTCTTCCCCATTTTTATTTTTTCCATTCTTGCTTCCTCCTTCATGGTTGCAGAACAACTATGTAAATTCTTGAGATTATAGTGAAGATTCAGACTGGACTAGGTCCCATGGTTTTTCCCCCTCCTGGTTTCCACGTAAAAAATCTTGATGTTTATTTATTTTTTGCATATTCATTCATTGTTACAAAATCGAACCAAAAAATAAGGTAACACCAAGTACAAGACACATAACAATCATTGCCCCAAGCTCACGTCAGAGGATCCAAACAGACCCAAGCCCCCCGAGAGAGGGGCCCATGGTGCTATCAATGCCCAGAGCTGCGGTGAAGAACCCAATATTGGGGGATCTGGTCCAGCCTTCCAGACCCAGACATTAACAAGAATATTGACAATCTCCTAACTTTATCCATTGAATTCAAAAAGGGGAAACTACACGAATTACTACGTATTATCATTGTGTGTTTACGCAATTTAATTATATCAACGAGGGTGGCTCTTGCCTAAGTATAATCTTGTGAAAATTAAGAATTTAAAGTTGGGAGACATCAACTAGCTCTAATTATTACGTGGCTGAGCCAGAGACTCTACACTAAATGTTGATTGAAAGGTAAATTTAGTAGTAGCCATCAAAATCAACCAAAGATCCCAAACAACAGGACTGACCTAAAGCGGTTGACAAGACAAACAAAGGAAACCTGCCTGAGGACCCAAAGAACTAAATGGTGGATACATTGTCAAAATATCAGTAGTAGTAAACATCCACACGAAGTCAAAATCAAGCAGGCAAGACCAAAAGTAAGACAACAAAAGCAACATTAGTAGAAGTAACATTAGTAGCTATGATGCACGGATACTCCTAGAAATCACTCGGTGCAGTGTCCGACATTTCTCGGACATCGATACTTCACGAACACTCATCGGACACGTGTCGGACACGTCCTTTATTTTATTAATAAAATAAAATCGGACACCCTTGTCAGACACTCCCCTCAAAATCGAACACTCGTGTCGGACATGGCTGATGGGCTTGTCCGAGCCGTGTCCGAGACAGAAAGGACACTTTTGGGTGATAAATGTACAACTTAAAAAGTTTTTGGATAAGATAAAATTTAGATGTATTACTTAAACTCTATTTAATTGAAGTAATATACATATGTTGTTAGTATGAGTGCTATTATGATGATTTCAATGACATACATTTATATATATTATTTTTGAATTTGGTAAGAATATTTTTGGTGTTATATTTTATTTGGACATGTTTGTTAAACTTTATATTAATTAAAATAATATGTATTCGGTGTTAGTATGAGTAATATTTTGATGATTCCAGTGGCATGCATTTATTTATATGCTTCTTGAATTTGGTAAGAATATTTTTGTTAATTTTACATGGTTTTAGAATTTTAAAAATGTGAATTTCTAGTATTTGTAATAGATATATATATATATATACTTATATATATATATATAGGTATGTCCAGCCGTGTCGCATCCTAAAAATTTTGAAAATATGTGTCATCGTGTTCGTGTCCGTGTCCGTGCATCGTAGATTAGTAGTATATACAAGAGATAGATAAGGTAAAACCAAACATCCGTTCTGTTTATTTACTACTTAACTTTATCGTAACTTTTATCACTTTTCTATACAATTACCAATGCAGTGAATTCGGTTTTTAGAGGACTACAAAATAATTTATCACTCGCTCACACATGTAACACGATGTTAATATATTTGTTTTTTGTCTTTTTTTGTTTGTATTTCAAAATGACTTTCTTATAAAGTATTACATTAGTCGTTTGGTTCATTTTTCTTGTTTTCCAGGTTCTTTTTCTCTCCATTTATCTTAAGAAATGTATTAAATTTGAAAAGGATGGTTTATCTTCTATTCTTGGCCTGTTGAAGGTTTCTAATTTTAATCTCGTCTCCTTATGTTTCATGTTTCTGATTTGCTTTTTGTGATAGTTATGCACTGACTACTTAAGACTATTTTGAAAATGTTGGTTTATCTTAAGAAATCACTCAAACTTTGAGAATAATTCAATTGTTGATGAACTTGAAAACATCAAGAAACGTAGCATTAGATAAATTTTGTTATAAACTTATAATTTATGGTGATTTAATAAGATGTTTTTAGTTATTAAGGTAGCCAAAATACTTGTTTTATCAATATAATATATGATACTTTCTTAATATAATTCATGGTTTTTTAAAAAAAATATTTCGCCCCCAATAATAGAATCGTGGCTTCGCATATGTATATGATCCAATACATGGGACAATATTTGATAAAAATGAGAAGATCGTTATTTTTTAAAATTGAAATTTATAAAAAATCTCTATACTAATTACTTATTCACGAAAAAAACTGTGGGAAAATAACAAGAATCATACTATAAATTTGCAATTGCAAGGCTTCAATTAATTAATAAATATAAAATAATGATGTGTCATCCCAATCTCAAAAAAAAAAAGGTTCCCACTAAGCAGAGAGATATTTTGGAATTTGCTATTTGAGAGCATTAGCAAGAAATGCACGCCAAAATTCAATAATAAAAGATGGTCGACTAACTCATTAAGGGTCGGGTCCCCACTGTAAGGTTTTCGTTCCGCTTTTGAACGTCGATTGTTAACCTGCAATTACAACAAGAAAACAATCCACATTATACAATTCACAAAGAACTATATAAAACAAATATCGAACAAGAGTAAAGGAATTGGGCGCAGGTCGAGCAGGGTTTCCTTTCAACGTCGTCACCGGGGAACCAAGGTATCGTAGCCAAAAAGTGGGAGACACACACAATCTGCCAGAACAAGACTCACGGCCACACACAGTGAGCTCCACCACAAATCTAACCACAAAGGTCAAGACTCACAGCCACACACTACTGCCCGATCACTCCACCGAACACACACAGTGAGATATGGACGAATAACAACAAGGAGTCACACACAGGGGTTAAGATTCACGGCCAACCACCGCGATACACGGCCACAGCGCACACAGCTAAGCTCACGGCACACACAGCACCACACTCGAACCACAAGAGCACCACCCTAAGCTCACGGAGCACACAGCACCACCACTCTCACACCGTAGCACAAAGTTCAGGGCCAACCACCGCGGAACAGAGACGCGAAAAGAAAAGGGGGAAACACTCAAGAGATTATCGGTTTTCAGGCTTACCATATCAGGGAACAATCACCATGATAAATAGCACTGAGGAAGACGCAAGGCTGGAGAGCAAGTCCCAAGGACGCGGTCAATCGAGCCAGCTGAAGAGACGCATGAAGCGAAGGATCTGGAAGAGTGGTAAGGGGAAGAGGCGACTGGTAATGGGTAAAGGGCTTCGGGAAAACATAAGCAAAAAATGAGGGAAGGCTAAGGCCCAACAGGCAACAGGTAATGGGCCAAACCCAACAAATCTCCACCTTGGCACAATACCGGCTCCACCTCAACGTAAGGAAAACCCCATAGATGACTCATCATCGCCCAAAGGGTCCCCACAACACACAAAGCATTGTGTGGACCAAATTTCTGTCATAGCACAAAACAGACAAAGAAAAAACAATAACAAGCACACAGCAAGTTAAAGTGGGAAAGTAACCAGGGTAATAGTTTTATAACGAGCACACAGCAGGTTATAAAACACTAACCAAGGGACTAAACATGCATCAATCATCAGTATCAAATTTTAAAAAATTTAAACATGATTGAAATTTACTAAGGGACAAACACTTAGTACACATATCAGCAGGATTAAACACATAATCACTTAGATTAAAACCTACAGACAACAACCATTGAACAACATTCCAATGCACCATGCTAGGATTAGACATATACCTATTTAAGCAACTAATAGCATAAGCTATACCATGCCAAGTACTAACCATCAAATATATTAAGCAACTAATAGCATAAGCTATATCATGCCTAGTACTAACCATCAAATACATAACAGATCTTATAGCATTTGAATAAAGCAACACATTGAACACATAAGAGGCAAGATGAAAGTCACTTAGCTTAGCAGGTTGTCTTATGTTTCTCCTAGCCCTATCTTTGGTCAATTGATAATCATGCAAACAGGTTCATGTTCAACACCAATATCATGATTTTCAGACATTTCATGAATCTCAGGTTCATTAACAGGCAAGTTCACATGATTTTCATCGAAGGACACAATGTAATCATTAACAAGAAGTACACCAGTTAAATGCTCCACCTTGCTAGGAGTAGCACTGGACTCAGACTCATCAACATGCACAGAACTCATAGTCACATTAGGGGAAGGGAAAACCGGGAATTTCACTCTTTGTTGTTTGCCATAAACACAAGAATCACAGAAAGGCATGCAAGACAACCCGTCTTTACCAAAGCAACCTTTTTCATGCAAAATCTCTAGACCTTTAGAACTCATATGACCTAATCTCCTATGCCACAGATCAGTCAAGTCATCAGTCACAGAATTCACATTATCATATACAGATTCAGTTTTGCAAACATAAAGATGTCTTTTCTTTTTACCTTTGAAAACTACCAAAGAACCCTTTACGATTTTCATAACTCCATTTCCCCATCTACCCTCAAGACCACATGATTCTAATCCAGCACAAGACATCAAATTATTGCACAAAGCAGGAACATGTCTCACATTTTTTAGAGTCATAGAATAACCAGAATCAAATTTCAAGAAAACATCACCAATGCCAGCAACTTTACAAAGTTTCTCATCAGCCATAGAAACAGAACCATTATCAACTTCTTTATAACTAGAAAACAAACTTCTAAAGGGTGACATGTGATAAGAGCAACCAGAATCAATTAGCCATTCATTTTCACACACAGTAGATGAATGCACAGAATTCACAGCATCACATAAATCAGTCACCATAAAGATATCATCCAAGTTTTCACCGGATGAGGAAGCATGATTCACTTGTTCATAAGATTGGTTGTTATCATTTTGTTTCTGGTTTTACTTTTTAGGACAATCTTTAATAAATCAGGATCACCACAATTAAAGCACATTCTGTTCTTAGGCCTAGACTTAGACCTTTTCCCATTGTTCTTATCATTATTCTTATTTTGGTTATTATCAGATCTATGATTGTTGTTATACCTATGTTGAGATCTACCTCTAACATGCATAACTTCACCTGAATCTTGCTTACCACCTTTGTTCACTTTTAAATCTAATTCCTTGCTTTTTAGGCCGTTCATTACAGTATCCAATGTAATAGAATATCTACCGTACTTAATGGCGGATTTTACATCACTATAAATTTCAGGAATAGCATTTAAAAGAACAATAGGTGAATACTCGTCAATGTTCTTATCTCCTGTCAATTTAATATATTGAATTAACTTAGTAAACACATCCAAATTTTCATCTACGTCTTTGTTCAAGTCTAGCTTGAATCTGAAAAAATTTTCTAACAAGAAAAGATTACTTGGCAAAGATGTTTCAGTAAACATTTCTTCCAATTTTTCCCAAAGTTCTTTTGCAGATGATAGTTTGCCACATTTCCTGAGCACAGAGTCAGATAAGTTCAAAATAATAGAAGAGTAAGCATATTCGTCATCTCAAGTTTCTTAGCAGATGTAATGTTTTCAACCCAATTACCGTCAATAGCTTTAAATACTTTTTGTTGTATTAAGATTCCTTTCATCTTTTGATGCCATATCGAAAAATCAGATTTTCCATTAAAGGCCTCAAGGTTATATCCAGAAATTGAAGCCATCACACATACGCAAGGAGGCACACACAATTTCAACAACCAGTCAGCAGAAGCAAGGACCACAAGGCACAAACAAACTATGAAAGAATCAGTCAAGCTAAGGGGAGGAGAAATCGTTATCACCCACAAGATCACAATACACTCAAAGGTGTACGAGCATGGGGCTTCAGATAGAGATTTTCCTACGGGTAAGGGACACAATTACTTAGAAACAACGTAGTAAAAAAGATTACAGGTCAAGGTAATCACTTACTACCCAGAGACAAAGCTCTGGGGTGACGAAACCACACTGCCCGAAGCACCGAAGGCACTGCCCGAGATTCCAGCCACTGCCCGAGCACTCCAGCCACTGCCCGAACACTCCAGCTGCTGCCCGAACACTCCACCAGGCACGGAACGCTCTGATACCACTGTAAGGTTTTCGTTCCGCTTTTGAACGTCGATTGTTAACCTGCAATTACAACAAGAAAACAATCCACAGTATACAATTCACAAAGAACTATATAAAACAAATATCGAACAAGAGTAAGGGAATTGGGCTCAGATCGAGCAGGGTTTCCTTTCAACGTCGTCACCGGGGAACCAAGGTATCGTAGCCAAAAAGTGGGAGACACACACAATCTGCCAGAACAAGACTCACGGCGACACACAGTGAGCTCCACCACAAATCTTACCACAAAGGTCAAGACTCACGGCCACACACTACTGCCCGATCACTCCACCGAACACACACAGTGAGATATGGACGAATAACAGCAAGGAGTCACACACAGAGGTTAAGATTCACGGCCAACCACATCGATACACGGCCACAGCGCACACAGCTAAGCTCACGGCGCACACAGCACCACACTCGAACCACAAGAGCGCCACCCTAAGCTCACGGCGCACACAGCACCATCACTCTCACACCGTAGCACAAAGCTCACGGCCAACCACCGCGGAACAGAGACGCGAAAAGAAAAGGGGGAAACACTCAAGAGATTATCGGTTTTCAGGCTTACCATATCAGGGAACAATCACCATGATAAATAGCACTGAGGAAGACGCAAGGCTGGAGAGCAAGTCCCAAGGACGCGGTCAATCGAGCCAGCCGAAGAGACGCATGAAGCGAAGGATCTGGAAGAGTGGTAAGGGGAAGAGGCGACTGGTAATGGGTAAAGGGCTTCGGGAAAACATAAGCAAAAAATGAGGGAAGGCTAATGCCCAACAGGTAATGGGCCAAACCCAACACCCACCACAATCCGGATTACTCATTTCTTCGCATTTACTATCTGGTTGCAGTGACGACCAGCCAGATTTGTTTAATTTTTTCATATAAACCA
This sequence comes from Haberlea rhodopensis, assembly GCA_907163345.1. NCBI lineage: Eukaryota > Viridiplantae > Streptophyta > Magnoliopsida > Lamiales > Gesneriaceae > Haberlea > Haberlea rhodopensis. The sequence continues at coordinate 18,842,352 of CAJQUN010000001.1, read as the reverse complement.
GAATTTGATTGCAAATTGGTTCGAGTAACAACAAAATATGCCCAAAAGAATCTACTTTGATATTTTATTAATTAAAATTGAAATATCATAATTTTTTTTAAAAATGTAAAAATTGGCGATGGAATAAGAGGCGAGTTGAGTCTTCTTGTCCTACTACAATTCAGTCCACTTTTTTTTTATCTTGCTTTCAGTTCCCCTTTCAAATCATTTTTGCCAGAACAGATATTAGCACTTTTTTAACCAACCCAAAATTCAAGAAAAACCCATAAATTTAAACAAAAACATTATGTTTTTTTTAAGGAGGGTTAGAAAAAAGAGGCACAAAATTATGATGGATAAGTAAATTTAAGCATGGATTTTCGCGTTCTCTGTTGCAGTTTCCCCTCATTCTTCTCGTCGAACCTTCCGTGGAACTAGAAACAAAGAATAGTTTGTTTCTCATCTCACCATCCTTTCCCATTTGGCCAATTCTCAATTTCATTATTCTCCAAAGACATTAATCGAGAGCTCGATCGATTCTGCTGATTCCAACGTGATTTACGGTGTGACTTCTTAATCTTTCATTCACGTTGGCTTGTTGCATGCACATCCCCATCTATTAGAATGTAATGCTGGTGCTGATAAAGTTGATTTTGCTGCTGCTCAAATCCCATCATATAGTTCCTCACTTCTGCTTTTATCATTTCTCGCATCACACCCATCAATTCAGAGCCGAATGGCGTGAAAACCTTGTCCTGCTGCTGCATCTGAACCGCTACGGAAGAGACCAAAGGAACAGCCGCGGGATTCGGCGAAGCGGCTAGTGAAAGCAGAGACGGCGGTGGTGGAGTTTGGTTAATTATCCCCTCAGTCCAGTCAATCTTGTGATTCGTTGACTCAGATGAATTCGACCCCGGAAGAGATAGGCTAAGACTCGTCGGAGGATCGCCGCGGGGTGTTGCCACCAGTTTAATTAAATTCGGACCGGACACCACCGGCAAACTCGAGTCGCTGACGATAGAACAAGACGGGCTACTCGGGATCAAGTAAACGGGTAAACCCGACCCGTCGCTGACGGATCTCTTCGGCGGCGGCTGAATCTCAAACTCCGGACAGTTACCAAAACTATCATTATCTACACCATCATCGCACTTGCGCTTGAGGGTAGAGTTCCAGTGATTTTTGATGGCGTTATCGGTCCGACCCGAAAGGAGTCGGGCTATGGTAGCCCATTTGTTCCCGAACTTGGCATGGGCCCGAAAAATTATCCGATCTTCTTCGGGGCTGAAAGCCCGATGCTCCACCCGTGGAGAGAGCTGATTACACCATCTCAAACGACAGCTCTTGCCCGATCTCCCGACGATCGATTTGCTGATGAGGGACCAATTTCTGGGACCGTGCTTTTGTACCAGTTGTTGTAAAAGGTCGTCTTCTTCTGAGCTCCACGGACTCTTGATCCGATCCATATTCGTATTTACAGCCATTATAGATGTTTTTCCTCTTCCCCTTGAAATGGAGAGATTCACAATATCGGACCTTGGGGTTGAGTTTATTTATATGGGATAAGGGTGACCGGAGTAGTCGGTGAGTTATTGGGATGAAACGGTTGAAATGATCAAGTTTGGATACAGCTGGATAACGGACGCGCGTCACATCCCACCTCTTAACTATTATTATTATTAACTAGTTGTTACTAATTACTATGCTTAATTCCTTCTGGGTACTACTCAACTTTGGAATTTAGTTAATTTCAATATAAATTTATATTAAAAATATCTGTGAGATAATGTGTGATTTTTCTAATAACAATTTTAAACATACATGTAATAATTTATTTTTTGAATTTTTGAATTTCAAAAACTATATAAGATATTGTAGTTATTGGCAAGTTATTAAAATATTTTTTATTTATTTTTTAATAAATAAAAAAAGATTATTATTTTTTAAATTTTATAAAGATATTTTATACAATTCAATTGGTATCACAAAATCACACTATAATAGATATCTCACGGTTTATATATACATAGAGGATAACATTTTCTAACAATGTGCAAGTTGTGATTAGATATCTAACCTTACATATATATTAGTTAAATATTGTATGTATACACTAGTCTATTGTGTATTTTTTAAATAATTTAGTAAATTTAAAGAGATAACTGAAATCGAATTTTCGTTAGCACATGTATCTAATTCATTTTTTTTTTTAAGCTCACAATCTCAAAACTGATTTATTTAATTACCCTTTTGTCTTGCTTTTAGTGGCGTAACCTTCACTCTCTTTACCTTTTGGTTTATTATACCTAAACTTTTCAATTTCTTCCAAAAAAGTTTGAACGAAAAAGAAATAAAGTAATTTAAACCATTTATTCCATTTTCACTTCTTAAAAATATTTTATTTTATCCTGCAATTAAAAGGCCAGATTGAGTGTTAAATCTTTGGTCCCCTCTATTTTTTTTCTTAAATATGGTTGGATATGAAAATAGTATTGATGTCATATGGTATATTAGCTTTCTCGGGTAAAATCCTCTGCAAGAAGTCGAACGAACAGATACCGAACAGAAAACACCCGAATAAGCAACATCAGAGCACAAGGTAGCCGAATGCTATTAAACTCTGCTCGGTATAATAGCCAAAGACTAGCGGAAGACCCGGTTGTAACCAACAAATTAACCGGCGGAGATAAACGTGGGTTAATGGGGTGCGGATTTATCGGACACACTCGCCATATGAATGCTACGATCAAGGGAGATCGTGTTCTAGCTTTCCCGCCAATTAAACACTGAAATTGGCTTTATAAATAGACGCTTAGAGTTTCATTAAGGAGGTTGGACTTTTTTATGCAAAAGAGACTCCGAAGAGAGCATTATTTTGTCTGTTCGGTCATCTCTTATTCTTTTTCCAGATATCCTTGTGTAATAATTTTTCACTTATATATTGTGTCAAAAGTCCTGTAACAAATTTCGGTTGTGATTAGTACAAATTATACAGAATTGGGTCGAGGATTTCCTTCAATTCAAGGGTTTTCCACGTAAAAAATCTTGGTGTCTTTCTTTTTATTTTTCGCATACATTTAAATCTACCGAACACGGAGAATAACGGATCACATCAAGTATGATTCAAACTCTTAAATTGTTTTGTCATTATGAATCAAAACTATTATATTTAGATCAATATCAATGTTGTTAGATATGATCAGTTCAAAAGTCAAAGACTTAAACCATACTATATATATAAATAGATTTTATTTTTAAAAAAAAACATATATATATATATATATATATATATATATATATATATATATATATATATATATATATATGTTTGGGGTTTCCTGCTTAGATCTCATTCATTTTTTTGTTTTATTCTAATATTGTGCGTCCAATAATAATATCAAATCAAACTAAAAATAACCAACAAGAGTTTGGTTTCGATTGTCATTGTTTTGGGAAGTTAAAAGTGTTGGGAATTTGACCCTTCAAATTCACATCCCAGGATCTGCATCTTTTATAGGAAAGGCAAGCAAAAGAAGAAATAATAACCACACAAAGATTTAACGTGGAAAACTCCAAAATCAGGAGAAAAATCATCAGGACCAGAGAAGAAAATACAATGTATAGAAAATTATTACAACCACACAATTTTTCTTCTCACCCAAACACACCCATAAAGTTTTCCCATTACCCACACTTTATAACACACACCCCTTACAAGAAAGACACCTAATAAAATCTTTTCTGATGTGAAAGCTCAGTCACAGCTGCAACCACAGAGCATACTAAGAATTTTACTAGATTCTAAAACAAGACAGTAATTTATCTAAAGCCAAAAATTGCTAGAGAAGCTATTGACTGGTGCACTTAAACTTGAAGCCTAGAGCATCTTTTTATAGTACAAGTGTTTGCCCAATTTTCATTACCTAACCGATGTGGGATATTTTACAAAAGGCACAACCCAACAATCTCCACGTTGTGACTGTCGTCCCACAACACTCCACCTCGATGAAGATCTTCATAGATTTCGCTACCAATTGCTTCAAAGACAGTCATAATTCTCAATGTAGAGAATTATCATGCTTCACCATAAAACCATACCTCACTCAGAATAAGTGATTCCAAGCATTTCACTTCGACCCATGTCAAAATAACCCTGCTTAAAAATTATGGTGCAACTCCCACGTTTTGGCTCTCCTGGAAGTTAATCGGTCATCAACATAAATTTCCACCACACACCCTGCATCAATGTCAATTCAATGCCCGTGTAAAACTTGTGGACCCGCTAACATTTTAAATCATTTATCATGGCAACTTGGGGACATCGGCATGCCATAAGATTGTACATATCCTTTTTCAAAAGACATCCAAGGAGGAGACAGTGTTAGCTTCATTATCAGCATCTCCACTTGTTGATACGGAGCAATTTGCCTAACCCGCTCCAGCTCTGCCTGTTGCACTAGTCGTTCCACCAATCGTACTAGTATCACTGATGCTTTCATGGGATACTCTGTGTAAACCAGATTGAATCAACATATCCCCGACTTGTACTTGCCACAAGCCAAAGTTGATTTTCCCATCAAATTTCTCCATATCAAATCTGACTATATTTGAAACTTTGCTTCCCGACATTGCCTTGTGACCTGAATAGTAAACACTAAGTAAGCTCCCAGGAAAGAGAGAATCTCTTCCTAGACAGAAGTTCAAGATTTCCAGGAAAATTGGTGGGTCACACCGGGCCACTTAAATACTGATTTTCCTAGACAGAATCTCATTAGTCAATACGTATTCGTTTACCACACCAAAGCTCCACCACATCAAAATGATTCAGGCTCTGATACCAATTGTTGGGAATTTGACCCTCCAAATTCACCCTCCAGGATCTGCACATTTTATGGGAAAAGCAAGCAAAAGGAGAAATAATAAAAACACAAAGATTTAACGTGAAAAACTTCCAAATCAGGAGAAAAATCACCAAGATCAGAGAAAAAAATACATTATAGAAAATTATTACAACCATAATTTTTCTTCTCACCCCAAACACACCCATAAAGCTTTCCTACTAGCTACACTTTATAACTCACACCCATTACAAGAAAGACACCTAATAAAATCTTTACTGATGTGGAAGCTCAGTCACAACTGCAACCACAGAGCATACTAAGAATTTTACTAGATTCTAAAACAAAAAGTAATTTATCTAAATCAAAAGCCAAAATGACTAGACAAACTATTAACTGACACACTTAAACTTGAAGCCTAAAGCCTCCTTTTATATTACAAGTGTTGGCCAAATTTTCATTACCCAACCGATGTGAGATATTTTACGAAAGGCACGACCCAACAAAAAGATTAAAAAACTCCGCGTTTGAATAGGCTTTTTGTTAATAATTTCGTGACATGTTTACTCACTTTTTCTATCGGAAAATTTCAAATAATAATTCATTTATTTAAAGAACGCAAATATATAGTAACCCATACCAATTATATTTTTGGAACAATTATCTGAAAACAAAGTATAAAATTAAATAATTGTGAAACCAGAAATATTACATGACTATCCCATTATCTTCACTATTAATAAACTTGATGGGTCTTCGTCGATGCTTCTCAGCAAATGTTTTGGATATGATGACTTACTCCTTTGTCGGTCTTTTATTAGTTTATGTCTCTCGATTATCCTTCTTCGTTCCTTCAGTTATATTAGAAAAAGTTCCCTTGTTCAACCACCTCATTGACAACATGTTCAAGAGAACCTAGTTTGACTCTTCATGGTCCTGCTGTTAGAGTTAAATTATATTTATTTACATTAGCTAGTTAGCTAGTGGTTATTTTACAGCTGTCATTTTATCTCTTTGTATATAAATTTGTATTTGTGAGAGATACAACAGAACACATTTCTTCAGATGTTCACTTTTCTCTCTGTATTACCTGCACACTTCAAATCATGGTCTAATGATTTAGATGCAACTCACTCTTCACTGCGTCTATTTAGTATGCATCGTTCTCGATGTGTGTTAATATTTGTTATGTATAACACATATATTTCTTATTGTATTATCGTGTTTTGTGGGTTTCGATTATTTTTTTTATTCGTACATGTCGTTTTATTAACATAATTATTGCTTATGTTAAAACAATAAATAATAATAATAAACGTGACACAAATAACAGTTGCAAAGAATTTAAAATTAAATAGCCCATCACCTTTGACCGAGAGAAAAATTCAAAAGGGGCCAGCTTGAAAACCATTTTCTTTTTTTATATATTAGAATAACATTATTTACGTGCTTTCGATCTTGACGGAATAGATAAGAATATATGAATAAAAAAACATATATATTTTAGACATACTCAAATTCGAATCAGATATAAAAATTTGATTTATCTATTCCTCTTCCCAACAAAAAAACAAATTATTTATTAAAATAATACGAGTTGATGACATGGCAGAAAACGACAAGATTTGTCGTCGAGGGCGAATCATTACTTGCAATCCTGTCAGTCCAGCCTGTAATTTTTTCGATTCTTTTTTTTTTTTAACGTTAAAACCTACGTGTACGGATTCAGGTGCGCACGCCTTCCTATGCATTTGCGTTTGTTAATCAAATTATTATATTATTTAGCGTGTTTTAACCTAAGTCACTTACGTCTGATACAGAAGTGGATGTAGATGCGGATGCGGATACGTGAGTACGTCAATTTGCAAAAATTTTAAGTGCGGGTGCGTCTATTAAAAATTAATTAATAAATAAATATATATATATACACTGATGAAATGAAGTTAAACATACATAATATACATCATATTTAACAAACTCACATCATAATTATATTATTTACAAATTTACAATATGAAGTTCTTAACAACTTTGGTGTTTGCAGCTTTACCATTCTTAAAAAGCATTAAAATTAGATTTTATTGAAGAATCTAACATTTACAGCTTTGCAAAAATGTTATAGCCAGTGATACAACGTAATTTTAATCTTGTATTTGATCGTTCGTCTAGTAATAATTCTCCGAAAAATATATTGTAGAAATAGAAATGAAGTATTAAAGTTTTGTTTTATTTTAAGATATAATGAAACCAAATTGTTCATATTTATTTCAACATGTTTGGTAATAGTATGAATTTATTAAAAATGACTCATATTATTTCCGGAGACTTATATTATTACTTTATGAAATGACTAATATAAACATTTAAATTAACTCAATAAAAATAAAAGTTTTATTTATAAAGTTCATTCTATTAATTTCATGCTAAAACTAAGATATCAAATTTATTATTATTTACTCCGCAAAAATGTTACAAAATCACAGATTTATCATACTTTCTTTTTTCACATATTTTAATCTTTCAAATGTTATTATGTCTTTTCATGATTCATTATCTATCTATTTACCATATAATATAATTTTCTTACCAACCCGAAATACCTAGAAACCATAAAAATTCATCTAAACCCAAAATCGAAGAATTTTTTTTATAATTACAAAAAAAAAATTGGAGAATTAAGGAGCATTAACAAGACTTAGTAACTTAGTGCGCGTCTTAGTAAATCTTAATGCGCGAATTAGGAAATCTTAGTGCGCGAACTAGAAAATCTTAGTGCGCGAATTATAAAATTTTAGTGCACGAACTAGAAATTCTTAAAGCGCGAACTAGAAATTCTTAAGTCGCCTTAATGTGCCGCACGCGCACCGAGTTCGCCAGTTCGCGGCCGGAGCGCCAGTGCGTAGAGGGGGGTAGGAGGATTATGTGACTTAGATTTTAACCTTTAATGTTGTTAGATTAACGTTAAACCACCAGGTTTAGGGTCATACATTGCTAGGTCACACATATAAATATAATTTTTTAGTATTCTCCAACAACTATTTTGATAATTGAAGTTTGTTTCATCATTTCATTTTTTGAATGTCTAAGATATTGGGTTATTTAATTAAATAACCTTAATTAAGTAACCAAATAACAAAATAACCTCAAAATTTAACAAATTTAAAAACTAACCTTAGCCGCCAACTCAGTTGGCGTGTTCAATGTGTCACGCCAACTGAATTGGCGTGACCATAATAAATATTGATCACGCCAACTGAGTTGGCGTGATCATTGTAAAATAATGGTCACGCCAACCCAGTTGGCGTGACCATTATTTCACGCCAACTGGTTCCAGCTTTTGCAAGTTGGCGTGAATAACTGGTCACGCCAACCGAGTTGGCGTGACCAATTAATATAACGTGTCACGCTAACTGAGTTGGCGTGACCAATTAATGGTCACGCCAACTGAGTTGGCGTGACTTGGTGTTATAAATTTTGCCCGCCCCATTCTTCTTCGGCAACCTCAACTTACAGTCTAAATTTTCTTCATCGGCAACCTCCAAGTTACAATCGTTTTTTTCTCATTTTGCTTCCAGTCACTTCATAGTTTCAGAATTTAGAGGTAAAAATCATGTCGCCGTGTATTAATTTCTATCGCAGTTTTTCGCTGCCGTCCGCCGCCGCCTCCGCCGTCCGCCGCCGTCGCCGATTGCTGATGGCTGGTGGTTGTCGGCGGTGGCTGCTATGCTTCGTCATGTTTTATCAGTTTTAAATTATTTTGTTTACTTTATGTTGTCTATATGTACTAATATATTTTTTGTTTCATATAATATGATGGATCCGATGACCGTACCAGGCCCAATCGATGATCATCTGTTGTCATTGCAGTCATGTCATCGTTCTGAAGATGTATGGGCAGGTGATATTGATCGGCTGTAAGGACCCCCTTAGCCCTTAACCCCTGATTAGTGTATTAACCACTATGTGTGGCACATGCTTTCAATAAAAAGTCAATCGGGAAGCTCAGATGATACTTTACCATTGAATGTCAATTACAAAATTTCCTTTAATACTCAATGTTATAAGATCATCATCCTAACAATAAAAGACTCATATGTTTGCCCTTTTACCAACCCCTTGGTGCCACTTTTCACATTGTGAACTTTTATAAAAATTTGGGCAGAGTCTCCCCATAAATAGAGCTATCCCAAAAAAAAAGGCACAACACATAACATAATTCCCGGCCAGGGAACACATAATACTCATCAGAAAGCAGTAATACAAGTAAATTCCCAGCCAGGGAAGACACTACACATATGACGACAAAAGTGGGTTTCAACACCCACATAATACACCAATGACTCTCATATCATTTAGCAATTCAACCTCTAATTGCATGCAACCTCAAATGAAAGAGAGAAAGGCGCATGCCTTTATATACAATCCATATACAAGTATAATCGTGCTCACATGCGAGCATCATGAATATGTATAAAATCCTCAGGTGTATATAAGTACTCTATACGATACCGTGCTCCATCAAGCCCTGGTACCACGATCCTGGGAGTACCTCCAATCAACAGCTCGAGCTCAGCTCCACAGCCATCGATGTACCTGTTCACCTGTCCCAACAGAGACAGCCCCCAACGGGGTGAGCATACCAATACACAAAATCCCATAATCACAATAATGAAATTCATAATTTACAACAAAAGTAAATGCTAATGAATTTAAATGATACTCCCTGGATGGCAACATCCTCATCCGGGATTCCGTGTACTGTCCCTGTTCTCACAATCATCAAACTCATCAAATCTCATAAATCAGTAAATCAACACATTGATTTAACTCATTGCATGCCTAGTTCTCGAATATCAATAATTAATGATTCCAAGTTCATCATTCATGCAAATATAGATATCTCAATATCTAATACTGATTTCATAACATCGCTATTAATCATAGATAACTCAAATGCCTAGCATTTATTTTACCAATTCTCCATTATATCTAGACATCTCAAATGTCTTATAATGAATACATGATCCCATGATCATTCTCAGGCATCTCAAATGCCCTACAATAATCATATAAACCCAGTACCCCCTTATATCTTGTAAGAGTTATCCTACTCTAGTGTCACGCACGCTACAAGCGGCGATATCAAGATTTGATCGTTCCTTGGCTATATCAACATATATATATAACCACACGCACAATATTTGATGCAATCAAAACACATTATGCATTTCACAATGCTCTAATATATATAGTAATGCTCGTACGTCGCACGTACCTTAAATCTCCGAAGTCCGAGCCAAACCTTGCTCGAGTTCCATGCCCCGAGGAATGATGTGCTAACACGATAAATAATTCACAATTATTTACGAACATGCAACCCATGCTCAAGCACACCCATATCCCTCAAAATATTGTCAACACACGACAATTAACCTTTTAAAAGACCGGGGGCAGGGTACATGCAGGGAGGGGAACGAATGAGACACTAACGAAAATTGTTCAAGAACACCCTACAATTTTCGAACCCTAATCTCACAAATCGAACCCAATTAAACACCATAATTCATCTAAAAAGAGAATTAAACCATCAATAGCAAGAATCATCACCCTTGCCAAAAACCCCCAATTTTCGAATTTCAAAGCCCTAAATTCGAACTCAAATCCTTAAATTCGAACACAATTAAGCATCAATATACATAAAAAACATGTAATAATCGATCAATTGCAAGAAACAACACCCCTTGCCAAAAACCCCCAAAAATCGAACCCATACCCTACGAATTTGGGGAAAAATTCGAACCAGTAATTCACAAAAAGGCAGGGGAATACATCACAAGCATGGAAAAGGGGTAAGGAAGGTTACCCAATCGAAAATCGGAAGGAAAATCGACCGAAATCGAAGAACCCTAGAAATTTGGGGATCGACGCATTCCTGCAAAATCCAACTTCAAAACGCGACGAAACTTCGAATTGCCGGTGGGGATAGCTGCGCCTCGACGAGACGAAGCCGATGGCGGGTCGCACGCGCCGAACGGCGGCGGGCGAAGCGTTTTTGTGCGCGGGGGGGGGGGGGGGGGGGGCTGGGCAGACGGAAATCAGGCGGGGAGAGAGAGAGAGGCGGGTTGGAGGGCTAAAATGGAATTTTTAATTAAATTTTCGGGTTCAACTGGTATTTATAGCAAAATACCCCGAAATACTAATAGCCCCACAAATACATCGTGATTCATTAAAAATCATCTGTTTTCGAAAACTCTCTCTCTAACTCCAAAACCCTCTACCGGTGCTCACACAGCACCCGAGATTCCGAGACACATCAAAAACCCAACTCTTAGGTTTTACACCGTAATGTGAATACAATCTCAACCTCTGGATCCAACGATCCCAACTACCCAAAAAACGAGCCCAGAAGGCCTAACACCGCGATTAAACTCCAAATCGCCACGTAAAACAACTTTAGGGGTTATTAACACTCCGGGATTAACACCTATAATCCCTGGTCATCACAATATCCATAAGAACTCTGTCACTCCTATTGTTTTGAGAAATGTAACTATTATCTGTTGAAAATTTTATGGGTACATTTGAACTGTAAGCTCAAAATGTCAACACGATTAAATACTCTGATATTGAAATGCTTAGTTCTCTTAATCACACCTATTAGTATCTTGAGATATCGGGGTCTCACACATTCATTTCAATACAGTGTACCAAGCATTCAACAATTGCAATTATATAACAGGGCTATACTCGTACGTCATACGTACCTTATGATTCCGTAGTTCAAGTCCAAACCTTGCCTTGGTCCCGTGACCGATGAATTATATGCTAAACATGATAATAATCCACAATTAAACTCAAGCATGCAACCACGTGCCCAAGCACGTTCACAAATCCCAAATATATCGTCATCCATGACGATTAACCATTTTAAAAGGCCCCGGGTGAAGCATGCATCGAAAACTCAACACGAAATAATTCCTCAAAAAAGCAGCATTGGCGATCGATCACATGATTTCAGGCGATCGATCGCCTCGCGAAAATAGGAACAGGCGATCGATCGCTCCTTTTTAGGCGATCGGTCGCCTCTTAGCGTAAATGGCCACTGCCTCATGGCGATCGATCGCTTCATTTGAGGCGGTCGATCGCCTCACTGTTCATCTTCCTGAAATTTTCAACATCGTCGCGGCGATCGATCGCCCTGCCCTAGGGAGGTCGCGGCGATCGATCGCCTCGACCTGTAAAAGCCAAAAATGGCGTTTTTCTTGCAAAATTTTGCCCAACAACAATCCTCACACCCCTTACAACATTAAACCTCAAAATAAACACCATAAAACTCCTCAAACCAACCAACCCAAAATTCTTTAAAATTCCAAAACTCAAACCCAACCCATAAAACAACCAAACCACACAAAACCACATTCAAATCGAAGACAATTACGAGGGGAAGAAACTTACCAACTTATCTTCGAGAAATCCGGCTCCTAGGACGACCCTCCAACGATTTGTCCATCAAAGGGAAAGGGGAGGGTTTGGGGTGAGAGGGTGGCGTGAGGGATATGAGAGGAGAGGAATGGATTACGAATGACGGAATCCCGAGTCCAACTAGTATATATAGCAAAAATGCCCCAAAATACCAATACCTCCACAAATACATCATGATTCATTAAAAATCATCTGTTTTCAAAAACTCTCTCTCCAACATCAAATCCCCATACAGGCCCCAACATAAGGCACCCGGACTCCAAGTCCCACTAAAAACCCAACTCAAAGGTTTTCCACCAAAATGAGGATACAATCTCAACCTGTGGATCCAACGGTTCCAAATGCCCGATTCAACAACCTCGGGAGACCCAACACCGTAATTAATTCCTAATTGCCACAATTAAAATCCATCAAGGATTAATACCACACCGGGATTAACACCATTAATCCTCGGACATCACAATTATCCCCCACTAATAAAATTTCGTCCTCGAAATTGCACCGGTGTACCCCACGTAACACCAGGACTACACAAACAAAACAAAGTCATGACCCCGATTCTGAACCACCTTAGAATCGAATTAACAACTGCGAGAACACACATCTCGCACCAAGCTCTAAAATGGAGCAACGCCAAAACCAAAACAAACCCGAAAGATAACAACATACCTCGACGTGAATCGTCCCAGAAGTCAGTCCACCACGACTACAATCAACCAAATCTCCCTTGGTTCTGACATAGATGTCACTCCGTGATATTCACCACTTGCCCACGATTCTTGACACGCATCGTCATGATGGGGACCACTAGTATACAACAGTATACTCACAGAAAATCCGGTTTTTGCTTCCCAGCCCATCTCCGCCAAAGGAGTAGTTGCAACATTTGCAACCCGGATCGGGTGACCCACGGTCACTGATCCACACAAAACACATCACTACAGATGTCTACAACCATGTGTTCCAAGAAATCCCGTCTTGGTCCAAAAACACACTATCGAGACTCTACAAGGTCTCAAGTTCCACAGGGGACATGTAAGACAATCAATTGTATTCCCACACACGTGTCAACCATGACACTAAACAGATCCGAATCCTGGCCACCCCTCATTTAACCTGGGATTCAACAATCCTAGAGCAGGGAGGCTATCGAACCGACCAGTAAGAATTACCACGGTCCTAAAACACGACAAGTCCTCACAAGGGAAGTCAAACGGACCTCATGATTATTCTTCAGATTATATTGTGCCATCGAGATTACCAATCTCAAATTGTCACAATCTCCCACCGGAGATTCATCAAACCAAGCACACTAAACCGACGTTCAACAAGGAACGAAATAAAGTTGGCATTCGTATACACACACGGCATACATGTCCATACACCATCACAACATGCATACATTATGCAATGGACTCAGGTATCTCCAATCATACTCAAATCCGACTGTCAACCCTCAATTATTCTCGCCCCACGGAGAATGATGGTTGACAAACAAAACAGGGCGTGTGATTTCAACATCAACACTGCACGAACCAACCAACGAATCTCCCAAAGGATTCAACCGGCAGGTTAACAATACCGCCTTTCTCCCAAGGAAAATGCCATGAACCCATGATCCTCCAATCATCGAACCATCGTTCGGAAACCTGGATATATTTATACCAAAACATATCCCGGAACCCAGAAATACACAACTGGTTAGAGTAGTGCATCAATACCACCATTACCCGATCCAAAATCCGTATACGCCATGTATACACATCCCAACGATGCTCTGTACTAATGCCATAGTACTCCACAATCGAGTATCTCCCCGGAGACGTCTCCTCAAACGTCTCACCGAGATAAGAAATCCATTACTCGGTCCAACACCAGTAATACTTACCATGGCTGATTTACAATCAATCCACGACCGATGCAAGCTGGCTCCAAGACAGTACAATCCAAATCTCTCCAAGAGACAAAATCAATATAGTAGTGTCACCCCACTAACTATATCTCACAAACCATTGTGACTCCCATTGCATGCCATATGCAAGGATGCTCAACTAGAGCTAACAACGACTTGTTGACACTCACGTTGGTAATACCAACAAAATTGTGCTGTCCCAGTACAAGTCCCTCAAAACAATGGCGTACAAACGTCCACGTGAGGTATTCCCTACCTCAATTACCATGCCACATAGAGACTACAAGAGTCTATCATAACCCTCATCGTATCGCCATACGATTCACCCATCTCGAATCCAACGAGCAGCATAAAGGCTAACACAAGCCCACCAAAGTACTGCAACCATACATGGCTAGCGATTCGCTGGCCCCATAGGTTTATACCAACTTATCACGTGACACACGTCCCATCGCGGTATACCATACCGTACAAACCATTAGAGTTGTGGGTCATCACCCAACATATCGCTAAAAAAAGAAACACCAAAGCATAATGGACATCCCAGCGCCCTTGCTTAATTACGAAGAAATCCAAATCCATAAGGACTTATCCCACACCCTCAAGGTGGGTGTGACTATGCCTACCACTCATCACAACAACAAGCGACTAGTTTCCTCAATGACTACTCTTACCACCCAATCACTTGGCCTTAGCCAAACCAGCGAGCATACCCAAAGGATATCATTACTCGAACAATATTTACTTCTATTACATGATGCGGTACTCTCACCGGTACAATGCATCCAATAATCCATCGAGCAACTTGCTCGGCGTAACAGTCTCGTCAACTAGTGACCCAGACACTACATGTGCTCACCATTGGCACTCAAACCACACGACTAAATACATATACGTAAATGTATTAATCATCGAAACGACGCTACACGTCTATATAGACATCCACTATATCTTCGTCATCTAGTGACGGTACCTGTCAACATATGACATTCAGTAAAACATCGTCAACCCGTGACAGTACGTGTCGAAACACGACATCCATAGCCTCATCGTCAAACACATGACGGTATAAGAAATCAACGCATGATATCCACAATAAGTAAACAGTAATACGCCATACCTCATTGCTAACAATATAGCGGCATACCTGTCTCCGTCATCTAACAGTGGTACGCAATCAGCACCCATCGCTCGCAGGCGGCATAATCCAGTGCTACGTACATAGCGATATAACCCCATCGCTATAGAATCAGCGAAATGATCCCTCGTCATAGAGTCAGCGGCATGTGCCATCGCTATAGATATCTGGCGGCATGAACCATCGCCAATAGAATAGCGGAATGTGCCATCGCTATGAATACCCGGCGGCATGAACCATCGCCAATAGAATAGCGGAATGAACCATCGCTATGAATATCCGGCGGCATAAACCATCGCCAATAGAATAGGGGAATGAGCCATCGCTATGAACACCCGGCGGCATAAACCATCGCCAATAGAATAGCGGAATGAACCATCGCTATGAATATCCGGCGGCATAAACCATCGCCAATAGAATAGCGGAATGAACCATCGCTATGAATACCAGGCGGCATAAACCATCGCCAATAGAATAGCGGAATGAACCATCGCTATGAATACCAGGCGGCATAAACCATCGCCAATAGAATAGCGGTCCCTAGTCATTGTTACGGTAGTGTATTTTAATGCCCCTCGCTCAAATGCAACATGCGGTGCTCCCACCCCTCGCTTTACATATAGGCGGCATAGAATAACCTCGCTTAAATGGGCATGCGGCGCTCCCACCCCTCGCTTCACATTTTAGCGGCAAATATTCTTTCCTCGCTTCATATGATAACCACGCTTCAATGTGACATGCGGTGCTCCCACCCCTCGCTTCACATTTTAGCGGCACAAAACAAATAAATAGCGGTAATCATTTAAAATCATCACTCATCCATAACAATGACTCATGGGATATTCTCCAAGTATTCCATCTATACCTGCAACACAAAGCATATTCCATATCCCAACATACATCATCATGAGTGTATTTTAATGCACCTCTCTCAAATGCGACATGCGGCACTCCCACCCCTCGCTTCAACATTTGGCGGCAGAGCATTAAAATCATCACTCCATTGTACACATGCAACCACAATGCATAATCCATGATGTATATAAAACACAGGTTACTGTTTCGTGTCTTTCAACCCTGGCCTTAGCCTTTCGCGTCATAGTGTTCCTACAGGAACAATCTCAAACCATGAGCATACGATAATCCATATTCACAACAATATGATTATAATGAGTAAATGCATAAACTATGAGTACAAAGTACTTCCCGTATCCCAATGCATTTTAAAATGCTCCATTTGGTTGTCCCTGTGTCACAACTCACAATCATAATCAACATATTATATTATGATTCTATATAGATGTCATGGCATATAATCGTTTCACTATGATCGCATATCACAAATGCACATAAGCAAAATAGTCGTGTCACAAACACTAACTACTATCATGCATAAATATGTGCTACCCATCCCTATCAGCATGTTCCAGGCCTTCAACAGCCCCAAAGAGCTAACCACTGCTCTGATACCACTAATGTAAGGACCCCCGTGCCCTTACCCGTTATTAGTGTATTAACCCCCGTACTTAGTGCATACAATCATGTTATTAAAGGGGAAAGTGATTACATGCAACTCTAGCATGAATACCGTCTATAAAATTCCTTTACATTAATCGTATAATGTCTATACTTTCCCAACATATTCCATAAAACATATGATGCACCTTTAAACATACACTAACATGCTCTCTATTCATTTAGCAATTCAATAAATAATTGCATGCAACTCATAATGAAGAGAGAAAGGCCCTTGCCTTCTTTATACATTCTATATACACGTAATACTGCTCACATGCGAGCATCAAATAAGTAGGCGTGTATCTAATGTATAAAGTATCATACTCAATACCGTCACTGGTACTTCGATCCCTGGAATCACCTCCACTCCATAGCTCGAGCTCAACTCCAAAGCCATCGATGTACCTAATTACCTGCCCCAACATAGACAGCCCCCACACGGGGTGAGCATACCAATATCCCAAATCCAATAACCGCAACAATACAATTCATAATTTACAACAATGTAAATGCTATGAAATACAAAATATACTCCCTGGATGGTATCATCCTCATCCGGGGTTTCCTGTACTGTCCCTGTTCTCAAAACACTGAAACCATCAAATTCTCAAATGCCAGTTAATCATCACATTGATTAACAATTCCATGAGCCATATGCCAATATCATAATCAATAACATCAAATCATTAAACAATGATTATAGACAATCAATGTTTCTCACTTATGGTTTCATAGCTCTATTTCATTGCTCGCTCTACAATAGCGGCATTCCATTTCCACGCATGCTCAATGGCAGTGGCGTCGTAATCGATGTTCGCTCAAAAGCGACAACATCCAATCATTGCTCGCTCAAAGGCGGCACCATATGATTCACAATGCATATATGTCCGTTTGTAGAAATTACCCTAAACCATGTAATTCCAATATCCATTCATTGGTAATATCATATATCATGCATTTCCACACACATTCATTTCAATACAGTGTACCAAGCATTCAACAATTGCAATTATATAACAGGGCTATGCTCGTACGTCATACGTACCTTATGATTCCGTAGTTCAAGTCCAAACCTTGCCTTGGTCCCGTGACCGATGAATTATATGCTAAACATGATAATAATCCACAATTAAACTCAAGCATGCAACCACGTGCCCAAGCACGTTCACAAATCCCAAATATATTGTCATCCATGACGATTAACCATTTTAAAAGGCCCCGGGTGAAGCATACATCGAAAACTCAACACGAAATAATTCCTCAAAAAAGCAGCATTGGCGATCGATCGCATGATTTCAGGCGATCGATCGCCTCGCGAAAATAGGAACAGGCGATTGATCGCTTCTTTTCAGGCGATCGGTCGCCTCTTAGCGTAAATGGCCACTGCCTCATGGCGATCGATCGCTTCATTTGAGGCGGTTGATCGCCTCACTGTTCATCTTCCTGAAATTTTCAACAACGTCGCGACGATCGATCGCCCTGCCCTAGGGATCGATCGCCTCGATCTGTAAAAGCCAAAAATGGCGTTTTTCTTGCAAAATTTTGCCCAACAACAATCCTCACACCCCTTACAACATTAAACCTCAAAATAAACACCATAAAAACTCCTCAAACCAACCAACCCAAAATTCTTTAAAATTCCAAAACTAAAACCCAACCCATAAAACAACCAAACCACACAAAACCACATTCAAATCGAAGACAATTACGAGGGGAAGAAACTTACCAACTTATCTTCGAGAAATCCGGCTCCTAGGACGAGCCTCCAACGATTTTGTCTATCAAAGGGAAAGGGGAAGGGTTTGGGGTGAGAGGGTGGCGTGAGGGAGATGAGAGGAGAGGAATGGATTCTGAATGACGGAATCCCGAGTCCAACTGGTATATATAGCAAAAATGCCCCAAAATACCAATACCTCCACAAATACATCATGATTCATTAAAAATCATCTGTTTTCAAAAACTCTATCTCCAACATCAAATCCCCATACATGCCCCAACATAAGGCACCCCGGACTCCAAGTCCCACTAAAAACCCAACTCAAAGGTTTTCCACCAAAATGAGGATACAATCTCAACCTTTGGATCCAACGGTTCCAAATGCCCGATTCAACAACCTCGGGAGACCCAACACCGCAATTAATTCCTATTGCCACAATTAAAAATCCATCAAGGATTAATACCACACCGGGATTAACACCATTAATCCCCGGACATCACAATTACATACTTAATAAAAATTGTTCACTCATTTCAGATTGATCAGCTGTCGCAATTAACTGTTACATGCAACCGTAATATCGCTGAGGAACAATCCATAGGGGCGTACATGGATGCATTTAGTGATGTCAGAAATGTCATACAAAATGTGTTGCATGTCGTGCAGGAACGACGCGATAGAAACTTTCCGCCCTACGAAGAGGGGCATGCTACTCATGAAGAACAAGTACAGCCGATGCATGTGAGTGACGTACACCCGATGCATGCGGTTGTTGGAGATGCTGGCCCATCAAGCTATGTCCTGACATATATGCCAGGTCCCTCTTCGTCATATGCCAGCGACATGTACGGAGATTATTATACTCCTCGACCACTGCATCAATCGTATGACCAAACGCATTTCACACCTCATCAACCCATGTACTCACAAGAACAAACCAGCCCAGATGTTAATATTAGATTCCCCGAGATATATGCATCGAAGTCACCACAATTTGACGTGTCACCGGTTGTGTTCCCTAGTTTGTCACCTGATGTTCAGCTGGACGATGTACCTGTAGTGCAAGATGACCAGTCCATTCAGGAAGGACGCGGTCAGAGACGGAAACAGCCGCGTCGTTGTGGTACTGGAGGGGCATTATAGAGTTTTAGCCTTAATATATGTAGTCATGTTTGCCTATTGTCAATCTTATTATTAAATGTAATGAATGTACTTCCATATGAATGTCTTATTTGATATGTGACAATAACAATAACAATAACACAATAACAATAACAATAACAATAACAATATCAAAAAACAATTACAACTTTATTGGTTTTGGGAACTCGATGCCATATGTCATCTTGCCCGGGCTTCAGGCCAATCCATCTCATTTTTCATGCGTGTTGTTTGGTCTCGACCTCGTCTTCTTATAGTACGCAAGGTGGAATTGTGGTACAGTTCGAATGACGGGGTTTCCCAATACTGCTCTCCCCATAATGGCTCAAATTCACCTTGATATGTGCTCCAATATTCTTGCATATTATAATACTCATTGACAAATGTTTTTGCGTTTATGCCATAATTTCGACATACGTGTATCACATGTGAGCAAGGAATGCCAAATTCTTTCCACTTCCCACAAGAACATTCCCTTGATTTGAGCTTCACAACATGAGTATTACCCCCACGTCCAACTTGCATCCTTGTGATAACTGAGGCTGTTAGATGCCTTCGATCAAACATCTGAACTTCATGATGAATGGAATGAAGATCAGCCCGAGCATATTTTTCAAAAGCATAATCCGACCATTCTTGCTTATGTTGGATCATTCTATCCGCTTTTTTCACTCGCTCAAAAAAATAATGCACACAACGATCGAATGTTAATTGTACAATGGCAGTGATTGGAAGGCGACGTGCACCTTTCATTACTCCATTTATGCACTCCGACATATTTGTTGTTAGGATACCACAACACCATCCTTCATCATGAGCAAGTGTCCACTGAGACTTATCAATCCGATTCAGGTAATCAAAAGCCCTTGGTTCAATGGTTTTGATCTCTTCCATCGTACGCTCAAATTTTATCAGTTGATTTTCTGATCCAGCTTTCCAACACAAGTCTTTTAAGTGCACGTTTTTGAAACGACTATTAAAGTTTGAGCAAAGATGTCTCAAACAAAATCGATGCACTCCACGGGGGGTTTGAAGTCGGGGATACATTCGGCTGCTGCAATAAGGCCCGGATGTCGATCAGAAATCAAACACACGCCGCCAGATTCTCCAATAATGTGTTTGCTAACCATCTCCAAGAACAATTTACATGACAAAAAGTTCTCTTCATCGACAATTGAAAATGCCAGCGGTAACACTTGATTATTCGCGTCCATGGAGACAGCAATCAACATCTTATGCTGATATTTTACATACAGATGTGTGCCATCCACTGTAATAATTTGACGACAGTGCCGTAAACCATCTATACACGGTTGGAAGGCCCAGAAAACATAAATCAAAGTTTTTTCTCTTGGTCTTGCATTATCAAGATGATCCCACTCCATGACTGTGCCTGGGTTCCATTTTTTCAAAGCTCCCATATAGAAAGGTAATTTGTTGACCGAGCTCTCCCAGGTTCCATACACGTTCCGTACTGCACGTTTCAAACTATGCCAACCTTTTGCATATGATATTTCAAAGCCATACTTATCTTTCACTGTTTGAATCACATACTTGATTTCATAAGCTGGATCACGACGAACGATTCCCAATAACAAGCTAGCAATCATATTCTTATCCAAGTTCGAATGATCAAGCGACAGCTCACTCAGCAGACAAGTGTGAGGACCACCATATTTGGTTATTTTGAATAACCCAACTTTTTTATCCAAACATGCACGCAGGTACCATCTGCAAGGTATATCCTCTGTACCGTGTTTGCATATTACTTTTCACAATGTTTTTGTACTCTTAACAACGTGGTACTCACGTTTTGCAACACGTACTGAATAATCATTCAGAGCTGCCTGCAGATGAAATTTATCTTTGAAGACCATGTTGCGATGGATTTCACCTTTGGAGTAATCATAAAAACTCCCCCAACGACCTGTTGGATTGTCAATCGAATCTCCAAAAACTTCTGGATGTGTCATGGAAAAGAATGGGATTGTTGGATAAAGATTATGATCATTTGTCATGGTTGGTGCCCCCTCCTCTTGGTTTTCAACTGCTTCTGCCATCACACCAATATCAACTTCATCATCAGCATCAGTCTCATCATCAGATAGAATCCCCTCTGGTTCAGAATTAATTTGATCACCAAAATCAGCAAAACTGTCTGCTCGTGGCTCATCGGCAACATTATCAACATCTACTGGATGATCATCTCGGTCTCTACCACTATATGAACCCTCAGCTTGATGTCGAGCAACAGACGTCTCTTGAATAACAGATGTCGTCAATCCTGCTGAACAACTGCCACTCATTGGCATTTCTGGAATATAATCATAATTCCTTGGTTCTGCTTGTATATAAAATTCTAAGCAACTATGACCCTGTTCTGAATCAAGTAGCCATGCTAAATTGTAATCATCATCTATGGGTAAAATAGTCTGACGTAACCCCGAAAAATCTTTGAACATATGCCTAACATATAATTTCAAAATAAACTGGTTGCGATCGAACCCAGTGATATCATATACTTTATCTAATAATTGTAGAAAATTAATTGTACGCCGTATCGTTGTACCTCTTGATGGACCACGATCATATCAGACGAACACAGAATCTTGTATAATATTACCCCCCAATAAAATAAAACTTGAATAGACATATTTTGATAACTATAGATAATTAAATATTACTAGTAGCTAATAAAATCTTTTCTGATGTAGAAGATCAGCTAAAACTGCAACTACAGAGCATAATCAGAATTTTATCATATAACAAAAATATTAAAAGAGACTTGATAACTATAGATAATTAAATATTACTAGTATCTAATAAAATCTTTTCTGATGTAGAAGATCAGCTAAAGCTGCAACTACAGAGCATAATCAGAATTTTATCATATAACAAAAATATTAAAAGAAACTCGAGTGAATGTGTGGGAGAAATGAGAGGCAGAGGCCTTTATTTATAGCACAAATAGTTCCGCCAACTGAGTTGGCGGAACTATTATAATAATGTCACGCCAACCCAGTTGGCGTGACCGTATAAAAACAAAGGTCACGCCAACTGAGTTGGCATCACAAACTGGACACGCCAAATCAGTTGGCGGATAATGTTACTTTTTAAATTTGTTAACTTTTCAGGTTATTTTTGTAATTGTTTATTTTATATAGGTTATTTAATTAAATAACCCCTAAGATATTTGTAACATTATTAAGATAGAGCTAATATGTAAAAATATAACAAATATAATTATGTTTTTTCCATAAAACGATGACTAGGTAATAAGTGAAACGGGAAAAGGTCAATTCTTGAATGAAACAAAGATCGTATCTGTCCTGTTTCTGGTACTACTCTGTGCCCTATGACCTAATATTACTTAGAGTTAGGATGAAAGCTACCAAATAAAACATATAAATGGATGGGTCATTATTAAGATTCTCTGCTTTTTAAGATTTTTTTTATCTAATTAAGTTACTTAATCTTTTATTATATACGAGTTAATAATTACTGTCTATGTGTTTAGCTGTGTATGCCTGCAAAAATTAATGGGGATTCCATGAAGATTTACATAATCTGTGGAGTTAACACTTGAATACCCAATTAAGTAATGTGTTTTTTTTAATGTATCGATTACTTTGATTCTATTCCTAAAAAGAACTTAAAAATACATCTGACCATATATATAGAATATTTTATTTAGGGATAACTAGGGGTGTAAACGAATCGAGCCGGCTAGCAAACTTTTCGAGCCGGCTCGAAAATTATTCGATTCGTATTCGAAATTATCGAATTCGAGCCGAACTCGAACATGTTCGAACTTTTTTTTGAGCCGAACTCGAGCCCAAATTATATTGTTCGATTGTTCGCGAACTGTTCGCGAACCTTAATATTTTATTTATATAATATTTTATATATTAAAATATAATATATATATATATATATATATATATATATATATATATATATATATTTTGTTTGTTTCTTTTGTCCAAAGACTCCAAACCCTAAGTTTTTACTATAGCCATAAATTAACAGTCGTCTCTCTCATCTTCAAAATTCACACTGCTCCCTTCTCTCATTTTCAAGATCCATGACGCCGCCATCACCACCGTCGCAGATTCATGCCACCGACGCTCTCCCTTCAAGATCCACGATGTCTCCTCTGATTAGTTTAATGTTTGACAGTAGGTTTTTGTGCTCTAAGTAACCTCTCTCTCGCCATAAATCTACATCCGTCTTTCATCTTCAAAATCCACACCACCCCTTCTCTCATTTTTCAATACACGCTGCCGTCAGTAGATCCATGCCATCGCCGCCTCAGATCCATGCCACTGCCGCACTTCACTGCGAGATGCACTCCGCGCCGCTTTTCTTTCACGCCGCAGCCACCTCTGATGTTTCATTTTAGGGTTGCTTACTTTTTTTCCTTGTTTTTAGTTGGACGTGGATTGTAGATTATTGAATACAAACCACAATACAGGGATTTGAATTGATGCAATATTTTGTTTATTTGTTTTTATTCAAGTAGTTTGAATGTTTTTTAAGATGTGGCTCGAAAAAGCTCGAATTGAAGTTCGAAAATTTCGAATCGAACTCGAATTCGAATCATTAATCGAATCGAATTCGAGCCGAAAATTTGAAAAAATCGAGCTTCGAACATGTTTATTCGAATTCGAACTCGAACTCGAACTCTAAAATTTTGCTAAAGTTCGGCTCGATTCGTTTACACCCCTAGGGATAACCCATATACTTTGGCCTATTTACAGAAAACTCCCATCGACTTCGGAAAATTACAGAGACATCCCCTTCAGACATAACACCGTCAAAAACAATTAACAGAATGCGCGAAATGATGTTTTGCCCTCTTGTATATTTAATATAAATTTATGAAAACATCATATTTACACCCCTTATACTATAGATAATATAAAATTATCAAAATATTACATATACACCACATATAGTATACTATATATTATAGTTACACACCCTATTATGTCATATTATTTTTATTATTATTATTATTATTATTATTTTATTTCTTTTTTTGTTTCTTTTTTATTTATTTCAAAAAATTATTTATTAAATATTTTTAAACTATAAATTAGCTTTCATATTAATGATAATGTTGTAAAACTACTTATATAGTTCAATATTTTCTAATTGTATTATTATCATAGTATTTTATTTTTTTTATAATTATAATGATAAAATGATCTTTCTTTAGACCATGATCTTTAATGACAATTATATGTTTAGTCGTTGACTTTAAATGATATATCTAGGCCATGATCTTTAATGACACTTGATGTTTTATCGAATCGATTTATTAGATTTAATATAAAAATCAGCCACTTCGGTTGACTGAAAAATAAATTTGGTCGGTTCAATTTAAAATTCGGTTCTGAAACTCACCCCTAGTTGAACTCGTATATGGGTAGTTTGTTTTCAAAATTTAGATTTTTACCATGTTCCTCAAATTATTAATCATATATTATTTATCTTTTAAATCATTTATTAAAAAATACGATGATTATATTATCAAGTTTAGTATTTTTTGACTGACCAATATTTATTGACGTCAGCGATCGGACATATTATTTTTTAATTTGCCTTGCAATTCGATTTAATTCAAAATATTATACAATATCGTTACTTCTAACAAAAGTTTTTAAATGATATAAATATATTGATTTTTTATGGTATATATTGATATTTTACAAGATTGAATAAAAATGATAAATATTAAAATTAGTAGGAAAATGAACAAAGATTTGAGTAAGTAATAATTATATTTGAAATAAACAATTCGAAAAATAAAATAATAGTTTTATTACGATCATACCCCTTATAAAATATCATAATTACAAAGGCACCCACCCCCTCTAAAAATTTAGGTCAAAATAGTGGTCAAAGTTGACCAGGGACAATTTGGAGTGTCCAAAAAAAATTAGGTGAGATTTTTGTAACGACCGTTAATTTTGGTAACGGCAGGGGAGGTCTCTGTAATTTTCCAAAGTTGATGGGAGCTTTCTGTAAATAGGCCAAAGTCAATGGGGTGCAGATGTAAATGTCCCTTTTATTTATAATGAAATACTCCTAATATATGATGAATACATCACCAAGATACCATCTTTGGGTAGCATCAAATATTCGACCCAAAGGATAACAAATTTTATTATATCTGTTGTTCAATAAGCATAACAATATTATACTTATCGGTCTAATAAATTTATTTTTAATGTCCATTTTACTCATAAATTTACGTGATGATTACACACAAGGGCGGATCTACATTGTGGGTCACCTGGGCTCTCTATCCCGGGTCAATTTTTTTTTTTTTTTACCTATGTAGAAAAATATAAACTCAGCCCTTCAGCCCTGTCAAAAAAAATAAACTCTCCCTTTCCTGTAGTGTCCTCGTATGGAAGCCATGGAAGAGATAAAAAGTTGCAGAGAGGAAATGAAATTTGTTGGATAGAGAAGGTGATCGGAGTTTGTGAGAGTATTTGAAAAAAAAAAGGTTTCAATATTATTGAAAAAAGGACCAGCAGGGCTCGATTTTCAACTTCTGGGATTTACTAAAATCTCTCTTTCTTTCGCTCCATTATTGTACGAAAATATCACGATTTATTAATATTATAGTGGTAATTAATTATGTTATGTGGTTTTTTCTTAAATTTTTTGTTGATTTTTTCGTATAAAAATAACGGTGTTCTATTTAATTTTTCTTGCATATTTATTTATTATTGGTATGTAGTTCCCATAATCGTGGGTGGGAAGACAAGAGCACGCTCCTTAAATAATAATATAATATATTAATAATGGCAGATTCCATACTAGCTCCTTATGTATGTTCACGTCGTCCCATTTTTTGCTTCAAACGTTTAAAGGTCTCACTGTACAATCCTAATCCTTAATTTTGGTAAGTTGATTTTGGACCGAGAAACATTAATAGAGGAGAAAACAGGCGAGGTCGATTATTTTCTTCAGCCCAGGGCGGATTCGAATCCTGGATCCGTCCTTGATTACACATCTTATATTTTGTCTGTTTTTAGTAATGTTTAATTTAAGTAGCCTACTTTTTAATGAAAGATTTCGAGGGAATGCTTATGATTTGGTGCAAAATTTTGATAATTAGATTTCAAATAATTCAATATTTTGACAATTTTAAATTTCTCAAATGTATGTTTGGGTCGAGGTAGTTACAAACATGAATTTGGATAATTTAATTGAGATAATCTAGAGTTTTCTTGAGCTCGTGAGATAACCAGAAAATTTGTTTATCAAATGAATCCAGCCAGATCAAATTCAGTTTATTTGAACGGTTTCAAAATGAAGCTGAGGATTCCAGGATTAATGGTATAATTTAGATATTATATTACAACTGATTCATAATAATTAATAATTCGATTTGTTTGTAAATGTAATTTGTAGTTATTCAGTGCATCACCACTAGCATATGGGTAGTGCCGTGCCTACGCCTTTTTGGAAACAGGTGTTGGCATGGCCCGTTTCCAAAACTTGACGGGCTGGCATGACCCGCTACATTAGGGCAGCACGATTTCGCGTGTGAAGCCGGCCGGCATGCATGGATTGACATCTCTACAAAGGGAACATATATTAAATTGTTGAGCTTAAAGAAACCTGAAGATATACCCCTTTTAAAATCAACATATTTTTATTCTTTCCTATATGATCAACTGTAGGGTACATTTAATATATATATATATATATATATATATATATATATATATATATATATATATATATATATATATATTTGAACTCCACTCTATAAACTCAATTATATAATATCTATACTATATTATAAATGAAGAGAGAAAGGCCCTTGCCTTTTTATACATACCATATACACATAATAGTGCTCACATGCGAGCACCCAATGAATAAGCGTGTATCTAATGTATAAAATACTCTACCAGATACCGTTACTGGTACTTCAATCCTGGAAGCACAATTCAATAACTCATAATCAATGAGTAATCCCAAATTCATATGCACAAGTATGAAATACGACCCCAATCATCCCAACACGATGATTAAATAGTAAATGGTCGATAATCGCTCCCTAAAACCCGAGGGAGGACCCAAAAATAACATTTTACAGAATCGCACTACCGATCGATCGGTTACCCTTACCGATCGATCGGTAACTGTTCACAATTTCGATTTAAGTTACGGCTTTGCACAGATCGATCGGTCCAAGCTACCGATCGATAGCTAGCCACCGATCGATCGGTCGCTCTTACCGGTCGATCGCTAAAGATCGAAATAAACATCCATCGCTACGCACATGCACCGATCGATCGGTCCAAGCTACCGATCGATCGGTCGCTGTGCGAACCCGAAAATCACCATTTTTAAAAGCTTGAAAACCTCCACCAATCATACCCAAACTTCCTAAAACTCAAAAATAACCACATACTAACACCCTAGCACACTTAACAAGGGTTATAGTCCATTTAAACACAAAACCCAAAAGATTTCAAGATTTTACAAAAATCTCCCAAAACCCAAAAACTCAACCATTTAGCACAAAATCACAATCAAATCGAAGCTAAATGTGAGGAGAAGAAGATTACCAAATTATCTTCGAGAAATCCAGCCTCCGAGCCAGGCTACCATCGATTTTTCCCACCAAGGGAGAAGAGGGGAAATGGGGGGAAGGGCTTGAGCGAGGAGAGAGAGAAGAGAATACACAATTGCCACAATTAAAATCCATTAAGGATTATCACTACACCGGGATTAACACCAGTAATTCCCGGACATCACAGGTACTTCAATCCTGGAAGTACCTCAAATCAACAACCCGAGCTCAACTCCAAGCTACCGCTGCACATGTATTACCTGCCCCAACAGAGACAGCCCCCACACGGGGTGAGCATACCAATACCACCAATCCAATAATCGTAATATTGGAGTTCATAATTTACAAAATGTAAATGCCATGAATTTAAATGATACTCCCTGGATGGTATCATCCTCATCCGGGATCCCCTGTATTGTCCCTGTTCTCAAAATAACCAAACCATTAAATTCTCAAAAGCCAGTTGATCATCTCATTGATCAACTAAAACCATTCTTACTATATCATTTTCATAATCAAATATGATTAACTCATCAAATAGAGTACCACATATGTAACATATATCTAGCCCATGATTCCATAATTCTATTTCATAGCTCGCTCTACATTAGCTGCATTTTAACTCCACGCACGCTCAACAATAGCGGCGTTACAACCGATGGTCGCTCAACGGCGACACATCCCAATTATTGCTCGCTCAAACGTGGCACCATAAGATTTCCAATGTATGCCCATTTATCACGATTATCATATATCATACATTTCAACATCTATTTGTTGCAAATACCATACCATGCATTTCGACATCCCTTTATCACAAATACCACATACCATGCATTTTAATATCCGTTTATCGTAAATATCACATATCATGCATTTCACAGTTGCAATATTATAACAGGCTATGCTCGTACGTCATACGTACCTTATAATTCCGTAGTTCAAGTCCAAACACTGCCTCAGTCCCGAGGTCCGATGAAGAAATATGCTAAACACAAATCAACAACTCCTATCAATGAGTAATCCCAAATTCATATGCATAAGCATGAAATCCGACCCCAAACCATCCCAACACGATGATTAAATAGTAAATGGTCGATAATCGCTCCCCAAAACCCGAGGGAGGACCCAAAATACAATTTTACACAATCGCACTACCGATCGATCGGTCACTGATGGGTGTAAAACGTACCGCAAGTGTACGGTGTCAAGTTTTAGTGTAGGAATTTGAAAGTACGGATGTCGAACCCACAGGGATTGAAAATTAAGTTACACCAAGTACTGTAATTAGAATAGTCTCGACTTTATTTAGACAATCGATAGCAATATTATTAAACTATCTACTAACATAAAATAATAATAGCAATATGAATATTTAAGTGGAGAAAATCAATTAGAACGGATTCTAGAGGTTCGATTTCACTCAACCATCCACTATGTCGTGTTCTTCTAATTTATTAACCACGAATCCTATGTTATTAACCACGAATCCTATGTTATCTATTACCTCTCCCGAGTGTTAAATAGAAATAATCATTCAACAATCATCTTGATGTGCCCACATAAGATAAATTATTAAACAATTTCAGTAGTACTAGATTCGTTCTATGGCTTCGTTGGAGTTATATGTCTCCCGACTATATAAACTTCCAACGATGTAAATTCCTACGGTCCTATTCAAAACCCCCTCTCCCGAGTGATAGATTCTAAATAATATGACGAATCAACTAGTGATCAATTAATTGAAACACATTCAAATCAGGAATCACAAATAAACCAAACGAAAAACCAAAATATATTCATTCAATAATCAACGACACAGGTTCAAGTCAATATCCGTCTAACTCTAGAATAATAAATTAGTTCATGAATACATTAAATAAACACATAGACATGTTCTTAATCATCATAAACATAAAGGAAGAGATAATCAAACGAATTGGATGATGGCCCTCCGTCCCCGGTAGTCGCCGTCGTCTTCTCCGTCGTCAAAATCTCCACCCTTCAGTGTAAGCGCGCCGCCTCAATCGATCTCTCCCCTTTCACTAGCTCTCGGTCGCTCTTCTACGTATGTTCTCTATGTTTTTGCTCCGAGCCGTCGTCGTTATTTTCTTCTTCTTCTTCTTCTTCTTCTTCTTCAACCCTAGCCTCCTCTCTCCCTTTTAATGTCTATGACTGAATGAATCCCTTGTGCCTTGGTAAATTCCTCTTTAAAATTCCGTGCATCAAACAAGGAAAGAAGCCCAAAATTTCCATAATACTTGTGGCGTAATGACGCCTCCAAAGTGGCGTCTTTACGCCTGTCGATGTGTCAAAAAGTGTGGCTTCCCACGTGACTGGCGTAATTACGCCTCCAAAGTGGCGTCTTTACGCCTGAATAAAAGTCCAAAGCCGTAGCTTAGGCGTAGTTACGCCCAAATGAGGCGTAGTTACGCCTCATGAAATCCTTCAAAATATGATTTGCCGTGGCTTAGGCGTCTTTACGCCTAATGCTTTGTTGATAAGTGTAGATTTTTGACTTCAATTCATCCTTTCTTTCCACCATTTGCACCCTTTTAGTCCACAAAACATGTAATTACCTGGATTCCTGCAAAACAAAACAAAACAAAACCAAAAGCGTAATTCTGATCGAAAACTAGCACTAAACCATGCAAAATAAGAAGAAATATAAGTGTATAAAATACACTTATCAAACCCCCTAAACTTAAACTTTTGCTAGTCCCGAGCAAAATAGAAATGGAAAAAGACTAAGAAATAAAAGAGATAAAGAAAACACACGACTAATGCAAGTCATGAAATGTTATAATTGCAAATTGGCCTCGAAGATCAATTGTCTAAAAATTTTAAGTCAAGTATGCATATCAGTCTACTCAGGAATTCTCAAGTGTGTGTGTGATACCACTTCCATTTAACCATTAAAGCAATCTTTACTCACAAAAATCAATAGGACTTTGCAAGGGTATTGGTTCATTTGCATTGTTCATAAAAAGGAGTATAACTTTGACAAACAATGAACAATGCATAAAATCAAAGTAATGAGATGTGCGTGTGTGAATGTCAAAACCATATGCATTACAAGTGTTTCTCGAGTGTCCATAAGCTTACTATTCGTAACCTTCTCCACTAGTATATTAGACTAATGTGGCTCGGTCAATATGTCTTAATAGGCTTGTAACGTTAGGCTTTGGCTCATGGCTTCAATAAAAAGATCGGAATTTCAAAACAAGAGAGTAAGTTAAATATGACATTGTTGTGCACTCTCATCTCAATTTTCAACTTCTCTTATTGACGATTCATCATTTTTTTTTCATATTTTGGATTCACCCTCCTTTCTCATCCGCCTCACCATTCACCTCATTATTTTTCTCATTCTTTCAATCACTTATTTCTTCACCTCTTCAACATTTTTCTATGCATCCATGCCTTTTTTTCATTATTATCCCCCTTCTATTTTTCAATTAGGAACATTGGGGATATTTGAAATTTTAAAGTGCAATATGGGTCTTACTCACTTGAGGGTAGGAAATAGTGTATAAGCTTTCAACAAGGTGGTCGATGTGGGATTTTGAAATGATGCCGAATGGGGGTTATTATGTGCCTAAGCACATGCCATTCGATTTTCAATAAGCTCAAAAAAGGTAGCTAGTGATAAAATGATGTATTTCGGTGGCTTCAAAGGCTCAAACGAATCAAAAATTGCCTAAATCCTTCCTAAGCCACATAACATCCGTATTTCGCCTCAAAGGGTACTAAAGCAAGTTCTAGACTACTCTCAATTCACAAATAACTTATATGGTTTGACTAATTGTGCTCAAATTAGTATCTCAAAACCAAGGTGATATAAGAAACAAATTTGAATGAGATTATAAAATATATTGCAACAATTCAATTAGTCAAATGATCATGGTTTCTAGTGCATGAATATGTGATAAACTCAAGAGCAAAGTGAACAAAAGTTTTAAAATTTTCACAAATAAGCTCAATTCTTCATCATCGGCCTTCACAATTACTTCAAATCACGACTTATGACACAAAAAGAAAAAAAAAACGACGACTAAAATAGAGACAAAACACATAGGAATCCAGAAAACAAACATCTTCAATGTTTAAGCACAACACAAAACACATAGGAATCCAGAAAACAAACATCTTCAATGTTTAAACACCCCCCCAAACTTAAAATCGTGCATTGTCCTCAATGTACCATACAATGTATAAAATAAGGGACAACACACCTACCTGCGACGACGATCGTCAGTAATCGTCGTCCATCTCATGCTCATGGGTATGGTGAGAAGATGATGATAGGGACCTCCGCATCAGTATAGACCTGCAATGGGAAAAATAATGATCAGCGGCTCTGACTAAGACATGCTAATAAAAATCAAAATACTGAAATAAAAAAAAATTGAAGTAAACTAAAAAGGATATAAGGCTTGGGTTGCCTCCCAAGAAGCGCTTTGTTTCAAGTCTTCAGCCAGACCATGCGAAGCAACCATCAAATAGCGGCTTCCACCCATAGTAAGTATCATATGACACTACATATGGGTCTTGGTTGTGTATACCCTCAAGCTTGGCAAGATACTGACAATTAACGCCCGTCGCTCCAACAACGTCCTTCAAAAATTGATAAGCATGGGAGAAAGATTCTAAACTTGGCTTCATCTCGTGGAGATCATAATATGGTGAAGTTGGCATCGATGGGAAGAACGGATCCACATATGGCATATAGGACATCACCATCGATGAGTGCTCCTCACTATTTTCAAAAATATGCTCATCTTCCAACGTCACGCTAGGCTCATCTTGACACGGGAATTCATCAGATAACTCTTCCACAGTAGGCTCAACCACTTGAAAATGCTCATATTCCCTTGAATCTTCCGCATGAGTAGGATCACTCTCCCAAACTTGGTTGGTTGAATGATCATCATCATGTGACCACACCTGATTTGTCACCCCATGATTAGTATATCTCATCTCAACCTCTTTGCATCTCGCTAAAAATGTCTCTATCTGCTGCTCAATGCTACTTCTGGTGTGATTTTCAATCTTTTGTTCAGATGATGCCCCGAATTTGCGTAAAATATCCTCCAACTTAGAGACTTTATCAGAATTATACTCATCCTCTGCTTGATGCTTGAATGATAGGTGTGTAAAATGAGGGTAATGATGCTCTGGTGGATATTGGTGACTCCAACCCTGCAGTGAAGGATCACAATGCCACTGATAGTCGAAATTCGCCATATGGTTAAACAAGTGCACCCTGTCATCATCTCTACAATATATGGGACTACCAGTTGCCAAAGCTCCATTAAATACCCATTTTTGTGTGTCTGCATCCAATCCACTGTAGAAAGATTGAAGAGGAGCGTAGTTTGAAAAGTCGTGGTTGAATCTGTCCCAAGCTGCATAGAATGGTTCATACGGTTGTTGGGCAAAGTTTGTGGAAACTTGCTAATGAAACATCTCCAAGTACCTCACAAGAAAAACATCATAAAAAATAAAATTAAAATAAAAAATAAAATTCTAAATTAAAATCAAGACTACTTGGTAACAGTATCAATAGACAAAATTAAATCAATCCCCGGCAACGGCGCCAAAAACTTGATGGGTGTAAAACGTACCACAAGTGTACGGTGTCAAGTTTTAGTATAGGAATTTGAAAGTACGGATGTCGAACCCATAGGGATTGAAAATTAAGTTACACCAAGTACTGTAATTAGAATAGTCTCGACTTTATTTAGACAATCGATAGCAATATTATTAAACTAATCTACTAACATAAAATAATAATAGCAATATGAATATTTAAGTGGAGAAAATCAATGAGAACGGATTCTAGAGGTTCGACTTCACTCAACCATCCACTATGTCGTGTTCTTCTAATTTATTAACCACGAATCCTATGTTATCTATTACCTCTCCCGAGTGTTAAATAGAAATAATCATTCAACAATCATCTTGATGTGCCCACCTAAGATAAATTATTAAACAATTTCAGTAGTACTAGATTCATTCTATGGCTTCGTTGGAGTTATATGTCTCCCGACTATATAAACTTCCAACGATGTAAATTCCTACGGTCCTATTCAAAACCCCCTCTCCCGAGTGATAGATTCTAAATAATATGACGAATCAACTAGTGATCATTTAATTGAAACACATTCAAATCAGGAATCACAAATAAACCAAACGAAAAACCAAAATATATTCAATCAATAATCAACGACACAGGTTCAAGTCAATATCCGTCTAACTCTAGAATAATAAATTAGTTCATGAATACATTAAATAAACACATAGACATGTTCTTAATCATCATAAACATAAAGGAAGAGATAATCAAACGAATTGGATGATGGCCCTCCGTCCCCGGTAGTCGCCGTCGTCTACTCCGTCGTCAAAATCTCTACCCTTCAGTGTAAGCGCACCGCCTCAATCGATCTCTCCCCTTTCACTAGCTCTCGGTCGCTCTTCTACGTATGTTCTCTACGTTTTTGCTCCGAGCCGTCGTCTTTATTTTCTTCTTCTTCTTCAACCCTAGCCTCCTCTCTCCCTTTTAATGTCTATGACTGAATGATTCCTTGTGCCTTGGTAAATTCCTTTTTAAAATCCCGTGCATCAAACAAGGAAAGTAGCCCAAAATTTCCAAAATACTTGTGGCGTAATGACGCCTCCAAAGTGGCGTCTTTACGCCTGTCGATGTGTCAAAAAGTGTGGCTTCCCGCGTGACTGGCGTAATTACGCCTCCAAAGTGGCGTCTTTACGCCTGAATAAAAGTCCAAAGCCGTAGCTTAGGCGTAGTTACGCCCAAATGAGGCGTAGTTACGCCTCATGAAATCCTTCAAAATATGATTTGCCGTGGCTTAGGCGTCTTTACGCCTGAATCAGGCGTAATTACGCCTGATGCTTTGATGATAAGTGTAGATTTTTGACTTCAATTCATCATTTCTTTCCGCCATTTGCACCCTTTTAGTCCACAAAACATGTAATTACCTGGATTCCTGCAAAACAAAACAAAACAAAACCAAAAGCGTAATTCTGATCGAAAACTAGCACTAAACCATGCAAAATAAGAAGAAATATAAGTGTATAATACACTTATCAGTCACCATTACCGATCGATCGGTAACTGTTCACAAAATTGATTTAAGCACGGCTTTGCACCGATCGATTGGTCCAAGCTACCGATCGATCGCTAGCCATCCACCGATCGATCGGTCACTCACACCGATCGACCGGTAAAGACAGAAAAAGTTACCCAACGCTACACACTTGCACCGATCGATCAGTCCAAGCTACCGATCGATCGGTCGCTGTGCGAACCCCAAAATCACCATTTTTAAAAGCTTAAAACCTCCACCATTCATGCCCAAACTTCCTCCAATTCGAAAATAACCACATACAAACACCCCAGCACACTCAACAAGGGTTATAATCAATTTTAAAACAAAACCCATAAGATTTTAAGATTTTTACAAAAATCTCCCAAAACCCAAACCAACTCCAAAATCAACCAAACACCTCCAATTAACAATCAATACGAAGATAAAAGCGAGGGGAAGGAGATTACCAAATTATCTTCGAGAAATTCCGGCTCCCAAGCCAAGCTTCAAGCCCTTTTCCTCCAAGGGAAGAAGAGGGGAATGGGGGAAAGGGTTTTGGGCGTAGAGAGAGAGAAGAAGGGGAGGTATCAGTGCCAAATGACGGAATACCGAGTCTACCTGGTATATATAGTACCAAAACTCGAAACTACCAATCCTCCCACAAATACATCACGACTCATTAAAAATCATCTGTTTTAAAAAATCATCTCTCCAACTCAAATTTCATTGCCAGCCCCAGTACAAAGTACTCCGGACCCGAGATCCCACCAAAAATCGAATTCCAAGGTTATCACCACGATGAGAATACAATCTCACCCCTTGGATCCAACAACTCTAAATACCGGATTTAAAATCCTCGGGAGTCCCAAACCGTAATTAATTCATAATTGCCACAATTATAATCCATAAAGGATCATTATCACTCCGGGATTAACATCAATAATTCCCGGGCATCACAATTATCCCCCACTAATAAAATTTTGTCCTCGAAATTTGCACGGCGTACATACTCCACGTATTGCCGCGATGACAAAATCCAAACGGGTTCACATCGTCGAATCATGAACGTGTCATGAACGACACACCAACCGCGAGGATACCGACCTCGCACCAAAACCTGGAATGGGATAAACCTCCCAAACCATTACAACCCCAACAGAACGTCAGCATATCCCAATGCCAACCATTTCAAAGCAGTCAGCCAACCCTAACTGCTAACCAAACGAATCATTTGTGATTCCAAAATAGATATCGCTCCAATGATATCTCCACGATTTAGCCTACGATGTTAAACATACATCGTTACTAAGGAAACCACTAGCACACAACAGTGTACCTAAACTAAATCCGGCTTCCACTTTCCAAATCCATCTCCATCAAAGGAGTAGTTGCACCACATTGCAACACGGATTGGGCAACGACAGGCCACCGATCAACATAAAGCACATCTCCAAAGATGTCTACATCCAAGTGTTCCAAGAATCGTATCTTCGTCCAACACATCATCAAGACTCTACAAGGTCTCAAATTCCCGAAAGAGCATGCAACGACAATCAATTGCATTCCCGCCACACGTGTCAATCATGACACCAAACCAATCCGACTTCTGGCCATCCCTCGTTTACCCTAGGATTCAACAATCCTAACACAGGGAGGCAATCGAATTAACCAGCAAGAATTACATTGGCCCCCAAAACGCGACAATCCCTCCTCAGGGGAAGTCAAACGGACCTCACGATTATTCCTCAGAATACATCGTGCCATCGAGATTACCAATCTCAAGGTGCCACAATCTTTCATCAGAGATTCGCCAAACCAAGCGTACTAGTCCAATGCTCAACAAGGAACAAAATAAAAGCTGGCATTTGTACCCACACACTGACACACATGCCTAAGCACCAACACAACACAACATGCATACTCAATGCAATAGACTCGGTTATCTCCAAACATACCCAGAGTCCCATAACCAACTGTCAATCCCCAGCTATTCTCACCTCGCGAAGAATAATGATCGACAGACCAACGACTAATGGTGTGATTCCAACATCAACACCACACAAACCGACTCATTGGATCTCCCAAAGATTCCCAATCGGTAGGTATATCAATACTGATTTCCTCATAAGGAAAGTGTCATGAATCCACGACCCTCCAACCTCGAACCACCGTTCGGAAAAACCTGGATATTTTTATACCAAAACATATCCCGGAACCAAAACGAAATCCGCATATACAACGTATACTTATTCCAACAATGCTCTATACTAATACCATAGTACTACACAATCTCGAGCATTCCCCCGGAGACGTCTCCTTGAACGTCTCACCGAAAGGTAAATAATCCATCACTCGGTCCAACACTAGCAATGATTATCATGGCTGATTTACAATCAACCCACGACCGATACCAGCTGTCTCCATGACAGTACAATCCAAATCTCTCCAAGAGATAAAATCAATATAGTAGTGTTACCCCACTAACTATATCCCACAATTCCAATTGTGACTCTCGTTGCATTCCACATGCAAAGATGCTCAACCAGAGTTAACAACGACTTGTAGACACTCACATTGGTATTCCCAACAAAATTGAGCTGTCCCAGTACAAGTTCCTCAAAACGTTTGACGTATAAACGTCCCCGTGAGGTATTCCCTGCCCATCATGCCACATGTAGACTACAAGAGTCTACCATAAACCCTCATCGTATCACCGTACGATTTATCAAACTCGAATCCATCGAGCAGTATAATGGCTATTACATGCCTACTATAGCACTGCAATGAAACCTGGCCAGCAAATCGCTGTCTCCATAGGCTTATACCAAGCCTACCAACGTATCGTACGTTCCACTGGGTATACCATACCGTAACATCCCTTTAGAGTAGTGGGTCATCACCCAATATTTCTTTAAAACACAAAAGCATAATGGACATCCCGGTGTCCTTGCTCAACCACGGTGCAATCCTAATCCATTAGGACTTATTCCACACCCTCAGGGTGGGGGTGACCATGTCCACCACACATCACAACGACAAGCGAGTAGTTTCCTCGATGACTACTCTTACCACCAATCACTTGACCTTAGCCACTCCAGCGAGTATACCCAAAGGTATCACTACTCAAAAATATTACCTATATTACATGATGCGGTACACTCACTGGTACAATGCATCCAATCATCCATCGAGCAAACCTGCTCGGCGTAACTATCTCGTCAACCGGTGACGCAGACACCACCTTGTGCTCACCATCGGCACTCAAATCACATGACTAAACACATTTACATAAAATGTATTATTCATCGAAATGACTACGCGTCTACATAGGCATCCTCTATGTCATCGTCATCCCGTGATGGTACATGTCGATACACGACATCCATAGTCTCATCGTCAAACACATGACGGTATATGTACATCAGCGCATGACATCGATAATAATGCTAATAAAACAGTAATGTACCATACCTCATCGCTAACAAGATAGCACCATACCTGTATCCATCGTCCACCCGTGGTACTCAAACAGCACCCCTCGCTCGTAGGCGGCATAATCCAGTGCTATGCACATAGCGGTATAACCCATCGCTATGGAATCAGCGGCACGATCCATCGTCATAGAGTCAGCGGCATAAAACATCGCTGTAGATATCCGGCGGTATGAACCATCGCCAATAAATGTAGCGGAATGTACCATCACTGTATAATACCCGGCGGCACGAACCATCACCAATAGAAGTAGCGGAATGACCAGTCGCTATATAATACCTGGCGGCATGAACCATCACCAACAAATGTAGCGGAATGTATCATCGCTGTATAATACCCGGCAGCACGAACCATTGCCAATAGAAGTAGCGGAATGACCCGTCGCTATATAATACCTGGCGGCATGAACCATCGCCAATAAATGTAGCGGAATGTACCATCGATGTATAATATCCGGCGGCATGAACCATCGTCAATAAACTAGTGGAATGTATCATCGATATATAGATACCCGGCGGCATAAACCATCGTCAATAGAATAGCGGAATGAACCATCGCTATATAGATACCCGGCGGCATGAATCATCGCCAATAAACTAGCAGAATGTACCATCGCTATAGAGATACTCGGCGGCATGAAACATTGCCAATAAACTAGCGGAATGAACCATCGCTATATAGATACCCGACGGCATGAACCATCGCCAATAAACTAGCCGGAATGTACCATCACTATAGAGATACCCGGCGGCATAAACCATCGCCAATAAACTAGCGGAATGTACTATCGTTATAGAGATACCCGGCGGCATGAACCATCACCAATAAACTAGCGGATGAACCATCGCTATGAATACCCGGCGGCATAAACCATCGCCAATAAACTAGCGTCATGACATCCCTCGCTATAAAGCGGCAAATATCCCTCTTCGCTACTTCGCTTCGACATACCAGCGGCATAATATCCATCGCTTAAGCGGCAAATATCCTCCATCGCTATCATATGACAGCAGAAAGCTCATCGCTACACCATATTAGCGGTATAATATCCCTCGCTTAAGCGACAAATATTCTTCATCGTGGTGGTATGACAGCGGTGCCACTACTCCTCGTTTTATCATGACAGGGGAAATACCCCTCCCTTCGACATATAAGCGGCATAATATCCCTCGCAATAGTAATATGACAGCGGAATTATCCTTCGCTTCGACATATTTGCGGCAAATATTCTTCATCGCTATAATATGACAGCGGCAAGTATTCACATCGCTACGCCATGTATGCAACCGTAATGCATAACCCATATTCCAATAA
Source organism: Haberlea rhodopensis (assembly GCA_907163345.1). Taxonomy (NCBI): domain Eukaryota; kingdom Viridiplantae; phylum Streptophyta; class Magnoliopsida; order Lamiales; family Gesneriaceae; genus Haberlea; species Haberlea rhodopensis. Next base: position 18,802,087 of record CAJQUN010000001.1, on the reverse strand, counting down.
ACATCGCCATGAGTGTATTTTAATGCACATCGCTTCAAATGTGACATGCAGAATTTTACCATCGCTTCAACATTTAGCGGCAAAGCTTTAAAATCATCACTCCCATATACATGCAACCGTAATGCATAATCCATGTCTCATATGACCTGCAACCACCATGGTCAGCAACAACATATTCCAATTATGAACACACATCATAAACGCACATAAGTAATATAGTTGTGCCACACAATACTAACTACCAGCATGCATAAGTATGTGATTCTCATTCCCATTAACATATTCCTAGGCCCTCAACAGCCCCAAAGAGCAAATCACTGCTCTGATACCACTAATGTAAGGACCCCAGTGTCCTTAACCCGTTATTAGTGTATTAATCCATACCATTAGCTCATGCAATCATACTATCATGGGGGAAAAGCCATATGCAAGTATAACATCATATACTATCCAGAAAATTTCTTGCATTTGATCCAAATAATACTCCAATTTCCCCAACCAAGGTCACTTACATAGCATGCACCCTCCTAATACACTAACATGCTCTCAGTTCATTTAGCAATTCCATATTTAATTACATGCAAACAATAAATGGAGAGAGAAAAGTCGTGCCCATTTATACATTCCATATACACGTAAAACGTATTCACATGAGAGCACCCAATGAATAAGCGTGTATCTAATGTATAAGATACTCTACCGAATGCGGTTATTGGTACTTCGATCCTGGAAGCACCTCCCATGCACAGCTCGATCTCAACTCTGGAGCTACGTACTCAATCAACTAGCTCTGGTACTTCAATCCTGGAAGTACCTCAAATCAACAGCCCGAGCTCAACTCCAAGCTACCGCTGCACATGTATTACCTACCCCAACAGAGACAGCCCCCACACGGGGTGAGCATACCAATACCACCAATCCAATAATCATAATATTACAGTTCATAATTTACAAAATGTAAATGTCATGAATTTAAATGATACTCCCTGGATGGTATCATCATCATCCGGGATCCCCTGTATTGTCCTGTTCTCAAAATAACCAAACCATTAAATTCTCAAAAGCCAGTTGATCATCTCATTGATCAACTAAAACCATTCCTACTATACCAGTTTCATAATCAAATATGATTAACTCATCAAATAGAGTACCACAAATGTAACATATATCTAGCCCATGATTCCATAATTCTATTTCATAGCTCGCTCTACATTAGCGGCATTTTAACTCCACACAAGCTCAACAATAGCGGCGTCACAACCGATGGTCGCTTAACGACGACAACATCCAATCATTGCTCGCTCAAAAGCGGCATCATAAGATTTCCAATGTATGCCCATTTATCACGATTATCATATACCATACATTTCAACATCTATTTGGTGCAAATACCATACCATGCATTTCGACATCCCTTTATCACAAATACCACATACCATGCATTTTAATATCCGTTTATCGTAAATATCACATATCATGCATTTCACAGTTGCAATATTATAACAGGCTATGCTCGTACGTCATACATATCTTATATTCCGTAGTTCAAGTCCAAACATTGCCTCAGTCCCGAGGTCCGATGAAGAAATGTGCTAAACACAAATCAACAACTCATATCAATGAGTAATCCCAAATTCATATGCATAAGCATGAAATCCGACCCCAAATCATCCCAACACGATGATTAAATAGTAAATGGTCGATAATCGCTGCCCCAAAACCCGAGGGAGGACCCAAAATACAATTTTACACAATCGCACTACCGATCGATCGGTCACCATTACCGATCGATCGGTAACTGTTCACAAAATTGATTTAAGCTACGGCTTTGCACCGATCAATCGGTCCAAGCTACCGATCGATCGCTAGCCATCCACCGATCGATCGGTCGCTCACATCGACTTATCGGTAAAGACAGAAAAAGTTACCCAACGATACGCACTTGCACCGATCGATCGATCCAAGCTACCGATCGATCGGTCGCTGTGCGAACCCGAAAAGCACCATTTTAAAAGCTTAAAACCTCCACCATTCATACCCAAACTTCCTCCAATTCGAAAAATAACCACATACAAACACCCGAGCACACTCAACAATGGTTATAATCCATTTTAAAACAAAACCCATAAGATTTTAAGATTTTTACAAAAATCTCCCAAAACCCAAACCAACTCTAAAATCAACCAAACACCTCCAATTAACAATCAATACGAAGATAAAAGCGAGGGGAAGGAGATTACCAAATTATCTTCGAGAAATTCCGGCTCCCGAGCCAAGCTTCAAGCCATTTTCCTCCAAGGGAAGAAGGGGGGAATGGGGGAAAGGGTTTTGGGCATAGAGAGAGAGAAGAGAGGGGAGGTATCAGTGCCAAATGACGGAATACCGAGTCTACCTGAGATATATAGTACCAAAACTCGAAACTACCAATCCTCCCACAAATACATCATGACTCATTAAAAATCATATGTTTTAAAAAATCATCTCTCCAACTCAAATTTCATTGCCAGCCACAGTAGAAAGTACTCCGGACCCCAGATCCCACCAAAGACCAAATTCCAAGGTTATCACCACGATGAGAATACAATCTCACCCCTTGGATCCAACGACCCCAAATACCGGATTTAAAATTCTCGGGAGTCCCAAACCGCAATTAATTCATAATTGCTACAATTAAAATCCATAAAGAATCATTATCACTCCGGGATTAACATCAATAATTCCCGGGCATCACAACATAGCATAAAAGTATTCTCCTTTTGTTAAATCAAATAGTCCAAAATTTGATTTAGATACCTTGAGTCCAACTTTTTTATGTGGATCTTGCATATCCAAAATAAATTTGGATAATGCTAAAATAAGGATAATACTCTCATATTATGGTCTCGTTTCAAGAAAGGCCTATTTTGGATTCTTTTGTACACATCTTACTATATTAGAATGTCTAAGCCCCTTATACTAACTACCTTGTATGACAAATTTGAATTTATCAAACTGTCCCCTCCAATGATATATTGTGGTCTTTGCATCTGTTGAATTGTAATATTAACCAATGTATATGCCTTATGTATTTTATTACACGTATCAATTTGTATGCTTTATATATTCTGTTGCACAAGCAACGCGTGTGCATCGTCTGCTAGTACTATTTAAACATAAATATAATAATTGAAAATGGGACATGCATAGGAGATATATATTAATATATATATGAACCTAAATATCACTCTTGGTATTGTAAAATATAAGCTGACTTAATATTTAGGGTTTTTTAATAATATAATCGATTTTTTAAAAGATTTAACAATTTAACCGATTTTTTTATATTAGCAAACTGACCTAAGTCGCCATCTCAGATGTCGACTTTATCTGAAGTCGCCACCTGACATGGTGACTTTCTTAAAAATTCATAAAAAATCTTTATTTTTTTGATGTCGCCATGTCAGATGACGACTTTAGCTGAAGTCGCCATCTGACATGGCGACATCTTTAAAAAAATATTTTTTTAATGTCGCCATGTAAGATGGCGACATCTTATAAAAAAAGTAATTTTTCACCGGTGTCGCCATCTGACATGACGACATCTTTAAAAAAATATTGTTTTTAAGTCGTCATGTAAGATGGTGACATCTTATAAAAAAAATAATTTTTTCACCGGTGTCGGTATGTAACGACTTAAATTTCAAGATGATGCTCCTATAGTTGCTAACAATATTATTCCCGAGCCACTAGCAGACAATTTTGTGGATTTTGGAGATGATATTCAGACTGAACCGGAGGGAATTCCATCTGAGGATGAGTCTGATGACGATGAGGTTGATATTGAAGAAGTGCCAGATAATGTACCAGATACAACCACGACAAATACTCATGTCCTTTATCCAACAATTCCATTCTTCTCAATGACACATCCCAAAGTATTTGGAGACTCATTAGACATTCCAACAGGTAGATGTGGGAGTTATTACGACTACTCCAAAAGGGATATCCATCTAGATATGATCTTCAAAAATAAAGCTCATCTGCAGGCAGCTGTAAATGATTACTTTGTACGTGTCACAAAACAGGAGTACCGCGTTGTCAAGAGTACAAAATCATTGTGTGTGCAAGTACAGAAGATTATGCAATGCCTCATCTCCCGATTGTGGATCTTCTGGGATATTTGGTAGCATCCCAAATTGTCGCAGTACTCTATCAGACCGTTGCATTTCAACTATGTCGAAGAAAATCAACGGACCCTTATATGTCCCTAACTCGGTGATTCCTCCAGTGTAGTCATCAGGGTACGGCTATCAATTAAACTGCAAAACAACATTGTTTTACATATTATCAAAAGAGTGTATTTTTGTACAAACTAATTTAACAGCATATTTACTTGAGTTACTGGCTGCTCATCGAGGATGTCCCTCATGATGCGTATGGAATGACTCACAGTTTCTGTAAAGTTTAAATGACATGACCACCTGTGTATATTCAAATAAATGATAAATGCATTAACACATAAAATCAATTATAAAATAATGCATATTCGTATTAGCTTACACCATATGGAGCAGAAGGCAACACATTGTCTGGGCCGACCATTATTGGTCCAATATCAGATTTTTGGCTACCAAATTGCGGAGTCAAACTTGGGATTTGTGACCATGCCCAAATCTCATGTTTTGTAGTGACATCAATAATACAAGTTAGATTGACTAGAAACATATTTTAATTATTAAAACAAACAAACATGTTGTTTACCTGTAAGAGTTGCAATGCACCACCTATAACTTTTTTCCCTATCTGATGACGTGCACAACTCACGATACAAGTATGCCAACACAACACTGCCCCAACTATATGTACGGGCAGAGTCGATAACCTCCAACTTCTGTAAATACAATAACCTAACAAAATTTCCTGATGAATCAGGGCACATAATTCCCCCTAACATAAATAACGCACAAACACGTGTAAACTTAGCAACATCATCTGGCGTACTATGTATCCCCAAGGGATTTTGCAGCAAATGATTTTTCAAAACAACTGTTAGGATCAGTCCGGAGTGTTTAGAGGGGGGGGGGGGGGGTGAATGAACACTCCTATTAAAAATAATCCTTTGTGATTTCTCTCGGGTTAGTGAAAGAAATCTGTTTCTTAATCAACTTTTCTGCAGAATAGACCACTGAATATTTTAGTGCGGAACGGTCTGTTCTTAGACTAGTAAGAACGGCTCGATGGCTTGAATAGTATAACGAGTGCAGAATGATAAAAGACAGAATATGTTTCTGGAAGTTCGAAGGTGGTGTAATCCTTCTACGTCTCCCCTTATTCCAATTAAGGAAGGATTTCACTAGAAGACTTTGATTTATACAATCCTGTTGTACAAACCTGTGATATCCCCGAAATGATTAGGTGTTATTTAAACATTAATCATTGTTGTGAAAATTATGGTATTAATTCTTTGTGTTGAATTAATAATATTGGGAAATGCATGTCAGGGTGCATGTGTTATATGTTGGGACTTTGGGGTTGTGGCATGATTATTTGGGGTGTGTGTTATTTGCTTTGGTGAAGCATGTTTAAATGGGAGTTGAAGTATTTTATTGAGAAAATACTATAAATATCATGTGAGGATATTTTAATACATCGTGCTAAATACCGGGACCAAAACATAACACATCACATAACCCACCACCCAACCACCCCCGTTGACCCATACCCTGCTGCCAGCTGCTCACCCATACCACTTATCCCATCTCCCACTCCACCTTTCCATGTCTGAAACCCCTCCAATTCTCTCCCAAAAATCGTCCAACAGCTGCTAAGGAAGTTAGGGAGGAGATCTTCCATTTTCACTGCTTGGAAAGCTTGTAAAAATCGGAGCAAAAGAGGGTGAGAAACCATGTTCTATTTTGGGTCAAGTTGTGTTTTGAGTCATGTTTTTACTTGGTGTAAAAATGGCATGATAGCTTAGGTTTTGTTGAACCTTAGAATTTAGTTAATTTATGGTGTTATTATGAAGCTTCCAGTATTTTTCCTTGAGAATGTTACATGTTTTATGTGGAAGATTTAAGCATGTAAAGTATAGTGTTCGAAAATCTGGGTAATGGGTGTGCCCTGTTTTTCTGGAAAATATGGGATGGGAGTGAGATTGTGAAGGTGTTATCATGCATATTAGCTAGGTTTTTGGTAAACCTTTGGTTTGAGTACATACATGGTAGTTTTGTGAAGCCCTTGGCATTTTTATTCGAGCAAACTTCATGACTTTTATGGTAGATTTTATTGCTTGAAAGTGGGTACTCGAAAATCTGGGCAGGAAGACAATGCCCTGTTTTTCTGAAACGTTGGTTGAGTACTGATGTTAATGGGCAATTTTAATGCATGTGGGTTTGTGTTTGGGATATATATTTTATATGAATACACTCAGGGTAGTGTATTGTAGCTACTAGAATGTTTGTTTGGGCATGTTGTATGCCTTACATGTTAGATCGAAGGGTATGAAAATCAGTGTTAGAGAATTCTGGAAAATATCGCGCACAGAGCATGTGGCGATCGATCGCCACCAACGGGGCGATCGATCGCCGAAGGCCAGTAGCCAAAATCAAAGACAGGCGATCGATCACCATGAATGGCGCGATCGATCGCCATGGGCCAGTGAAGTCTGGCGATCGATCGCCTCGAGGTAGCGATCGATCGCCAGAGGCAGAATTATGAAAAAAATGATATTTTGTTGAATTTTTGATTTTGGACTATAAATTGGCATCTAATATTGTGTTGTACACTGGTGTAGAGCCTTCACAGGTAGCTACACAGCGCAGGGGATAGAGTCCCGCAACACACTACATTTTGGAAAGGTACGTAAGCGACGTACGGGCATCCCAACGGTAACATGTACTTTATGTTTGTCTGCTTGACACATGATGAATGCAATGTGATGCATTAAGAGTATGATACATGTTATTATGCATTGTTGTTGCATATTATGCATTGTTGTTGCATATTGTAATATGGAATAAAGAGGTGTATTCCACGAGTCAGGGGTGATCACAGTGAAGGTTTTAATGCTTACGCTTGACCGCTAAAAATGTGGAGCGGAGGGGGGAGGCTCGCTTGCACAAGGAGGCAGGGGTATACCATATTAAGCGAGGATGAGATACCGCTAGTATGAAGAAGCGAGGATGAGATACCGCTTGTTTTGAGATTATAAAGCGAAGAAGCATTAAAATAACTGATGATGACTGACTCAAGAAAAAGAGATGATATGTCATGACATTTATTTGTGAAGCCATATATTCATATAGTGTTTTGATTATGAATTGTGGTACAGGGACAACCAATAGGCGTTGTAAATGCGATGGAAATACAGGATGTGTTTTGTATTTTATGATTATGCATTTACGTCTTACATTCATATTATGTTGTATATGAATTATGTTATGCTCATGTGTTGGGGGTTGTCTTTGTAGGTGCTTTTGATGATGAGAACCAGGGTCAGGGTTGAAATGCTGAGCTGTAAGGAGCGCTACAGGATTAGCGTGTTAGAAAATTTTTGTATAGCTTCTACATGTGGTAGAGTAAGACTATAGTGTAGTACCTTTTGTAGGAATTTGTGAAATTCCCTTTTTACTTTTGGTACTGTAATCTCTTAAGCTCAGGTTATTCAACACGACACTATTACTCTGATATATACGTATGAATGATTAGTTCTCTTATCGCACCTTAATATCTTGGTTTAATAACGTGGTCTCACAAAACCCGATTCAGCTGGATTTACGTCACTACCAGACTGAAACTCCTAGTCTCTCGATCTGTTCAGACACACACTGTCTGACAGTTACAATTGATTCTCACTTCTCTATCTTAGTAAAGAATACAAAAGATAGACTAATTTTGTCTATGCACACAGTGATCCTGAGATGATCAAATATTACAATATGCTTGTACTTATAAAAACTTTCGGCTCGAGAATGTCTGAGCTTGTAAGCCTGTGCTGTTTATTTTTCTTTTGCGTTTCTCGATTGATCAGATTCACTACTTGAGCTCTTTAGTTGCCTCCTTATATAGTTGCATGTACCAACGACATTATTTCCCTTTATGTGTAACTCTTGACTCTCCTCAAACTCTGAGTAAGCTACAGTCTTATTCTTTTGGGCATTTGCCATTCTGGTTCATGCTTTCGGCGACTGTCAGGTAAGCTCTTCTTTGTCTTCTTACCTTTTATGGTAATCTTCAGTCCTTGGTCTTTTTCAGCATTAATTGCAACATTAAATGCTTCAATAAATAGTCGTTATTGATTCGGACTGAAGAGCAAAGTTTATTCAACATTGTCTGCTCTGATCTGATAATAGTTGAGCTGTTCTGAAGCTTCGATCTGGTCAGCTGATGTTCATCGATCCGTTCTGATTTTGCGATAGACCATATTGGCTTGATCTGCTTTGAGCAATCGATCTGGTCAGACTGATTTCCATCGATCCGTTCTGATTTGTTTTGTCATCTTTAAAATCCGGAACTAACAAATTCCCCCTTTTTGATGATGACAAAACCTAGCTTCTATGTCTTCTTATTCAGTCTTTTAAGAGATTTGAAGCTTATACTTGCGGATCAATTACTTCTTCTTGTTCGAAATAAATGAACATAGTTAAGTTGTAGTTCGGATTGATTAAGCCATTTTGTTCAAAATAAATGAACGAAGACTTAAAAAAAATCTCTGATTTTTTATTGAATAAAAATCTGATATACATTTGCAGACATGTCTGACTTATATAGACCGCTACTTCCTTACTGAAGACTGAGCTGGCTTGAAATCCTTTCTCTTTTCCCCCTTTTTGTCAGCAGCAATCTCCTGAAGAAAGTCTAAAATCTGGGCGAGCTGAGCGCTGATAGCATCAAGACGAGTGTCTTGAGCAATAAGGGACTTTGCGACGGAAGCTCAAACTTCAGTGGCCAGCTCGATCTGTTCTTTTCTCAGGCTGTTTTTATAGGAAGCTTGCTGAGAGAACAGATCATTCAGTCCGCGCTGAATACTGCTAATGTTAGCCGTAATCTTCTCTTTGAAGGATTCAAACCAAGAATGTAGCCCTCTGACTCTAATGAACTTCTATAACTCGTTGAGAGAGAGATAGACAGTTATCAGAAAGGTGTTGAAGTGACTTGGCCAGGGATGGGGCATCATCAGATAGATGGCTTGGAGAGTGATCAGATGGCGACGAAGGATGATCAACCTCTGTGGCAGTTGGAACAAGTGAAGACATATCAGATTGGCGTATTTCGGACCGGATCAAAGTGACCAAGTCCGAAGAAAATTCTTCCAAAAATGCCAAGTCTTCATCAGGCTGAACTGGAGGAGTGATGGGACTGGTAGTCTCCTCAACCTGTAGAGCTGCAACAACTGTTGACACCACCAGATCCGGATCGACGGAGTCAGGTGAGACAGCTATCGTAGTTTCGGCGGTTGGACTGTGCTGAATTTGGGAGACCGAGGATGCAATGGGGATGGAAGTTGTTGGAGAGTCCAGCAAGACATCCATGGCTTCAGTCTCAGCTGCAGACGGAGCATTAGTCAGTGGCTGCTCCGCTGTCTGCTTCGCTGTCTGCTCCGCTGTACAAGAAGGAATTGGCTCAATGAATGGTTCGGCCAAGGTCTTGCTCGCAGATGGGTGATCCGGGCTGGGAACTGGAGTGGATATGTTGAGCTTCTGTCGTTGAAAATGAACAGCCAATTGAAGAGCATGAACATCCATTTCCAGCTGAGCAATGACAGCACCATCATCTTTGGCAGTCGGTGTGTTGGCATCAAAATTTGCCTTCTTGGCTGCAATGAGCAAGTTGGCCAGTCTGAATCTGTGGTTAGCCTGGAACAAGTCTTTGCGATGAACAGCAATTCGGACGTCATCCGTCTCTGTCCCCTTAAGGACTTCTTGTTCCATCTTTTGGAGTCTTCTCAGCTTGCCGAAGAACAGATCAAAGTGGTTGATCGTTCTGTATGCAACATATTCATCAAACACCACAGTAAGCTCCTTGACCTTTTCTTCAACATCTTCCATGGCGATGTCGATAGCAGTTTGAGCGGCTGACTTGGGTTTGGAAGAGAGAGGTTCAGTGAGAACCGCCTTTCCCTTGCTGGAGGGAGACAAGGTCGTGATCCCTGATTGGGTGTAGTCTCCCAATTCTGTGATAACAATGCCTTTGACCACAGGGATGGCAGAAGGGACTTGGATGGTGACTTTGGGTACAGTGGTTGGAACTGTTGAAGGTTGAGTTGAAGGTTGGGTAGCAGGGGTGGCTTTTTTTGATGGCAAGGTGGGTAAGGTTTTAATGTTGATGGTTGAAATGGGCTTGGTGATCTGGGTTCTTGGCTTCTTTGGAGGGGGCTTGGCTGGAGATAAAGGAGCAGACTGAGTTTCCTCTGAGTCAGTCTGGATTGTTAGTTTGCGCTTGACTCGAGTTTTTCTAGTAGAAGCCTGTTCTTCTCCTCGTTCAATCATGACAGCCACCAGATCGGAAGGAGTGGGTGGAACACCTTTGGACTTCAGTAGTGCCAATCCCTTGGGGTTGAGAATCTTGAAAGGGCTTAGAGCAGACGGCTTCCCCAGCTCGATGTTCAGAGTCTCCAATAGCTTGCTGAGAGGAACAGCAAAGCACACAACCTGTTTGGATGCGATAACCGTTTCAAGCGAAACTCCAAACAAGATCGCGGACCAGTTCATTTTCAGTCCGGAGTAAATAACAGCCATGGCCCGGAATTTTTTGGCAGTGACGGCGTTATAGCTTCCGGCTTTGCCCAATAGTGGCTTGCCAACAATCTCGCAGAGAACTTGGAAATGAAAGAGCATTTCCTTCTTCTTGAATGATGGCTGCAGTCTGTGGCCAAAAATGGATACTTTCCCCTGAAGATTGGTGATAGTGGCCTGAGGGATGTGGCCAAACTCAGTCTGTCCGGTGTTGGGAAGACCAAAGGTCTTTGACAGCGTCGACTGAGAAATGTCAAAAGATTTGCCCTTGACGGAGGTGGAGATGAACGTCTTCTGAGACACAGCATTGACGAACAACTCTCGAATCTCCGACTCGTAAACCACCGTCCCGCATTCCAGAAAGTTCCTTAATCCTGAAGATTCCAAGGATTTGAACATGGAGACCATTTCTGGATCTTCAGCCCCGTAGATTTCATTGAACTCAACAGATAGAGAGTTGTGAGTGATAGTGGCCATTTGAGTGTGTAAAGAGATTGGAAGAAATTTGGAAATATTTGAGAGTTAGAAACAGATAGCAGTAATTTGTAAAAAGTGAAATGAAAGTGAAATGTTCAGCCCGCTAAATAAGAGAGAGAAGACATGTGGCTGTATCTCGATGACTGATTTTTAAGTAATTCAAAATAAGCGGTCAGGATGAAAGAGAGATAAGGCGGTTAAAATTCGATCAGTCCGGGCTGTTATAAACAATTACTTTATTAAAGACTGGTTGACCAGACAGATCATGGGATAATATCAGATTTGACATAGATCGGTCTGAAAGTTCGGACCGGTCTGTGTCTTTCTGATCATTGTATTACGGGCCTGTGCCAGTATACAATCTTTAAAGCAAACAAAATACCTCTAAAATATCAAGATAAGTCTATTAAACCAAGAATTTGACTAAAATAATTAAACTTAGCCTCAGGAAGTGGTTTGGTGAAGATATATGCTGCTTGCTGGTCTGTTGAAATATGCTCGATTCGAATTTCCTTTTTGCCAACATGATCTAGAATAAAATGATGTCTGATATCAATATGCTTTGTTCGAGAGTGCAAAACTGGATTATACGTTATAGCAATTGCACTGGTGTTGTCACAAAATATCGGAGATTCAACAGCTTGAATGCCATAGTCTCTGAGATGATGTTGAATCCAGAGCATTTGAGCGCAACAGCTTCCAGCGGCAAGATATTCTGCCTCAGCTGTAGATGTGGCAATAGATGTTTGCTTCTTGCTACCATGAGATCAATCTTTCACCTAAGAATTGACAGGTTCCACTGGTGCTTTTGCGATCAATCTTACACCCAGCATAGTCAGCGTCTGAATATCCGACTAAATTGAAATTTGAATCTTTGGAATACCAAAGACCAACGTTCTGAGATCCTTTTAAGTATTTAAGAATGCGCTTAGCAGCAATAAAGTGTGATTGCTTTGGATCTGACTGAAATATAGCGCACATACAGACTGAGAACATAATATCAGGCCGACTCGCTGTAAGATACAAAAGCGATCCGATCAGTCCTCGATACATTGTTACTTCCACTGCTGTTCCCCCTTCGTCTTTATATAGCTTAATTGAAGGACTCATTGGAGTTGATGCAGTTGAACAAGTCTCCATTCCGAATCTCTTGAGAAGCTCTTTGGTATACTTGGTCTGATTTATAAAAATATCATTGCTGAGCTGTTTGACTTGGAGACCCAGAAAGAATGATAATTCTCCCATCATACTCATCTCAAACTGTCCCTGCATTAACTTAGAGAATTTCTCGCAGAGTTTGGGGTTAGTTGACCCAAAAATGATATCGTCAACATAAATTTGAACTAATAAGGTATGTTCCCCCTTAATAAATTTAAATAAAGTTTTATCCACTGAGTCGATCTGAAAATCGTGGTTCAGCAGAAATTGAGACAGAGTATCATACCATGCTCTTGGAGCTTGTTTCAGTCCACATACGGCTTTATTCAGTAGATATACATGATCTGGAAATGAGTGGTTCTGAAATCCAGGAGGTTGCTCAATGTAGACTTCCTCCTGAAGCTTACCATTAAGAAAAGCATTCTTAACGTCCATTTGATATACTTTGAAGTCTTTAAAAGCAGCATAAGCAAGAAAGATTTGGATTGCTTCAAGTCTGGCGACTGGTGCAAAAGATTCATCGAAGTCAATTCCTTCTTCTTGTCGAAATCCTTGTGCCACCAGTCTGGCCTTGTTTCTAACCACAACTCCATCTGCGTCTAGCTTGTTTCTGAAAACCCATCTGGTTCCAATAACAGGCAGACCACTTGGCCTGGGGGTTAGACTCCAGACTTGATTTTGTTCAAATTGATTAAGCTCTTCTTGCATGGCTTTAATCCAGTTGTAATCAGTCAAAGCTTCATCAATCTTTTTGGGTTCCAGATTAGATATAAAAGCGGCATGAGTGAATTCATCCATCATCTGTCCTCTGGTTCTTATAGGTGCAGAAGGACTTCCAATTACTAGATCAGGTGGATGCCTCTTTGTCCATCGATAGCTCGATTTCGGATTATCTGGTCCAGAGGGATGAGTAGTAGCAACATTATCAGCATCTGCTTTAACATTAGAGTTTAGAACCTCCGGATCGGCTTGATCTGGTGGAGCTCGATCAGGAATAACTTCAGTGCCTTGATCCGGTCTATCTGGTACTTCACGTTCCGGTGGATTGTCTCTTGACCTGTTAGCTACAATCTCATCATCACTGTTAGCTTCGAGATGGATATTTTCCATCTGAATTATCAATTTCTAACGAAAGACAACTTTGACGTCTTAAAATGGTGGAAGACAAATGCAGCACAATTCCCTATCTTAGCCAAAAATGGTTAGAGATGTGTATGCAGTACAAGCTTCAAGCGTCGCTTCTGAATCGGTATTCTCAACATGTGGCTGAATTACTGGAGAATATAGAAGTAGTCTATCTGCTGATTCATTATGCATGCTCACATTACTTGTAAGGCCCTCGTACAGTATTATCGGAAATCATGTTTAACTTCTCAACAATTATATGGTTGAGACTAAAGGAATATTATATTTGATAATAACTCGATATCGTACTTAACATTTTGTAAATGTTATGTCCCGATATTTGATAATGAGAAGTAAGTACAATTACTTAGTTAGAAAGTAATTAATGAGAATATAATATAATTTATGAGAGTGAAAATTGAACTTGTACATGTCAATTGACAGTCGGGTCAGAACATGGTGAATGAAAAATATATTTTTGGAATATTCGGATTAACATCGAAATTTTGTTAAAATGATTTAATAAATATAAAATTTCTATTAATTCAAACGATTTAATTTTTGTGATTGAAATAAGGACACAAAGTCAATTGTGGACTGTATATATAATATACATGCACCAGTACACTGGTGACACCCCGATATTCATAATTGGTCGGAAATTAATATATATCGGTGTGGGACGTAAAACATATAGCAAAATGTGTAAAAACACACACTGAATCATGGACACCTACTGAAACGTGAGAAAACATGCACAACCTCGCGATTCACCGACCACCGTGTACTTATCCGCTCCGTTCGACGCCGTCCGACCACCTCTAGACGGGCCCGACCTACCACCGTGTACACAACTCAAAGGCGCATCTTTCCATACCAGATCAAATTTTAGTGTTCGAAAAGGTGTTCAATTTTACCGTGGAACGATGAAACTTGCGCAGACTAGGGTTTGAGCACTTTTGGTTCGATTTCTTCAATTCTACTACGAATTGGACGCAGCCAAAACATCGAATCTCTTCCTTGCACCTGGACGAAACTTTCTACACCAGCCACCGCCTCTACCGCTGCTGGAGGTCGCCGGAATTGGAGGAAAACCGTGGGTGAACTGTGTGAAAATTGGGTAAAAATTTGATATCCGATTTTTCCGACTTTGCTTCGATAATTACCAGTTAATTTGGACTATAATTGTTGAAAAATAATTTGAATTGGTAAAAGAAAATTTAGCAAATTAAATTATGATGTGATCGCATCAATTTAAATACCCTAAATTGATTAAGCTGTAACTAAATTGATAATGAATTTTTGGTGATCAATTTTCTGAATTATGAATTTATATTGGTGTATAGTGAACACAACACAAGCTCAAGTATCGAGAAGTAAAGGTATGTTGCGATGGGGTATCATACGACATGTATCTGTATCATTTGATATATGATTTGTTGTTGAATTATGTGACTTACGTGGCTACGTGATTTTATTAAATTATGTTGCATTCATAATTGCACATCGATGTATGAAAATAAATATTTTGTTAACACACATCAGTTTTTATACATACATCGGTGCATGACATACATGTTGAGCTACGATTCTTTGATACCCTATTATTTTGGATTCGATCAATCATAAGGGTTGTACACGGTGCTATGACTGGCATTAAGTGGCCTGAAAGGCATAGGGATTTGTGGCCCTTATGATTGCTATGATTTGTTGATACGGGGATTGGTGGCGTTTGCCGACGGCATCCTATGGATCATCCCTATTTGTTGAGATTGTTGTGGATGGTGCCTTGCTGACGTCATGTATGATATGATATGATGTCAAGAGCTGGGATGCGGTGACGCTTTGACGACACACCATGTAGACATTTCTTTGCTTGACATGCTCGAGCGATTTAGCTATGTAGTATTTGGACTTTCCATTGGCTCCGAGATACCCAGCGGATGGGTGTATGATACCGACATGACATGACATGACATGCATTGCATTGTATTTCAGTTCATATATCATTTTATAGATACATGATGTATGTTCTATGATCGTTCCATATTGGGATTTTGCTCACCCCAAGGGGGGCTGTTGTTGTCTTTGTGTGTGGACAATGGCAGGTAGTACAGGTGACCAAGACGCCAGAAAGGACATGTCTGATGGGAGTCACACTTGAGGTTTTACTCTTGTTTATCCCAGTAGTCTTTGTACCATGGGTGTATCCTGGGAGTGAGATGAGTCTATGTATATTTAGTTTATTTTACCCAGTATAGATATGTGTTTAGTAGTTTGATTTGTGTATGCTGGCTATGAACTGATGGTATCTATAACTATTTTCAGTATATCTCTATTGGTATTGGTGGTATGTTCCTCGTGCGATGAGGTCATGCCGAAATTTTAGGGCCACTAGTTAATAAATGTTAATTTGTGGTACTATATAACATAATTTGTGGTACTATAGAAGCTAATTTGTGGAACGTAGATAAATTATGGCACTAAATAACATAATTTGTGGTACTATATTTGAGGGCCTGATCCTAATGTGGTGCTTAATTATCACACAATGATTAATTTACGTAAAAGTGGAAGATTTGTTTCAAATGTTCTGTCAAATGGCCCTAAATTTCTTCGCTTTTAGGTGATACATATATACTGATACAGAAAATATTAAATTCCAGTTTCCCAATTCAACATGTTACTCATCACATAAGCAAGTACATAACCAACCAGTACTAGAACACTTAAAATACAGATACTCGGGGCATACCCGGTAATTTAAAATATAATTAAAAGTAATCTAACAATTATTGGGACTCAAAACTTAAAACATAAACATGAGCCTCGCTCTCACGGAGCTCTGGTATTCATCGATGCTTCACCTCGAGCATCCGCAGTACGTCCACCTGTACCACCGGTCATGCCCATACAACAAAGACATAACAGCCCCCCCCCCCCCCCCCCCCCCCCCCCGCGAAGGGGGTCAGAACCCAGTACAAGAAATAAATAAATCATGTCAAGAGTGACAAAGTATCATGCAATGCATACCATGTATGAATGCGATGTATGAATGGGTATAAAGAATCAAATCTCAAGATACCAATATCGGAGTCCAAAGGAAGGTATCGTAAATCAACATCAGCTCGAGCAGAGGGTGACACCACACATACTTTGTGCTAGGAGAATCATCATGTGATGTGCTCGTCATCCCTCGTGTCTAGGTCCGCTAGCAACTTGCGTGACTACAGTCGCTACCTACACTGTATGTCATCGCCGTGCCCGTCGTCCCCGACACTCAGAGTAAATCAACTCAGTCATCATCATGGATATCAAAGAAGTTGATAGATCAATATGATATGCCCATGAATCATGTATGCATCATATGACATATGCAACTCATTATGTCATGCAATCTCATGTGAAAATCAATACATATCATGTAATTCACATATCATGTACTACAATGTATCTCAACAAGTCATATACTCACATAAGAATCATATAGTGACAAGTAAATCATAGAAATCAATTAATGACATGTAAAATCATACAATAATATCATTACACGTTTTCGTCAGACGTCATGATAAAACTCATTTCTACGTACCTCAGAACCCAAGCTAATCTACCGAGTACTCCTCAAATAAACCCCGGAATCTATTATCCTGGTCATGTTAATTCCAAATAACACTATGTGTTCAAATAATGCATTGAGTCAAATGCAACATCTAAATATTGACCATTAGCATTTTTCTTAAATTTTCATCTTAACCAATTTTTGTTGTAAAATCACTATAAATTCATATGATGTCCAAATGAACCGATTCTGGTGCTCAAAGTTCAAAAACTCAAAGGGCTTCATTTCCTATATTATATTGTCAAGCTGACTCCGCCATTTAAAAGTAGTTTAAACACTAAAAACGTAGCATTTGAAAATCTATTTTCCAGCTTGAGCGGTTTTAGTAAAATTGTAAAAACTTTTTCGTTTCAAATCCAAATTGAGTGAGTCTAGTGGAAAATTACAGCTAACGCAAAGTACTAAATTTTTATTTGTAGAGGTTTTTCGAAATTCCTAGCCAAAAATACTCGGGAATTCGAAGAACACACTGCATGTGTATTTTCGCCCACATGCAGGGCTCAGAATGAGCACTTAAAGTATAAAATTCATAACTAATTGAAAATGAGTACAAATTAAGTCCTTAAGTTTTTCAAATTCAATAGAATTCAAAGACCTACAATTGTTATTTGAAGACCTACATCAAATTCGGAGCGAAAATTGCCCAAAAACTCGAAACACAGTCTGCATGCAACATGCATGAAAATGCAGAGTCAAAAATGAGCACTTAAAGTAAAATTGACATAACTTTTACTTCGGAGATCCAAATCGCGTGCTTTGTTTTTCTAAATTGCATAAAATGAAAAGATCTAACACTTTGATTTGAAGACCGACAACAAATTCGAAAGGCAAATTTCGGAATTGTCTCAAATTTTAACCATAGAAAGATAACTCAAATACCGATAACTTTCATTTGGAACTCTAAGTCAGATTCGTTCGAACCCATCTACTGCATGCAACAACACTTTCTGCTGATTCATTTGACAGCATGTATTACACTACTATTTTCATTCCAAGGCACTAAAATTCGACCCAAAAATCATAATTTCTAAGCTAATTACAGAAAGATGATATTATACCTTCATCCTCTTGAAGATTTGAGCTCCAAACCATCACCATAGCTCCAACCAAGCTTTTCAAGAGATTTCACCTCCACAAACACCTCAAACTCCAAAACTTCTTGGAGATTCTTGTTCCTCTCATCAATGCCTATTCAAATCTATAATTGCATGTGACATGCATTAACAAATTATCAAGAAATTTGTGAGAAATTAGGCTGAAATTTTCGAAAATGGTGAGAGGAGGAAGAGGAGAGAACAAAAGTTGGGAGAGAAATGATGGGAAGAGAGAGAAAATGTCTTGCCAAATGATATGGAATTTTTGTGTGTTTTCTTTTTAAAATGATGGCAGAAATCTAGACATGAATTTGAGTGATTTTTAATTCTTTGATGTATTGTGAAATCCATGTGTCAATACATCACTATCTTGCAAGATTAATGGTATAAAATCATGTATTAAACATGAGTTAAATTAATTAGTGGCATGTGTTCTCCAAGTGCCATGTGATCATGCACTAAAAATATGTTCCACTAGTTGGTTGACTCATCGTAGTCCGGGACACCTAAATTTAAAGTTTACACTTTTAATTATCCAGATTTGCTTAATCATTGTTAATTCGGATTTATTAGCATTGGGGCCTTACACTTCTCCCCTCCTTAAAATGATTTCGTCCTTGAAATCGCAAAACTACTATCTTGCAAGATTAATGGTCTAAAATCATGTTTTAAACATGAGTTAAATTAATTAGTGACATGTGTTCTCCAAGTGCCATGCGATTATGCACTAAAAACATGTTCCACTAGTTGGTTGACTCATCGTAGTCCGGGACACCTAAATTTAAAGTTTGCACTTTTAATTATCCAGATTTGCTTAATCATTGTTAATTCGGATTTATTAGCATCGGGGCCTTACACTTCTCCCCCTCTTAAAATGATTTCGTCCTCGAAATCGTAAAACTAGGTATAACTCAACAATTTAAAATATATGAGATGTCTCAATCTCCTTCATAGATATATAAGAATCATCATGTATCAGTGACAACTGTTGTGGTTGTGTCAACATTATACCACTGAACCAAGCTTCTCTATGACTCCGTAAGGTTCAAAATATCGAGGCAACATCGTAAACGATATATTTCTCTTATTGGCATAGCAAATCTGCTCACTTTAAGCCAATTTCAATTGTTTTCGCAGAAAATCCATCGTTCCTGGCATTTCCTCAATAATCTCAAGTTGTGCAAAAAATTCATTATCAATTTCATATCATCATATCAGCGATCGACAATTCTGGCTCTACAAAACCTGAACCGATGCCATCCAAAAGTTGTCTGAAACTTAATTTATAGGAAAATTCTACTAATGAATAGTGATTTCTGTCAATTCTCACTAAATTCATCACTATTAATCGAGATATAACTTCCAAAGTCTGGATAATTCTCTCAGTTTATTCATCAGTCTAGGTATGATAAACAATCCTCATTGCTAACTTAGTACCCATGACATTCTGAAAACAGTTTTATTGGATAATATCCTGGATCTCTATCAAATACAATTGTTACAGAAACTCACTGCAACTAAACCACATAATCCACATCTTAAACATGTCGTTTTCCCATAGGCATACAGACAAACATATGAGATCAATATCTTGTATTGAATAGTCAATAAACTCTTATTCAACTTGTTTCACAATCTCTGTTTGATTTAAACAATTTGAGTTATAAAACTCAAAGCTAGAAATTTCTCAAACTCATTGTGGCACTTACAATTTCTGTAGTATTCCATTAGGTCTCGTATTTTGATCTTGACCTGCTGGCATGTCAAACAATTTGCCACAAAATTCAAAAATTTCTTTCTTCATACCATCCCATCAGGAATAAGATCTCAAGAATGATACATCTCATCATTTCCAAAATAACACTATGTCATCTATAGTGTGCGTTGTGCAGTAATACTTCTTTCAATCGGTAGGATTGATATTATTTACTGATATTTCAGTTGCAATCCGCCACTGAATGGCATACTAAAATCTAGCTGGTTGATGAGACAGAACCAATTTCTTCACTCAATATCTCTATGGGTCTGTTCTTTGAGTATTTCTGATTTTCGAAATCAGAGGTGACTCAAACCGCAACGCATATATTGATGCTACCATTGCACCTTGCACTTTTCGGTTTAGTGCATCTTTCATTTTCCTTTATTAATATTGACTATTAAAGTCAAATTCTTTGATAAATATAGTCATCGCTTCTATCTTATGTGCAACTCTGACTGAATAATAGAATTTTTTAAACTCGTAAAATCAAAGTATATCATGAATTGTTCGCCATACCGATAACGTTGCCACATCTTCAAGGCAAAATAATGGCTACAAGCTCGAGTTCATGAGTATGATATCATGATTCTTTCAGCTTCAATATCTCAAGCATATGCAATCATCTCCTCATGATACATTAGAACATATCTCAAATCTTTGACCAATGTCTTTGCACAAACTATGTGATTCCCGGGGATTAATGGTGTTAATCCCGGCGTGGTAATAATACTTAATGGATTTTAATTGTGGCAATTATAAATTAATTACGGTTTTGGGACTCACGGGGATTTTTAAATCCGATTTTGGGAGTCGTTGGATCCAAGGGACGAGATTGTATTCTCATCGTGGTGATAACCTTGGAATTTGGTCCTTGGTGGGATTTGTTGTCCGTAGTACTTTGTACTGGGGCTGTTTATGGAAATAGAGATTGGGAGATGATTTGTTGAAAACAGATTATTTGTAATGAGTCATGATGTATTTGTGGAGGGGTTGGTATTTTGGAGTTTTGGTACTATATATACCAAGTAGACTTGGTATTCCATCATTTGGCACGGATCCCTCCCCTCTCCCATCTCTCTCTTCGCCCAAAACCCTTTCCCCCTTTTCCCCTCTTTTCCCTTGATGGGAAATCGTTGGTAGCTTGGCCCGGGAGCCGTTTTTCTCGAAGATAATCAGGTATTCATCTTCCCCTCACCATTGTCTTCGATTTGGTAGCAATATTATAGTTTTTGGTTGAGTTTTTAGTGGGTTATGAATTTGGGGATTTTTGGGTTGAAAATCCAAGTTGAATTTTTAGAGTTTTTATTGGCTTTAAATATTGTATTTGAGGTGTTTGTGGTGTATGGGGTGTTGGTTTTGAGTTTGGGTGTGAAAAACACCATGGAAGCTCGAATGTTTTTGGAAAATTGCAGGTGGCGATCGATCGCCGAGGAGTGGTGATCGATCGCGACGAGCAGCTGCCAAAAATCGAAGAAGATGAACAGTTTAGGCGATCGATCGCGTGGTTTAGGTGATCGATCACGAGCATGTTGGCGATCGATCGCGAAGGGTGGCGATCGATCGCGTGTAGGCGATTTTGCCCACTGGACTGGGCGATCGATCGCGCTAAATGAGGCGATAGATCGCCGCACGTGGATTTTTATTTTTTTTGAAATTTTTGGAAAATGTCGGGATTTTGGAATCGAGGTTTAAAGGTGCCGTTTCCGGGGCAATGTCTACATTCCAATGGGAATGCTATACTTTTAAAATGGATTGGTTGGAGCCAAAGTTTGATGAAACGGAATTCTCGGTTGAATTCTTGGCTATTTTTAAACTTGTTAAATGGTATACTTTGGGTATTATGCATGCTTAGCCGGGGGGCATTTATTTTGATAATCGTCATGGATTGACGATATGGTTGGAGGTTTTGAACGTGCTTGGGCACGTGGTTGCATGCTTGTGTTTAATTGTGAACTATTTATGTGTTAGCACATAATTCATCGGGTCGTGGGACTCAGGCAAGGTTGGACTCGAACTACGGAAGTATAAGGTACGTGTAACGTACGAGCATGACCTTAATTATATTTTTGCAATTGTTGTGCATGAGTTAGATTATTGGTAAGGGTTAGTAGTTGATGCATAATACATGGCATCTTGCAATAAATTGGTTAATGGAAATGGGATTGGGTTGTGTTATGTTGATTGGTCTTAAGTAATGTATGGTGCCGCTTTGGAGCAAGCAATTGTCGTGATGTGGTCGCTATGGAGCGAACATCGGTAAGTGATGCCGCTACTTTTGAGTGAGCGAGGAAATGTGGCTTTTGACTAGATATCTAGGATATCTGTATTTATTCCCCTATTGATATTGAATTGGATCAGGGACATAGTTAATCAGTATAATGATTAACTGGATATTTGGAATTTTATGATTTTGGTTGTTTTGAGAACAGGGACAATACAGTGGGATCCCGGATGAGGATGATGCCATCCAGGGAGTATCATTTAAATTCTTGGCAATTACATTGTTGTAATTTATGAATTATATAATTGTGATTATTGGTTTGGTGGTATTGGCATGCTCACCTCGTGTGGGGGCTATCTCTGTTGGGGCAGGTGAAACAGGTACAATGGTAGCTCTGGAGCTGTTATCGAGCTATGAATTGGAGGTGATTCCAGGATCGAGGCACCTGAGCTCATATGGAGCTGGATATTGTGTATGCTCTTTTTATACATTACGTACACATAGGTTTATTCGATGCTCGTGTGTGAGCAATAATTATGTGTATATGTGTTGTATAAAGAGGCATGGGCCTTTCTCTTTTCATTTTATGTGTGAGCAATCAACTAGGGAATTGCTAGATGTATTGAGATTGTGATTAGTGTATTACATAGGTGCATGATGTGTTAAATGGTCTTAATTTGGGAACTCGGGTATTGCATGGAATGGAATAGATGAAGCAAGAAATTTTATAGGTGGTATTGTGTGCCACGTTTACATGTAGTTTCCCTTTACACGTGATTGAATGCACCAAATGTATGGCTTAATGCACTAATTGTGGGTTAAGGGCACGGGGGCCCTTACATTAGTGGTATCAGAGCAGTGGTTGCTCTTTGGGGCTGTTAAGGGCCTAGGAACTTGTTGATAGGAATTGGTAGCACATATTTATACATGATGGTATTAGTGTTGTGTGACACAACTAATTGCTTACGTGCTTTTACGATATGGAAAGTGGTATTACTGATCATTGTGGTTGCAGGAATCGTGTAGAATACAATGGGATGTCATTAATGGTAGTGTCTGGCACTCCATGTATTATGTGCTAAGGGATCTGATTTTGTAGGAAAATCGGGAAATGGGAAATGTGATATGATGTCTAAGGACAAGGATGGTTGACAACTGACAGTGGGATATTGTGGTATGATTTCAATTATTATTGAATATACAATGTGTTACATTTAGCATCCTACTACGGGTATATCATCAGCGATGGATCATAATATTTGCCGCTGTCATGTTGAAGCGATGTACATGCCGCTGTCATTGTCGAAGCGAGGGATATTATTGAGCCGCCGATATGACGTAGTAGGATTTGTGAACTGTGGTATTAACCTTGATGCAGGTATATGGAGCTAGTGGAAGATTCCGGTGGTTGTTATATTCGAGCGAGGGAGGTAATTGCCGCTGTCATATGAAGCGATGGTAATATGATATTTGCCGCTGTCATGTCGAAGCGATGTACATGCCGCTGTCATTGTCGAAGCGAGGGATATCATATGATGCCGCTATATGTCGAAGCGAGGGGTCCTAAAATTCCGCTGTTATAACACGACCGGAACATCCACATTATCGATATTTGAGCGACGCGGTCGGGAACAAAGTGCTGGATGTAATGTGAGCCACCTCTTGGGTCCGAAAGGAACAAAGTGCTACATGCATGTGAGTACCTCTTGAGTCCTTGATCTGTTCCGCTATATTGGTTGGCGATGGTTCATGCCGCCAGGTATATTGATAGCGATGTCTCATTCCGCTATATTGATTGGCGATGGTTCATGCCGACGGGTACAAGTGTAACGATCCCTCATTCCACTATATTATTGGCGATGGTTCATGCCGCCAGGTATATCGAGCGATGGTTCATGCCGCTATATTATGGGCGATGATTATTCCGCCAGGTGCGTGTATAGCGATGCCTCTTTCCGCTATGTCATTGGCGATGGTTCATGCCGCCAAGTATATCGAGCGATGGTTCATGCCGTTGTATTATTGGCGATGGTTCATGCCGCCAGGTATATCGAGCGATGGTTCATGCCGCTGTATTATTGGCGATGATTATTCCGCGAGGTGCGTGTATAGCGATGTCTTTTCCGCTATGTTATTAGCGATGGTTCATGCCGCCGGACATGTGTTTAGCAATGGTACATTTCGCTGATTCCATGGCGATGGTTCTTGCCGCCGATTATATATATAGCGATGTCTCATTCCGCTATTCTGTTGATGATGGTTCATACCCGGATGTGCATAGCACGGCTCATGCTGCTGACTGTGTGACGAGGGATCATGCCGTCAATGTTGTAGCAATGGATTATGCCGCTAGGTACACAGCACGGGATTATGCTGCCTACGAGCGATGGGTGTTTGTGTACCGCTGGTGGACGATGGATACAGGTATTCCGCTATCTTGATAGCGATGAGGTATGACATATTGCTTTTTATCATTATTGTGAATACTATGTGTTGTTTTATACCGTCATGTGTTTGACAATGAGATTATGGATGTCGTATATCGACATGTACCGTCATATGTTTGACGATGTTATTTGGATGTCATATGTTGACAGGCACCGTCACGGGGTGACGATGAGATAATGGATGTTATGTGGACGCGTGGCGTCGTTTTGATGATTAATACATTCATGTTTATGTATTTGGTTGTATGGTTTGAGTGCCTTTGGTGAGCACATGGTAGTGTCTGGGTCGCTAGTTGACGAGACCATTATGCCGAGCAGGTTGCTCGAAGAATTATTGGGTGCGCCGTACAGGAATTGTACTACAGCACATATTCGAAGTATATATTGTTCGAGTAATGATACCCTTTGGGTATACTCGCTGGATTTGTCTTTGGCAAGCGATTGGCGGTAGGAGCAGTCGTTGAGGAAACTACTGGCTTTTGTCGATGTGACGTGTGGTGGACCTGGTCACGTCCACCCTTGAGGGTGTGGGATAGATCCTAATGGATTAGGATGGCTTCGTAGTTGAGCAAGGACACCGGGATGTCCTTTGTGCATTGGTATTAGAGAAATATTGGGTGATGACCCACTACTCTAATGGATGTGACGGTATGGTATACCGGGATGGAACGTGTGATGCGTTGGTAGGTTTGGTTAAAACCTAAGGAGGCAGTGATATTGCTTGCCACGTGTCGCGCAGTGCCATGATGGACTTGTTGTAGCCGTTATGCTGCTCGTTGGATCGAGCTGGGTGAATCGTATGGTGATACGATGAGGGGTATGGTAGACTTTTGTAGCCTCCTTGTGGCATGATGTTTGGGGCAGGGAGTACCTCACAGAGACGTTTATACGTCAAATGTTTTGAGGGACTTGTTTTGGGGCAGCTCAATTTGGTTGGGAATACCAACGTGAGTGCCAACGTGTCGTTGTTAGCTCTGGTTGAGCATTCTTGCATATGGCATGCAGTGGGAGTCACAATGGTTTGTGAGATATAGTTAGTGGGGTGAACTACTATATTGTTTTTATCTCTTGGAGAGATTTGGATTGTGCTGTCATGGAGACAGCTGGTATTGGTTAGGGGTTGATTGTGAATCAACCGGGGGAAGCCCTTACTAGTGTTGGACTAGGTGTTGGCTTCGTACTTCCAGTGAGACGTTCGAGGAGACGTCTCAAGGTAATGCTCGAGATTGTGGAGTACTATGGCATTAGTATATAGCATCATTAGAATGCGTATAAGTGGTGTATACGAGTTTCGATTTGGTAATAGTGGCATTGATGCACTATTCTAACCAGTTGTGTATTTCTGGGTTCCGGAATGTATTTTGGTATAAGTATATCCAGGTTTCCGAACAGTGGTTCGAGGTTAGAGGATCATGGATTCAGGACTTTTTCCTTGAAAAGGAAGGCAGTATTGTTATACCTACCGGTTGAATCTTTTGGGAGATTCGTTGTTTTGGTTCATGTAGTGTTGATGTTGAAATCACACCCTTTGGTTTTGGTTGGTCAACCATCATTCTCCGTGGGGTGAGAATAATCGAGGTTTGTCAGTTGATTTTGGGATTTGGGTATGATTGGAGATACCCGAGTCTATTGCATTGAGTATGCATGTTGTGTTGGTGCGTGGGCATGTATGCCAAAGTGGGTATACTAATGCCAGCATTTCCTTGGTACTCGTCGAGCATCAGATTTATATGCTTGGATGAATGAATCTCCGGTGAGAGACTTTGGCACCTTGAGATTGGTAATCTCGATGGCATGAAGTATTCTGAGGAATAATCGTGAGGTCCGGTTGACTTTCCCTGAGGAGGGATTGTCGTGTTTTAGGACCATGGTAATTCTTACTGGTTAATTCGATAGCCTCCCTGTTTTAGGATTGTTAAATCCCAGGATAGACGAGGGATTACCAAGATTCGGATTTGTTTAGTGTCGTGGTTGACACGTGTGGCGGGAATGCAATTGATTGTTCTTGCATATCCTTTCGAGAACTTGAGACCTTGTGGGGTCTTGATGGTGTGTTTGGACCAAGACGTGATCTTCTTGGAACACCCGGATGTGAACATCTTTAGATATGTGTCTTGTGTTGGTCGGTAGCCGTGTGGTTGCCCAATCTGTGTGGCAGTGTGGTGTAACTACTCTTTGTTGGAGGTGAGCTTGGAAACGGAAGCCGGTTATGGTTAGGTACACTATTGTGTACTGGTAGTTTCCTTGGCAACGATGTATGTTTAACATCGTGGGCCAGATCGTAGAGATATCCTCGAGGCGATATCTATTTTGGAATCACGAATGATTCGTTGTGTTGCAGTTAAGTTTGGGCTGACTGCTTTTGAGAAGATTAGCATTGGGGGTATGCTGACATTCTGTTGCGGTTGCAATGGTTTGGGAGGTCTATCCCATTCCAGGTTCTGGTGCGAGGTCGGTGTCCTCGCGGTTGGAATGCCGTTCATGATAGGTTCATGATTCGGCGATGTGGATTCGTTTGGTTTGCGTTGTCTCGGTGTTCGTGGAGTACGCCTGTGCAAATTTTGGGGACGAAATTTTATTAGTGGGGATAATTGTGATGCCCGGGGATTAATGATGTTAATCCCGACGTGGTAATAATCCTTAATGGATTTTAATTGTGATAATTATAAATTAATTGCGGTTTTGGGACTCTCGGGGATTTTTAAATCCGATTTTTGGAGTCGTTGGCTCCAAGGGATGAAATTGTATTCTCATCGTGGTGATAACCTTGGAATTTGGTCCATGGTGGGATTTGGGGTCCGGAGTACTTTGTACTGGGGCTGTTTATGGAAATAGAGATTGGGAGATGATTTGTTGAAAGTAGATGATTTTTAATGAGTCATGATGTATTTGTGGAGGGTTGGTATTTTAGAGTTTTGGTACTATATATATCAAGTAGACTCGGTATTCCGTCATTTGGCACGGATCCCTCCCCTCTCCCATCTCTCTCTTCGCCCAAAACCCTTTCCCCATTTTCCCCTCTTTTCCCTTGATGGGAAATCGTTGGTAGCTTGGCCCGGGAGCCGTTTTTTCTCGAAGATAATCAGGTATTCATCTTCCCCTCACCATTGTCTTCGATTTGGTAGCAATATTATAGTTTTTGGTTGAGTTTTTAGTGGGTTATGAATTTGGGGATTTTTGGGTTGAAAATCCAAGTTGAATTTTTAGAGTTTTTATTGGCTTTAAATATTGTATTTGAGGTGTTTGTGGTGTATGGGGTGTTGGTTTTGAGTTTGGGTGTGAAAAACACCATGGAAGCTCGAATTTTTTCGGAAAATTGCAGGTGGCGATCGATCGCCGAGGAGTGGCGATCGATCGCGACGAGCAGCTGCTAAAAATCGAAGAAGATGAGCAGTTTAGGTGATCGGTCGCGTGGTTTAGGCGATCGATCGCGAGCATGTTGGCGATCGATCGCGAAGGGTGGCGATCGATCGCGTGTAGGCGATTTTGCCCACTGGACTAGGCGATCGATCGCGCTAAATGAGGCGATTGATCGCCGCCCGTGGATTTTTGTTTTTTTTGAAATTTTTGGAAAATGTCGGGATTTTGGAATCGTGGTTTAAAGGGGCCGTTTCCGGGGCAATGTCTACATTCCAATGGGAATGCTATACTTTTAAAATGGATTGGTTGGAGCCAAAGTTTGATGAAACGGAATTCTCGGTTGAATTCTTGGCTATTTTTAAACTTGTTAAATGGTATACTTTGGGTATTATGCATGCTTAGCCGGGGGGCTTTTATTTTGATAATCGTCATGGATTGACGATATGTTTGGGGGTTTTGAACGTGCTTGGGCACGTGGTTGCATGCTTGTGTTTAATTGTGAACTATTTATGTGTTAGCACATAATTCATCGGGTTGTGGGACTCAGGCGAGGTTGGACTCGAACTACGGAAGTATAAGGTACGTGTAACAGTACGAGCATGACCTTAATTATATTATTGCAATTGTTGTGCATGAGTTAGATGATTGGTAAGGGTGAGTAGTGGATGCATAATACATGGCGTCTTGCAATAAATTGGTTAATGGAAACGGGATTGGGTTGTGTTATGTTGATTGGTCTTAAGTAATGTATGGTGCCGCTTTGGAGCGAGCAATTGTGGTGATGTGGTCGCTATGGAGCGAACATTGGTAAGTGATGCCGCTACTTTTGAGTGAGCGATGAAATGTGGCTTTTGACTAGATATCTAGGATATCTGTATTTATTCCCCTATTGATATTGAACTGGATCAGGGACATAGTTAATCAGTATAATGATTAACTGGATATTTGGAATTTGATGATTTTGGTTGTTTTGAGAACATGGACAATACAGTGGGATCCCGGATGAGGATAATGCCATCCAGGGAGTATCATTTAAATTCTTGGCAATTACATTGTTGTAATTTATGAATTATATAATTGTGATTATTGGTTTGGTGGTATTGGTATGCTCACCCCGTGTGGGGGCTGTCTCTGTTGGGGCAGGTGAAACAGGTACAATGGTAGCTCTGGAGCTGTGATCGAACTATGAATTGGAGGTGATTCCAGGATCGAGGCACCGGAGCTCATTTGGTATAACATATCCCAAAATAACACTCAATTCAACCAAGATTTACACTTCGATAACTTGGTATACAATTTGAGCTTCACGAAGCGTCTGAATAACCGATGGCAGATGTTCTGTGTGGTTTCTTCCAGATCTCCAATACACTAGTATACCAATGATGAATATGATTACAATTCCGCCCAAAAAGTTACGGAATATTTTATTCCTCAAATTCATAACTCTACTGGTATAGTTGTCAGATCACACGGCATTACCAAAAAATCAAAATGCTTATATCTGGTTTGACTAATTGCCTAGAGAACATTTTCTCTTCTGACTCGAACTGATGGTAACCAGAGTGAAAATCGTTCTTCTTATACATTGATGTTTCTCACAACATATCAAATACATCTCGACCTTAGGCAGTGAGTATTTATTCTCGACAGTAGCCCGGTTCAACTGCCTTTAGTCAATACACATATTTATAATACCATCTTTCTTCTTCACAAATAACATTGATGTTTTCCCAATGTGACATACTCAGATGTACGTACCCTTATCGAGGATATTCTGTAACTATTCTTCTAAATTTGTCAACTCTGTTGATGTCATTCCGTACAGTGCTTTCGATATCGAATCTATTCCTTGGCATCAACAGACAGTTAAAATCGAATTTATTCTCTAGTGTAAATTCTATTATTTCCGCAGGAAAATCTCGGTAAGTTTCTTACCACTAGGATATCAGTCGACCTCGACTCTTCCTGATCAGCATCAACTACTTATTATCACATATCCTTTATTTACCAAGTATCGCAACCACAATATTTTCATAGCTGATACTATCAGTATCTTAGCTTGCTATTCGTGGCGATAAACATTTCATTTGTAGCCACAATACAGTCGAAAATTCATTATACCCTGAAATCAACTTACAATATCTCAAAATTTATCAGAGTGTCCATGCCCTTGATACAATCAAAACCATATCTCGGCAACACCATTAAATTCAAATTCACAACACTATCATCAAACTGTAAGCTACAGTTCACTATTACAAGTGTGGATAGTATAATTATCACTGCTGGTGTATTTTCCAAATCATCAATATCAATGCACATGTGATGCAATGTATGAAAACAATGCTTTTATCTCAAATCAAACTCGTGCAGTGTGATCAAATACACAACATGTATCTGCGATCACTACTCCTGTAGCATCTCTAACCTTATCCTCTATCAAGGTATACTCTTTGGTCTGTTAGGAAACAAAAAAAAAACTACCAGTCTGACATCTAGTCTACATATAATAAGCTGCTCCTGGAACTGAGTGGTCAAAAAGAATAACCACTCTGATATCTACCTCTAGCTCAGAGTATTTGTTGTTATGGCTGCATCTGTTCCTGAGTATGTAATGAACATGCTCCGACTGGCCACAATCGATATTAGATCCTCTTATTCTTTCACATGAATCAGTAGATATTTACATTCACAGTGACCTCGAAAAGATCTGATATTCTACAATATCTTAGTACCTCTAGAATTACTAGAGCTGTATGAATGGGATTATTCCAATGATAGTCACTTCATTAACATTTAATCCAGTCATAGCTACTCCGCACCACATCAGTGTCTTATTCTTCAGTCGATTTCTAATCTATTCACTAGTGAACAACTATCGAGATTAGGCACATACTTCGATAATCGATTATCATTTTCCATATAATCAACATGGCTTTCTCGTAAACATCTTTTTTCATGTCAACAAGAGGGAAAACTCGTCTTCCATCACTCTATGACTCTAGATATTCTCATCTAGAAGAGTTCATATGGTAGTTTTTATTCATAGTTCGGACATATAGACTAAATTACGAAAGTACCATATCCAAGTCCCCATTTAAACCAATTCTAGTCATTTCTCACAACAACTCACTCTATTCTTCAATTGAAATATCACTATGTTCAATATCTTCAAGTTAAATCATCTCGACATGCATAGGTTTTGACGTAAACTCATATGTATTACCTTGGTCTTTCGGACTCAAATTCCCGATGAAAATCAACAAAACGTGGGGTTACTTAGTTCTAGTGTCATCCCACTAATCACAAGGATTAAATCCCAATGTGATAAATAATATTCCTAGTAATGAACGCTTTATCACTAAGTTATAATTCAATTAACAGTTTACAGTGCTACAGGTACGATAGATAGTTATTAAAGTTCATATCATCATCCGATCAGCAACTATCAGTGCTAACAGATAAAATTCTCAAATTCTCTAGCTTATATGCAACTCATCATTCAAATTCTCTAGATTATATGAAACTCAGCATAGTAAAATATTCAGAGATATGACATCTAGCTATCCCTACTTAGTAATCAATTACATGTCTAACATCTTATTATCTAACATGTAAGCATAGCAAGAAAGAGCATATAAAAACACGTAGTCAATTACATGCACATTTAATGTTATTTGTGACTAGACTCAGTGTCATATCCTAATGTGGTGTTTAATTATCAGACGATGATTAATTTGCGTAAACAGCGGACGATTTGTTTCAAATGTTCTGTCAAATGGCCCTAAAAATTTTTCACTTTTAGGTGATACATATATACTGATACTGAAAATTTTAAATTCCAGTTTCCCAATTCAACATGTTACTCATCACATAAGCAAGTATATAACCAACCAGTAATACTTAAAATACAGATACTCGAGGCGTACCCCGGTAATTTAAAATGTAATTAAAAGTAATCTAACAATTACTGGGACTCAAACTTAAAACATAAACCTGAGCTCGCTATCACGGAACTCTGGTATTCATCGATGCTTCACCTCGAGTATCCGCAGTACGTCCACCTGTACCACCTGTCATGCCCATACAACAAAGACATGACAGCCCCCCGCGAAGGGGGTCAGAACCCAGTACAAGAAATAAAAAAATCATGTCAAGAGTGACAAAGTATCATGCAATGCATACCATGTATGAATGCGATGTATGAATGGGTATAAAGAATCGAATCTCAAGATACCAATATCGGAGTCCAAAGGAAGGTATCATAAATCAACATCAGCTCGAGCAGAGGGTGACAACACACACTTTGCGCTTGGAGAATCATCCTGTGATGTGCTCGTCATCCCTCGTGTCTAGGTCCGGTAGCAATGCGCGTGACTACAGTCGCTACCTATACTGCCTGTCATCGCCGTGTCCGTCGTCCCCGAGACTCAGAGTAAATCAACTCAGTCATCATCATGGATGATCGCTTTTATTTTAAACAATTAATTCCAATCTAGCGATTTTAGACCGCAAGTGCACGGTGTCAAGTTTTAGTATAGATAGGAAGAATATGGATTGTCGAACCCACAGGGACTAACAATCAATTACCAAATAAGATTTCTTTTAACTATATTTAACTTACGATAATTAATTAATAATTAAACTACTCTAATCCAACCAAAATAATCGACGATCACGAGAAAAATCCACAAGAAAGAATTATCAAGACAATTATTCACCTAACCCAACTCTTACAATTCTTTTCTCCATACATCTCTAAGGTGACGGGTTTTCTGAATTTATTCAATATACTCTCTCGAGCTATATTAAGTCTAATATCAAATTGCAACAAGTAACTCTCGTTCACTTAATTGACTATTTAATATTGAATGCGCTTTATGAAAACCACCAACTTTAGATTAAACAACCCAAAGCTATCACTCGTATGTGATTTTATCTCTCGATCTCAATCTTTAACACACGGCATGCATTATTATATCGTATTATAATTTTATCTCTCGATCTCAATTATAATAAAATATCATTCAGGATCAATCCTTCAAAAGCATTAAGAACAATAAAACATGCTCATAGAGGATGTATGAATTCAATCAATCAATAATATTAAAGGAACAACAATGTTTAAGATATTTCTCAATCATCCAAAACACATTAAATCCAATAATAATTCAAAACAATAATAGAAAAGTAAAAGCAAACTCCCAAGTCGACTTCTTCGTTGATTCTCGATCTTTCCTCGCTTCTTTCTCGATCGTGCTCCTCGATTCTCTTGTTGGCTTGTTCCAATTCCTAGGATGAAGAGGTGATGGTGGATGAATGTGATATGGAATATGGAGGAGTGGAGGCTATTCCTAGGTTCAAAAGTATGATTTTGGTGTAATTTTCGTGTAAATATATATAAGGATAGGAATCATGGACTTCCTTGTTGGGCCTAAACTCTATAAGGAATTTATTTTTCAGAAAACTCCTCCGGCAGATCGATCGAGACTGACTGCTCGATCAATCGCCAAAGTTCTGCCACCACCGATCGATCGAGATTGATGGCTCGATCGATCGAGATGTTTTTTTATTTTTTATTTATTTTTCTTTTATTCTTTTCTTCTTTTCCGGCTTTGACACGTTCGCTCGGTTTGGTACTTTTTCATCATTTTTGGCTCATTTCCTCTACTTTTATGTATTTCAACATTGACTCCTGAAATATAGAAATATATACCAAAAACCATAATATCATCCCGGAATCTACACGAAAATATATACACGTCATAACATAAATACACGTAATATTCAACTCTATCAATGGATATCAAATAAGTTGATAGATCAATATGATATGCCCATGAATCATGTATGCATCATATGACGTATGCAACTCATTATGTCATGCAATCTCATGTGAAAATCAATACATATCATGTAATTCACATATCATGTACTACAATGTATCTCAACAAGTCATATAGTCACATAAGAATCATATAGTGACAATTAAATCATAGAAATCAATTAATGACATGTAAAATCATACAATAATATTGTTACACGTCTTCGTCAGACGTCATGATAAAACTCATATTTACATACATCAGAACCCAAGCTAATCTACCGAGTACTCCTCAAATCAACCCCGAAATCTATTAACCTGGTCATGTTAATTCCAAATAACACTATGTGTTCAAATAATGCATTGAATCAAATGCAACATCTAAATATTGACCATTAGCATTTTTCTTAAATTTTCAGCTTGACCAATTTTCATTGTAAAATCACTATAAATTCATATGACGTCCAAACGAACCGAGGTGCTCAAAGTTCAAAAACTCAAAGGGCTTCATTTCTTATCTTATATTGTCAAGCTGATTCTGCCATTTAAAAAGTAGTTTAACACTAAAAACGTAGCCTTTGAAAATCTATTTTCCAGCTTGAGCAGTTTTAGTAAAATTGTAAAAACTTTTTCGTTTCAAATCCAAATGGAGCGATTCAAGTGGAAAATTATAGCCAACTCAAAGTACTAAATTTTTTATTTGTAGAGGTTTTCCGAAATTCCTAGCCAAAAATACTCAGGAATTCGAAGAACACACTGCATATGTATTTTTGCCCACATACAGGGCTCAGAATGAGCACTTAAAATATAAAATTCATAACTACTTGAAAATGAGTCCAAATTAAGTCATCTTTTTCTTTTCAAATTCAAGAGAATTAAAAGACCTATAATTTTTAATTGAAAACCTCCATGAAATTTGGAACAGATATTGCCCAGAAACTCAAAACATTGTCTGCATGCAACATGTATGAACATGCAGAGTCAAAAATGAGCACTTAAAGTAAAATCGACATAACTTTTACTTCGGAGATCCAAATCGCATGCTTTTTTTTTTTAAAATTGCATAAAATGAAAAGATCTAAAACTTTGATTTGTAGACCGACAACAAATTCGAAAGGCAAAATTGTCAAAATTTCAAAATTCTACACTTTACAGTACATGCAGAGTCAAATCTGGCACTCCATAGTAAAATGAGCATATCTCACTCATTTCAAGTCCAAATTATCTCAACTTTAATCACAGAAAGATAACTCAAATACCTATATTTTGCATTTGGAACTCTAAGTCAGATTCGTTCGAACCCATCTACTGCATGCAACAACACTTTGTGCTGATTCATTTGACAGCATGTATTACACTACTATTTTCATTCCAAGGCACTAAAATTCGACCCAAAAATCATAATTTCTAAGCTAATTACAGAAAGATGATATTATACCTTCATTCCTCTTGAAGTTTTGAGCTCCAAACCATCACCACAGCTAACGCAAAGTACTAAATTTTTTATTTGTAGAGGTTTTTCGAAATTCCTAGCCAAAAATACTCGGGAATTCGAAGAACACACTGCATGTGTATTTTCGCCCACATGCAGGGCTCAGAATGAGCACTTAAAGTATAAAATTCATAACTAATTGAAAATGAGTACAAATTAAGTCCTTAATTTTTTCAAATTCAAGAGAATTCAAAGACCTACAATTTTTATTTGAAGACCTACATCAAATTCGGAGCGAAAATTGCCCAAAAACTCGAAACACAGTCTGCATGCAACATGCATGAAAATGCAGAGTCAAAAATGAGCACTTAAAGTAAAATTGACATAACTTTTACTTCGGAGATCCAAATCGCATGCTTTGTTTTTTTAAATTGCATAAAATGAAAAGATCTAACACTTTGATTTGAAGACCGACAACAAATTCGAAAGGCAAAATTGTCAAAATTTCGGAATTGTCTCAAATTTTAACCATAGAAAGATAACTCAAATACCGATAACTTTCATTTGGAACTCTAAGTCAGATTCGTTCGAACCCATCTACTGCATGCAACAACACTTTCTGCTGATTCATTTGACAGCATGTATTACACTACTATTTTCATTCCAAGGCACTAAAATTCGACCCATAAATCATAATTTCTAAGCTAATTACAGAAAGATGATATTATACCTTCATTCCTCTTGAAGATTTGAGCTCCAAACCATCACCATAGCTCCAACCAAGCTTTTCAAGAGATTTCACCTCCACAAACACCTCAAACTCCAAAACTTCTTGGAGATTCTTGTTCCTCTCATCAATGCCTATTCAAATCTATAATTGCATGTGACATGCATTAACAAATTCTCAAGAAATTTGTGAGAAATTAGGCTGAAATTTTTGAAAATGGTGAGAGGAGGAAGAGGAGTGAACAAAAGTTGGGAGAGAAATGATGGGAAGAGAGAGAAAATGTCTTTGATGTATTGTGGAATCCATGTGTCAATAAATCACTATCTTGCAAGATTAATGGTCTAAAATCATGTATTAAACACGAGTTAAATTAATTAGTGGCATGTGTTCTCCAAGTGCCATTTGATCATGCACTAAAAACATGTTCCACTAGTTGGTTGACTCATCGTAGTTCCAGACACCTAAATTTAAAGTGCACTTTTAATTATCCGGGTTTGCTCAATCATTGTTAATTTAGATTTATTAGCATCGGGGCCTTACACTATATAAGCTAATTCATGGAACTATAAAAATTAATTTGCGGTACTATATAAGCTAATTTGTGGTATGTTGATAAGCTAATTTATAGTACTAATTAAAAAGTTTGTGATACTATATAAAATAATTTGTGGTACTATATATACTAATTTATTGTACTAAATAATCTAATTTGTGGTACTATATCACTTCATTTGTGGTACTATATAAGCTAATTTATGGTACGTAGATAAACTAATTGTGGTACTAATAACATAATTTGTTGTACTGTATAACATAATTTATGGTACTATAATAATAATTTGTTGTACTATATAAGCTAATTTATGGTACTCATGAGCTAATTGATGGTACTAAATAATTTAATATGTGGTACTATATAAATAATTTGTGATACTGTATATACTAAGTTGTGACACTATATAAGTTAATTTGTGATATCATATAAGTTAATTATGGTACTATATAACATGTGAAATATACACTCTAACATCATAATTTATTTAGTACAACTTTATCGTACATTTAGTATATATATTAATAATTTATATAATTTGATATGTTTATAAATACATTTTTATATAACATGTCATAGATTTGTATATACATATGAAATAGATCTTTCACATCTTAGCTTATTTAGTACCATTTTATCATACATTTAGTATATAGTACCAAAAACATGTTATTTAGTACCACAAATCAGTATATTTAGTATCACATATTAGCTTATATAGTACCACAGATTAGTATATTTGGTACCACAGATTAGTATATTTGGTACCACAGATTAGCTTATTTAGTACCATTAATTATGTTATTTAGTACCAAAATTTTGTTATTTAGTACCACAAATCAGTATATTTAATATTACATATTAGCTTATCTAGTAACACAAATCAGTATATTTGATACCACAAATTAGTATATTTAGTACCAAAGATTAGCTTAGATGTGAACTATCTATTTCGCATGTTATATATAAATCTATGATATATATATATATATATATATATATATATATATATATATATATATATATATATAATTAGTACCACATTATCATACATTTAATATATATTAATTA
This sequence comes from Haberlea rhodopensis, assembly GCA_907163345.1. Classification (NCBI taxonomy): domain Eukaryota; kingdom Viridiplantae; phylum Streptophyta; class Magnoliopsida; order Lamiales; family Gesneriaceae; genus Haberlea; species Haberlea rhodopensis. The sequence continues at coordinate 18,764,505 of CAJQUN010000001.1, read as the reverse complement.
TATATATATAATTAATATATATTAATTGTATGATAATGTGGTACTAATTAAGCTTAAATGTGAACTATCTATTTCGCATATTATATAAAATAAAATGACATGTTATTTGTAATTCTATTTGCAAATATACCAAGTTATAAATATCATTATCATATATTAAATGTATGATAATGTGGTACTAAGTAAGCTTAGATGTGAACTATCTAATTCGAATGTTATATAACATAAAATGACATGTTATATATAAATCTATTTGCAAATATACCAAGTTATAAATATCATTACCTTATATTAAATGCATGATAATGTGTTACTAAGTAAGCTTATATGCGAACTATCTATTTCGCACATTGTATAACATAAAATGACATGTTATATATAAATCTATTCGCAAATATAAATATATCTAGTGCCACAAATCAATATATATGGTACCACAAATTAGTTTATCTACTACCACAATTCGTGGTAATATTTAAGCTACTGTGTGGTACTATATATACTGATTTGTGGTACCAAATATATTGTGGTACTATATAAGCTAATATGTGGTACTAAATCTACTGATTTGTGGTACTATTGTACTAAATAACATGTTTTTGGTACTAAATAACATAATTTGTGCTACTATATAAGCTACTATGTGGTACTAAATATACTGATTTGTGGTACAAAATATACTGATTTGTGGTACTATATAAGCTAATATGTGGTACTAAATATATTGATTTGTGGTACTAAATCCAATTTTTAACAAAAAATTCAGAGTTAATAGCGCTGGGGCGCCATTTGGCAGCGCCCTAGCGCTGCATATTCTGCCATGCAATATGGCAGGAATGGTATCGTCGAACGTAAACATTAACATATTCTTAATGTTGCAAGGGCTTTACTGTTTCAATCTTCTTTGCCCTTAAAATTTTGGGGGGATGCAGTTTTAACTGCGACTTATTTAATCAATCGAACGCCAACACCTCTCCTTAACAATAAAACTCCTTATGAGCTTCTACATGGGGTTATACCATCTTATTCCCATTTAAAGGTCTTTGGTTCCTTGTGTTATATCTCCACTCTTGCACATCAACGAACTAAACTTGATCCCCGAGCTAACAAATGCATCTTTCTTGGGTATCCAGCTACTTTTAAGGGATATAAAGCATATAATTTAGACACTCATGACACACATATTTCAAGAGATGTCATGTTCTTCGAAACATCATTTCCCTTCTCACAAAAACTATCAGATGTTTCTTCCCAAAATATTTCACTGCCTCCAGCAATGTCTGATTTGGACTTTCCTTCATCTACATTTACATCTCCACCATCTCCTTCCACATCTCAGCCACCTACATCACCCACCTTCCCTGATCCTTCCTCTAATCTTCAATCTCTTGACTCTGCCAACATTAGCAATCCAGAAATCAACTGCACTCCTTTCTCAGAGGCACTACTTGTGTTCGACACCCTCCTTCATATCTTCAGTATTACAACTATAGCTTATCTTCCAACAACCCTCAATCTCATTCGTCCACATCTTATCCTTTGCATAAATACATGTCATATGATCGCGTATCACCTACTCATAAATCTTATGCCTTCACTTTGTCCCTTCACACCGAACCCTCCTCCTATGATGAAGCTATACAGTCAGATTATTCAGTATTCACAAGGAATAACGACCAGGTTTCATCATTTTGTTAGTAAATGTTGATGATATTCTTATAGCCCGTTTTCCGTGAAACAATATTTATGTAGTCGATTCAAAGTAAGGGACTTGGGAGCTTTGAAGTATTTTCTTGGCTTAGAAATTGCAAGATCTTCTAAGGGTATACATGTATGTCAAAGGATATACACTCTTGAAATATTAGAGGATGCTGGATTTCTTGGATGCAAACCATGATAACACCCATAGAATTGAATAAAAAATTGTCTAGCTCATCATCAGAATATCTGGAGGATGCTTCCGCATATAGACGATTGGTTGGAAGGCTGATCCACCTTTCAATAACAAGACCAGACATCACTTATGGGGTCAACATCCTAAGCCAGTTTATGTCAAAGCCAAGCAAAGAACAACTCTTGGCAGCTCAAAGGATTTTACGATACTTAAAAGGGTATATTGGACAGGGATTATATTATCCATCAGATTCTTCCTCGGAATTACAAGGATTTAGCGACTCTGATTGGGGAGCATGTCTAGACACTAGAAGATCTACCACGAGTTTTTGCATCTTCCTTGGGAATTCATTAGTCAGTTGGAAATCAAAGAAGCAAAGCACAATCTCATGATCTTCTACTGAAGCAGAATACAGAGCTTTGGCTCATGCAACATCAGAAATCGTTTGGTTACATAACATGATGACAAGCTTCTGGGAAAGCATTTCACAACCCACATCCATGTTCTGTGATAATCAATCGGCCATACATTTGACAAAGAATCCAATGTTTCATGAAAGAAGTAAGCATATCGAGTTGGATTGTCATTCTGTAAGGGAAAAGGTTTTGGCTGGAATGGTTGCGACCACTTACGTCCCTTCCAAACACCAGCTAGCAGATATTTTCACCAAAGCATTAACAAGTGAAAGATTCATGTTTTTATTGTCCAAGATGGACATATTAAACATATACGCCCCATCTTGAAGGGGAGTATCAGAAATTGAATAAAGAAGAGCACATTGAGGAAGCTCACACACGTGCACAAGGAAGCAATAAAGAATGCTTTAATGCATGATCACAACAAGAAGAATATTATGCTGACATATTGTAACAGAAATAAAGGAGGGAAAAGCTGTTAGCCTTTAGTCACGATTTGTGTGAATATTTTTCTCCTTTTGATTTAATTTTATATATTGTATTGTGTATATAAATAGTGGTAGATACACTGATGTAACTAAGTTTTTTCTTTTTCATCTTTCAATACATCGGAAATTCTCCAAGATCTTCTTCATTACTATCACAGTGCTTTAGCTAATCAATGGTGATGGATTCTTTATATTCTAACAGGATTCTTCCTCATCTAAAGTCCACACTAGCATTTAGTATGTTTTACAGTAAGAACATGGTTTTAATCAACTTGATCGGGTAGGTGATCCAAGATTCTATGATATTAGTTAGACTTTTGAGTATATACCACATGATTTTTAAGTGAGGCGGCCAAACTTTTGATTAAATATGTTGCTTGATGTACGTTGAAAGTACAGCTTATATTCAAAATTAAAAGTTTCTTTCAAATGAACGAATGGAAACCTAATAGTCAAATGAAAATTTAGTAGTTTCCAAGAGTAAGCAAACTTGATATAAATTTGAATTGGTTTCCTTTGGCCGGCCATATGCTCTTCCATTGATTCACCCTGACAACATTAAAAAACCAAAAAATACCAACCGTTTCTATTTTGAGAATCTTGGGAGAAAAGTACATATACGTTACAGCCAATGTTATATCATAGGAACGAAAAAATTGAATAAGGAAAAATTTCACAGAAAATCAATCTCAGAACTACCAAACCAAGCATCAAAATGTATGTATGAACATATGCCTCCGTGTATTTACCGAACAAGATATCAGACATTTTGTCGTATCAAAGGCCTGCTCATTGGTCACAAATTCACAAGTGCCGGTACTTGAGATGTGGTGTATAAAAGCTTCTAGCTCTCCGCAGATTGCCTTCTAGTAGTAACGTGTTCGTTCAATACATTTGTCGCATGCTTCTTCTTGCTCCGAGAACTGCGTTTTCTTCTTGAACCCACTATTCTAGTTTCAATAACATTTTGCGGAATGATCGCGTTATTATCACGGATTTTTCAAAGTACAATAAAAAATTATAAAAAATATTGAAAAATATGTAAATCATGATAGTAAACTAAATTTTTAATTCAAATAATTAAATTCATTTTAATGATATAGCTATTGAATTATACTCTTTGTTAATTTTGTTGGGTAAAATTAGAAAATAATTAGACATAATATCATAATTATTAATATTTAATACAATAATACTTTTCATAGAGTAGATTTATTTATACAGAAATAATAATAAAATTATGTCCTTTAAATGTGATCCAAATAATTAATGTATAAAATATAAATTTATAAATTCATTATAAATTAAATAAATACATAAATTTTTTTATAATACTAGGAAGTAATTATTTTACAATATTAGTGCATAACATAATTTTTTACGTCAACTATTTTTTAAATTAAAATTTTAATACCAATACTCTTATTAATTTTAAATGATTGGCCCAATAATAATTTAACATCTTCCTTTCATAACACACCAACACCTCTTTCTTCTTCTTCACAACACACACACAATTTGCAGATAGAACACGACTTCCTTTCCCTATTATTTTCTAGCTCTTGTATTTTGACCTGGGCTGGGGTATGTAGGTAAAAGAAAAACATTGGGGCTACCCTGGGCTGTAGCCCAGGTCAGCCCCAATGTAGATCCGCCCTTGCATATTCAGGTGTTCGAGGTTTTGTGGGAGCTATTCCTCAATATCCAAAATGCTCGCCTCGATTCCTCGAGTCTTGGCTGATATTTATGTTTCTCCTTAATACCTCTAGTCTTTCACGATTGTGTGTTACTCTCTTTGATTAGCATTATAACTTCTCCAGAGGGAACTCTCGAACCCACACACACACACCTTAATATCTTTCAAACATATACATACAGCTTGGGATCTGCTTAAACCTCATCGCAAGGTGTTTTTCTTTAAAAACATACTAACCCACGTCATTCTTGAAATGAATTTGTTGAATGATAGTGTTTTACATATCAAGAACTCTAAATAAATATTTGTATTTTAATATTCATAGGAGTGTTAATAAGTTTGCTAGGAGTTTTAGTTTATCTAAAATAGTATATATCTTTTTATTTAGATTTATCTTCGTAGATTTAGGATTATGAGTCTTCTATAAATAGAAGATATATGGTTGTATTTACTTTAAGATTGAAACAATCAATAAAGAGAAGACTACTCAAATAATTCAACTTCAAACTTACATGGTATCAGAGCTTTAGGTTTGGAAAAAAAAAAAAATCTAGGGTTAAAAGTTTATCAAACCCTAGCCGTCAGCGAGTTGTTGCTATCTCGACTCAACCGCCGGCGGCTAGGCCTTCAAACCGCAGCCATAAGGCAAATCGTAACCACCGCCTACTTGACCCTCTCCGGACACGTCCCACTGTATCTGACCACTCTCCGGCCAGCCATTACTATCCAGGCCTATGGAAAACACACAAAACCCGAAAACAAACCGTATAGAGAAAATAACGGAGAAACTTGAAGATTTTGCTTATTTGCCGTCGAATTATCACCCTGAGAAATCACTGAGGAATGTTGATCATAAGCCTTGGGATTGATGAAATATAATACCAACTGGAAGGCTATACAACAACATTTTCTTCCTTGCAAATCTAAGCATCAGATATTTGTTCGGCAGAAGAATCGTGCATCATTGAAAGCTCCAGAAAATCCAATCAAGGCTGTTCGGAGAATTAAAAACCCCCCCTTGACTTCTGAGGAGGTAGCACGTATTGAAGTGGGATTTGGAGATTTTTTGTTCCATATAGAGATCCTTCGTTACTTCCAAGACTCTGGCGCATTGCTACTGGAACACAAAGTCATATAAATCTGATGAAAATAAGAAAGAGAAACGGCATTTGTATGAACTAAGAAGAAAAGAAGCTAAACCTTTGGCTACGATGCAGAATTCTTCATCTGAAAAAGAGTTTCAGGGCAATAGCACTGATGCTATCGCAGAAACTAACAGTGGAGATAATCGCATGGACATTGAAGATGAAGCATATGTTCACGAGGCATTTTTGGAAGATTGGAGACCAGGTCATCCAAGCCTCAAGTAGTTTTGCGGCCCTATCGAGCTCGTAGATCAAATAGTGCACGCTTGGTGAAATTAGCTCCTGATTTGCCTCCCGTAATCTTCCGCCATATGTTCGCGTAATGTCGCGATCAGCTTTCCAAAGCTCCCAAGCAGCAATTCCTGCCAAGTTTCTCAGGAAATTTTTCTAGTCATGATGGTAAGGTGGCAGATGGAATTCCAGAAGTTGGTATCCTCACAAAATCAGGAGTAGATAATATCAAATCTATTGTTGAAGACTAAGTCTCTCAAAAGAGGTACAGACGCAGACTCCCAAAATAAAGGAGGAGACATAGACTAGCAGACACAAACTCCAAAAAGAGGAGGAGACGTAGACTAGCAGACGCAAACTCAAAAAAGAGCAGGAGACGTAGACTAGCAGACACAGACTCGCAAAAAAGGAGCAGACGCAGACTCCCAAAAGAGGAGCAGACGCAAACTCCAAGAAAAATGGGCAGACGCAGACTCACAAAAGAGCAGCAGACGCGGACTCCAAGAAAAAGAAGCAGACGCAGACTCACAAAAGAGCAGCAGACGCAGACTCCAAGAAAAGGAGCATGACTCTGAGAAAGAGAAGGAAGTCTCAAACAAAAGTTGATAACATCTTGACAAAGGCTCTTCACTATCAAAAATTTGAAGACCTGAGTTCCAAGCTGAGCATGATAAACATATATGACTCAGCTTGAGGGGGAGTGTTGAATGATAGAGTTTTACTTATCAAGAACTCTAGATAAATATTTTTATTTTAATATTCATAAGAGTGTTAATAAGTTTGCTAGGAGTTTTAGTTTATTTAAAATAGTATACTAGTTTATCTTTTTATTTGGATTTATCTTCCTAGATTTTAGGATTAGGAGTCTTCTATAAATAGAAGATATATGGTTGTATTTAGTTTAAGATTGGAACAGTCAATAAATAGAAGACTACTCAAATAATTCATTTCTTCAAACTTACAGAATTAATGTAATTACAACCTAAATTTAGGACAAACATACATGGAGCATCCTAATATTCATTATGACCACCTACATGACATTCTTTCTGTTGGGTTTTGGCCCATTACCACACCACTTGTTTGATGGGCTTTGGCCCTTCTACTATCACCCCATAACCGAGCCCCCCCCATTAGCTAGCCCCCTTTCTTCTTCCAGCCTTCACCCCTTCGGTGCCCTACTCTCCAGAAGCTTCCCACCATGTGTCCCTTCGGCTGGACTACTCGGAACTCACACCATCCTCTTCATCTCCCTCTTGCCTTTATGTATGGTATGGTTTATGATGAGTTCGAAAACCCTGAAACCCGAAAATACTCAGTGTATTTTTCGCCTACCCCTACCCCTTCGTTTTCTGCTCCAGCGGTGACTGGCCGTGGCTTTGTGCTCCGGCCGTTGGGTGGTTTCCGATTGCTTGCCGTGTGAAAAGCTTGGTGCTTTGGTGCTGTGCGTGCTCGGCTGTGCGTGGCTGTGTCTCGGGCAGTGCTTGGCCGTGTGTCTTGGGCAGCGGTCTCGGGCACTGTGTGTCTCCATCTGTTGGATACGATACCTTGGTTCCCCGGTGACGACGTGGATTGGATACCCAGCTCGACCTGAGCCCTAATCCCTTAATCATGTTTGCATTCCAGTTTATGTTTTATATATTGGAATTGTATACTGTGATTTGGTTTGTTTCTTGATTGCAGGTTGTTGATCGAGATAAGAAAGCGGGACGTACTCCTTGCAGTGGTATCAGAGCCAGGTTCCGTGCCTGGTGGAGTGTTCGGGCAGACGTCAGGCAGCGGCAGAGGACGTCGGGCAGCGGCAGAGGACTTCGGGCAGTGTGCAGAGGACGTCGGGCAGGAGCAGTAGGCTTCGGGCAGACCTCGGGCAACGACTGGAGTGCTCGGTGGTTTCGGGCAGTGCTTGGCAGGGCCTCGGGCAGCAGCAGCAGACCTCGGGCAGCAGCTGTTGGCTTCGGGCAGCGGGCAGGAGAGCTCGGGCAGCTACTGGAATCTCGGGCAGATTCCGGGCAGACGCTTCGGTGCTTCGGGCAGTGTGGTTTTCGTCACCCCAGAGCTTTGTCTCTGGGTTGTAAGTGATTTTTCAACCCTTAATCATTTTACTATCGTGTTTCTAGGTGTAATTGTGTCCCTTACCCGTAGGAAAAAATCCTATCTGAAGCCCCATGCTCGTACACCGTTGAGTGTATTGTGATCTTGTGGGTGATAGCGTTTTTTTTTCCCTTCCCATAGCTTGTTTAATTCTTTCATTGTGTTTTGTGTGCCTTTGTGGTCCTTGCTTCTGCTGTTTGGTTATAGAAATTGTGTGTGCCTCTCTGCTTAATTGTGATGGCTTCAATTTCTGGATATAACCTTGAACCGTTTAATGGAAAATCTGATTTTTCTATATGGCAACAAAAGATGAAAGGAATTTTAATACAACAAAAGGTATTTAAAGCTATTGATGGTAATTGGGCTGATAATATTACTACTGCTAAGAAACTTGAAGATGACGAATATGCTTATTCTTCTATTATCTTGAACTTGTCTGACTCTGTGCTCAGGAAGTGTGGTAAACTATCATCTGCTAGAGAACTTTGGGAAAAATTAGAGGAAATGTTTACTGAGAGATCTTTGCCTAGTAAACTTTTCTTGTTGGAAAAATTTTTCAGATTCAAGCTAGACTTGAACAAAGATGTAGATGAGAATTTAGATGTGTTTACTAAGTTAATTCAAGATATTAAATTGACAGGAGATAAGAACATAGACGACTATTCACCTATTGTCCTTCTAAATGCTATTCCTGAAAATTATAGTGATGTAAAATCCGCCATTAAATACGGTAGAGATTCTATTACATTGGATACTGTAATGAACGGCTTGAAAAGCAAGGAATTAGATTTAAAAGTTAATAAAGGTAATAGACATTCCTCTGGTGAAGTTATGCACGTTCGTGGTAGATCACAACATAGGCATAATAACAATAACCAATATCAAAAGGGTGATAAAAGAGGAAAGAGTAAGGCTAGATCGAAATCTAGGTCTAGTAAGAGAAAATGTTACAATTGTGGGGATCCTAATCATTTCATAAAAGATTGCCCTAAAAAGAAGAACCAGAATAAAATTGGAAATCAGACTAGTGAACAAGCGAACATTGCTTCTACCTCTGGGGAAAACATGGGGGATATTTTTATGGTGACTGAATTATGTGATTCTGTGAACTCTGTGCTTTCATTACCTGTGTGTGAAAATGAATGGCTTGTAGATTCAGGTTGCACTTATCACATGACACCACTTAAAAATTTGTTTTCTAGCTACAGAGAAATTGAGCATGCTTCTGTTTCTATGGCCAATGAGAAATTGTGTAAAGTTTCTGGTATTGGTGACGTTTGTCTGAAATTTGAATCTGGTTATTCTGTGACTTTGAAAGATGTTAGGCATGTTCCTGCTTTGTGCAATAACTTGATGTCCTGTGCAGCTTTAGAGTCTGATGGTTATGAGGGTAAATGGGGAAATGGTTGCATGAAAATTATGCGGGGGTCTTTGGTAGCATTTAAGGCTGAGAATAGGAGAAATTTGTATGTTTGCAAAACAGTCTGTGATAAAATCTGTGCTAATTCTGTGTCAGATGATTTAACTGATTTATGGCATAAAAGGTTAGGTCATATGAGTGCTAAAGGATTAGAGATTTTACACAAGGATGGTTGTTTTGGTAAGGATAAATTGTCTTGCATGACTTTTTGTGATTCCTGTGTGTTAGGCAAACAGCAAAGAGTTAAATTCCTTATCTCCCCTTCCCCTAATGTGACTAAGTGTTCTGATATACTTGAATACCTGCATGCTGATGTTTGGGGACCTTCACCTGTCCCAACTCAAGGTGGTAATAGGTATTTTTTGTCTATCATTGATGACTACTCTAGAAAAGTGTGGATTTTTCTAATGAAAAATAAATCTGATGTTTTTGATAAGTTTAAAAACTGGAAGATTTTGATTGAAAACCAAACTGGAAAAAAGATTAAACGACTTAGGACAAATAATGGAATGGAATTTTGCAATATCTTGCTTGATGACTTGTGCTGTGAATCTGGGATTCTGAGACACAAGACTGTGCCCTATACTCCCCGGCAAAATGGTGTTGCTGAGAGAATGAATAGAACTTTACTCGAGAGAGTTAGAAGTATGCTTGCATCTTCTGGACTCTCAAAGAAGTTCTGGGGCGAAGCTGTCGTTACAGCTTCTTATTTGATAAATAGATCCCCTTCCGTGCCTTTAAATGGTAAGTGTCCTGAAAGTGTTTTTTCTGGTAAGCAATTAGATTTTTCAAATCTGAAAGTGTTTGGTTGTTCTGCATTTGTGCATAGGAAAGGAGACAAACTTGAACCTATGTCAGTTAAGTGCGTCTTTCTTGGTTATCCTGAGGGTGTAAAAGGATATAGGCTGTGGTTAAGATGTGAACCTGGTTTTAAAACTATTATAAGTAGGGATGTCATTTTTAATGAATCTGAAATGTCTTGCTTGCTTCCATCTTTGCCTGAACCTGACTGTGTGTCTGAGTCTACACCGAGCAAGGTGGAGTCTTTGCCTATTGTTACCCCTGTTATTGAAAACGATGTGCTCCCTAATATGAATCATGAGAACTTGCCTGTTAATGAACCTGATTTGCATGAAAATGTTGACGAACATGTGCATAATGAATTGGTTGCTGATGAACATGAAGATCTGCATGATTATATGTTGACTAGGGATAGAGTTAGGCGAAATGTGAAACAACCTGCTAGGTTTAATGATTTTCACCTCACATCGCATGTTTTCAATATGTTTGAGTCTATAGATAATTGTGAGCCTAAGACCTATAATGAAGCTTTGAAATCTAAAAATGCTGTGCATTGGCTTAGTGCCATGAAAGATGAAATGCATTCTTTAGTTGTGAATCATACATGGACTCTTGTACCTAAACCTGTTAATTGCTCTTTGGTAGATTGCAAATGGTTATTTAAGGTAAAGAATGAAGTTGATTCTGTTAGATATAAAGCTAGGCTAGTTGCAAAAGGTTTTACTCAAAGAGAGGGTATTGACTATACTGAAATCTTTGCTCCTGTTGTTAAGTTTACTACTGTGAGAATTTTATTATCACTTGTTGCTCACTTTAATTGGGAACTTAAACAGATGGATGTTAAAACCGCTTTTTTGCATGGTGACTTAGATGAAAAGATTTTCATGAAACAACCTGATGGTTTTGTTGACTCAAAGAACCCTAATCATGTTTGTTTGCTTAATAAATCTTTGTATGGCCTAAAGCAGTCACCTAGGCAATGGAATAAGAAGTTCGATGAATGCATGCTTACCTTAAAATTTAAAAGAAGCTCTTTTGATCATTGCTTGTATTTTAAGGATAAAATGCCAGTGCCTGTTTTCTTGTTGATTTATGTGGATGACATGTTGATTGCTAGTCCTTGTCTGAAATCCATAGAGCATATTAAGAACTGTCTAAGTGATAAATTTGATATGAAGTTCTTAGGAGATGCTAGTAGAATCCTAGGCATGGACATTGTTAGAGATAGGAAGGTATCTTCTCTCTGGTTGAAGCAAACTTCTTATGTAGAGAAAATTTTAAAGAAATTTTCCATGTTTGATGCAAAACCTGTTAACGTGCCCTTAGCTGCTCATTTTGTGCTAAGTAAAGATCAAAGTCCCAAAACTGATGCTGACTTTGATGTCATGAAAAATGTACCGTATTCAAATGCTATTGGGTCTATAATGTATTTGATGGTTAGCACTAGACCTGACATTGCTTATGATGTTAGTTGCTTAAGTAGATATATGTCTAATCCTGATGTGGTACATTGGAATGCTGTTAAGTGGTTGTTGCGTTATTTGAAAAACTCTATGCATTATGGCTTATGTTTTTCTAAATATGCTGATGGTGTTAAGTTAAATGGTTATGTGGATTCTAATTATGCGAATGATAAGGACAATAGAAAATCTACTACTTCTTATGTGTTTACTTTGTGTGGAGCATGTATAAGTTGGAAATCGCAGCTGCAGCATATCGTTGCCTTGTCGACAACGGAGTCAGAGTATGTTGCTGTAACAGAAGCTTTGAAGGAAGCTGTCTGGCTGAAAGGTTTGATTTCCGAACTTAGCTTGCTTGAAGGTAAGGTAGAGGTATTTTCTGATTCTCAGTCTGGTATTCAATTATGTAAGAATCCTGTTTTTCATGACCGCACTAAGCATATTGATGTTAGATTTCATTACATTAGGGATGTAGTGGCTAAAGGATTAGTTAATCTTGAAAAGATTCCTTCTGAATATAATCCTGCTGATATGGGAACTAAGTGTTTACCTATTTCTTAAAATTTTGAATTTTGATACAGGTGATTGATTACTAGGTGTTAACTATTTTGATTAGTATAACTGCTGTGTGCGTGTTATATGATTGTTACCCTGGTTATGACTTTAACCTCTTTGTGTTGGTTATTGTCTGTGTTCTCTGTCTGTGCTGTGTGCTATGACAAGAACTTGGTCCACACAATGCTTTGTGTGTTGTGGGGACCCTTTGGGCGATGATGAGTCATCTATTGGGTTATCCTTACGTCGAGGTGGAGCCGGTATTGTGCCAAGGTGGAGATTTGTTGGGTTTTGGCCCATTACCACACCACTTGTTTGATGGGCTTTGGCTCTTCTCCCATCACCCCATAACCGAGCCCCCCACATTAGCTAGCCCCCTTTCTTCTTCCAGCCTTCACCCCTTCGGTGCCCTACTCTCCAGAAGCTTCCCACCATGTGTCCCTTCGGCTGGACTACTCGGAACTCACACCATCCTCTTCATCTCCCTCTTGCCTTTATGTATGGTATGGTTTATGATGAGTTTGAAAACCCTGAAACCCGAAAATACTCAGTGTATTTTTCGCCTACCCCTACCCCTTCGTTTTCTGCTCCAGCGGTGACTGGCCGTGGCTTTGTGCTCCGGCCGTTGGATGGTTTCCGATTGCTTGCCGTGTGAAAAGCTTGGTGCTTTGGTGCTGTGTGTGCTCGGCTGTGCGTGGCTGTGTCTGGGCAGTGCTTGGCCGTGTGTCTTGGGCAGCGGTCTCGGGCACTGTGTGTCTCCATCTGTTGGATACGATACCTTGGTTCCCCGGTGACGACGTGGATTGGATACCCAGCTCGACTTGAGCCCTAATCCCTTAATCTTGTTTGCATTCCAGTTTATGTTTTATATATTGGAATTGTATACTGCGATTTGGTTTGTTTCTTGATTGCAGGTTGTTGATCGAGATAAGAAAGCGGGACGTACTCCTTACACTTTCTTTATGGGTTACAGCTAACATACATCCTTGGCTCAGATCTTCAAACTTAAGTCCAAGAAACATATATTTCTAATTGCAGGTGGGAAACTCGATAAAGTTTATAAGTGCATAAACAGTGTTCTACCATTCTAGCAGTAAATCGACCAGCTCAATACAAAGGGCATCATCAAAAACTTTCAGTATAAATGGTAGAACATGAAAGATATCTCAGCACCTGGATTTTGCACCAGTTTTCCATGGCATCCGCAAATCCAATTGTTATGGTCTCGACTTAAGGATCGCATTATGGGGTGATTAATGGTTTTGTTATTGGGATCCATGTTGCTATCCCCCTTTTTAATGGTGGAAATTGAGGCTCGTTTTAGATTGCACATGGAAATTCATGATACAAAAGATGCTAACTCATGACATGCTATTCGGAAAAAAACACACGCACAAAAGCTCCACTCATTAAATGAAGCTTGTCCTCACGCCTAATATGTAAAAAGAATGCATCCAATATATATATATATATATATATATATATCAAAGAAACAAAAACAATGGACGGTGATCCCATTTTTATTTGTAAACAGGTCCATAACTATCAACTTCAGAAGCTAGTCAATCATTCCACAAATAATGCATAATGATCATCATGGAAAATGAAGAACTCAAGTAGAAATGCGTGCCAAATATCAATCCATATGATAACAAACAATGACACGAACAAAAGATGAGCAGATCGCAATCCATTTAAAAGGGTCGGAGTTATAAGGAACCACAACACTACATACTCTAAAATATAGTACAAAAGACTAACCTTGCAGGGAATTTGCTATCTGCTCGTGCCTCAACACGCAACCACCACAGCATAACTTTGCGCCCACAACTCCCAAGAGGCTCCACCACTGACGTATCCGTTAACAAGGGCAATGGACTCTCGAGATCTTCTTCATTCCTACATACCTGGTCTAAATCCTTAACCCAGTCGGGCTTTTCTGCTGTGCCCTCCCACACCAATCTTGAATTTAATATAAACCCAGCCCACTCCAGCTTTCTTGGTAGTACAACAGCCCTGTCACCTATATACCTAGCACTCCTATCTGAAAATTGCAACGTGTCAAAGATATGCCACCCAGCGAAATAGTTTGAAGAATTGCAAGCCGGCCCTTGAACAGGCACTTCAGAGGTCTTATCATCATCATTCTGCAACACTGGGAATTCTCGTTCCTCAGAACCCCCAGAAAGCGCAATAATTCCAACCGAAACAGCGCCTACCCATTTCACATTCTGGATCTCATCAAATAACTCCATACTATGCATGTTACTATCATCTGCAAACATGATCATACCATCTAACCTCTTCTCTCTAACTACCCTGTACATATGAAAGACCTTAAGATATAGAAGCTTTCCTGCTAAATTAACAGCTATGATATCGACCTTTTCATCAAAACGTTTCATATAATCAACTCAAAATACTATCAGGACACAATAAATATATACCTTAAAGCATGAAGCCTCATCCTCGATTCCAAATTATGCCGATCCTCCCAAAGAACTGGCATTTTTTCATCAAATCCAACGTGAATAGTCTTCAGTCCCGATTTAGAAATTAGCGAGGCTGTCTCGTTGGTAACGCCACCAGCTTCAACCACGATCCAAACAAGATCATAGGGAACATTCATCAAAGAATGCATCACTCCAGTGAGATGAAGTGTCTGAAAAGTTCGGACATAAGTAGGTGTGATCACAATAATTGTTTTAGGAGCTTTGATACCGTATTGAGACCTTTGCTCGATCTGAACCCTCTCAATTATCTCGTGCGCCTTCATCACCTCCGCCGAATCGGGATGTGGCCACGGCCGTATCAGTATCCCGTGCCGCCCAACCACCACTTTACTACCTCTTCCCGAGGAGAGATTCCCCCGAGGCGGCGGCGTGTCCGCGCCGGAGGAGGAAGGTAAAGTCTGGAGAGCGGAGAAAGTGGTAGCAGAAGGGGCTAATGGAGACGACGAAGTAGAAAACAAGAGAAAAAACAAAAGCCGCGAAAATCGAAAACCCAGCACTAAACTTATCAAACAGCAGAGTCCATGTAGTACCAGCCAGAAAATAGTCACCGGCGGCTTCTTCCCGCCGTCAACCGCCTCGTCCAGCGGCGAAGCCCCGCCGCGGAAGCTGTTGCTGCGGCTGTTCTGCTGCTGCAACGCCGTCAACTGCTTCATTTTCTCCTCTCAGCCCCGTGAAAAACCCACCAACTCCCACTACTGTTTTCCGAAGGTGCAGAAATGAGAACCCAATAGCAGAGTAGATATGAAGAAATGAAAACAGATTGATTGAAAAGGGTTTGGTGGAGGAAATTAGTTGAAGGGATTTCTTTCAGTTTACGATTCAATCGTTAGTTCAATGTCAGCTTCGAATTACAATTCATCGCCTTCTTTTTCTATAATTGATCAAAATAATAACACAGGAAAACAAAACAGATAAAAGATTTGAAATGTCAGACATGAATTGGAGATTGGAGGAGAAAATATAGGGTCATCAAATACACATGTCAAATGGTGAGGGGACAAGGTAGTGGGTAATTTGGGGATTTCATGCGGGTTTAAGACTAATGGTTTAATAGTTAATTACTCTTAAAATGACGTTAAATAAGGGAAGTAGAAATAATGATGACCTGAGTTGTTTGTTTCCGGTTGATGGTCAATTATCAAATGAGTGGGGGGGGACGTCAGATTCCAACAAATATACATTATAAGCGTGCATGTTAATATAAAGTATAATTTATGTAAAATAACATTTTATTGTTATATAAAATATATATTTTTTCTTGAAGAAAAATAAAATATTGAAAGACGATTATTTATATGGGAAACTGAAAAAAATCCTCATAATCAAACTTAATTATGAAATCAATCCATATGTCAGAAAAACTTAATTCAAACTCCCTACTGCAACTTAAAATTTTGTTCCAACTCCACATCTTTTTAAAATGACTATGATACCCCTCTATTAAAAGTTGAACTTTTAATTTTGAGAAATCATTATAGTCGGTACGAAACCTAGACAATTTTGGTACATGTTACACATAAAATCGATATTAAATCTATATAATTTTGGTACAAGTTACACAATGAAATTGGTATGAAACTTATACTATTTTCGGTAATTATTAGACGTGAAGTTGGTATGAAACATATACAATTTTGGTACTAGTTACACATGTAGTTGATATGAAACCAATACAATTTTGATACTAGTTACACATGTAGTTGATATGAAACCAATACAATTTTGATACTAGTTACACATGAAATTGATATAAAATATTTACTATATTCGGTACTTATTACACGTGAAGTTGGTATGAAACATATACAATTTCGGTACTAAATATACATAAAATTGGTATGAAGCATATACAATTTTGGTACTAATTGTGAATAAAATTGGTACGAAACATAGAATATTTTTGGTACTTATTACAAATAAAATTGGTATGAAATCCTTACAATTTTGGTACTAGTTACACATGAAATTGATATGAAACCAATACAATTTTGGTACAAGTTACACGTGAAGTTGGTATGAAACCTATACTTTTTTCGTACTTATTACATATGAAGTTGATATGAACCATATACAATTTTGGTACTTATTACACTTGAAGTTAGTACGAAACTTATACAATTTTGGTACTAATTACACGTGAAGTTGGTATGAAACCTATACTATATTCGAAACTTATTACAACGCAAAGTTGGTATGAAACCTATACAATTTCGGTACCAACTATGCATAAAATTGGTATAAACCCATATAATTTTGGCACTAATTACGAATAAAATTGGTACGAAACATATTCTATTTTCGGTACTTATTACAAATGAAATTGGTATGAAATCTTTACAATTTGGTACTACTTACACATGAAATTGATATGAAACATATACAATTTTGGTACAGTTACATATGAAATTGGTATGAAACCTATACTTTTTCAGTACTTATTACACATGAAGTTGGTATGAAACATATATAATTTTGGTACTTATTACACTTGAAGTTGGTATGAAACATATAAAATTTTGGTACTAGTTATACGTGAAGTTGGCATGAAACATATACTATATTCGAAACTTATTACACGTAAATTTGGTATGAAACCTATGCAATTTCGGTACTAAATATACATACAATTGGTATGAAACCTATATAATTTTGGTACTAGTTACACGTGAAGTTGATATGAAACATATACTATATTAAAAACTTATTACGGAGGGGCTTCGACCACTCCTTGTAGGTACGTAAAGTTGTTATGAAACCTATACAATTTTGATACTAAGTATACATAAAATTGGTATGAACCTATATAATTTTGGTACTGAATAAAATCGGTACGAAACCTATCCTATTTTTGGTACTTAATACATATTAAATTAGTATGAAATTTTTAAAAATTTTGATACTTGATACAAATAAAATTGGTATGAAACCTATACAATTTTGGTACAAGTTACACGTGAAGTTGGTATGAAACCTATACTATTTTTTGTACTTATTACACGTGAAGTTGATATGAAACACATACAATTTTGGTACTAGTTATACATGAAGTTGGTATAAAACTTATACAATTTTGGTACTAGTTACACATGAAATTGGTATGAAACCTACAATATATTCTGTACTTATTACAGTGAAGTTGGTATGAAACATATACAATTTCGGTACCAACTATGCATAAAATTGGTATGAAACTTATATAATTTTGGTACTAATTACTAATGAAATTGGTACGAAGCCTATACTATTTTCGGTACTTATTACAAATGAAATTGTATGAAATCTTTACAATTTTGGTACTAGGTATACATGAAATTGATTGAAACATATATCATATGAAATTGGTATTAATCAAATATAATTTTGGTACTAGTTACATACACTCACCTTGGTATTAAACGTATAAAACTTTGGTATTAGTTATACTTGAAATTGGTATTAAACATATACAATTTTGATACCAGTTACATATGAAATTGGTAATAAAACTATACAATTTTGGTACTAGTTACATATAAAATTGGTATTAAACATATATCATCTTGGTATAGTTACACATGAAATTGGTATTAAATCTATATAATTTGGTACTAGTTACTCATGTAATTGGTATTAAACTTATACAATTTAGGTACTAGTTGTACATGAAATTTTATTAAACATATAATTCTGGTACTATTTACACATCAATATTGATGTTATACTTATATATCGAATAAACAAACAATATCAATTTCAAACAACAATAACAATATTTCTATAGAATCTTCTATATTAATCTTAATCTTCTATATCGAACAAACAAAAATATCAATTTCAAATAACATCAATTTCAAACTTTACAAACAATATTTGTTTGTTCTGGTACTAGTTACACATGAAATTTGTAAACATATACTATTTTCAGTACTTATTATACGTGAAGTTGGTCTGAAACCTATACTAGTTGCACATGAGTTATGTGTATATGAGTTGTATAAATGTCATTGACATTACTCTTTTCAATTGTTCATTGCATGCAATGTATTTAAGAGTAAACATGCATGATGAATCGAGAATATGATTAGTGCATTATAATGGATTATGTCGAATCGTGCATTATTTTTGATTCCTGATTTGAATGCGTTTCAATTAACTGTATGATAGGTGAATCGTCATATTTATTAGAATCTATCACTCGGGGAAGGGGGTTTTGAATAGGACCTAAGAATTTATATCGTTGAAAAATTATATAGTCAACAACATATAACTCCAACGAATCATTGTGCTATTTAAATTGTTTAATAGTTTATCTTAGGTAGACACATCAAGATGATTGTTGAATGGTTATTTCTACTTAACACACGGAAGAGATAATAGAATAACATAGGATTCTTTGGCTAATAAACTAGAATCAGTTCTCATTGATTTTCTCCACTTAAATCTTCATCATCTTGTTAGTTTATTTTAGTTATTTAGTTAATTCTCCATTTAATTCGATTCATCAAGCACCTTTACTTTTAAACTCGTTGCATGCAATGCCCAATTGAAAGGCGTAATGCCAAGGACATTTATAAAACTCATATATAACAATCTCTATGCTCATAGGCGAGCATATAATTCGTATAATGTGTATCTAGGACCAAATTATATAAGTTTAGTACAAATTTCAATTGTATAGGTTTAATAGTACGGATATTATATAGGTTTCATAATTCATATCAATTTTATGTACACTTAGTACGGAAATTATATAGGTTTCACACCAACTTCACATGTAATAAGTACTGAATATAATATATGTTTCATACCAACTTCATGTGTAACTAGTACCAAAATTGTATAGGTTTCATACAAACTTCATGTGTAACTAGTGCCAAAATTGTATATGTTTCATACTAACTTCACGTGTAATAAGGACCGAAACTTGTATAGGTTTCATACTAATTTCACGTGTAACTATACCAAAATTGTATATGTTTCATACCAATTTCATGTGTAATTAGTACCAGAACTGTAAAAATTTCAAACTAATTTAATATGTATTAAGTACCGAAAATAGTATATGTTTCATACCAATTTCATTCATAATTACTACCAAAATTATATAGGTTTCATATCAATTTTATGTATAATTAGTACCAAAATTGTATATGTTTCATACCAACTTCATGTGTTATAAGTTTCAAATATAGTATATGTTTCATACCAACTTCACGTGTAATTAGTACCAAAATTATATAGATTTCATACCAATTTTATGTATACTCAGTACCGAAATTGTATAGGTTTCATACCAACTTTACGTGTAATAAGTTTCGAATATAGTATATGTTTCATACCAACTTCACGTGTAATTAGTACCAAAATTGTATATGTTTTATACCAACTTCAAATGTAATAAGTATTAAAATTGTATATGTTTCATACCAACTTCATGTGTAATAAGTATCGAAAAAGTATAGGTTTCATACCAATTTCATGTAACTGTACAAAATTATATATGTTTTATATCAATTTCATGTGTAAATAGTACCAAAATTGTAAAGATTTCATATCAATTTCATTTGTAATAAGTACCGAAAATAGAATATGTTTCGTACCAATTTTATTCGTAATTAGTACCAAAATTATATGGGTTTTATACCAATTTTATGTATAGTTGGTACAAAAATTGTATAGGTTTTATACAAACTTCACGTGTAATAAGTATCAATATAGTATATATTTTATACCAATTTCATGTGTAACTAGTACCAAAATTGTATTGGTTTCATACAAACTTCATGTGTAACTAGTACCAAAATTGTATTGGTTTCATACCAACTTCATGTGTAACTAGTACCAAAATTGTATATGTTTTATACCAACTCCTCGTCTAATAAGTACCGAAAATAGTATAGGTTTCATACTAATTTAATGTATAACTTGTACCAAAATTGTATAGATTTCATACCGATTTTATGTGTAACATGTACCAAAATTGTAAAGATTTCATACCAATTTCATACGTAATAAGTACCGAAAATATTATAAGTTTCGTACCAATTTTATTCATAATTAGTACCAAAATTGTATAGGTTTATACCAATTTTATGTATATTTCATACCGAAATTGTATAGGTTTCATACCAACTTCACGTGTAATAAGTATCGAATATAGTATATGTTTTATACCAATTTCATGTGTAACTAGTATCAAAATTGTATTGGTTTCATACCAACTTCATGTGTAACTAGTACCAAAATTGTATATCTTTCATACCAACTTCACGTCTAATAATTACCGAAAATAGTAAATGTTTCATACCAATTTCATGTGTAACTTGTACCAAAACTATATATATTTCATACCGATTTTATGTGGAACATGTACCAAAATTATATAGGTTTCGTACCGACTGTAATGATTTCTCAAAATTAAAAGTTCAACTTTTAATAGAGTGGTATCGTAGTCATTTTAATAAGATAGAGAGTTAGAACAAAATTTTAAGTGGCAGTAGGGAGTTTGAATTAAGTTTTTCTAACATATGGACTGATTCCATAATTAAGTTTGACTATGAGGATTTATTTTTAGTTTCCCCTTTTTTATATAGGAATATTTTAGGATAAACACATGAAAGCACACCAAGATTCAAAGTGGTTATTATGTGGTGCTCATTCTTAATAATAATATAATATTATTTTATATAGATAGTGTAGTGTTAAAACTTCATTTGGCTATATAAAAAAAAAACGATTTTTAGCAGTCAACTCTTACCATTAATAAACTCTAATTATTACTAGCATAAAGTTTAAAAAATAAGTAAATCTAAGAAAGTTTTGAAGCATATATAAATTGAAACGACTGATTTTATTTATATAGTTGTGAAAGTGGTAACACATATTAAAAATGTGAATGTATTGTAGAAAAAAGATGATGATAGCAAAAAACAGAAAATATAAGTGTAACTGAATTTTTTTTAAGTTTTAGTATCGTCAAGATTTGGTGTACCGTCTTAGGATATCCCGATAATGGTTTACTTGATGCTCTTTTCAGGACAACATGATCATTGGATTAGTACACCTAATATTTGGATGTATCAATCCAATGGTTCTGGAGGTACCCAAAAGATAATGCCCTTAAAAGCACCCTCAACATAAGCCCCATAATAATATATACCAAATTATTGCTAGGTATTGTAGCAAGAGTTGTTGCAAAGGCTGTTTGAAACATTTATTTAATATAAAATCTTGAACTAGTTAGGATCTGGTTTGAGCAAATGTTTATTTGTTATAGAGTTAATCATAAACATTGTTCCTATTTTGATAGAGAATGATATTCTTTTAAATTTAAGAATATGATTTGCAGTATTTTTAAGAATGCATGTTTTATTGATCTGGTGAACTTATGAACGATTAGTATGATTATGTTCAAAGAATATAAAATGAATGATAACTTAAATCCCACATATCTTTAACATGTGCTGAATGTCCATTGAATTTGATTCATATGGACGTATGTGGAACACTAAATGTTAGTGCAAGAGGATGTTGAGTTATCTTAAAGAGGATATGATTCTATTTGAGTAACCCTCTAAAGTTACATTTTTATTGAACATAATTCATACAAATATAGTGACCAAAACTTTATATACGATATGGAGTTAATCCACTGACAAAGACTTTACAACAATTGGTGTCTGTCAGACATATTTTGAAGATGGTCTTAAGACACATGAGTAGTTGGCTTTGGGAAAGTGAAAGATATTGTTGTCATACATGATTAAGTAAATCAATAGTTGATTGATTGTACTTATAATCTTATTATGACAAATCTTTGTTTGAATATTAATATATATGGCACTTCTTCATCTTTTACCCATGCATCTTGATGCATTGATGAAGTCCTTGATATTGCTATAATCTATAGAATGTGGTTACGCATATGATGGTGACCATGAAATATATTCTCGACTGCGATTTCTAAATGTTCCTGGTCGATGAGCCTTCGAGAATGAGATATCGATATATGCTCGTTAGAGACAAGTATTCATGATGTGTCTAGTGTAGTGCGCTGAGTTTCAGCGGCGTTGGCTTGAAAAAGTCAGCACACATTAATAGGTGCTAATTAGGAATGAGTTCACTGAACGACCCTACTCGAAATTCTATAAGTGGTTACCATTTGTCGGGTATAGAATTCCTAGTCATAGTTGTGCACCATTACTCCTCATGACCCGAGGTGTCATTGAGGTCTTGAAGATAGCCGTGTACTTTGATTTAATGACTGACCACACGCGGGTCATAAAGTTGTTATTTTGGGTATTCAGTGATGCTGTCATAGGCCTATGATTGTCGTTGGGGATTCACCACTGGTCTTGATGAACCAGGATGTCCTATGTGTTTTTCTGTATATGATTCAAGAAATCTCTGGCCAGAGTGGGTAGTGCTTGTGAAAAAAGAGTTTTTCATATACGCACACAATGAATCATATAATGTGAAACAAATACATAGTTATTGAAATCATAATGGGCCTCGATCAACCAATGCCCTTGATTCAATCGGGACATGTAAAGTGAAAGGAATGTACTGCACGCTAACTATGGCTGACAGGTTCTCGTACGTTGCTAGTCATTTGTATCTAGGTCTTCGTGAAGCACAGATGCTAGGCACTACCCACGATCGGTAGGTTGTTGCTGAAATTATATTTCAGCCGTTGTCTATTAAAGAAGTTTTAATTGACAATGGAGCATTCAGGGTAAGCCCAAAGAAGTTGTTTGTCTTCTAAAATCACAAAGGCTGTGATCCTACTGGTATGATACACTTGAGCCTCGCTGGGTCACAATCAACCGACCGCCGATCTATCGATGAGAATTGAGACTTAAATGTTAAGTGCTCAAATTGAGTGATAAAGAAGAGATGAATTAGATTTTTGAAAGCTCATCACTTTAGTGAAGTTTCTATATTTGAAAATGTTTCATCTATAGAGAGTTCTAAAAACTAAATCGTTTGATATATTTATGTCTCATAATTATGTACATTGGTAGTACATCAAGTTATTCAAATGGATTGAGTTACTTGGATTATGAGTTTGTAGTTTTTATTGGCTTTTGGGCAAGCGAGAGATTGTTAGCATAAATGTCCAACAAGCCAAATATTGGCCCGATGGTCTTTATGAACCGTAGCCCAATTAGCTGACATATTACAACTATAAATATAACATTCATTCTCTAGGGTTGAGGGATTCTCAATCATTCCAATCAATCCACTTCTCTTAGATAAGCCGACGTCACACTAGCACTGGTGCCGAGCTTTTAGATCTGGTCAGGTTGTTTGGACTAGATGATCACCGCCATCAGATCGATTTCGCTGTTATCGGTAATCTCTTTTCGTGCATTATATTCGATTTATGCATGTTATATGAATCAAGCGCGATCAATCCGTCCCCGGGTTAGATCTGTTTATGTTTTATTCCGCTGGGTTTGAATCTGACTTCGGGGTACGCAAACCCAACAACTTCGACTAAAGGATCCCTAAATGCGAGCCTGTGGAGAATTGTTGATCGGATGGCTCACATTTAGCTGAACAGTTGAAGCTCAAGTGGATAAGATTGAAGGAAAATCTGTTGTAATCTAGCCGTTAGGAATTTAGAGTTGTGCTTGTATAAATTGCTGTTGTATACAAGGGAAAAGGGGAACTCTCTCTAAGCTTCAGATTAGATTTGTATTACACTTCAATCTATCAATAAAATTCCTTTTGCATTTGTCCTATCGGTCTGCATTGTTCTCAATCTGATTTGATTCTTCTTTCAATGTTGTTTCTGATTCTGATATTCACTCATTTGATTGCCTACACGATCATCCAGTTGTGTTTTCAATTCATACAATTGGCATCAAGAGCCAACACCACGAGATCAAGAAATGAGATTGGCTAAATACGATATTGAGAAATTCACGGGGAAAAATGATTTTGGGTTATGGCGATTGAAGATGAGGGCACTACCTGTTCAATAGAAATTGGAAGAAGCTCTTGAAGGGGAGAAGAAACTTCCCAGTAACTTCTCTGATAAAGAGAAAAAAAAAATGAAATACTTGACAAGGCACATAGTGCTTTGATTCTGAGCCTGGCTGATAAAGTTTTAAGGGAGATCTTGAAAGAAAAGTCAGCAGCTGCGGTGTGGTTGAAACTAGAGAATCCGTACATGACTAAGTCATTGGCGAACATATTATTCTCTATACGATCAAAATGATGCCTGGAAAGTCATTGGAAGATCATCTTGATTATTTCAACAAGATCATACTTGATCCGGAAAATATTGAAATCAAGATAAAAGATGAAGATCAAGCCCCGCTTCTACTAAGATCATTACCCAGTGAATTCGAGAATCTATCGGACACTTTAATCTATGGCAGAGTAGAAGAAGTACAAGCTACCTTGTTCTCAAAGGAACTCAAAAATAAATCAGAAGGGAAGCAATATTCTAACCCATAAATCTTGAATGTTCGGGGAAGAACGGAAAAACGGGAATTTAAATCAGAAAGGGGTTAAGATCCAAATCCAGGGACAATAAGTGTTTTCTAGAACGGAGGAGAGGAACTTACAATAAGCAAAAGAACAATGGGGATGCTGATACTACTAACCGACCGAACCGAACCGAACCGAACCGAACCGAACCCAAAAATTTTTGTTTGATTTTCGGTTTATAAAAAAAATTTGGTTTTTAATTATAGGGTTCGGTTAACAAAATTGAACCGAAAACCGATTTTTAAAAAAAATATTTTTTTGTAACTTTTTTTTATTGCTTAAATTTTTATGGTTTAAATTTCGGTGGTTTTTTAAATGGTTTAAAAATTTATTTTTTTATAAAAAAAATAATTTTTTATAAAAAAACTAAATTAAAAAAAAACGCTTAACCGAAATGTTCGGTTTAAATCGAATCTGAACCTAACTATTTCGGTTCGATTTTCGGTTTTTGAAAACCAAATGTTCGGTTAACCAAACTTTCGGTTCGGTTCGGTTTGGTTCAAACCGAAGGGTTTGCACACCCCTAAACACTGATCAAGATTGGGTTCTTGATTCAGGGTGTACATTTCATAAGTGCCTACATATAATTTGGTTCATATCATACTAGAAATGTGAAGGGGGCCAACTGCTACTGGGTAACAACAAAGCATGCAAGGTAGCAGGTATTGGGTCCATAATACTGAAGTTAGAAAATGGAATAAAAAGAGTTCTAACAGAAGTAAGACACATGCTGGATTTAAAGCGAAATTTGGTATCACTTGGTGTATTGGATTCACATGGATTCTGTTGTAGAGTAGACTGGAACACTCAATATCCTTAAAGAATCAATGATTGTGAGGGACTGAACTCTTGAGAATGGCTTATATTTGCCTTGGGCAAAGGCCATGGTGAAGGAAACACTGTGTCAAACAATGCAATGTCATAAACTCAAGTGTGGCACAAAAGATTAGCACATATAAGCGGAGGAGGCTTAAAAAACTGAGTAAGCAAGGTCTTTTTGGAGCAGATAACACTATTAGTTTAGAGTTTTATGAACATTGTGCTATGGGAAAGGTGAAAAGGCTAAGATATGCCACAACACAACATCATACAAAAGCAATCCTAGACTATGTCCACAGCAACCTGTGGGGTGCTTCGAGAGTACCAACTCATAATGGAGCAAGTTATTGCCTGTCACTAATAGATGGATTTCCCGAAGGGTCTGGGTCTGTATCTTAAAACATAAGAGTGATGTCTTTGAAAAATTCGAAGAGTGGAAGGTATTGGTAGAAACTCAAACTGGAAGGAAAATTAGGAAGTTGAGGACGGAAAATGGCTTGGAAGGTATTGATAGAAACTCAAACGGGAACAAAGTTCAGTCATTGCTTAAAGATACTTCGAGTAAAGGATCATTAAATTTAATCCAATGTGGAGAATTGTTGATTGCATGGCTTGTTGGCATAAATGTCATACAAGCCAAACGTTGGCACAATGAGCTTTATATTAACCCTGGCCCAATTAGCTTATTACAACTATAAATATGACATTTGTATCAGAGCGTTAGTACGACCTAATCACTCTCAATCAATTCACGCTCTCTGAAAGTTCATACCAAACTAGCACTGGTCCTGGGCTTGTAGATCTGGTCAGGTTGATTGGACTAGAGGAACGCCGTCATCAGATTGATTTTGCTGTTATCGGTAATTCCCTTTTCGTGCATTTATTCAATTTATGCATTTGAATATATGAATCAGGCGCGATCTTCCGTCCCTGGGTCAGAACTGTTTATGTTTATTTTTCGCTGCGTTTGGATCTGGCGTCGGGTACGAAAACCCAACAGTGGTATCAGAGCCAGGTTGCACTTTGATTCATGTATTTGACAATTCATTTTATTAGATCGTTTCCAATATCGTTTTCGAAATTTCAGAAATAAGGTAGTCCTGTAAAAATTTAGAAATTGAGTTAAAAATTGTTTTTAATTCTGGACCGCTGTCGGATATTGGAGCGCAGCCGCATGACGGAATCATAGTGTCGGCGGTGAAAAGTTTCGTCTCCAGGCGTGACGCTGACAGATCGCCTATGGCATGGCCGCTTGCGGGGATTTCTTCTGCGCATAATCTGCAACGAAGATGGCCGGGGAATATTATGGAGCGAGCAAGTGTTGCTGCCACGATTCGCCATCTTGGTTGTCGACGTGAAGAGGAGAAGGTGTAGCAACGGCGAGTTGCGTCTCTTTCCGTCCTTAGTGGCACACAGATGTATCGGCGACGGCTAGGGTTCAGTTTTTTTTTATCTTTTATCTGGGATGAAGATGAACAGTAGTTCCAACCCTAATTTCGAATTTTATTTTAAAAAAAATAACTCAAAATTCGAATTTTGTAATATTGTTTCGAAAAATACTTTTTTTAATCCAAATTGGTTTGGAGTCCATTAAATTTTTGGGTCATTTTAGATGTTTTGTCCGGAATTATTTTTGAAATAATAAATCATAATACTTAATTAATTAAAAATATGCTTTTTAATTTATTAAGTGTAAAATAGAGATTTTACAATCAACTGAAAAATATAATTAATGGAAATTAAATGAAAGTGTTTCATTTAGTTTGTTAATTTTAATTCGATTACCATTATGATTAAAAGGTAAAATGGAGATTTTACCAATTAATTAAAAATATAATTAATTGAAATTGAATGAAAATGTTTCATTTAATTTGTTAATTTTATTTTCGATTAATACGATGATTAATAAGTAAAATACCGTAATCGTCCATATTGATTTTTATTATGTATATGATGTATGATAAATGTTTTGTCGTATGTTTTATTAGTACATATGATGCATGAATAAAGCATAGTTGTATGAATCCGGCAAACAAACAAACGAGCATTTGATGCGATTTTAAAATAATTAAATCCCTCTTTTGAATATGATTCAAAACTTTTAATATCAAACTGATAAGGGGAGCTCAAAAGGGTTTGTTGCTTCCTGTCTTCCATCAACAGTTAAGCCATGAGACGCTACTTGTGTCATATTGTCTTACTCACCCACGTGGGAGGGCATCTGACATGGGAAAGCTGTGTGTTTAACTGTCACTTAATTAAGGGTGCGGTTATGTTAACCTTCTAGATTACTCACCCACGTGGGATCTTTTGGGCGTGACATTTTCATATGTGGGATGAGTTAGTTTGACGTGAGAAGGCATAATTGTCCTGCCCACGTAGGGTTATGCCAATCGCGAGACAAATATATTGAGGGTTGCATATGATGCAATTGTGATCTACCTTTAGTATCATGAAGCGGTTGGCCCACGTCCGGGGTTTTATGAGCTAGTTGGACTCCAATCCCACTAAGAGAATATGATTTTCTGTTCATTTGTCATGAGGGTGATGAATTCAAAAAATTTAGTGGGAGCATTCAATAACTTAAGTCCATAGTTTTTGAATTAATTAATAATCAAACGGTTTGCATATATTTTCTGTTTATTCTCTGTATTGTGATTGCCGTGAATCCGATTGCATCAATTCTCGATACAAACAAATTAACCGGACCAAATTATTTTGATTGCCTATTAATTTAAAATAGTATTTGCTTCTGAAAAGTTGCTTTATATCCTTGTTGAGAAGCCTCTTGTTGAAGTGCCTCCGGAATTCATCTAATGAAGAGATCACCACACTTTTGAAGTGATGAGATGATGATCTCGAGACTAGGTGCTATATGATAGCATCAATGACAAATGAGTTCAACATGGATATGAGAAATTTGTTCACAGTGCTGATATTTTCAAACACCTGCAAATGTTGTTAGGTGAACGAAAGCGATTACTGAGACTCGTGACTTCAAAGAGCTATTTTCATTTCACATGCAAGATGGGGCTTCGGTCTATGAGCATGGTGTAAGAAAAATATCTCTTCTTGAGCAATTGGAAAATCTGAATGTGACAATACCTCATTAACTGACTGTAGATTTGATCTTATAGTCAAAATATTCGAAACTCATGAGTCATTGATTCAAAAGGAGAAAAGTGTTCTTCTTGTCGAATCTTCTACCAATGGTAGGAAGAGTTCAAGGATAAAGAAGAGAAAGGGAAATGGTTCCCAACCTCAAAAGACGAAAAAAGGATATAGTAGAAATTAAGAAAGGAGAGGCATCTATGTTTTCACTGCTGGTCACTGGCGCAAAATTGTAAGGAATACCTAGACTAGAAGCGTTCTAGAAAGGGTATGTTTTATATTAAAATTAAATGTTTCTATTGGTTCTACTTCTTTGGTATATGATGACAGTTGTGCTCGCATCTTTGCAAAGAGTTGCATGTGATGAGAAGAAGTAGAGAGCCCTAGGAAGGTGACACCTACCTGAGGCTAAGAATTGTACCAAGAGTTGTTGCAAATGCTGTTTGAAACATTTATTTAATATAAAATCTTGAACTGGTTAGGATCTGGTTTGAGCAATTGTTTATTTGTTATAGATTTAATCATAAACATTGTTCCTATTTTGATAGAGAATGATATTCTTTTAAGTTTGCGAATATGATTTGCAGTATTTTTAAGATGCATGTTTTATTGAATCTGGTGAACTTATGAACGTTTAGTATGATTATGTTCAAAGGATATAACATGAATGATAACTTAAATCCCACATATCTTTAGCATATGCTGAATGTCCATTGAATTTAATTCATATGGACGTATGTGGAGCACTAAATGTTAGTGCAAGAGGATGCTGAGTTATCTTAAAGAGAATGTGATTCTCTCTGAGTAACTATCTAAAGTTACATATTTGTTGATCATAATTCATACCAATGCAGTGACCAAAACTCCATATACGATATGGACTGAAAAATAATCCAAATTTGTTTTTTGAGATTGTTCTGCTTATGTGAAGCAGCCAGTGGGAGATGAGTTGAATAGTTGATCCATCTTATGTTATTTTGTGGAAATTTATATTATCAATTGGAGGCAAAGTGTTTGTTTCGCAAGTGCAATCTTTCTAGAGAAAATATTTCTATTAAAAAGGATGACAAAATAATATAACTTGAAAGGGTTCGAGAACAACAAACCGCTAGAAAAGTGAAAATGGTAAAATTAATTGAGTCAATTATAACCTTTGATTTACACACACCAAGGAGATTTGGAAATGTTTCAAGAACTCCTGATAAATTGAATTTACTCCTAGAAAGTAGCCAAAATGATTTTGACCATGGATGTGATCCTAGGACTTTCAAGGAGACGATGTTGGACATCATTTCGGGATATTAGCGAGATTCTATGAGATTTGAAATAGACTTCATGTACTCTAATAAGGTATGTGCCTTAATAGATCCTCTTTGGGAATTGTTCTCATTAGCTGCAAATGGATTTATAAGTGAAAGATTGAAGTGGATGGGAAGGTAGTGACCTTCAAAGCTTGACTGGTGAGAAACGGTTATTCACATAGGCAAAGAGTTGTTTATGAGAAAATTTTCATCGGTTATGATGCTATAGTCTATTCGAATTTTATTAGCTATATCTTCATATTATGACTATGAGATATAACAGATGGATGTGAAGACTTTTATACAAGGCAGCCATAGGGCTTCACAACCATTGGTAGTGAGCAAAAGGTTTGCAAACTCCAAAGTTCCATTTATGGGCCTAAGAAGGCATCCCGAAGTTTGAACTTCCGTTTTGATAACATCATCAAATTGTTTGGTTTTGTTAAAATCCGGAAGTGCCATGTGTGTGCAAAAGGGTTAGTGGGAGCATGGTTACATTTGTGATGCTTTAAGTTGATTATATCATGCTCATTGTGAATGGTATTGGAGTAATCAATTAAAGCATGATTATCTACTAATTTCTGCATGAAAGATTTGGGAGAAGCGGCCTACGTGCTTAGCGTAAGGATCTATAGGGATAGATCTAAAGGATGTTTGAGATCTCTCAATCTACGTACATAAACACCGTGCTAAAAGAGTTTAGCATGGAATAGTAGAAAAAGGAGTTACTTCCCATTATGTCATTCATCTCTCGAGTCAATGAGTCTTAAAATTGATGATGAGAGAGAAAAGATGACATTGGTACCTTATGTTTCAACTTTTAATAGCATGTATGCTATGTTATGTACTTGGCCTGATGTATATTCTTAGAGTAATGAGCAGACATCAGACAGATCCCGGTGAACTCACTGGAAAACTGTGAAATAATCCTCAAGTACTTATGAAGAACTTATGATATGTTCATAGTTTTTGGATCTGTAAGTGGAGAAATAAAAGTTGAAGGCTAAGCTGATGCTGGTTTTTCAATCGGATGTAGATGATACCAAATCGATGTTTGGATTTGTATTTAAGCTTAATGATGTGTTGTCTCTTGGAAACGTTCCACCACATCGGATTCCACCACTGAAGCTGAATACATTGCAGCATACGATGCAGCAAAGAGGCAGTTTGGATATGAATTCATCCAAGTGTTGGGTGTAATTTCTAGCACGGTTGACACAGTTCATGTGTACTGTTACAACAGTTGGGCTATTATGAATAGCCAAGATCTCATCAGTATCCAAACATATATTGAGAAAATACCATCTAATGAGAGAGATGGTAGACACGATATTATTATCAAGAGAATCGCTTCAACAGAAAATATAGTGAATCCACTGACAAAGCCTTTACAACGATTGGATGTCTATCAGACATCTTGGTAAGATGGTCTTGAGACACATGAATAGTTGGCTTTGGGAAAGTGAAAGATGTTGTTGTCATATGTGATTAAGTAAATCAATAGTTGATTGATTGTACTTATAATCTTATTATGACAAATCTTTGTTTGAATATTAATATATATGGCACTTCTTCATCTGTTTACCTATGCATCTTGATGCATTGATGAAGTCCTTGAGATTGCTATAGTCCATAGAGTGTGGTCATGCATATGATGGTGACCATGAAATACATTCTCGACAACGATTTCTAAATGTTCCTGGTCGATGAGCCTTCGAGAATGGGATATCGATATATGCTCGTTAGAGACTGGTGATGTGTCTAGTGTAGTGTGCGCCGCGTTTCATCGGCGTTGGCTTGGAGAAGTCAGCACACATGAATAGGTGCTCATTAGGAATGAGTTCACTGAACGACCCTACTCGAAATTCTATAAGTGGTTACCATTTAAAAAATACACTTATATTGTGTTTGTGGTCCGTTTCAAACACAATAGATAAGTGTATTTTCCATTTTTTGTATAGAATTTCTAGTCATAGTTGTGCACCATTACTCGTCCTGACCCAAGGCGTCATTGAGGTCTTGATAGATAGCTGTGTATAGGGGTGCTTATCGGGCCGAGTCGATCCGGACCCGGCCCGGAACCGGACCGGTTAGCCCGGTCCAAAACCGGAATTGCTAGATCCTAGTCAATGTTTAATATGTTTGATAAGTTTATAGAATTTAGAGATGACTATGACTTGCATGCTTTTGTTAGTGCAATGGAAACTAAATTTATAAAATATTGGGAACAAATCACACCCGTGCACTGTATCGCAACATTGCTAGATCCTAGTCAATGTTTATCTTCATTTGAGATATTTTTTGAATATTATGCTAATTTTTTTGGGTAGGTTGTTGACGATCAAAAGACGTCTATAATGCAATCTCTCCAAAATATGTTTCAATTGTATTATAATCAACAGGCAAGTGAATCATCGCAACAAAGGCCTGGCGAAGAACGACCCCAAGCTCAAACTAAAGGTGGGGGTATTAATTTGCTTAGGATGCTGGGCAGGAAAAAACTTAAGGGAAAAGGACCTTCTACTAGCACGTCGACTGAGTTGCAAATTTATCTGAATTGTCAATTTGTAACGGAAGATTACTTCGACGTGTTACAATGGTGGAAGTCAAATGCGGCACAATTCCCTATCTTAGCCAAAATGGCTAGAGACGTGTATGAGGTACAAGCTTCAAGCGTCGCTTCTGAATCTGCATTCTCAACATGTGGCCGAATTATTGGAGAATACATAAGTAGTCTCTCTAATGATTCGTTATGCACGCTCACGTTACTTAAAGATTGGTTTGAAGCAGAATGTAAAAATAGAAGAGATGGGGCGGTTGACGAATTCGTAAACCGTTATGACGAGCAAGAAGAAGAGAACGCAAAAAAAATACTTATCAATTATGAAGAGTGCTAAACAGTAATATTTATTTATTTTGATTTTTTAATTGCCATCTCTTTACAATTATTTGTATGCATCTATATTATGAAATGAAGAAGAAATATATTGAATTTGTGATGAATATTGGGGAAACATTTACAACATTAAAAAAAATTATATATTTTTTTTTAAAAAAAGTTTAAAAAAAAATCGAAAAAAATAAAAAATAAATAAATCGGCACGGAACCGGTTGGAATCGGAACCGGGACCGAACCGGTTCCTTAACGGATCAGACCAATTTCGTGCTTAACGGATCCGGAACCGGCCGGTTCCGGATCGGACCGGTCCGATCCGTTAAGCACCCCTAGCTGTGTACTTTGATTTAATGCCTGATCACATGTGGGTCATAAAGTCATTATTTTGGGTATTCAGTGATGGTGTCAGAGGCCTATTGTGACACCCCAAAATAATTAATTGCAATTTGGGCATTAATGATGTTTATATGATTAATTATGGTGATAATTGATTTATGTGTTGAAATAAATTATCTTGTTGAAATGCTTAGTCACATGGTAGGCGTGACCTGAGGGTTGCATTTCAGGGTGCATGTTATGCATGTTAGGAAATGGGGTGTTAACATGATTTATTTGTATTGGTTGTTAATTATGAGGAAGATATGAATTTAGTGGAAGTTTGGTGCATTTTTGTAAATGCTTTTAAAATACCATGTTGAGGTATTTTATACATCATGTTAATTGACGGGGTACAATTTTTATTAACCTTTATAACCCCTTTACCCCACTATACCCACCTCACTTTACCCATCACTTTTAAATCCCCAATTCTCATCCCCAACCCTAACCCATTCCCATTTTCGAAATTGAGCAAGAGAGGAAGGAGGAATCTTCTCAAAATCCTTGTTTGTGAGATTCTTGATAGGATTTGGAGTCCTCAAGAGGTATGGAACCTTCCTAAAATTTTAATGATGTTTAGTTTTGAAATGGGTTAGCATTTTTGGAATTTTTGTAGATTTGTTTTTGGGTGTATGTGGTTGGGGTATGATTTTTGAAGTGTTTTATGTGGGTTTTAGTGAGTTGTGATGATATTTGTTATGTTGGAATGTTTGGGTTTGAAGGGTATGAGGTTGAGCTTGAAAAATGCTCAAAAATGGTGAAGGATCGCGCACACAGCAGGTGGCGATCGATCGCTACAAATGCAGCGATCGATTGCCGAAGACCAGTGGCGAAAAAATTTGGCAGGCGATCGATCGCCATATATGGCGCGATCGATCACCGCGAGGCAGAAGGGTCAGGCGATCGATCGCTACATCGAAGCGATCGATCGGTAAGACTCGCGATCGATCGCCTCGATGCAGCGATCGATCGCTAGCAGCTTAAAAGTGGCAAATGATGTTTTTTGTTGAGTTTTTGGTATTGTGACTATAATTGGCTTCTAATATTGATTTGTATGGTTGTGTAGAACCATCCCAGGTACCAACAACATCAAGGAGATAAAGTTCTTCAACTTCTCCACTTTTGGAATTAAGGTACGTAAGAGACGTACGGGCATCGGACGGTAAAACACACTCCTATACTATGACTACGCAATGATTGCATAAGTATTTATGATGTATATGATGATGATTATGATAAGTAAAGATACGATGATGTCTATGATGAGTAAATATGATATGATGTTTACGATGATGTTTATGATAAGTGAAGATGATGTTTATGATAAGTAAAGATGCTATGATGTTTATGATGTATGTTAAATTATGTTATTAGAAATGTTAGAATGTTCCGGTAGTTGTTAGGGGCAAGCGAGGAAGGTACTTACCGCTGACATAGCTAGCGAGGAGATATATCCGCTATCAAGGTGTAGCGAGGGATATCACCGTACCGCTATATGTCGAAGCGAGGGGGCCAATTGTGCCGCTGTCATAGCAGGACCAGAACAGTCACATTTCTAATTAACATTGTTGCTTATGAGCATATATGTGAAGTATGATTTTAATCATTTATGTCAAGAACTAATGATTACATGCATGACTATGAAGCATGGACAACCAAAGTGGGTTAATGCGATTAACCAGAAAGTATATGTTAACCATTTATTTTCATGCATTTATTTATATGCCATTATCTTATGATGTTAAGTAACGATTACATGATCATGATGGGTTGTTCCTGTAGGTACACTTTTGGACTGAATGGCGAAGGGTCGGGTTGAGGCACTGAGCTAAAAGGAGCATGAAAGAATATAGGATACAGGATTTTGGATAGTCTCTACTCTAGGAGTAGTGTAAACCTATAATGTTAGCATTCGTTTATGGGAATGTAACTAATAAGTTTTGAAGTTCTATTTTTTTGGCCTATAATCCTTTTAGCTCAAGGCTACAACCGGAACCCTAAGATGTTATTAACGCATGTTTAGTCCATACGCTATTATAACGATGTTAAGGTAGGAAGACCCTACACCTATGATTGTCGTTGGGGATTCACCACTGGTCTTGATGAACCAGGATGTCCTATGTGTTTTTCTATATATGATTCGAGGAATCTCTGGCCAGAATGGGTAGTGCTTGTGAAAAATGGGTTTTTCATATACGCACACAAGGAATCATATAACGTGAAACAAATACATAGTTCTTGAAATCATAAGGGTCTCGATCAACCAATGCCATTGATTCAATCGGGACATATTGAGTGAAAGGAATGTACTGCATGCTAACTATGGCTGACAGGTTCTCGTACGTTGCTAGTCATTTATATCTAGGTCTTCGTGAAGCACAGATGCTAGGCGCTACCCATGATCGGTAGGTTGTTGCTGGAATTATATTTCAGCCATTGTCTATTAACGGAGTTTAATAGGCAATGGGGCATCAGGGTAAGCCCAAGAAGTTGTTTGACTTCTAAAATCACAAAGGTTGTGATCATACTACTATGATACACTTGAGCCTCGCAGGTCACAATCAACTGGCCTTCCCTTTTCGTGCATTTATTCGATTTATGCATGTTAATATATGAATCAGGCGCGATGTAGGGACCCCCGTGCCCTTAATCCGTTATTAGTGTATTAAGCCATATCATTAGTGCATATAATCATACTATCAGGGGAAAAACCATATGCAAGTGCAACACCATATGCTATCCAGAAAATTTCTTGCATTTAAACCACATATATTCAAATTCCCCAACCATGATTATCCATATAGCATACACCCTCATAATACACTAACATACTCTTAGTTCATTTAACAATTCTATATCTAATTGCGTGTAAACCATAAATGAACAGAGAAGAGCCGTAGCCCGTTTATACATTCCATATACACGTAATATGTACTCACATAAGAGCACCCCAATGAATAAGCGTGTATTTAATGTATAAAACACTCTGCTGGATACCGTTACTGGTGCTTCGATCCTGGAAGCACCTCTCAAGCGCAACTCGATCTCGACTCTGGATCTGAGCGCCTATCCATCCAGCTCTGGTACCTCGATCCTGGAAGTACCTCAATCAACAGCCCGAGCTCAACTCCAAAGCTGCTGCTACACCTGTACCACCTGCCCCAACAGAGACAGCCCCCACACGGGGTGAGCATACCAATATCACAATCCAATAACCACAACAATACAATTCATAATTTACAACAATGTAAATGCTATGAAATACAAAATATACTCCCTGGATGGCATCATCCTCATCCGGGGTTTCCTGTACTGTCCCTGTTCTCAAAACACTGAAACCATCAAATTCCCAAATGCCAGTTAATCATTACATTGATTAACAATTCTATGAGCCATATACCAATGTCATAATCAATAACATCAAATCATTAAACAATGATTATAGACAATCCATGTTTCTCACTTATGGTTTCATAGTTCTATTTCATTGCTCGCTCTACAATAGCGGCATTCCATTTCCACGCATGCTCGATGGCAGCGGCGTCATAATCGATGTTCGCTCACAGGCGACAACATCCCAATCATTACTCGCTCAAAAGCGGCACCATGCAATTCTCAATGCATAGTTAGATATTTGAAGCAAGTACAATAACCATGCATTTCAATCTCCGTTTATTGCTAATACCATGTGTCATGCATTTCCACACACATTCATTGCAATACAGTGTACCAAGCACTCAACAATTGCAATTATATTAAAGGGTTATGCTCGTACGTCATACGTACCTTAAAATTCCGTAGTTCGAATCAAACTTTGCCTTGGTCCCGTTACCCGATTAATATGTGCTAACACACAAAATAACTCTCAATTATTTATGAGCACACAACATATACCCAAGCATGAATCAAACCCCCAAATACATCATCAATGTACCCATATAAGCTCCCAAAAAATTCGAGAATTTTTTATTTTTTTTTTTAAATTTCACTATTCATCCCTACCGATCGATCGGTAGCTTCTACCGATCGATCTACCTACCGATCGATCGGTAGAACCCAGATTTTTCATATTTCGCTACGGCATTCGACCGATCGATCGGTAACTCCTACCGATCGATCGGTAGAACCCTGAAACCCGAAAATCACCATTTTTAAGAGCTTGAAACCCCCACCAACCATACACCAACTCCTCCCAACCCAAAACCACAACAAATCCGCACCCAAGGACCTCCAACAAGGGTGTTAAACTCAAATTAAACAAACCCAAAAGATTTTATGATTTTCACCAAAATCACCCAAACCAAATCAAACCCAAAACTCAACCAAATTCAACAAAATTACAATCAAATCAAAGCTACAAGAGAGGAGAAGGAGATTACCAGCTTTTCCTCAAGAAATCCGGCCCCTAAATCGTGTTCCCAACGATTTCCATTGAAGGGGAAAAAGGGGAAGGGTTTTGGGGTGAGAGAGGCGAGAGAGAGGGAGAGGAGAGGAATGGAATGGATTCCAAATGACGGAATCCCGAGTCCAACTGGTATATATAGCAAAAATGCCCCAGAATACCAATACTTCCACAAATACATCATGATTCATTAAAAATCATCTGTTTTCAAAAACTCTATCTCCTACACCAAATCCCCAGACTGGCCCCAACATAAGGCACCCCGGACACCAAGTCCCACCAAAAACCCAACACATAGGTTTTTCACCAAAATGAGGATACAATCTCATCCTTTGGATCCAACGATCCCAAAAACCCGATTTAACAACCTCGGGAGATGCCAAACCGCAATTAATTCCTAATTGCCACAATTAAAAATCCATCAAGGATTAATACCACACCGGGATTAACACCATAATCCCCGGACATCACACGCGATCTTCCGTCCCTGGGTCAGATCTATTTATGTTTATTTTCCGCTGCGTTTGGATCTGGCGCCGGGGTATGGAAATCCAACATGGCACACATTTAGCTAAACAGTTGGAGATCAAGTGGATAAGATTGAAGGATAATCTGTTGTAATATAGCCGTTAAGAAGTTAGATTTATGCTTGTATAAATAGCTGTTGTATACTAGGGACAAAGGAGAATTCTCTCAATGCTTCAGATTAGATTTGTCATGCACTTCAATCTACCAATTAAATTCCTTTTGCATTTGTTCTATCTGTCTGAATTGTTCTCAATCTGATTTGATTCTTCTGTCAATATTATTTCTGACTGAGATTCACTCATTTTGATTGCCTACAGGATAGGGGTGTTGTTGGTATCGAAGAGGGGGGTGAATGAGATTCCTTGGCTACTTTAGCTTTTTAAAATGAGTTTGCAAAAACAAAATAATTTGCGCTTGCGGAAGCCTTACGTCAATCGATAAATCAAAGAAAAAGTAAATAAATGCGTAATGGAAATTAAAGCAATAAAAGACACAAAGATTTGTTATAGAAGTTCGGCGATGAATCGCCTACGTCTCCTCTTCCCGGTTAGATAACCTCCAACCGAGGTTCCACTAGAATAAATGATCTTGGCCTTGAGGGCTCCAAGTTAGCCACAACCCAACTCTTCCCGAGTTTACAAAGCTCTTCCCGAGCACACTACTCTCCCCGAGTACACAAAGCTCTTCCCGAGCACAATACTCTTCCCGAGTACACAAAGCTCTTCCCAAACTACCAACACCCTTCACGAGTCTTCTTGGCCTTAAGGGCTCCAAGGATAGCCACAACACATGCACCAACTTTACTTGTTGGCGACTTTACAATTTACCAACTTGCTTTGGTGTTGGAGGACCTTTACAATGAACCAACTAACACCTTCACGGTGTACTCACACGAAGACAACAAGACTCTATCAAAAGAAAACAATTACAAGCTCCAATACAACAACAATGTATGGAGTTTGCAATGCTATAATAAATTTGAATTAGCAAAGCTTGGTAGAAGTTTGTAGGCTTGTTTCTTATCTTCAAAATGCTCCAAAGCATCCATATTTATAGTGTAGAAGGCCCCCAAGGCTCCTACTAGCCGTTGCTACACTCAAGGCTTGAATCACTCCTCGATCGTTCGCCTCAGCCATCGCCTCAGGCGATCACCATCGCCGCGCCCCAACGGTCAGCATAAATCACGCATCGCCTCAGGCGATCCAAACCAAAATCCAATGCCGTAGCCTCAGCAGCCTAAAATCTTGCATCGCTTCAGGCGAACACCACATCGCCTCAGGCGTTCATCGCATGGCCTCGGGCGATCAGCCCATCGCCTCGGGCGTTCTTCCCCTGCGCGCGGTCCTGACCATATCTTCAGTCGATGGCCGTGCCGAAGCCCCCATGGCTGCCATCTCCTGGGGCGATGGTCACCATCGCCTGGGGCGATCCACACCAGATTGTGCACACTTGATTTTCTTCAATTCAAACCATTTTTAATCACTTAATCTGCACACTAAGTACACACATTAGAATAACAATCACAAGTTTTGTTGATCATCAAAACTCAAAAATAAACCGGAGATAAATTAACGCATTAAACACAACCATGTGTTTAAGGCTCAACAATCTCCCCCTTTTTGATGATCACAAAACTTGATAAACTTGAATATGTAATTATGCATGAAATGTGAGTAAACATGACTCCCCCTTAACAATTGCATAGCACATACAAGATTACCTAGTAAATCATATACCCAACAACTCTCCCCCTCAAACTATGCATATACAAGCTCTCCCCCTTAAACTATGCATGAGTTAAGTTTCAAGTTAAGCTTCAAGTTTATCACAACATTCTCCCCCTTTTTGTGATAATCAAAAATCACAAAATTTAAATAAACATATCATAATTTTATGTTGCCACATAGTCATATTTTAACACTATACACATGTTCATCATCAAGCATATAATAAGCATAACAAGCCTAAGATTATATCATAGAGATGAACCACAAACATGTGTTTAAGGCAATAAACAATAAATTCCAAGTGTTGCAAGGTGTGCTTATGTTCTACCATGAGTTCATGCACTTATGCCCAATTATCATTAAAATTATCAATGCATCATAATTTTACATAGCATATTCAAATTTGAATTAAATGCACTTACTATAAAAGGATAAGCATACATCATGCAATAAAAGAATTTATATGTGCATATGCTAAGGGGTTATGCATTTTACTCCAATGAATATTGAGCTTCATATTTATTGGTCACAATTAATTTGTGCCAATTAAATTTTGAATTGCTCTTTTAAAATGTATAAAATAAATTTTACCTCCGATGACAAGAGTGCGTTCTTGTCATTTGTCCTATGCCTCGCGCTTCTTCTATAGTGGTGAATAATACAATCTCCTCCTTTGAGTTGCTTGTGCCTTCATCCTCCATTCCATTGTTGTCCCTACAAAACAAATTAACAATAGGAGGATCTTTGGTAACCATTTGATTTTTGGGTCCTAGAGGGTTAGCTTTTATTGGCACCTTTGGAATCCATTTCCACCTCTTGTTAGGTTGGTATTGGATTCTAGCAAACCTACACTTATTCTTAGTGTGGCCATTTTTACAACAATAGTTACAAGTAGTAGAGTCATGCTTGGCTTTTGCTAACAAGCTTGAAAATGATTTTGATTTGCTTGAGAAGCCTAACCCGGCTTTATCAAAGCTACAACGTTGCAAGCCAAGCAACTCATTCATCTTTAGACTACTCTCACTAAATTTGCAAAAAGATATCTTCAAGGAATTTAATTCATTTTTTAATAAATTATTTTCTTCATCTTTCTTGGCAACCTCAAGTTTGAGTAATTTGTTACTCATCTTGGTTTTGCCAAGAACATCTATAAGCTCATGATAAGAATCTAAAAGTTCATCAAAAGATGGTACCTCGTCATCGCTTTCATTTCCTTCATCATTTGTGTCATCTTTGGCCATGAGACAATGTTGGTTTCTTCTTCATCGGAGTCGCTATCACTCCATGTAGCTATTAGGGCCTTCTTCTTGCCTTTATCTTCATTCTTCTTCCTAGGTACACTTGTTAGCATAATGACCTTTATCTTGACAATTATAACAAGTTACCTCGTGTTTGGATTCATGTTTGGTAGCACTCGAGGTCTTTGGCTTGTTATGTTTGTTGAAGAATTTCTTGAACTTTCTTGAGAACAATGTCATTTCCTCATCATCTTCGTCATCCTCGGATTGATCTTTTCTTCCGACCAAGGCGATCCCCTTTCTCATAGATCTATCATCCTCCTTTATGCATTTCCTTGTTGATACTTCAAGTTCATGAGTCACCAAAGTGCCATGAAGCTCATCAAGGTCATAAGATGCACTTTCTCCTTTGTTGGACTCAATGATGGCGGTTCTCTTCGCATCCCATTCCTTTGGCAAGGCTCTTAGTGCTCTCCTCCATATTTGCTTTGGAGGATAATTCTCTCCAAGTTGAGCAAGCTCGTTGATAATTAGGGTGAGCCTCCTAAACATAGAATCCACCTCTTCTCCGGACTCCATCTCAAATGTCTCGTATTTGAGTTGTAGGAGGTCTATCTTTGTCTCCTTCACTTGGTTGGTTCCTTCATGACAAATTTGCAATTTGTCCCATATCTCCTTAGCGGTTGAGCACATCGAGATCCGGTTGTACTCCTTCATATCTAAAGCACAATGCAAAATATTAATAGCTTTAGCATTTTGAGATATTAAAATCATATCCGCTCTAGTGAAAACGTCCATATCTTTGGGAACACTAATTCCCCCAACTTCCTTTAAAGGAATATGTGGACCTTTCACTATGATCTTCCAAAGGTCATAATCCACGGATTGGATGTATAGAGATATTCTATTTTTCCAATAACCGTAATTATCACCCGTGAAGAGCGGGGGTCTATTTGTCGATGACCTTCAGCAAACTCATTTGCTAGATTAGCCATATAAAAGATTTGATTTAAAAACAAAAATCAAATGGCTCTGATACCACTTGTTGGAATCGAAGAGGGGGGTGAATGAGATTCCTTGGCTACTTTAGCTTTTTAAAATGAGTTTGCAAAAATAAAATAGTTTGCGCTTGCGGAAGCCTTACGTCAATCGATAAATAAAAGAAAAAGTAAATAAATGCGTAATGGAAATTAAAGCAATAAAAGACACAAAGATTTGTTATAGAAGTTCGGCGATGAATCGAATACGTCTCCTCTTCCCGGTTAGATAACCTCCAACCGAGGTTCCACTAGAATAAATGATCTTGGCCTTGAGGGCTCCAAGTTAGCCACAACCCAACTCTTCCCGAGTTTACAAAGCTCTTCCCGAGCACACTACTCTTCCCAAGTACACAAAGCTATTCCCGAGCACAATACTCTTCCCGAGTACACAAAGCTCTTCCCGAGCTACCAACACTCTTCACGAGTCTTCTTGGCCTTAAGGGCTCCAAGGATAGCCACAACACATGCACCAACTTTACTCGTTGGCGACTTTACAATTTACCAACTTGCTTTGGTGTTGGAGGACCTTTACAATGAACCAACTAACACCTTCACGGTGTACTCACACGAAGACAACAAGACTCTAAAAGAAAACAATTACAAGCTCCAATACAACAACAATGTATGGAGTTTGCAATGCTATAATAAATTTGAATTAGCAAAGCTTGGTAGAAGTTTGTAGGCTTGTTTCTTATCTTCAAAATGCTCCAAAGCATCCATATTTATAGTGTAGAAGGCCCCCAAGGCTCCTACTAGCCGTTGCTACACTCAAGGCTTGAATCACTCCTTGATCCCCTCATCCATCGCCTCAGGCGATCACCATCGCCGCGCCCCAACGGTCAGCATAAATCACGCATCGTCTCAGGCGAAGTCCCGATCGCCTTAGGCGATCCAAACCAAAATCCAATGCCGTAGCCTCAGCAGCCTAAAATCTTGCATCGCTTCAGGCAAACACCACATCGCCTCAAGCGTTCATCGCATCGCCTCGGGCGATCAGCCCATCGCCTCGGGCGTTCTTCCCCTGCGCGCGGTCCTGACCATCGCTTCAGTCGATGGCCGTGGCGAAGCCCCCATGGCTGCCATCGCCTGGGGCGATGGTCACCATCGCCTGGGGCGATC
The DNA here is from genome assembly GCA_907163345.1 of Haberlea rhodopensis. Classification (NCBI taxonomy): domain Eukaryota; kingdom Viridiplantae; phylum Streptophyta; class Magnoliopsida; order Lamiales; family Gesneriaceae; genus Haberlea; species Haberlea rhodopensis. Next base: position 18,720,757 of record CAJQUN010000001.1, on the reverse strand, counting down.
CACGCCAGATTGTGCACACTTGATTTCTTCAATTCAAACCATTTTTAATTGTGCACACCATGCCGATTCAGAAGCGACGCTTGAAGCTTGTACAACATACACGTCTCTAGCCATTTTGGCTAAGATAGGGAATTGTGCTGCATTGGACTTCCACCATTGTAAGATGTCGAAGTTGTCTTCGGTTAGAAATTGATAATTCAGATAAATTTGCAACTCAATCGACGTGCTAGTAGAAGGTCCTTTTCCCTTAAGTTTTTTCCTGCCCAGCATTCTAAGCAAATTGATGCCCCCACCTTTAGATTGAGCTTGGGGTTGTTCTTCAACAGGCCTTTGTTGCGATGATTCACTTGCCTGTTGATTATAATACAATTGAAACATATTTTGGAGAGATTGCATTGTAGACGTCTTTTGATCGTCAACAACCTTCCCCAAAAATTTAGCATAATATTCAAAAAATATCTCAAATGAAGATAAACATTGACTAGGATCTATGAATGTTGCGATGCAGTGCACGGGTGAGATTTGTTCCCAATACTTTATAAATTTAGTTTCCATTGCACTAACAAAAGCATGCAAGTCATAGTCATCTCTAAATTCTATAAATTTATCAAACATGTTAAATACTAAAGGAAGAAAATAAACGGAAGTTGGATAAGTAACACCAGAGAAACGTTCCGTCGCTTCTTTGAAAGTACCTAACAATGATACACAATTTTCAACAAATTCCCAATCCTCATTAGTCAAATAAATACTTTCATCGCCTATCAGGCATTTGATATGAATTATAAAATGGAGTTAAAATATCTTTGTAAGGTAACATAGCATTCAACATATTGTACAACGAATTCCACCTAGTTTCTATTGGTGATGGAAAAAGAAGATGCTTTAAACCATTAGATAAACATAATTGTTTCCAATCACGCTTAACACGGCTCGTGCGTAACCATTTAGCGCAGTATTTCATTTTCTCAATACATGCTGAGTGATTGTCCTCATAACCAACTTTAACAGCCAAATTAATCACATGACATGCACATCTAACATGGAAAAAAATACCATCAAGCATTGATTTAAGATAGGTCTTTAAATCACGCATCGCAGCATTGTTATTCGCAGCATTGTCTAATGTGATTGAAAATACCTTATCCTGAATTCCATAATGTCTACAAGTGTTGAATGCATATTTAGCAATTACATAACCAGTATGTGCACAGTCTAACTCATCTAAAGACAAAATCCTTTTTTGCATACACCAATTATCATCAATCCAATGACAAGTGACAACAAGATATGAATCAGAATTTACATTTGTCCAAATATCAGTTGTTAAACTAACCCTACAAGGCAAACTAGAAGATGTTGAAACAATGTATTTCTATATTCAACAAATACGTCCATACAATTTCTTTTTAGTGTGTGCCTGGAAATATGTTTAAACATGGGTTGTATAGATGAAGCAAATTCAATAAAACCAGCACGTTCAGCTTGTATAAAAGGTAGTTCACATCTGATCACATATCTAACAAGTTACCTACGATTAATTTCAGCAGTTAAAATAAAATTCGTGCCAGTAAGAACATTAATTTGTGCTTGTGTTGCTTCTCGACCTAATGGTTGTAATGTTGTCTCATCAAAATTATGTTTTTTTACTAAGTGTTTTTTAAATGTTCCGGTGCCTCCACTGGAACCACCAGCTTTATATGAATACTGGATCTTGCATAATTTACATATTGCAACAGATTCATTAGTACCTTCTTTTTGAGCGAGTTCAAAGTGATCCCATATCTTACTTCTTTTGGCACGAGTCGGTTGTCTACTCGCTGCTGTAGTGGCTCAGGATGACTCCACATGTTGTCTTTCTTGGGCTTGGGCAGCAACAGGTTCGGCAGGTTGTTGGGGTTGTTGTGGTTCGACATTCATAGAAGAACCACCAACATTGAGGTCCAGCAAAAAAATCATAACTTTAATTTAACTCAGGAATTGGCACAGGCAAATTCATTGCAAAAGATGAACTCAGTGATAGACGACCCGGAACGAGACCCCGACTGCGACCCCGGCTACAACCAGCACCGCTGCTAGATGAAGATGCCATTATTATATAAGTAAATTGTAGATAGCACAATTGAGAAAAAAATATGAGAGTGAAATATTTTTCGTTACAAGAATTGTTATGAAAAAATAGACAACACAACATCCCCTATTTATAGTTTTTTTTTTATTAAAAAAATTTTAAAAAAAATGAATTTGTTAACGTTGGCAACAGCTAAGTGCCGTTGCCAACGTTAACATTTAAATTGAAGGCAACGGCTTTATAGCCGTTGCCTTCTTCCTATTTTTTTTTATTTTTTATTTTAAAAAACTACCAGTTTCGATTCTGGAACCGGAACCAAACTGGTAGCACCGAAACCGGCGGTGCTACCGGTTCGGTTCTTAGGAACCGTCCCGGACCGGTTTCTAACCGGTTCCGGGGCGGACTGAAACCGTTAAGTCCAGTTCCGATTTCGGACCGGACTTAACGGTCCGAATTCGGGCCGGGTCCGGATTGACCCGGCCCGGTAAGCACCCCTACTACAGGATCATCCAATTGTGTCTTCAGTTCATAACAGGTAAGTTAGGAAGAAAGAAAACATATGTTAAATAATTATTTTTGCACATTAAAACTATGTTTTCGAACAAAAAAGATAGAACATAATAAGGATGTTATTTTAACCCTTTTAATGAGCTAGTGGCAAATAACCTCCTGTGGTTTGCCAAATAGGCAAATTACCTCAATGTTGTTTGAAAATAGGTATTTTACCCACTGTGTTTGTAAAAATAGGCATTTTACCCCTTATAGTTTGTGAATAGGTGTGAAATACACCCTACACATAGGGGGTAAACTGCATATTTTGTAAACCACAGGGGGTAAAATGCATATTTTCACAAATCACAGGGGGTAAAATGCTTATTTTCAAACAACAGGGGCTAAACTATCTATTTTGTAAACCATATGGGATAAAATGTATATTTTTTCAAACTACAGAGGGGTAGACCCGACCAAGGGTCATCATCGACCCTGAACCGGCCCGGAACCGGACCGTGGTCAACGGTTCGAAGGGTCGGACCCGTAACCGGCCCGTCTATAGAAGGGCCGGTTAAGGGTCATAATTTTGCTAACTCGTGAACCGTCGGTTAACCGGTTGTTCAAGGGTTAGTTTAATTTATTTTACATTTTTAAATTTAAAATATATGTTATGGTGTAGATTTGAACTCATGACCTCCAAATTGAATAATTAGCTTCAACCACTAAGGTATAAGAGCCTTGTTGATCTAAATATAGTGTTATAATTTATATATATTAACCAAACAAATATATCTTACACATTTTAATTATCTGAGCTTGAATTTATTTCACGTTATTTTATATTCATGGATGAAAATACATTCAAACACATTTTACACTTTATTTCAAATTTTAATAATATTTAAATTTTGTTTAAAAAGTAAGGGTCAAACCGTAACCGTAACCGACGGTTCATGAACCGTAACCGGAACCGTCAATGAAGGTTAAGGTTAAGGGTCGATGTTTTTTGAACCGTCGAACCGGTAGTTCTGAACCGTCTAACCGTCGGTTCTGAACCGTCTAACCGGCGGTTCTGAACCGTCTAACCGACGGTTCTGAACCGTGGTCGGGTCTACAGAGGGGTAATCCGCCTATTTAGGAAACCGTAGGGGGCAATCTGCCAAAAAACTTTTTTTAATAAAAAAAAATCAATGGAAAGTAAGATTCTTCTAAATAAAATAGGTTAGGAAATATTTTCACACCAATTCGATGTAGATATATGTTGTTCTCTTGTCGGATATACCAGTGTGCCGTGAATTATCCCTACTGGCAGCAAGATTTATACTCATTTAAATTCGATTTTTTGGAATACATAGCTTCAAAATAATATTAGAAGTTTAAAACTAAAAGGTCAAATCTTCAAAATCCTTTTGAATCCAATGTACGATGTATTAGTGTTTGTATCTATGTTGAATTTCATCAACTAATCACCAATTCAAAAAAAAAAAGTCCAAACCGAAATCGAACCGAACCGAACCGAAAATGTTCGGTTAAAAATGATTGCTAGGTTCGGTTTTTATAATTTAAGAAGCGTTATTTCGGTTCGATTCGGTTGAAAACCGATGAACATCCATAGACAATATAATACTTTTTCGTATTTGTTTCTATTTTGACCCAACATTTCATTTTCCTATTTTATTTACTTCTTTTGAAAAGATTCCAATCTTAATGTCCAATAAAAATAAAATATTAGTCTTTCAAATGAAATTTATTTAAATATTATTACCAAAACTAACGAAATTTGGGATAATTACATATGTGATTACCTGAAACAAAGACAACATGAATAAACACATATAATTATATTTTATTTAATGCATATATGCATTGGTGGAGAAGAGGACAAATGTCATCCCTTACAATATTTTTTATTATTATCGCGTGTTAAAAAATTATTTTTTACTCTCCAAAATTATAGTTACTATTCAAAAATTATATTTTACTATTCAAACATTCAAATAACTTTGTTAATTTAAATAGAAAAAAACTTGAACAAATGAATACTTTTAGTTTCAGACCACAGAACTAAAACTAGACCTTACCTCGTTGTTGTGTCTCGCAAAATCCAAACCCTTAATAAAAGATTAAACAAAAAAGAACGTTGGGAACATCCGGACAGATCTATTTTGATCAAATTCCAACGCACATCCTTCCCTTTCTCATTTCTCTCTTCACATATTTCATCTCAAAAGAAGACAACCCTTTCGGTGCTCATTTCTGTCTTTCCATATCCATATATATTGCATGCAGATTGTAATTCGACTTTCTGGGTAAATTTTATTTCGAATTTGATGTCGGTTTTCAAATTAAAGTTGTAGGTCTTTGAATTCTCCCTGTTATCACAGCGTCTGGCAAAGACGTGTAATGATAATAATTTATGACCTTATATGTTATAAATTGATTTATATGATTTAATTGTCACTAAATGATTCTTGTGTGACTATATGATAAATTGAGATGCATTGAATTACATGATATGTATATACTTTCATATGAGATTGCATGACATGTTGAGTTGCATATGTCATATGATGCATAGATGATTCATGGGCATATCATATTGATCTATCCAATCCTTTGATATCCATGTTGATGACTGAGTTGATTTACTCCGAGTGTCGTGGACGACGAGCACGACGATGACAGGCAGTGTAGGTAGCGACTGTAGTCACGCTCATTACTACCGGACGTAGACACGAGGGATAACGAGCACAACACATGATGATTCTTCTAGTGCTAAGTGTGTGTGATGTTAGCCTCTGCTCGAGCTTGATATTGATTGATGATGTGATACTTTCCTTTGGACTCCGATTTTGATATTTGGATATTCGATCCTTTGTACCCATTCGCATTGCATTTATACATGGTAGCCATTGTATGGTACTTTGTCATTCTTGACATGATTTATTTATTTCTCGTACTGGGGTACTGACCCCCTCTGTGGAGACTGTCATGTCTTTTGTTGTTTGGGCATTACAGGCTTTACATGAGGACACGTTGATGATGCTTATGGTGACGTATCGAGAGATAACCGAGCTCTATGACGAACGAGTTCAGGTTATGTATGGTTTCTCATTCCCAGTAATAGTATATGACTTTTAAACAAAGTAAATTTACCGGGGTATACCCCGTGTATGTTGTACTTGAGATATGATATTTTTGAGATTATGTGTTAATGCTGAATATCTTTGTTTTATTATCTGCAAATGAAAGGCCTAACTGAAATTATATATATTTTGATATCAATATATATGTATCACTTAAAACGAAATTTTTTTAAGGCCATTAATAAGAAGTTTGAAATTATTCTTTCGCTGTTGACGTAAATTAATCACTGTTTGATAATTAAATACCACATTAGGATCGGGCCTTCACAGTACCAAACGATTTTTAAAAATGTCCGTACATCATAAATCAAAAGTAATTGAAGGACCCAACGCGTCGGCCCCGTGCCTCTTCATTTCAAGCAGTGGGTTCCCACCCTACATCGTCGTTTCACTTTCCAATCCCGTTCCCCCATCCGTGCGCTACTTCCATCTCTTTGCTTCACTTTCAATCCCATTCATATGTTTCATTGAATTTATTTATTACAGAATTCAGCCATACCGCGTAAGTTTTTTTTTTAAAATAAAATAAAAAATTGACTATTTTAACAATAAGATAAATATAAATATTAGCTCATCATTTTCAAAGGGAAGATTTAGTTATATGACATGTTTACCATTTTGATATATAAATTTCTCATTTATAAACTAATCGATATTTGAGTACTATTGTATGCTTCTTACAACTATTTGTTTTTTCACAAATTGGAAGACATATAAAAAAAGAATCGAAGAAGATTAATAAGAAAAAATACATCTAACAAACCCAGTCCTATGGATAGAGTAACATGTTGAATAATTAGATAAAAATTTAGTATTTAAATCTTTATATTTAAATTTGATAGGATAATATTATAAGTTTTGCAGGATAATATTATCTAGAGATTCAGTTTGATTTGATTTAGATAGAGATAAAATAGGTAGTTTCCATATATTAATCTTTATATTCACCTATAAATAGATTGTCATCATAACTATTTTAATGATTCAAATAATAAAAAGTATTTTCAACTCCCAAATTATTTATTTTCTATATTTGTATCAGAGTCCATGTTGAAAAACTAGGATTAAAGTTTATTAAACCCTAGCCACGTGGCGAGTTGTTGCTATCTCAACTTAACCGTCAGCGGCTAGGCCTACAACAGTAGCTGTAAAGTGAAACAATTCTTTGCAATAAATCCTTTATCTTTTCATTGTTTTTTTCCCTAAAGAATCAAGCCATCCAGATTTCAATTGCCCGATCATATCTTGGGTTCAAAATCATAACCATTGTGAATTTTTTCTTCCGTGTCCTAAATAAATTCTCGATTTTTTGCTACATTATTCGGAAATTTTTGCTACAGTAACCTCACGACAGTTTGCTACAATAACCTCATGATTGTTCGCTTTTTTCTCTTCCATAACAACACTCAATTTGCAAAATTCAACGCAAAACACAAATTCCCAATGGTAAAAATGGCTTTTTCTGGGGCTTTTTCTAGAACAGCTGTGGTTCCAGTTCATCGGACTCCTCTAATGTTTCGTCATACCACCGCTATCCACTGTCATGCTTGATTCTACAACTCTACAAATCCCAAAAGAGGAGGAGAAGCAGGCTAGCAGACGTAGGCTCCCAAAAGAGGAGGATATGCAGACTAGCAGACGCAGACTCCAAAAGAGGAGCAAACATAGACTAGCAGAAGCATACTCCCAAAATAGGAAGAGACGCAGACTAGCAGACACAGACTCCCAAGAGTGGAGCAGAAGTAGACTAGCAGACACAGACTACCAAAAGAGGAGGAGAAGCAGCCTAGAAGACGTAAACTCCAAGAAAAAGGGCAAGACTCCGAGCAAGAGGAGGAAGTCTCAAGCAGATTTTGAAGGCAAGTTGAGCATGATGATATACATGCATCAACTTGAGATGGAGTGTTGGATAATTAGATAAATATTTAGTATTTAAATCTTTGTGTTTAAACTTGATAGAATAATATTATAAGTTTGGTAGGATAATATTTTCTAGATAATTAATTTGATTTGATTTAAACAAAAATAAATTAGGTAGTTTTCTTATATTAATCTTTATATTCACTTATAAATAAATAGTAATTATAACTCTTCTAATCATTCAATTAATACATGATATTTTCAACTAGCAAATTATTTATTTTCTACGTAACGAGCTGAAGAAACATTAATCTGAGATCCACAATTAAACCAGGTATAATTATATTTCTTATAGATTTCCATGACATGTATGGTAATATATTTGTTTGAACAAGATTTACACAGTTACACTCATTTTTTTATGTTTTTTTTTTTTTTTTACAAGGAGAAATAAAGTTTGTGTAGGCAGATGAAGCAAAAATGAAAGACGAGACTTGGATTGACTGATAAAAACAAAAGCCATAAGCGTAAGGTATCTTTGGTTTATGATGACGATGACCGGCTCCCCGACTCGACCAATTTCCCGATTCTCTCAATCAACTGAGCGGACAGCTTGTTGGCCTGTTTCTTTTCCTTCTCCCGTCGAAAATCAAAACCCAAAACATCCGAAACCTCCTCGGAACTCCACCCGGCTTGCCGGAGCAGATCCGAGAACCGATCCGTTTTCAGTAGCAAAGCATCTAGCACAGCTTGGTTATCCAACATCACCATCTCACCCTCGAAAAAACCAGATGGGGACACGTGTATCATCTCCGAGACGTCTGATTCTGTCCATCCGCCTTCTCTCAGAATGGATCCCATTCGGGTCACGTACTCGTCGATCCATTTTGAAATTTCGGATCTTGGCATGTCGAAGTATCTCTCCGGTGAAGATGAAGAGGACGACGATGAGTTTGAGTTTCTCCGGCGGCGATCCACGGCAGCGTCGCTCCAGAACTCCACCCATCTCGGTGCTCGTCCGCCGGAAATCGCGTCCAGGCTTCTTCTGGAGTAATTTGTTGATGATCCCGCTGATTTTTCGGAAATGGATCTTTGGCTGTAGATACCACCAAGGTCGGATCTTTGATGGAAAAGGGAAGATTCGCGATCGAAAAAGTCCGACAAATCGAACCCGCAACAGAAAATTCTGTTCTCATCCACGTAGAATATGGGGTTGCCTGCAAGACAGGGATTGCAAGGTATGTAGCAATGGTTGAACACGGGTATCAAAAGCGGGGCCCGTTTCAGGGCGTTTCGGGCCATCTTGAGGGCCTTTTCCGGGTCCCAGGGCCGCTGCCCCCAAGATTTGGACCATAACGCGTTGCGAGCTATGTGGAAAGAAACTGAAGCAATGGGTAGGTTGATTGAGGCGCGGAGGTGGATCCGAGCCGAGCCAGCCGAACGCCAGTTGGGGAAGCCAGCTCCAACTGGCAAGCCAGCCGACAGAACCGCTTTCAGGTCCGGCGGGTAAGAGAACCCAAACTCTGCTTCTGCTAATGCAAACTCTGTGTCGGTCAACCCGGTTTGGACCCGGATGCCGGAGGTTCTCAAATGGGTCATGACTTTATCCGCGAGAGAAGTGAAGGATACGAGACTGTTGCGTGGAGGGAGAGGCGTCGAGGGTGCCGAGGCTGCAGCGCGTGCAGAGAGGCGCCGGAGACCGGCCATGTGAGCCGGGTTCATCCTTCGGTCGACGTCGACCATTTCTTGTACTCGATCGCAACTTTAAGCTTGAAGAAAGTACAAAAAAGGTAAAGAAAAAATTTAGTATTCAATTCTTGATATTGAAATCTGCCTCAAAATTCATGCAGAGAAAAAGCATTCTTTGAGCTGGGTAGAACTGATTCTCCGAAACAGAAAGAAACTGGAATAATGGAGATCGAGTGAAGCTCAAGACTGGAAGTGAAAATGGGAAATGGGGAATGATCATGGAGGAATTTATAACATGGTGGTGGAGGTGGGTTCCGATTTCAGATTTTGTTTTTTTGTAAAATATTATTTTTTAGATTTTAGTTGAGATGTAATGACTGCAATTAGTTTGAGGGGTGAGTTGTTTTATAGGGTTTTTTTAATTAATTAATCAAAAATAAATATTATGTTAACAAAATAATATTTTTTTAAAAGTATTTTTAAACTAATCCAAGATGCTATTTCAATTGGCGATTTCATTTATTAGTTTGAGGGGTGAGTTGTTTTATAGGGTTTTTTAATTAATTAATCAAAAATAAATATTATGTTAACAAAATAATATTTTTTTAAAAGTATTTTTAAACTAATCCAAGATGCTATTTCAATTGGCGATTTCATTTGAAGTCGCCACTTGAAATGACGTCTTCCAGTCCGGGAAAAAAATTATTAAAGATATTCTTCCTTTCTTTTCTTCTCATCTTTCTGACGAAATTTATCCCCAAAAAAATTTAAAATCCTTCTAATTTTTTTTTTGCAAAATTTCCAAAGTTGTTATAGTTTATAATTTGTGGAGCTTAGTTGTTTACCATTCTTGAAGCTGAGGTAATATTTTTTTTTCCATAAAAGCTGTAGAATTTACAATATTTTGTTGTTTGTGCTTGATTTTGTTGTTGGTAGTTGTTATTTTAAAAGATGGTTATAGTTTGGAGATGAGTGGCGGAGACCGCCAGATGATTTAGGGCCAAACTGGGTTAAGGCCGACGTCCGGCGGCGGTGGCTGGTGGCGGGTGGTGGTGGCCATGTTTATATTTTGTTATGTTGATATTTGTTGTGTAATATTTCAGGATGGATTTACAAAGAACACCACACAGTCATCTTCTATCATTGCACTCATCTCATCGATCTAAGATTGTTTGGGCATGCGACATTGATACAACACTTCGAGGCAGAAACCCTGATAAATATTTTTGCGATCTTTGTCCCCTCGATACGAGTGTTGTGAGTCTGTTGGACAATATTGGTTTTTGTGGTGTTTAAAGTTCAGTAAAATTGCACTTGACTTTCATCTCATCACGACTTTAGTTGAGAGATGACGCCGTGAAACACATACTTTTCACTTCAGATCCGGAGAGGCAACCATCACATATCAAGACATTGTAGTGATATGAGCATTGCCAGTAGATGGTATCGTATTACCTTGTGTTGATTACGATAGGAGTATATCTGAGTGACAAGAATATTGACATATGCTTTTGGGATTTACACTAGATACTGTACACTTTAAAGGTGCAAATTTGTATCTATCTGCAATAAAGCATCATTTCGTCAATAATGCTCTTAATGAGCACATTACGGCAGAACACGTCGGCAATGTTGAAATCCTTCTACACATGGATGGAAGGCTCGGAATATGTAATTCAAAGTCTTTTCTCTTGGTCTGGCATTGTCAAGGTGAACCCACCAACGACTGTGCCAGGATTCGACTTTTTTGCAAAGCTCGCATATAGTAAGACAACTTCTTCATGGAGCTCTCCCCATGTTTCATACACATTCGCAACAACACGTCACAAACTAAACCATCCTTTTGCATAGGAGATCTCAAATCCATATTTATCTTTAATTGTTTGAATTACATACTCTATTTCGAAGCTGGATCACGCCGAACAATTCCCACTAACAAGCTAGCAATTATATTTTTGTCCAAATTTGCATGATCGATCGACAGCTCACTCAAAAGGCAAGCGTGAGAACCTCCATACTTGTTTATTTTGAATAATCCAACTTTTTTATTCAACGAAGCGCGCATATACCATCTACAAGGGATATCTTCTGTACTGTTTTTGCACTCCACTTTCCACAATGTTTTGTACTCTTGAGGATGCAGTACTCCCGTTTTACAACACGTACAGAGTAATCCTTTACAGCTGCCTGCAGATGAGCTTTATTTTTTAAGACCATATCTAGATGGATATCCCCTTTGGAGTAACGGTAATAACTCTCACATCTACCTGTTGGAATATCTACTGAGTCTCCAAATACTTTGGGATGTGTCATTGAGAAGAATGAAATTGTTGGATAAAGGACAAGAGTATTGTCGTGGTTGTTTTCGGTACGTAACTGACATTTCTTGTGTGATTGGCATCTCCTCATCTTGATCTGCAATTGTTTCAGACATGACAAAAATGTCAGCCTCATCGTCATCAGCCTAATCCTCAGACGAAATCTCCTCTGGTTCAGACTGAATATCATTTCCCAATTTAGCAAAATTGTCTGGTAGTGGCTCAGGAGCAATAACATCAACATCTATGGGATCGTCATATGGATCTCTACCAGAGGTAGTCAGTCATTCTGCAACTACATGCAAACAATCTAGATTCATCTGGAAGTGGCGTCCTGGTATATAATCATAGTTCTGTGGCTCTGCTTCTATGTAAATTTCCAAGCAACTATGACTCTGTTCTGAATCCAATAGCCATGCTAAATTATAATCATTATCAATTGGCAAAATTGTCTGTCGTATAATCTTTTTGCTCACTAAAATACCACTTATTTTAATCTCTAATATAATTTGGGTTTCAAATCCATGAAATATATAACCTCACTGTATTTTCTCTCCACCTCCATCACTTCTACCGTCTTTACCAGCCTGACGCTGACGTCTTCACAAGCCGCCGCCGACGTCTTCTCCAGCCGTACAACATTTATGTGTGTATGTGTGTCTGTGTGTATATATATATATATATATATATATATATATATATATATATATATATATATATATATATATATATATATATATATATACGCTATGTTTGTTTATTTTCGAGGTTTTTTAGTTGTGATTCATTGGTGTCCGCGCTCGTTTGCTCATTTCCAAATTTACAGCTTGACAACAAGATATTGCAACGAAGAAGATGACCTAGATAAAAAGTAATTGGTACACAAAAATCATAAAAAGTAACTGGTACACGAAAATTATAAAAAACAACTGGTGCACGGAGATATAACCTTGGTGCACGAAAATATAACACTGATGTATGAAAATATAACATTGGTGCATGAATGATGCGTGTCAGACGTACCGCAAGTGTACGGTGTCAAGTTTTAGTATAGGAATTTGAAAGTACGGATGTCGAACCCACAGGGATTGAAAATTAAGATTTACCAAGTACTGTAATTAGAATAGTCTCGACTTTATTTAGACAATCGATAGCATAATTATTATATTAATCTACTAAAATAAAGTAATAATTTAACAAGATGAAAATTTAAGTGGAGAAAATCAATGAGAACGGATTCTAGAGGTTCGACTTCACTCAACTATCCACTATATCGTGTTCTTCTAATTTATTAACCACGAATCCTATGTTATCTATTACCTCTCCCGAGTGTTAAATAGAAATAATCATTCAACAATCATCTTGATGTGCCCACCTAAGATAAATTATTAAACAATTTCAATAGCGCTAGATTCGTTCTATGGCTTCGTTGGAGTTATGTCTCCCGACTATATAAACTTCCAACGATGTAAATTCCTACGGTCCTATTCAAAACCCCCTCTCCCGAGTGATAGATTCTAAATAAATATGACGAATCAACTAGTGATCAATTAATTGAAACACATTCAAATCAGGAATCACAAAAAAACCAAACAAAAAAACCAAAATGTATTCAATCAATAATCAACGACATAGTTTCAAGTCAATATCCGTCTAACTCTAGAATAATAAATTAGTTCATGAATACATTAAATAAACACATAGACATGTTCTTAATCATCGTAAACATAAAGGAAGAGATAATCAAACGAATTGGATGATGGCCCTCCGTCCCCGGTAGTCGTCGTCTTCTTCTCCGTCGTCAAAATCTACATCCTTCGGTGTAAGCGCCCCGTCTCGAATTGATCTCCTCCCCTTCTTGGTTCACACTCGGCTACTGCTTTGGATCTACGTGAATGTTCTGAATTTTATTCCCGTCAATATTTTGTTCTCCTTTTTTTAAGTAAACGTATCTCTTCCTAATATATCCTGTACGTCACTCTGTTTCCTCTTTTTCCTTAATTACTTATTTTTTCTCTTTTGCCGTATGTTCCCGTATCTATCTCCTTCGAAATCTCCCTTGCGTGAATCCCCTCCAGAAAGATACGTGATTTGCTATTTTCTTGTACACGTTTCTTTCCTTTTGTTCACGTGCCAACTTCCCTTCTTCTGCACCTTCTTTAAGTCAATATCTTTACCAAAAAATCTCTCCCTTTGAAACACGTCCGTGTACTGCTCTTTACGTCCGTAAATCTTGGTGCTTTCCTTCCTTCCAATCAAATTGAATGATATCTTTAATAATCTCATTATATTTTGTTTCCCAATCTCATCAGATTATTCTTCCGGCATTTTGCAATATCTCCTTTCCAAATTCACATGAAGTATGCTCCCGAAAATATTTAATAAAATCTTGTTGCATAAGTGGTGCTAGGGTGCAGCATGTATTCTATCCCGATGCACGATTTTTCAACTCTTGAGACCCAATTTGAATTCTTGTCACATTTATGCATTTCTCATCATCTTTTAGTAATAAAATGCTTAATTCCTTGGATTCCTGCAAAACATCAAAACCGGTAACAAAAGACGTAATTCTGCTCGAATACCAAAATAAAAGTATAAGAAAATATAAGTGCAAATATGCACTTATCAATGAACTTTGTGTTGATTAACTGATGCACAAAATTTGCAAAAAAGCAACTGGTGCACGAAATACAATAACTGGTGCACACAATTAAATGGTTTGTGCATCACTTACTTAAATGTATGGTTCATGTATCACCCACTTGCGCTTATGGTTCGTGCATCACCCACTTGCAATTATGGTTTGTGCATCACCAACTTGCGATTATGATTCGTGCATCACCACTTGCGATTATGATTCGTGCATCAGTTACTGATTTTAATTTTCGTGCATCAATTACAGATTTTTAATTTTCGTGCATCAGTTATTGCTTTTAATTTTTGTGCATCATTTACTGATTTTCATTTTTCGTTCATCAGTTACTGATTTTCAATTTTCGTGTATCACTTACTGATTTCAAATTTCCACAAAATCGCGAACACACAATGAAGGTGCGAAAACGTTGACTGAACCACCACACAGAAATTGTTCCGTTCGTCGCCATCCGACCTCTGTTCAACGAGCCCAACTACTAAAATATCCGTAATTCAATTGCCACCTTGTGTCGCCGTGGAATCGCCGGAATGTGATCTGGAAGGGTCTAAATCGCATGACCCAGGTTTCTAGCTCTTGGATTCGATTCGATCCATCCATGAATTGGTACGAGCCTATACACTGGTTAGCTTCCCCTCACTGTGGCTGTTGGGTTTTGAAACAATAGTTAAAGCTGAAAATGTGAGTGTGAGAGATTTTAGGTACTATTCTCATTTTCACATCAAATGGACTTAAGTGTTTTGAAGAACTTTTTCCTGACTATAGTGAATTAAGTTCATGAAAGTGTCCGGCTTGATTTTTTTCCTTTTATTTAAAAGGGTAAAATTTGGCGGTCCAATAAGAAAAAGTTTTTTCAGCCCAACTACCAAAATAAATACTTCAACTAGGTCCAATTTTTAAGGTAATGACCAAAATGAGCTTGAGTCTAGTGGTGGATATATATTACATTTATATGCACTGTAAGGCCCCAAGATTTGATTATTGTTAATTAAATATAATTTGGGACAAATTTAATCGGAACATGTCGTATTTTTGAAATGGTAAAATAAGCTCCGATAATTTTTATAAATAAATTATTAAAATGAAGAATTTAATTTTGTGTTATAGTAGTTGATATAAATCCCAAGTATCAACTGTAAATTTTATATCAGTACACCATCGATACTCCGATGTATATAACTGGACTGTAAACAATATGATTAATACATATTCAGCTAAATTTTCACGCAGTAAAAATGTGAAACACACACACACTCAAACCCGATCACTCTGCATCACTCGGTTTCTCTCGCTCGCTTTCGACCACCACCAGCTAAAATCGTAAGTCCGCCGTCCAGCCACCTTTCGACAAGTCCGACCCACCACCACCTTCCCCTCTCTCAGGCGCACGTTTCCATACCAAGAAGTGGAGGTTTGTGTCGTGGATTGAGTCAGGTAATACTCCTTTGTTCCATAATCGTTCTTCCCCTGCAATCCCCTGGAATTTTATGGAGTTTGATTGAATTTTTCCGATGCATGTTGGGAGAAAGCCGATGGATTTTCATGGTTTTGGGGGTGGAAGTGCTTAAATTCTGTTTTTGATTGATTTTAAACCACTTAAACCATGTTTTATCATGATTAATTAGAATTGAGAGAAATGCATGTAAATTCCAATGACATTGTTGAGTGGTTCGACTTTTGTTTGTAAGGCCCTCACTACCTTAACTCGTTATTAGTGTGTCATTAACAAATAATGGTGCAGACTTTTATCACTTACATAATTCTTGTACATACATCAATGACCTTAACATGCCATCTACAAATTTTTTGGCATTATACCTCTTAATGTACAATTCTCAATGCTGCTCAACTAATATAAGTATACACTTCATAACACTAACATGTTCTCAATTCATCATGCAATACTCCATAATTAATTACATGCAAACCATGAATGAAAAGAGAAATGTAACAACCTTTATAAAAACCATATACACATATGAGAATGGTCACATACGAGCATTGAATAAGTAATGTGTATCTATTGTATAAACATAATACCCAATACCAGCATTGGTACATACGAACTTGGGAGCATTTCCAATCAACCGCTCGAACTCAACTCCAGAACCAGTGTTGTACCTGTTCCACCTGTCCCAACAGAAATAGCCCCCACACGGGGTGAGCATACCAATAACATCATCTCAATAACCGCAATATCATAATTCATAATTTACAGAATATAAACCTGTAAATTTAAAAGATACTTCCTGTATAATATTGTTATCATATGGGATCCCCCGTGCTGTTCCTGTTCTCACAATAGCCAAAACCATCAAACTCCCAAATCAGTTAATCATTACATTGATTAACTAAGCTCATCCTCAGCATGCCAGTTTCATATCAAATATAGTTAAATCATCACACTAATGATTTACAGAAATCACATATATCTCAATTAATGATTTCCCAGTTTCACGACATTGTGTCTCATCGCTCGTTCAACATCGGCGGTATCTTAACCTCTCGCATGCTCAATGGCGGCGGTGTCATATCCAATACTCGCTCAACAGCGACATCGTTATACTCATTGCTCGCTCAATAGCGGCACCACATAATTCTCATTGCACATCAAAATGATTGCTACAACAATATATTATTCATGCACATGACAATAATATATCAAATATGCTCGTACGTTACACGTACCTTATTATCCAATAGCAAGTGCCAATCCTTGCCTTTGCCCCGAGATCCAGTGAATTATTCGCTAAACACAGTTAATAACTCATAATCAATTATGTGCACACAACACATACCCAAGCACGTATTCATCCTCCATATACCTCATCAAATCATGATGATCAACCATTTAAAAGACTCGGGCGAAGCGTGCATCGATTCCATGACAAACCAATATTTTCTCAAAAAATATGGGCCTCTCGATCGATCGAGAGCCACCGCGATTTTGCAAGACTTTTGCATCACACGCGATCGATCGGTGAAACTACCCGATCGATCGGTAGCTTTGCTCGATCGATCAAGGGTGCTGTTCATCATTGTCAAATTTTGCTAACGACGCGCGATCGATCGGTGGCCCCTTGCCGATCGATCGGCGAGCTCTGTCTATGGCGTTTTTTGAGCTAAAACCCCAAGAATAACAATCCCAACATCCAATACACCATAAATCCTCAACAAGGAACCATAAATCCTCCCTAAAACATAACAACCAAAAATCTCCAAAAATCCAAAACTCTATCCCAACTCTATACTTAACCAAATACCACAAAATTACTATCAAATCGAAGATAAAAAGAGAGGGGAAGAGTATTACCAAATTATCTTCGAGAAACCTCACTCCGAAATCGAACCTCCATCTATTTTTTCTCCAAGGGAAAATGAAAGGAAATGGGCTGGGGGAGGGAGAGGGAAACGTGAGAGAGAGAGAGAAGCGCAATGCCAAATGATTGAACACCGAGTCCACTTGGTATATATAGTACCAAGGCTCCAAAAACCCGAGTCTCAAATACTCGCACCATAACTCATAAAAAAATCAGCTGTGTTCAATAATTATCTCCCACTCACTATTCATTACCAACCTCAATCCAAAGCTCCACAGATTCCAGATCCCACTACCAACACAATTCCAAGGTTTAACACCGTAATGAGAATAATTCTCAACCTCTGGGCCCAACGACCCTGATACCAGATTAAAATCCCCAGGAGTCAACACCGTAATTATCTCATAACTACTACACTCAAAATCTATTAGGGGTTATAATGACTCCGGGATTATCACGACAAATTTCCAGATATCACATTTATCCCCCACTAATAAAATTTCATCCTCAAAATTTGCACATACATACTCATCGTACCCCACAGACCGTGTAACTCAACTCAGATACAATACCAATTCATGATTTCATCATGAACGAAATACTAACTGCGACATCGACCTCGCACCAAACTCTGGAATGGAGACATTCTCCCAAACCATCGCCATTTCCAAAAAGGATGTTAGCATACCTTGCTGTTAACTACCCAATGCAGTCAGTCAACCTCAACTGCTAATTACTCGAATCATCCCTGATTCCAACATAGATATAACCTCAATGATATCTCTACAACTTGGTCTACGATGACAAATACACATCGTTAAGAAGGAAACCACCAGTATACAACAATTTATCATACTAATCTCAATTTTAGTTCTCCAATTCCATCTTCATCAAAGGAGTAGTTGCACCACTTGCAACTCAGATCGGCAACTCACGGCTACCGATCAACAACACATCATCACAGATGTCTACATCCGTGTGTTCTAAAGAATCACATCTTGGTCCCAACACACTTTTGAAACCCCACAAGGTTTCAAGATCCCATAGAGAACATGCAAGAAAATCAATTGCATTCTCACCACATGTGTCGAAGACACCAAACAATTCGAATATTGGTCATCCATTGTTTACACTAAGAATAAACAATTTCAAATACAAGGATGACTATTGAATTAGCTAACAACAAGCTTCCTTATCCAAAAAGTACGATAACCTCATTTCGATAGAGAGTCAGCCAAACCTCATAATTATTCCTCAGAATAAATTGTCCCGCCGAGGTTACCAACCTCAAGATACCACAATATCTTACCAGAGATTTACCAATTTAAACATATCATCTCGTTGCTCAACAAGCACTGGCATTCGTATATACATACCGATATATATTCCTGAGAACCAAAACACCACATGCATAATCAGTGCACTCGACTTGGGTATCTCCAATCATAATCACAAGCCCCCAAACACGATTGTCAATTGCTCAGTTATTCTCACTCAGTGGAGAATAATGATTGACGAATCCACGACTAATGGTGTGAACTCAACATCAACACCACGTGCACCTACTCATCGAATCTCTCAAAGATTCCCAACAGGTATATCAATGCCTCCTCCCTCGCAAGGAAGATATCATGCCTCCATGACTTTCCAATCTCGAACCACAGGTCGGATAATCTGGATACATTTATACTGAAATATATCCCTGAACCAACAACTACACAACTGGTTCATGATAGTGTATCCATGCCACTATCACCAATCATTCTCAAACCCGTATACATGACGTATACAATTCCAAAAATTCTGTACTAATATCATAGTACTTATATACTTTCAGCGTCTACTAGGAACGTATCCTCGTACGTCTCACAAATGGCTTTACCCGTCCACTATCTCCATAACAGTATTACTCCAAATCTCCCCAAGAGATACAATTGATATAGTAGTGCCATCCCACTAACTATATCCCACAACTCCGGTTACGTTTTACCATTGCATCCTCAATGCAAGGATACTAAAAAAGAGGTAACAATAACTTGTTAACTCTCACGTTGGTACTCCCGACCAATCTGAGCTGAAAGCTCACTCAAGGTGTTTCTCACCTCAACTCAAAGGCATTATACTGACTACACGAGTCCACTATAACCTCACATCGTATCATCATACGATTCACCACACTTGGTTCCAACAAGCAGTATAGTGGCTATAGCAAGCTCACTATATTACTGCAACAATAATTCATCTTACCTGGCTACCAAATCGCAGCCTCCTAAGGTTTATACAAAACCTACAAACGCATCAAACGTTCAATCCCGATATACAATACCGCACCATCAATTAGAGTAGTGGATCATCATCCAATATTTCTCTAATACCGATACACAAGGAACATTTCAATGTCTTACTCAATCATAATTCAATCCTACCCGTTAGGATCTATTTCACATTCTCATATGTATGTGCGACCATGTCCACCATACACCGCATCGACATATGCATGTAGTTCCCTCGACGAATACATACACTACAAGTCGCTTGGCCATAGCCAACTCAACAAGTATACCCAAAGGTACCACTACTCGTAACACGTTCACCACAATACGTGCTGCAGTACACTTATCTGTACGGCACGACCATCTATCCATCGAGCAAATCGGCTCAGCATAATGATCTCGTCAACCTGTGACGCACACACCACCTTGTGCCAACCAGTGGCACTTAAATCATACAATTTAATACATATTTCTCTATATGTAATATTCATCGCAACGGCGACACAAGTCAATCCTCGTCCGCCATACCGTATCATCGTGAAATACCTCGTCACTCTGTGATGGTACATGCCAATCCATGACATCTTCTCGTCAACGTATGACTGTATATGTCAACACATGACATCCACAATATCCTCGTCAACTCGTGACGTATATGTCAACACATGACATCCACAATATCCTCGTCAACTCGTGATGGTATATGTCAATACATGATATCCACAATATCCTCGTCAACTTGTGACGGTACATGTCAACACATGACATCCACAATATCCTCGTCAAGTCGTGACGGTACATGTCAACACATGACATCCACAATATCCTCGTCAACTTGTGACGGTACATGTCAATACATGACATCCACAATATTGATAACACAATGGTAATATAATATTACTCATCGCTAACATAATAGGGCACACCTATATTCATCGTCCAACGGCGGTACCATCCCTTGCTACGTACTCAGCGGCACAAATCATCGCTACGTATACAACGACATAAACCATCGCTACATATATAACGGCATAAACCATTGCTACGTATACAACGGCATAATCCATCGCTACGTATACATCGAGAATGAGAATACTTTGATTAGATCAGATTCTACATAGCTTAGATCTGATTAGTTGCCTCAAGAATGAGCACGAGAATCAGAATACTTCTATTTTACATAGTTTAGATCTGATTAGTTGCCTCGAGTTAAATAATAGATTATATATATGTTGATGTAACTTTAGTGATAAAGAAGTAATGAAATAATGTTGTATGAATTTGACAGATTAATACACTACATGGGAGTTCCACGAACTAAGAAGACCATATTCAGCTTCTAGAACAAGGAATAATAAATATTTTGTTAACACACATCATTTTGATAAATATACATCGTTATATGCCATACACGTTGGACATATCATATTGATCTATCCACTTCTTTGTTATCCTTGATGATGACTGAGTTGATTTACTACGAGTGTCGGGGTTGCTGGGCATGACAAACAGTTTAGGTAACAACTATAGTCACGCGCGTTGATGCCGACCTAGACACGAGGGATGACTGACACAACACATGATGATTCTTCTAGAGCAATGTGTGTGTGTCTCCACCCTATGCTCGAGTTTGATATTGATTGACGATACCTTTCTTTGTACTCCGATATTTTGGTATCTTGAGATTTCGATTCATTGTACATTACATGCATTGCATTACATTGCACTGCATTACATCATATATCACATTTTATAGATGCATGTTGTATTTACTTGATAGTTTCATATTGGGCTTTGGCTCACCCCAAGGGGGCTATTGTTTTCTTTGTGTGTGGACAATGACAGGTATTATAGGTGACTAGGATCCCAAAGAGGCAATGCTCGTTGGAGGTCTTACCTGAGGTTGTTTTCTTTTGTCTGTCCCAGTCGTATGATAGTTAATTATAACAGGATGTGTCCTGGATAGTATGACTATGTAAAATGAGTTTATTTCCGTCCAGTCTTGATTATTTGTGGATATTTGATGTTTCTTTACAGTTGATGGTATTATGTAAATATTTTAAGTATGACATGTATGCTGGAGACTTATTGCACATGCTATGGTATGCTGTAAATATTTTTAGTACGGATTATGTGATGGATGCCTATGATGCATGCTAAGGTATTATGTATTTACTTTCTGTACTGGAGATATTGTTATGGTGCTTTCATTTTTTTGGTATGTCCCTCGTGCGGGGAGTCACTTCATAATCATAATCAATGGATTATATTATGGTTCTACAAATGTCATGACATATAACCATTGCATTTCCACCAATAACCAATCTCTAGTCTGTTATAACAGTGTATTTTAATGCACCTCGCTTGTCATGACCGCGGCACTAATACCCCTCGCTTCGACATATCAGCGGCATCGAATAATCAATCTCAACAACACAATAATTTAGGGTTAAGAAATGTTAACTCACACACGATACCTTGAAAGAATCATGCCTGAAACATGGAAAAAAATCGATCCTTGAGCACAAGAAGTGAGACGGTGTGAATGAAGGAGAAAAGGGGGAGAATCACGTTTTTTAGCGTGTGTAAAATGTGAAAGTGTGTGTTTCTAATCCCCAACACTAGTTTTTAAGAATATCATCCAATTCATTACTATCCCTTTCTATTAACATTTAATTATTAATCTCCAATAATAAAATTATTATTATGATTAAAAATCCCTTGAATTTAATTTACTCAACTGATTCAACCCAAATTATTTATTCAAATTCCGGTCCAAACGAACGTTACCCAATAATTTAAACCTGTAAATTATCTCATAATTTACCACATTAAACCAAAAATTATTTAAACTTAATTTTTGGGCATCATAGAATCATTAGTGTTGATAGTACTTATTTGTACACAAAATATAAGCATAAAATGTTGATTGCCGTCACTCTGGATGCCAACAATCAGATATTACCGTTAGCATTCTGGATTGTTGATGAAGAAACATACGACTCATGGAAATGGTTCTTGGATAATATCGGTCGACATGTTATCTGTGGTGCAACCGGTGTATGTGATGTGACTAGAAATAGACACATCTTGAGTGCTTAATTGTCTACGATTTGGTAGGTTTTGATAGATAATTTGATACGTATGCTACCTAATCGTATATTTGTGTAATTGTAGGTACAATCGAAGAAAACGAGCTAAAAACGCTGTGTAAAGACCAAGGAGAGACATGGACATGACAAGGACTCAAAGTTGATCAAGAAAAGGGCAAAAATGTAATTTTGGGGGTGGCAATCGATCGCCCGGAAGAGGAAATCGATCGCCTATGGACAGAAACTTTTTCAACAAAATTTACGGGTTAGCGATCGATCGCGAAGAAGTGGCGATCGATCGCCAAAGTCTACTGGAGCTCGGCGATCGATCTCCACTTTATAGCGATCGATCGCCTCAAGGGTTTTTCCGAAAAAAAATAATGCAGCGATCGATCGCCACATTCAAGGCGATCGATCGCCGAAGAGTCCGAAAATTAGGAAATTAGGTCTTTTACCATGTTTAAAAGATTGTAACCTATTTTATCAGCCACCAACCCCCATAACTCGATAATTATTGAGTTTTTGATAGTTTTTCATACTCTTAGAATAATTTGAGATTTTAGATTAATTTTCTTTCAAGTTTTCTTCAAGAACAACGAAGAACGGAACCGGAATCGACAAGCCGGAACGTGATCCCTTTTAGTAACTCTTTCTTCTCCTATTAGTTTGATGTTTTTTAGATTAATTTTGGTTGTTGTTAATCTAGTTATGAGTAGCTAAATACTTTTGTGATTCTCGGTTGAGGAAAACGATACATTGGATGTTTACAATTCTTGTGAGATAAGTTTTGATTGTTGATTTGCATTGAGTATCAATTGTTTTTCTGATTTGATTGTTATGATTGTTATGCATGATTGTTGGATTGATCACCTAGCTATTGTTCATACAATTTAAAGCTAAATTAGATATCAAATACGGAATCGTTTGATCCCTCTAATTTACGAAGCAACTAAGATTGATTAAATTCCGTTTGTGAGTTTGTTAAATTCTTAGGGTAAACAATTGACTGGATTAAACATAGATGGTTGGATTATGTTGTTTAGCTTCATCGATCTCACTAGTTCACATGCTATCATTGATTTAAATCTTAATCGCTTGTATTTTGATTGATTGTGTGATAAGGGTTAAACTAGAACGCTTGGGCTACTTAACTAAACTTAAGGTGAGATAGGACTTTGATTATTGGATTAAACGTCCACGATGAATATTCATATGGAAATTGAACCATTTGTGAAGATCGATGATCGAGATAGTAAACGCCAATTGTAAAGTTAACCGAAAACCGAGAATCGCACTTTTCTCATAAGTTAATTCATATAGATAATTTTGCATATTAGTTTAATTTTGCATCGTAGTATTATTACTTTGACTTCAAAACCCCTTTTTATTTTCGTTTGCATAAGTTAACACAGAGATATAACCTTCCTCGTGGGAT
This sequence comes from Haberlea rhodopensis, assembly GCA_907163345.1. Classification (NCBI taxonomy): domain Eukaryota; kingdom Viridiplantae; phylum Streptophyta; class Magnoliopsida; order Lamiales; family Gesneriaceae; genus Haberlea; species Haberlea rhodopensis. The sequence goes on along the minus strand of CAJQUN010000001.1, from coordinate 18,696,408 downwards.
CGATCCCTACTCACGCTACTACATTCATTGCTGTTATTAACTTGAGAGGGTTAATTTGGGCGTACGCGATAAACGCTACCAAATTTTGGCGCCGTTGCCGGGGAATGCAATTTTATTAATTTGTGTTAACTTTTATTGATATTCTTCTTCCCGTGCTTTTTACCTGTTTGTTCATGCACGCAGGCGAGTTTTCATTTGAGGAGGACGAACATCAATACGTTCCCGAGATAGAAAGGACTTTATACCACCTAAGAAGAGAAAATCGAAGACAAGTGAAAGAAGAAGAGGAAAGGACCATCATGGGAGAGAATCAAAGCCTACGACAACTAGCTAATCCTACTTTGGATCAACAGCCTCTCTGCATAACCTTTCCTACACTTGCTACTAATATAAATTTTGAATTAAAATCTGGCCTAATACATCTTTTACCTTCTTTTCATGGCCTTGCAGGTGAGGATCCGCATAAGCATTTGATGGAATTCCATGTAGTGTGCACTACAATGAAGCCGAACCGAGGAACAAATCAAATTACGTGCTTTTCCGTTCTCTTTGAAGGACGCGGCTAAAGATTGGCTCTTCTATTTACCTTCTGGATCCATCACTACATGGAACGAGCTGAAAAGAACCTTCTTGGAAAAATACTTTCCTGCATCAAGAGCGACGAATATCCGCAAAGATATATACGGCATTAGACAACTCCAAGAGGAATCACTGCATGAATATTGGGAGCGCTTCGAAAAGCTTTGTGCAAGATGCCCTCAACATCAGATAAGTGAACATTTACTGATTCAATATTTTTATGAGGGTCTTTTGCCAAATGAAAGGAATTTGGTGGACGCTGCTAGTGAAGGAGCATTTGTAGACAAGACGCCAACGGAAGCAAGACACTTGATTGCGAACATGGCAGCCAACTCTCAACAGTTTGGAACTGCTCGATCGGACCATAAACTTAGGAAGCAAGGCGAGGTAAATGTTTCTAGCCTCGAACAACAATTGATTGATTTAACAGGTATTGTGAAACAACTTGCGATCGGAATGGGACAAAGTGCTAAGGTATGTGGAATTTGTGCACTACCGAGTCATCCAACTGACGCTTGCCCCAAACTTCAAGAACCTTCATTTGAGGAAGCAAATGCGGCAGGCGGATTTCCGGGACAACCACAACGGAAGTATGATCCCTATTCTAGCACTTACAACCCAGGATGGCGAGATCATCCAAATTTGAGATATGGGAATCAAAATGAGCCACAGATGCAACAACACCCACCACCATATAAGCCACCATTCCAAAGGCCACAACAAGCCATTCCAACCCCAACACCTGGTGAGTATTTAGAAAATATTGTTAAGGAACTTGCTAATGGATCTCTAAAATTTCAACAGGAGACAAGAGCAAGCATCCAAAGCTTGACTACTCAAATGGGTCAGATGGCAACAGCAATAAATCGCATTGAATCTCAAAGATCAAACACTCTCCCGTCACAACCGGAGGTGAACCCCAGGGAGAATGTGAGCGCTATCACTTTGAAGATGATCGAAGATACAACTGAGGAGAAGGTGGTACTGATGCCACTCAAGCAAGAAGAGATGAAGGATATGGAGAAGGACGTTGAAGAGCCCATAGAGGAGGAACCACGGGGTAAGTTCCCTAAATTTTCTGAATATAAAATTGAACCCCCATTCCCCCTTGCTTTTAAGGAAAATAGGAAAGATGAGGATATCAAGGAACTCTACGAGACTTTCCGACGATGTGAGGCAAACGCTCCACTACATGATGCCATGATGAAGATACCTCGATGTGCGAGATTTTTGAAGGAAGTTTGGAAAGCGGGTAAGAATAAGGAACACAAAGGGTGCCCCAAGATCAAACTAGATGAGAATGTTTCGGCGGTCATCCAAAGAAACATTCCCACAAAATGCAAGGACCCTGGTATGTTCTCTATTTCCTGTGTGATAGGAACCACTAGAATTGAGAAGGCAATGCTCGATTTAGGATCTTCCATTAATGTCATGCCTTTCTCAACCTACACTCAACTGAAACCCGGACCTTTGAAAAGAAATAACACTGTGATTCAAGTAGCTGATAAGTCCACGGTTATACCTAGCGGGATAGTAGAGGACATACTTGTGCATGTAGAGAATTTGGTCTTCCCCGCCGATTTCTATGTTTTAGACATGGAAAATGGTGATCCATCTAGCCCCATTCTTTTAGGGAGACCATTCTTGAAAACATCAAAATCTGTGATCGACGTGAGTAGCGGCCTGTTAACAATAGAGTCTAATGATGAAATTGTAAAATTTAATATCTATGAACCCATTAAAACTCACGAGCATTCTAGTTACGCTACTGATATAAATGATGCATATGATTCTGATTTTGATAATGATGAATTGTGGGAGATGGGAAAGGCTACTGATGGCCTTGATGATAACGGAGGTATGGATTCTCATCCTGTGCATGCTGTTCATACTATTGCTGCTTTATCTACTCATGATACTGCTGACCCTCTTATTTCTCAATTGCAGGATCGTACCATTGGAAAGAAGCACCCTCCGGATCGACCAAAGCAAGCAACAAATGCTGGAGGAGTAACAAAGACCGGGGACGACCACTCAAAGAGCAACAAGCCGAGATACCGATGAGTGAAGAAGATATTGAGGTGGTTAAGGAAGGATAGAACAACACTGCATCAACCACCTTGATAGAGGACTGACGTCGGGCCACCGACGTTAACAGAGGCGCTGCTTGGGAGGCAACCCAAGGGGAGTTAGTTTCCCTTTTACCCTTTTATTTTATTGCTTTTTAGTTGAACTTTTCTTTTCTCTTGTCTTTTTGCCTTACATTGGGGACAATGTAAGATTTAAGTATGGGGGAGGGATTAGTAGTGTGTTATTAGTAGTGTGTTATTGTTTTTCTTATTGCAAAAATACAAAAAAATCGAAAAATTTAAAATTTTGAGCTCATAGCTAGTAATGAACACATGCTTAGAATCACTAGCCCATGATGAAACCTAATTGATATCATGCATGCTTTTGAACATAGATGAGTTGTTAACTTTGGAACATTTTGAACTCTAATGCAAAGTGTACTTTAACTTAGTAAGTTGAATATTTTGAGCACATTATTGTCATGACTTGTGAAGTGTGCATAACTTAGTGAAGATTGTGTGAACTTTGTGATAGTCTTAAGAAGTCTCTAATACATGCTAGAACTTAACTACATACTCTTTGAGGCGTATGTCTAGACTACTTGCAAGCATGAAAGTGATATAGGCAATCTTTGATGCGTTTGAGCCTTTCAAGCCTACCATGTAAACAAAATCATTCTCTAGTACCTATTTTGAGCCTTAAATGTAAAAGAATGGTAGTATGCTAAGCATACTAAAGACCCCCATTCAACATTTCTTAACTAGCTTATCATCCTACCCTTTAAGCCTAAATGTGATTTTAACCCATACCTTTTAAGGGAGTATGATGTATTTCATTCAAATGCACTTGGGAATCTTTGAAGTATATTTGTGAGCTTAATTGTCAAAAGAATGGAATACATGAAAGAAAAAGGGATGCCTTGAAAAAAATAGATAAAAATATGACTCCAAGGGGAGCCAAGGCACAAATAAAGCAAAGTGTTGAAATAAACCTTGTGAAAAAGAACAAAGTTGAAAAATTCATGCAAGAAGAGAAGCTTTTAGTGTGCATTTCATCATACTCTCTTGTTTGAATATCCTTACCCTTTCTTCATAAGCCAATACCTAGGCCAAGCTACAAGCTAATAAAGACCTACTTGATTTGTGTTTGCAAAGCGGCTAAGATAGTGAAGAAGAGTGTGCAAGTGAGCTTATACTTGTGTTAGTGTATGACTTGAACTATTATGGCTTTGCATATTTTGGATCTATAATTTGTACACAACATTTGTTTATGACCACACACACACGTTCACTACTTCGTTGGGTACGAAATGTTTAGGGATTGAACTTGTTCCACTGTTAACTTTTCACCGCCGTTCATTATTATGAATGTTAAATTTGTTGAGGCATTAAAGTGAGGACAAGTTGCTTTGTTATGAACCTATGAGCCAACCAAAAATATTGTAGTTTTATTTGTTTACTCGAGGTCGAGTAAAGAGTAAGTATGGGGGAGTTTGATGTGACTAGAAATAGACACATCTTGAGTGCTTAATTGTCTACGATTTGGTAGGTTTTGATAGATAATTTGATACGTATGCTACCTAATCGTATATTTGTGTAATTGTAGGTACAATCGAAGAAAACGAGCTAAAAACGATGTGTAAAGACCAAGGAGAGACATGGACATGACAAGGACTCAAAGTTGATCAAGAAAAGGGCAAAAATGTAATTTTGGGGGTGGCAATCGATCGCCCGGAAGAGGAAATCGATCGCCTATGGACAGAAACTTTTGCAACAAAATTTACGGGTTAGCGATCGATCGCGAAGAAGTGGCGATCGATCGCCAAAGTCTACTGGAGCTCGGCGATCGATCGCCACTTTATAGCGATCGATCGCCACTTTATATCGATCGATCGCCTCAAGGGTTTTTCCAAAAAAAAATAATGCAGCGATCGATCGCCACATTCAAGGCGATCGATCGCCGAAGAGTCCAAAAATTAGAAAATTAGGTCTTTTACCATGTTTAAAAGATTGTAACCTATTTTATCAGCCACCAACCCCCATAACTCGATAATTATTGAGTTTTTGATAGTTTTTCATACTCTTAGAATAATTTGAGATTTTTGATTAATTTTCTTTCAAGTTTTCTTCAAGAACAACGAAGAACAGAACCGGAATCGACAAGCCGGAATCGTGATCCCTTTTAGTAACTCTTTCTTCTCCTATTAGTTTGATGTTTTTTAGATTAATTTTGGTTGTTGTTAATCTAGTTATGAGTAGCTAAATACTTTTGTGATTCTCGGTTGAGGAAAACGATACATTGGATGTTTACAATTCTTGTGAGATAAGTTTTGATTGTTGATTTGCATTGAGTATCAATTGTTGTTCTGATTTGATTGTTATGATTGTTATGCATGATTGTTGGATTGATCACCTAGCTATTGTTCATACAATTTAAAGCTAAATTAGATATCAAATACGGAATCGTTTGATCCCTCTAATTTACGAAGCAACTAAGATTGATTAAATTCCGTTTGTGATTTTGTTAAATTCTTAGGGTAAACAATTGATTGGATTAAACATAGAGGCTTGGATTATGTTGTTTAGCTTCATCGATCTCAATAGTTCACATGCTATCATCGATTTAAATCTTAATCGCTTGTATTTTGATTGATTGTGTGATAAGGGTTAAACTAGAATGCTTGGGCTACTTAACTAAACTTAAGGTGAGATAGGACTTTGATTATTGGATTAAACGTCCACGATGAATATTCATATGGAAATTGAACCATTTGTGAAGATCGATGATCGAGATAGTAAACGCCAATTGTAAAGTTAACCGAAAACCGAGAATCACACTTTTCTCATAAGTTAATTCATATAGATAATTTTGCATATTAATTTAATTTTGCATCATAGTATTATTACTTTGACTTCAAAACCCCTTTTTATTTTCGTTTGCATAAGTTAACACAGAGATATAACCTTCCTCGTGGGATCGATCCCTACTCACGCTACTACATTCATTACTGTTATTAACTTGAGAGGGTTAATTTGGGCGTACGCGATAAACGCTACCAGTATGTTTTATTTCTGATAAGCATAAGGGAATTGTGCGAACAGTTGATGATCTACAACTTTTTCAACCTCCTAATGGTATGCATCATTTCTGTCTAAGACAAGTGTGCTCCAATTTTAATTCAAAGTTTAAAAATATCCATTCGAAAGATCTATGTTAGGAAGCAGGCACACAACATTAGAATTGTAAGTTTGATGCCACAATGGAGGCAATCAAACAAAAATATTCTGGCATATAGATATTTGGCAGGAATTTCAAAGGAAAATGGACTTTAGGAACGATGGGGTTGGAGTCGTGGAGTAATGACTATCAATATGTCAGAATGTTTAAATGGTGTATTGAAGGGTGCTCGAAGACTACCTATTTCCGCGATAGTACAATTGACCCTTCAAAGGTGCGCTCAATACTTTATTCAACGTGTCACCAAAACTCGACGTGTGATTCACAACAATCGTCCCTGGCCCGACTAGATGGACCAGTAACAATATCAAATCCACCGGATGCAACATGAGCAAATCCACCAGATGACCTTGCATAGCAAATCCACCAGATGGATGGAAATCAGTCACATATACGTTATGCGATATAACCACTTCAGTGATTCTCTCGTACCACTGCATGCAGTCATCGTCTGTTGAGTTTGACCTACCACATGGTTCACCAGTGGCGACATTTCTTAGCCTCTTACGCCACATCCTAAGATGTATTTTGTGAAATTTGGCACAATCCATATTATGATGACCTATCCGGGTGACTTCTTGTAGGTCATTACCGTCAAGTGCATGTGATGGAATTGACTGGCATATATTGAACTGTCGCATCACTTAGTTGGGACGATGCATCTCCACAATTTGGAAGTAGATAAGAGGGCAAACGCTTCACCAAATGTCATTATTATATATAGTAATAATGAAATTAACATCAGCGGCCTCTGTGTCATACACGATCCAGCTAAACTTCACAAAATAAAAAAAACGGTCAACCAATATATTGAATCATCATAAATTTTCAAAATTCAATTACATAACTTAGGTTTACCTCGTCAGTACTCATTTGGTCGAGAGAAATCATATAATTCTGACCAAAATGTGTTGCTATATGGGTGTGATGAAACACGGTGTGCCACCTATTATAAAAAATGTTAAATATTGTAACATTTTTTCATTTTAATATTAGTATTCAATAAAAAAAATTATTATTACCGTGCACCTTAGGGAGTGATAAGTGTGATTTTACACTTAATTTGATATATGATTAAGGGTGTTTTTGTAGTGATTCTTGGAAAATATTACGCGTCTTGGTATATATTTGTATATTTCAGGAATCTAGGTCCAATTGCATAAGAGTGGAGCAAATAAGCTATAAATGATGAAAAAGGACCAAACCGAGCTAAATATGGAAAAGGAAGGACCATGTCGCCAAACTCGGAAAAATCGAGATTTTGTTTCCTACTTGGTGATTTTGTGTCCCAACTTTGCAAAACTCCTCCACACTATTTATAGAAGATTTTCAGACATTTTGGAGGACTTTTAACACTTTTTCTGAGACCTATGGGCAGCCTTTTCTTCCTCCATCCACAAGAAAACACACCACAATTCATTGAAGAGCAAGAGCAACGCAAGGAACGAAAGAACGGAGCGACGCACGGAGTGACATCCTCGTTATCTTAGTATTTCCGAGCTTAATTATTTTGAATTTCAGGTTTTGATGCTGAATTTGTTTAAAGGCATGTTTTTGCATTATAATTTGAATACGGTTGTTGGCTAATTTTGTTTATCAAGACATAGGGGATCCCATGTTTGAACACTTGAGTTAATTAACGATTTTGATTCGATTTCCATGATCTTTGTGCATAATTTATGTTTTTAATGCTTGTAAAAGATTAGCTACCTTTTGCATGATTTTGGTAATCGTGATTTAATTGACCATAGGAGATTACGATACGACGTAGTAAATTAGGCCGTGGGTTTTAGGTTGAGACGGACCAAGTAAAATCTAGCACACGTGTGATAGCAATATATTTACCAAAATCGAAGGCTAGTAGTTTTCACAAAGCGTTTTTCGGTATGAATCATTCAATAAAGACACGAGAGTGGTTTATTGTAGATTAATGCTAGACTTGTTATAGCCAGACCAAGGTATAACGAATGAAATAGCAAACCTCGTCACCTTAGAACATAGAATTTTGAATCTTAATTAATAGACAACTTTTGGGGGATTACATGTGTGAACCGATGTCTTGATAATTATTATATCATATTTCTTCAATAATCCATCGCTGCTGTTTAGGTTGATTTTTGTGTTTGAGTCAATTTAATTTGTTAATCATTCCATAATCGTAGGTTAAATATAGTTAATCTAACGTGGTACTTATTTACTAGACCTCGTGGGTTCGACACTCGTACTTCTAATTTCATTATACTAAAACTTGACACCGTGCACTTGCGGTATAGAATTGCTACACTGGAAATAATTGTTTAAAATAAAAGCGATCAAGTTTTTGGCGCCGTTGCCGGGGATTAGTTAAAGTAATATCATACTAGATTAGTTGACTGTAACTTAACCATTTTTTTTTTGTTGTTTTTGATTTTTTTCTTCTCTCTTTTCCTATCTACTATTCTACTATTGCCTTCTCTTTGGTTGGATTTTGTATGTTATTACTCCCTAGTGCATGCTAAGGAGTAAACAATCGACAATCGAGCCTTTTGACCCTGAAATTGAAAGAACACTACTTAGGTGACTAAGAGAAATTCGAGCAATGGCTGAAAACAATGAAGGAGGAGGTGGAAGAGATGAAAGACGGAACGAAGAGGTGCCTAATAGAAGATCCCTCATGAATTATGCTCATCCCTCATTCCATGGGTCATTGTCTAGTATCACTAGACCAAGCGTACATGCGAACAACTTTGAAATCGAGCTTGCAATCATACAAATGATCCAGCACTCGGTGCAGTTTGGGGGAGCGACAACTGATTATCCCAACACCCACATAGCAAATTTCTTGGAAATTTGCGACACAAGCAATAATGGCGTCACTGACGATGCCATCAGGTTACGACCGTTCCCTTTCTCTCTAAATAATAAAGCTAAATCTTGGTTGCATTCTTTGCCTACAGGATCAATTACCACTTGGGATGGGATGGTGCAAGCTCTCTTGTCAAAATACTTCCCACCATCAAAGACTGCTAAGATGCGAAATGATATCACTACATTTGCGCAACATGATCCTGAAACCCTGTATGAAGCGTGGGAGCGCTTCAAGGACTTACTGAGGAGATGCCCACACCATGGCCTCCATCTGGCTGCAGGTACAAACTTTCTATAACGGTTTATTTTATGATAACCGTTCTATGATTAATGCAGCATCAGGAGGTACTGTGATGAGAAAGATGCCGGAGGAGGCCTATACACTGTTGAAAGAGATGGCCGATAATAGCTATCAATGGCAGTCTGAGAGGAATGTTCCGAAGAAGCAAGCTGGAGTTCATCAAGTGAGCAAAGAACCTGTTTTGGCCGCTCAAATTGAGGCATTGAACAAGAGATTAGTTAGCATGAGCATGACAGGGATGAAAGCTCAAGGGATTACTTGTGACCTATGCGGAGGCATTCATCCGAGCTTTGAATGCCAAACAGGTAACCCATTCGTTCAGACTAATGAAGCTGTGTAATATGTAAGAAATCAGCCACAAAACAACCCCTACCCAAAACATACAATACGGGGTTGAGGTATCAACCACAACCACCACCGGGTTATCCACCACAGCCAAGCATCGAGGAGCTATTGACCAAGTTCATATCATCAACTGAAACAAGGATGAATAAGCAAGATTCATCTATCAAAAACTTGGAGATTCAAGTAGGGCAATTGACAACTATCTTGGCTGGGAGAGCACAAGGAACTCTACCGAGTGACACAGAGAAGAATCCACTGGAGCAAGCCAATGCCGTGACCCTAAGAAGTGGAAAGGAACTTGACAAAGAGAAGGAGACTAAAAAGCTAGAAATCAAGCAAGAGGGGAATGATCAAACACGCGCCAAGGATAAGTCTACTAAGTCCACTACACCTAGCACACCACTAGAAAAGGTACATATTCTCTCCCATATCATGCAGCAGTCAATAGGGCAAATGTTGATTCAAACTTTGCCAAATTTTTAGACATGCTTAAGAATTTGCATATAGACATACCATTTATTGATGCATTACGAGAAATGCCAAATTATGCTAAATTCTTAAAGAAGATGTTGTCTAAGAAGCAGAACTTGGGAGAGCACGAAACTATCTTATTGACCGAGGAATGTAGTGCCATTATGCAAAAGAAGTCGGCCACGAAGTTGAAGGATCCATGGAGTTTTTCTATTCCTTGTACAATTGGCCTATTTCTCCCATTAAATCATTATTTGATTTGGGTGCTAGTGTGAACTTAACGCCGTTGTCTATTTTTAGGCGACTTGGACTGGGAGAGACGAAGACCACAAGGGTGGTGTTGCAAATGGCGGACAAGTCTATCACCTACCCACTAGGAATCATCGAGGATGTGCCAGTCAAGATAGATCAATTCACTTTCCCGATGGATTTCATTGTGTTGGATATGGAGGAGGATGCGAGCATGCCATTGATCCTAGGGCGCGCATTCCTAGCTACCGGAAGAGATATTATCGATGTTGAAGAAGGGAAGTTGATCCTCCGTATAGGAGAGGATCATGTCACCTTTACTAGGTTTCAAACTTCACCACAAGCACAAAACATGCACACATGTTTTATTATTGATAAAATAAATATTTTGCCTGATGATGTGGTACAAGGTACTGATGAGGTGAAGGCGAAGGCCGAACTAGAGACTGAAGAAGGCAAGAGCCATGTCAGGGTGAAGCCAAGGAAGGCGAAGAAGCAAACAGATAAAAGGATGTTTATGAAGGGAGAGACAACTCAATTGCATAAAGCGCCACCACCTCGCATTTTCCAAAGCAAGCGAAAGACTTCATGGGTTGGACCATTCACTGTTACCAAGATATACCTGCATGGAGCCATTAAGGTAAGTGATCCTATTCTAGGCACTTACATCGTTAATGACGAGAGGTTGAGGCACTACCCAATTGATTACGGAGATTCGTGCTTCACAAACAATTCCAACCTTTGAGGACATGTAGTAAAAAGTCTAGCTTGGGACTATAAATCAAGAACTTTTTCTTATCTTTTTGCTTTGTTTTTGCTTTGCTTTTGGGTTTGTTTTGGTTTGCTTTTGTTTTGTTTTTTATTTTGGTGAGACTCCATGCGTGCTGTCTTATGTTCCATTACTTTGCCCCATGAGCTGGTGAGGAATTGGACAACGATCACTAACGATCGTTGTCAAAGGTAAATGCTTTGTCTCATTTTCCATGCCTAGTACATTGAGAACAATGCATAATTAAGTTTGGGGGAGTACATTACTATGTCATGCTTCTTATTTGGAAATTGATCGTTTCTTGAGCACTAAAATTTTCTTGAAAATGAGTTCAATTAGTAAGATAAGAATGAATCATAGTAGTGGTCTCTATTCCATGATGATCTTAGTCTCACTATGCATGTCAACTTGAGTTTTGATGATTGTAAGACTGTTTGTGAATATCTTGTTTTGAGTAGCATGTCTAAGATGAGGAATTTATTAAGCACATTTGAGTCATAATCTTGTGAATTGCTTTTGGAGTAGTGAAAATCTTTGTGAACTTGATAAATTGTTTTGAGCATCTTAGAGTACCTTAGAACCTATTTGACGATGACATTTCGAGGCAAAATTTTATAGTTATGAACTTGACTTGGAAAGGATTTAGGCGATCTTTGGACCGTTTGAGCCTTTCAAGCTTACCATGTATATACCAATCCCTAGTTTCCACTATTTGAGCCTAATGAAAAAGAATGGAGTATGTTTACATACTATTAGCCCCCATTCAACAATTTGTTTGGCAACTCATTACACCTACCTATTTGAGCTTAAACTGAAAATTTTTATCCTTACCTAAAGGGAGTATAATGAATCTCATTCGATGCACATAAATTGTTATATTTTGATGAGCTTATTGTAAAAAAAAGATGATGAATGAGCAAAGAAAAGAATAGAAAAAAAAGCCTTGAGAAAAAAAAATTCCAAATAAGACCCGAAGTGGCCAAAGCTAAAAGAAAAAGAAGAGAAGCTCAATTTTGTGCTAACAATATGAACATTACATGCTTATACTCTCTTCTTTGTGCTATCATATCCTTTCTTTGAAACCAAACACCTAGGCCTAAAGTTACAAGCTTAAAAAGACATATTGATCCAAGTCTAGGGAGTGACTACATTAGTGGAGAAGTTGTTTGAAAATATGTCTATGGAATGCTCAACGATAATCTTACTTTTCATTGACTAGCATGATTTGATCTATGAAATTTGCATGGAACTCGAAAGTGACAATAGCACACACGCACGTTCTGATTTGGAGACATGTTGCTTGATCTAGGAGAAAATACAACTTGTTAAACTTTCTGAGTTTTTTTTGTTCGTCTGTAAGTGAGATATCTGAGCTATATGATTGATTGCGAATTGGTTTATTTGAATCTTCAATGTTGAACTCTACTTTTTGACTTTATTTCTTGCTCGAGACGATCAAGTTTAAGTTTGGGGAAGTTGATAAGTGTGATTTTTACACTTAATTTGATATATGATTAAGGGTGTTTTGTAGTGATTCTTGGAAAATATTACGCGTCTTGGTATATATTTGTATATTTCAGGAATCTAGGTCCAATTGCATAAGAGTGGAGTAAATAAGCTATAAATGATGAAAAAGGACCAAACCGAGCTAAATATGGAAAAGGAAGGACCATATCGAAAAATTGGAGATTTTGATATCCACGATCGATCGGCAACTTACGAAGATCAATCGCCACCATCCAGAAGATTTCCGCGATCGATCGACAACTTACGAAGATCGATCGCGGATATATAAATTTTGGTTATTGTGTCCATAATGTTTTGCCGATCGATATGCAACTGACGAAGATCGATCGCCAAACCCGGAAAAATCTAGAGTTTGTTTCCTACTTGGTGATTTTGTGTCCAAACTTTGCAAAACTCCTCCACACTATTTATAGAAGATTTTCAGATGTTTTGGGGGACTTTTAACACTTTTTCTGAGACCTAAGGGCAGCCTTTTCTTCCTCCATCCACAAGAAAACACACCACAATTCATTGAAGAGCAAGAGTAACGCAAGGAACGGAAGAACGGAGCGACGAACGGAGTGACATCCTCGTTATCTTAGTATTTCCGAACTTAATTATTTTGAATTTCAGGTTTTGATGTTGAATTTGTTTAAAGACATATTTTGCATTATAATTTGAAGGCTAGTAGTTTTCACAATGCGTTTTTCGGTATTAATCATTCAATAAAGACATGGGAGTGGTTTATTGTAGATTAATGCTAGACTTGTTATAGCCGGAATCTTCAATAATCCATCGCTGCTGTTTAGGTTGATTTTTGTGTTTGAGTCAATTTAATTTGTTAATCATTCCATAATCGTAGGTTAAATATAGTTAATCTAATCGAACGTGGTACTTATTTACTAGTCCTCGTGTGTTCGACACTCGTACTTATAATTTCATTATACTAAAACTTGACACCGTGCACTTGCGGTATAAAATCGCTACACTGGAAATAACTGTTTAAAATAAAAGTTATCAGGGAGCAACATGAACATTCCCAGGGACAATCAGAGTTTTTAATTGTCGGTTATGATTCATACATTTTATCCTACTCCATGCCCAAATCTGCCAATAAACATAAATTTATGAGGTATGGTATTAGTAAAAGAAAAGTTTACATATACCTGCAAAACATACAAATGTTATGTGATAGTACATTTTCCTATAGTTGATCCACTGCCCCAACTATATGTGTTCACCTCTTCCAAATCTTCAAGCAGCTGCAAATACATGAGCTTTACATAGCTACATTATAATCTGGAAGCAAAACTCCACCGATAATCATCAAAGCTATACACCGAGTGTACTATATTACATTCATATCTGAGCTCATATCAGAGATACGATTAGTTCGACAGTGAATGTCTAGAGTGGTCATGCTTAGGTGACCACCTTTAAATTTTGCTTCTGGCAACTCAAATCCCAGTAACTCAAGACATGCATCTTGCCATTCTTCCACACATTGTGAATCATCTACCCCAGGTACTGGGTGACCATTAAGTTTTAGACCCAAATTATAGAAATATCTTGTAAAGTGATTGTAGCCTCACCAAATCTAAAATAAAATGTATAGGTCTCAGGCCGCCATCGCTCAACAAGAGTGGTAATAAAATGATTATCATAAATACAATAGTCAGATTGAAAAACACCGTAAAACCTTATATTAATGATATGCCTCCAAAAATAATTGTGTATCACGTTCTCATTGTACAACCCCCGGATAAGGTTATCTGTACGCTTCACTCGTAGAATATTATCAATATTCTCGGAACAAACAACACTGGAGATATGCGTAGATTGTAGATATAATACAGTTGAATCTCCGGGACCTCGATTTAATGTCATCCTAAAATTAATAAAAAAATTAACACACATATCAACCATTTATAATATTAATAAACATATACTATAAATACATATTTAAAAAATAATGAATTTTTTTGATTCATTTAAAAAAATATATGTCACAAAAAATTATAATATTTTAAAACAGTTTATTAACCAAATTCAGATGACGCACGTAAAGGAAATGCTTTGCAAGTGAATTATTTTAAAATAGTTTACTAACCTTCAAAACTTGAGATGAAAACACGAACGATGATTGTGAATAATTGAAGAAATTGCACCGAAGTTGAAAGGGAGAAGAAGAGTGATGTTAGAATGAGGTTAATTGCTAAAAAATTCCGGACATTTTGTAGATGATTTTCTAGCTTTAGTGAGTTTAATAAAGACAGGTAAGCATTTAAGAAAGGCAGGTGAAGGTAGGGGTCGCTCGTGGGAGCGACGCCCTAATAAGGGAGTGGCCGCCTTCCTTGAGGGCGGCCACTAGAGAGGGTTGCCCCTAATCATATTATGAAGCAGGGGTCGCTTCATCGTGAAGCGGCCCCTCATTAATCCTGAGCCGCCATCGTCATTCACATTGATGTTTTAGGGTATATTTGTAACCATTTTATTTAGGACTTATTTTTGAGAATTAAATTTTTTTTTTTGAATTTTTTTTAAAAAAATCCCTTATTAAGAAAAGATAATATAATTGTATATATATTTTTTTTGGATCATGATAATATACTTATATTTTGACACTAATAATGGCGATTCATATAAAGCTAATAATAATAATCATATATACGTTTAGGGAATAGTTAAAACCTGAAAGATATAGAGGTCATTCGTTTACTAGTGAACTCAAATTTCAATTTCAATTTTATTTTTGTACTGTTTAGGCTAGAAGAATAATTAACTTCGTACCATTTTAAGTTAAGAGCAAGTTGTAACTTTTTTATGAGCTATCATTCTTATTACATGTATACATTTCAAATTCGTAGTTAAGATAAGAGCATTATTGGTGAAATCAGAATTACATGTTAGGCATATAAATTTTTTTCTTTGAAAGATATATGCAAAAGATTTTATAATTAATCAAAATGAGTTCAATTTCCATACATAAATAATAAGATTCATAACAGGAAAGCAACAATGACCCTGGTCACATTCTCAAATGAATATTATATTATATTATATATTTAGCTAAAGCTTATCAGATTTCATGTTGTACAAACAGAGAAGAAAGCGAGTGTTTCAAGTAATGTAATTTTTTTTATTGTGTACTATCTGTTCGAGTGGTGATGAAATAAATTATATATTCAGAATCAGTAAGGTAAGAGTTACAGTCTGAACTAATATTTCATATTTTGATGTTAGTTTTTATTTAGCCAATTTATATAGTGGTTGTTAAAAATGGTGTATTATTGACTGTTGTTGAATTCTGAATACACCGGTATGTTTAGTTTTAATCATAATTCCAGATGAAAAGTGTAAATGATGCAGTTTTATAATTTGGACGATTTATTATTAATCGAGGCTATTTAAAATGTGATTAGAGGTTGTATCTATATGTTGATGTTATTGTCATGTGCTGATATTGAATTGTTAAAATTGATATAGATACCTCACAAGCCTCATGACGTTAAGGAATAACCTAATTTTGATTCTCGACTATCAGGTACGTGTTGACGTATAAACATATATTGATATTCATATTGATGTTAATTATGATATATCGATGATTATAAATGAATGATGATGTTGAGGGTCGCTGAAATAGGCTTGGTGTTGCCACTATATAGATTATATATGATGGGGTATAGTAGGCTTGATGTTGCAACTATATCGATTATATACGGTGAGTCGCAATGATGATACGACGATGTGGTATATTATGCTTGGTATTGCCACTACGATTATATATACGATGAGTCTCGATGATGATGCAACAATATTGTATAGTTGGCTTGGTGTTGCCACTATATCAATTTGTATATCAGATGGGATATGATTGAGTTGATGATTGATGGATTTTGATTTGATGTTGGGGAGATTGAGTTACATAAACAATAATGAAATTCTCGTATTATGATTATTGATTTCAGGGAGTATTTGTGTTACGTTTCAGTATTTTATACTGTTGATACTATATGTTTATGATTATGCTGTTATTATTGCTGGTGTGTGCTCGCCCATTTTGGGGGTTGTTTCTGTTGAAACAGATATCATGCCTAAACGTTAGAGTTGGGGATATGGCTATGAGCTGTTGAGTTTGAGATGTATAAGTCATTATCACTTAAAATAAAGTTGCATAGGATAATACTTATGGTTAAAAATTTGTGGCTCACTTGTGAGCTTGTGTATATTTGTATATGACATGTATGTATTACACTATGATTTTGTTATCACGTGTTGATGCATGTGACTGATGTCATATTTAAGTTGGGTAGACGTCATATATTTTTGTTGAATTATATATGTCACATTGTGTGTTGTTGGGAGGTCCAATTACGGGGAGATTATGCCAAAAAATTTATACAAATTACGTTATACTTTATCTTTTTACGTACTGACTTTTGGGGCGCCACAGTTGTCACCTATGACCCTAAATTTTAGGGTTGGAGTAGTACTCTACTTAATATTATCTTTCCCTAAAAAAAAAAACTAAACTTGCACTATATATACAGTTTTGTGTCGGTTACAAGAACTCAATTGTTTGTGTCATTTGAAATGACTTCTTGAATATTGCCTTTTTTGAGCTCGCCCGCCCCCTTTCTTCTTCCTTCTTTTCCTTTCTTCTCTTCGCCTATTCCACTTCGGACGAAAAGTTCTTCATTTCTCAATCTTTTGAAAATTTTTGTGCCTAATTTCCAAGGTTTTTTAGGTTTACAATTTGTGAAGCAGAGCTATTTATCTATCTTTAAAATTGAGGTAATAATTTTTTTCGAAATATAAATTTTGGAAGTGGTAGAATTTATATTATTTTGTTGTTTGTGTTCGATTTTTGTTATTTGAGAAGATAATTATAGTTTGGAGATGAGTGGCAGAGACCGCCAGATGATTTACAGCCAAGTTGTGTTAAGGCTGATGTCCGGTGGCCGTGGGGGTGTCGGCTGGCGGCGGTGGGAGGCCGGTGGCTGGTGGCGGTGGTGGACATGTTTATAGTGTGTTATGTTGATATTTGTGGTGTAATATTTCAGTATGGACCTACAGAGAGCACCACACCCGATTGACAGTCATCATTGCAGTCATCTCATCGGTCTGAAGATGTTTGGACATGTGATATTGATAGAATACTTCGAGGAAGAAACCCTGATACATATTTTTGGGATCTTTGTCCACTTGATATGCGTGTTGTGAGTGTATTGGACAATATTGGTTTTTATGGTGTTTATAGGTGTGGTAAAATTGGCCTTGATTTTCACCTCACCATGGCTTTAGTTGAGAGATGACGCCGTGAGACACACACGCTCCACTCCAGATACGGAGAGGCCACCATCACCCTGCAAGACATCATAGTGATATGGGCATTGCCAGTAGATGACATCGTATTATCTGGTGTTGATTACGATAGAAGTATACCTGAGTGCAAGAATATTATCATATGCTTTTGGGATTTACACCAAATACTGCACACTTTAGAGGTGCAAAGTTGTACCTATCTATACCAAAACATCATTTGGTGAATAATACTCTTAATGAACACAGTACGTCAGAAGATGTAGTAAAATATACACGGGCTTGTGTATTATTGATGTTAGGTGGAATTTTGTGCCCTGATTCCTCTGACATAATGTAAAGTTATTTTATTTACAGAAGTTAGAGGATATTGAATCTGTTAGGGTAGTGCTGTGTTGGCATATTGGTACCGTGAGTTGTGCACTTCCTCACAGAGAGGAAAAAAAGTGATAGGCGGTGCATTACAACACGTACATGTAAACTACGTTTGTGCTTTTCAAATGTTGAAATAATTTTCTCGTCATACTTACTAACAAGCTAGCAATCATATTTTTGTTCAAATTTGAATAATCAATTGACAGTTCGCTCAAAAGGCAAGTGTGAGAACCCCCCATACTTGTTTAATAATCCAACTTTTTTACTTAATGAAGCGCACATCTGCCATCTACAAGGTATATCTTCTGTATTGTGTTTGCACTCCACTTTCCACAATGTCTTTGTACTCTTGATAATCCCCCATCTAGCTATCGGAATGTCTACTGAGTCTCCAAATACTTCGGGATGTGTCATTGAGAAGAATGTAATTGTTGGATAGATGATATGAGTATTTGTTGTGGTTGTGTCCGATACAGTAACTGACACTACTTGTCTGATTCGTATCTCCTCTTGATCTACAATTGTTTCAGACATGATACAAATGTCAACCTCATCATCATCAACCTCATCCTCAGACGGAACCCATCTAGTTTTGACTGAATATCATCTCCAAATTCAGCAAAACTGTCTGCAAGTGGCTGTGGAGCAATGATATTAGTATCTGTGAGATCATCATCTGGTTCTCTACCAGAGGTAGTCATTCCTTCTGCAATTAGAGGCAAAAAATTCTATATTCAGTGGAATATAATCGTAGTTTTGTGGTTCTTTTTCTATATAAATTTCCAAACAACTATGACCATGTTCTGAATCCAATAGCCATGGTAAATTATAATATCTATGGCAAAATTGTCTGTCGTATCCCAGAAAAATCTCTGAACACGTGTCTTGCATATATTTTCAGCAGGAACTGGTTGTGGTTGATGCCAGTGATATAATATATTTCGTTCAACAACGACATAAAATTTATTGTGAGAGATGTTGTGTACCTCTTGATGGATCACGATCATATCTAATGATATCTGAATCTTGTAATATATTACCTCCCCAATACAATAAGATTTGAATCGTCATATCTTCCTACAAAATTTAAAATATAACAATTAATTAATAAATAAAGTTATTAACATTTTATATAATATAAAATTCTAAGATGACAAAATTTATAATATAACGAGATTTTACCTGAAAAACACTTGAAAGACAACGCCGATGGAGATTTGACAAACAAAACTATCGATTGACTCTATCAATTTTTTTTGCTGCGGTTCTAAAGTTGTTTCGGTGTAAGAAATGGATAAGGAAGGTCGGATATTTATACTATAGAAGATGCCATCTGAAATGACGTCTTCTTTAAAAAAGATTTTTTTTATTGAAGGCGCCATCCGAGATGGCGCCATACGAGATGGCGCCTTCAATTATTTTAAGGCGCTATCATAGAAGATGCCATCTGAGATGGCGCATTCCTTTAATAAGTCGCCATATGTGAAGGCGTATTAGGTTAGTTTAATAATCGTTTTCAAAACCAGTTATTTTGTTAAATTTAATTGTTTTTTATTTTATTTTATTTAAAAACCCTATTTATTTAAAAACCACTATTATTCTCTATCGTTAATTACAAGGAGTCATGGTAACTGGGTTTTTTAATTAATTAACCCATATTTTAACATTATTTTACAAATTAACCCAATTTTTTTTATCAGACTAACCGAAGTCGCCATGTCAGATGGCGACTTAAATTGAAGTCACCATCTGACATGACGACTTCTTTAAATTTATTTATTTTTTGATGTCGCAGGTCCTTAAACGATATTTGTAGTCGCTATATCACATGTCGACAACATTAAAAAAATAATTTTCCATCCGATGTCAGTATATAACGACATAATTTTATTTTTTTTAAAACTTTGTTGCCATATGAGATGGCAACATCAGAATTTTTTTTTTGATATCGCCATCTCAGATGGCGACAACAATCAATTTACTCACCTATATAGCCGAACATAATGTTTCCATCTCAGAAACCTAAACCAAAATCTTTTTTTCGTTGCTCATCGTATTCTATTGTTTCCTCCGATCGTTTCCTTCGGTCGACACATTTCAGGTTCGCTGTGATATAAATATCAAATTTAACAACATTATATATCATGTACTAATTTATAAATTTTTTCTTTATTTTTAAGGTCTGTCAATTAAAGTTTTGTTGTATTATGGAGGCGTTATATTACAAGATTCAGAATCAGTTAGATATGATCGTGGTCCGTCAAAAGGCATGATAATATCTCACACTATTAATTATTTGCAGTTATTGAACGGTGTATATGATATTACTGGTATCGATCGTAACCAGTTCATTCAGAAAATATATTGTAAATATATGTTCAGTGATTTTTTGGGGATAAAACAAACAATTTTTCCATTTGATAGTGATTACAATTTAGCATAACTATTGGATTTTGAACAAAATCATAGTTGTTTGGAGATGTATATACAAACAGAACGAAGGGCTTATGATTTTATTACAGAAATGTCAACAAGTGGTAGTGGTCCATTTGTAGTAGTTACATAAAGACCAACTACCTATAGGATTCAAGATGATGCTCCTATAGTTGCTGACAATATTATTCCTGAGCCACTAGCAGACAGTTTTGTGGATTTTGGCGATGATATTCAGTCTGAACCGGAGGGGATTCCATGTGAGGATGAGTCTGATGACAATGAGGTCGATATTGAAGAAGTGCAAGTTAATGTATCAGACACAACCACGACAAAATACCATGACCTTTATGCAACAATTCCATTTTTCTCCATGACACATCAGACGTATTTGGAGGTTCGTTCGATCTTCCAATTGGTAAGTGGGGGAGTTACTATGATTATTCCAAAGGAAATATCCATCTTAATATGGTATTTAAAGATAAAAGGTCATCTTCAGGCAACTGTGAAAGATTACTCGGTACGGATTGCCAAACGTGAGTATCTTGTTGTCAAAAGTACAAAAATATTATGGAAAGTGGTGTGCAAACATAGTACACCTGATATGCCTTGCAGATGGTTTCTGTGCGTCTCATTGAGTAAAAAAAATGGACTATTCAAAATAACGAAGTATTGGGGCTCTCACACTTGTCTTTTGAGTGATTTATCGATCGATCATGCAAATCTGGACAAAAATATGATTGCTAGTTTGTTAGTGGGAATCGTTCGGCGTGATCCATCCTATGAGATAAAGTATGTTATTCAGACTGTTAAAGATAAGTATGGATTTGAGATCTCATATGTAAAAGGCTGGCATAGTTTGAGACGTGCAGTTGAAAATGTGTATGGAACATTGGAGAGCTCTGTGAAAAAAATTGCCTTCTTACATGGGAGCTTTGCAAAAATAGAAGTCAGGCACAGGCGTCGAATGGGATCACCTACCGAATGCTAAACCAACAGAGATGACTTCGAATTACATGTTTTGGGCCTTCCAACCATGTGCAGATGGATTCCAACACAGCTGACAAGTTATAAGTGTAGATGGAAGACATCTGTATACAAAATATGAACATAAGATGTTGATTGCCGTGGCCATGGACGCTAACAATCAAGTCTTACCTTTGGCCTTTGCAATCGTTGATGATGAAAGTTTTTTGTCGTGGAAATGATTTTTGGAGTTGATTAGCAAGCACATTGTTAAAGAATCTGCTGGTGTGTGCTTGATATCTGATAGGCATTCAGGCCTTATTGCAGCTGCTGAATGTATTAACGACTTCAATTCCTCGCGTCGAGTGCATCGATTTTGTTTGAGACACGTGTGCTCAAACTTTAATACTCGCTTCAAAAACGTTCATTTGAAAGACTTATGCTGGAAGGCTGGATCAGAAAATCAGCTCAGAAAGTTTGATTCTACAATGGAAGAAATATAAAGTATTGAACCAAAAGCATTTGATTATTTGAATCGGATTGACAAGTCAAAATGGATTATTGCTCATAATGGTGGATGGTGTTGTGGTATTCTTACGACAAATATGTCAGAGTGCATTAACAGTTATGAAGGGTGCTCGTCGCCTTCCAATCACCGCCATTGTGCAATTAACTTTTGATCAATGTGTGCTATATTTTCTTGAACGACTTAAGAAAGCCGAACAAATGATCCAGAATAATCAAGATTGACCGGATTATGTCTTCGAAAAATATGCTCGTGCTGACCATCATTCCATTCACCATGATGTTCGGATGTTCGATCGAAGAAAATTAACCGCATCTGTAATCACTAGGGAGCAAGTATGATGTGGCGGCAATACTCACGTTGTCAACCTCAAAGTAGGGGAATGCTCTTGCCGAAAATGGAAACAATTCGGCATACCATGTTCACACGTGATACAAGTGTGTCAACATTATGTCTTAAATTCAAATAAATTGTCAACCAATATTGTAATATGTCTGAATACTGGAACACATATGAATGACAATTCAATCCAGTGTGGGCAGAGCAGTATTGGGACATCCCGTGCTTTGAGTTATTCCACAACTCCACTCTGCGTAAGTCTAAACGGGTAGGTCGTGATCGAACAACACGTATCCAAAATGATATGGATTGGCCAGAAGCCCGAGCAAGACGATAGATGGGCTCAACTTTGTCGCAAAATCAATAAATTTGTAATTTGTTCGAGTAATGTAAAAAATAATAATTTTCATGTTGATCGTTGTAGAATATTATGAAATATCATTGTAATATGTTATGTTACTATCTTTTTCGTTGTTGATGATATGCTATTATAATGTGCTACATCGTAACATAATAGAAACACACAAACAAAATGATGTAACAAAACTCATAAATATTTACAACATAAATGAGATTTCAACGACGACGAAATAAATTCCTCCAGTACCACAAGGAGGAGGATTTGTCTGTCTTCGAACTCTTCTTTGTTGAACGACTTCTTCGCCCCTTCCCCTTGCCGCATTTGTGTTTCCATGCTGGTGAATTGGCATCAATTGAGGGAATACAACTGGTGAGACATCAAAAGGTGAAGTATGAGACGCATATGTTGCAAACCCAAGATTGCCATTTGTATCCACGTTGCTGAAGTGGGCTTGTGTGGACATGAGGGGATATGACTGTGAATGGAGATAGATCATATGATTGTGGAGGCACAAGAAAATAATAGTCTGTGGACATATTTGTCTCAAACAACGTAGATGGACCTACATAATCTGTCTGGATATGTGTAGAAGGACCTGCAAAATCTGTCTGGATATGTGTAGATGGTCCTGCGAGATCTGTCGGAAGATGTGTAGATGAAGTGCCTGTATGGAACCGAGTGTATCAATAGACTAACTTCATTGTATGACGAAAAGTTTGTGTCTCGTCATTCACGAGCCACTCGCACCACATTGTTGAACATACTCCTGTGTTGCCTCATCGACTATGTCGTAATAGGTTCTCCATCAGCCATATGTCAGTCGTAGCTTGTAGTTAACTGCTCCATCTGGTCAATCTGCAAAGTCCAAAATTCCATATACATTTATACATCTAAACACAATTATAAAAACAAAATTTCACTAAACTAACGTACCACATGCTGCCATGCCGGGCCATCACCATGTTGATATACTGTCTATACAAAATATTCTTGAAGTCCAACGTATCTACGTGTGACTTGTTCATATCACTCAATGTATCCGACAACAACATAGTAACCACCATCAATAAATCGTGGTCTGTCCACACGTAGATCATTTGCCCTCTTCCAGTGAAGTATGTATGTGGTATGTTGACTCCTCCAGTCTTTGTTGACGTTTCCCCTTCGACCAACATTATGCAATATATCATCCCCCGATTGTGGATCTTCTGGAATGTCTTGTAGCATACCAAGATTGTCGAACTACTCTATCAGACCGTTGTATTCAACTATGTCGAAGAAAATCAACTGACCCTTATATGTCCATAACTGGGTAATTCCTTCAGTGTACTCATCGCGGTACGGCTGCCAATTAAACTACAAAACAACATTGCTTTAAAAAATATAAAAAAGAATGTTTTTTGTACAAACTAATGTAACAACATGTTTACTTGAGTTACTGCTGCTCATCGAGGATGTCCCTGATGATGCGTATGGAATGGCTCCTAGTTTCTGTAAATTTTAAGTGACATGACCACCTGTATAATCACAATTTTGAAATCAATAAATATTGTGAATATTATTCAAATAAATGATTAAATGCATTAACACATAAAAATCAATTATAAAACAATGTGTATTCGTGTTACCTTACAATTATTTGCCCAATATCAGATCTTTGGCTACCCAATTGAGGAGTCAAACTTAGGATTCATGACCATGCCCAAATTTCATTTATTGTAGTGACATTAATAATACAAGTTAGATTGACAAGAAGCATATTTTAATTATTAAAACAAACAAACATATTGTTTACCTGCACGAGTTGCAATGCACCATCTGTCACTTTTTTCCCTCTCTCCGATGACGTGTACAACTCACGATACAAGTATGCCAATACATCACTACCCCAACTATAATTACAGGCAGAGTCGATAACCTCCAACTTCTGTAAATACAATAACCTAACAAAATTGCCTGATGAATCAGGGCACATAATTCACCCTAACATCAATAACGCACAAGCCCGTGTAACAAATTAACAACACGTATATCTAGTGGACACATTTTCCAAAAATAGCTATCTGGGTTTCTCGCTCGCAGTATGCTATCCATATCACCTTCCTATACATCCTCAGAACGATGTGAAGACTGCAATGCCAAAAGATGTGTGTCAATCGGGCCTGGTTGTCTCATTTGATCCATCCTGAAATATAATATAAAAATTTATCAACATTAATCTCAACATTACAACCACTAGCCGCGGCTATCCACGGCCGCCGGCCGCCACACGAGCCACCTCACTCTGACGTCGCCTAGCTGCCGCCACCCTCCAGAGCCAACCTTTCACCATCCACATCACCAAAAAAAATACACCAACAAAAAATATACTCCCAATATATATCAACATCAAAATTTATCTATCATCAAACATAATTTATCTAACATCAAATAATAACAAAAATAAAAAACTTACCTTAAATAATTTGAAAAAAAAAATGGAAGTTATCGCCTTGCTATGTAATTCCGTTTGAAGAATGAGTTTGAGCGGCGGGCGTTTAAATATAAAGTGAAGGGCTAGGGTTTCAGATTTAATGATTGTCGCCATCTGAGATGGCGACACCGATAAAAAAATAATATTTTTATTGGTGTCGCCATCATTAAAAAAAATAATGTTGGGTTTCATAATTAATGGTGTCACCATCTGACCATTAAAAAAATAATGTTGTGGCTATCTGAGATGGCGAAAACAATAAAAAATAAATTTTTTTGTTGTCGCCATCTCAGAAGGCGACATTAATATAATTTTTTACTGTTGTCGACATTGATTAGTTTAAGAAGAAGAAAATTTTTTTGGGTTATTTTTATATATACTATTAAAATACAGGTTATATAATTAAAAAACCCCATGGTAACTACATCTACTTATGAAAATGAGACTTTAAATTGTCTAAAAAAACATAATTAGCATGTCAACTACCGATAATAGAGCCACATTCTTGTCCAAGAACCACCCGACAAGGTGGGGCTGTTAGTGAACAACCCCGACCACCGTTTCCGACACGGTGGTGGGCACGATAGAAGTATTGTCTTCCTTCGCCATACCCACATATATTCATCTATCGATAAGTCAAGCTATCACAATGCAAAAATAATTTCAAAGATACAAAAATAAAGTTTCAAAGATGGAGACGACTCATTTTGACATTAAGTTTTCATAATAAATTCAGTTAGGTGTGATTCAAACTATACATATACACGAACAAAATTAAATATACAATTGTAGGGTGGAGGAAATCTAATTTAATAAATTCATGAAACCAAATTGACAACTGTGTGTGATTTGGCAAACATTGCACGTAAATGATAAGGACAAATCAGTTGTTAGATTTCTAATTTTGAGTAATATTCATCTTCAAGTGGAAATGAACAATTCTATTGATTAAATTTATTTATTTTAATTACTGAAAGATGTACATATCTTCACGACACATATGCACGCATAATATCATGGTATATGACTATTGAATTTTTAAATTATATTAAGTTGCATTAATAACAAGTCCATATTTGAGATTTTTTAAAATCCTACACTTTTTCCCGCTCAATAAAAATCCTATAATTTTGTCCCCTCTCAATACAAAGCTTGATTCACCACTTGGTGCGTTCAATTTTTCCTTTTTTTGAGTGTTTCAAAACTCAAACCATGGAGTACACATACAAATATAAAAAGACAAAAAATATAATACTCCAAATATTTATAATATAATAAAATAATAAGGTTTAAATATTCTAATTAATTAATTAAATAGTACTCATCTTATCGTTCGTTTCACATAATTAATTAAATAGTACTTATCTTCTCTAATAATTTTTGACATAAATAAATCATATTTTCAAAAAAATAAAATAAAAATTATATTATTGAAAACAGATAAATTACCCACATCTTTCACAATAATAATTGTCTGTCCAAGCCCATGTATCATTGCCATTGTCTTATTTTTTCATATATCTCCATTTGCATAGGTGGTCCTAGTTTTATAGATGGTTATGAGAGTGTTTATGGAGGCTATGGCTTTGGGGACAGGAACGTCGCAGGTAATTCACTTTTGGATTTTGCCATGTCATATGACTTAGTCCTAGCGAATACCTGGTTCAAGAAGAGGTCCTCTCATCTAGTTACTTTTAGAAGTGGGCCTAGTGCAATCCAAATAGATTCCTTTTTGGCTAGAATGATAGATAAGATTTAAATGCTTGGATTGTAAGGTAATTTCAGGAGAGAGTGTAGTTAACCAACACCGATTTTTAGTTTTAGATGTTAGGATTAAGAATAGGGCTACTAGAATTAAGCATAAGTTAGAACCTAGAATTAAGTGGTGGCGATTAAAAGAAGGTAACGTTGGAGCTTTTGTAGAGAAGCTAGTCGAGGAAGTTAATTGGACTCCAAGAGATGATCGTGATACCACCTGGAACAAAATGGTTCGTGGCATTAAGATGTTAGCTAAAGAGCTCCTTGGTGAGTCAAGAGGATATGCTCCACCACGTAAGGACGTATCATGGTGGAATGAAGACGTAAAGAAGGCTATCCAAATCAAAAGGGACGCTTACAGAGAGCTGAGGAAGAACAATGGGGCCACCTTCGAAAGATATAAGCTTGCCAAAAAAGAAGCGAAGACAGCGGTTCGAGATGCTAGAGCTAAAGTCTACAAAGAAGTGTACGATAAATTGGATACCAAGGAGGCAGAAAAAGATATCTACAGGATTACCCGAGCGAGGAAGAGGAAGACAAGAGACTTATGTGCAGTGAAATGCATAAAAGATGAGAACCATAAAGTCTTGGTTCGAGATGAAGTCATCAAAACAAGATGGAAGAATTATTTTAACAACTTGTTCAACGGTGGTTTTAGCCAAGATTTAGGTGATCTTAACATCTATCAATATGATGTAAACCGTGAGTTTACTCGCAGAATTAGAGAATCCGAGGTTAAAGAAGCTTTGAAAAAATGAAAGCACGAAGAGCAGTTGGTCTTGATGGAATCCCTATTGAAGTATGGAGATGTTTAGGATCGACGGGGATAAAGTGGCTAACAGATCTATTTAACAAGATTTGAAGGAGTAACAAAATTCCAAATGAATGGAGAAAGAGTACTCTCATCCCTATCTATAAGAATAAGGGTGACATTCAGAGTTGCACCAACTATCATAGTATAAAACTCATGTGTCACACAATAAAGCTGTAAGGACCCTAGTTCCTTAAGTACGGATTAAGGGCATAATTAGAGCTAATATAAATTATCAGAGTAAAATAATCGTGTTGAGACTATGAGCCTTAAGAGTTACATGCCAATTCAAGGACTATCAATGGATTAATTACATCTCCAATCAAAATGAATGTTATCAACTATAGCTTTGCACTACTCCTAGAGTAGACACTATAGAAAAGTAATCCTGTCCTTCTTTTCCCAAAAGTGTTCTTCTCAAGCTCACCGCCTCAACCCGCCTTAGCCCTTCTTATTATGCCAAAAGTGTACCTACAAGGACAACCCCCAAACATGAGCAATAATATCATTCATATTCAACACAATATGAATATAAGGCGTAAATGCATAAATCACAATAAAACACTTCCTGTTTTTCCCATGCATTTAAACGCTTCCAGTTTGGTTGTCCCCGTACCATAACTCATGAGTATAATCAATAGATTATTTAATGGTCTACGCATGTCATGACATACCATTTCATCATCACCAAATACCAACCACCAATCCCTAGTCTGTTCATCACAATGTATTTTAATGCCCCTCGCTTATTTACATATAGGCGGCATAGAATAAACTCGCTTCAATGGACATGCGGCGCTCCCACCCCTCCATTCACATTGAGCGGCAAATATTCTTTCCTCGCCTCATATGATAACCACGCTTAAATGTGACATGCGGCGCTCCCACCCCTCGCTTCACATTTAGCGGCAACAAATCAAATAGCGGCAAGCATTAAAATCATCAAGGGATGACCACGACTCATGGGATGTGCACCAATAACCATCATATGCATATACAATCATCATGCATACTTCAACATGTATTTGCATCCACAATGCATAATCCCATATATACTCGCATCCACAATGCATAAACAATGAGTATATTAGATACATGTACCGTTGGGTGCCCGTACGTCTTCTACGTACCTTTCCAAAAGTGGAATTGATATGGCTTCACTTCCTTGGTTGCGTTGCCACCTGGGATGGTTCTACACAATCACACAACCCCATATTAGAAGCCAAATAATAGTCAAATACCAAAAATTCGTCAAAAGAATTCATTTTCCAAAATTCCACTGCTGGCGATCGATCGCTTCGCTGAGGCGATCGATCGCCTCAAATTATGCTTCGCGGCGATCGATCGCGCCAAACATGGCGATCGATCGCCTACCTCATATTTTGGACACTGCCCCTCGGCAATCGATCGCGCCATTTCAGGCGATCGATCGCCTACTCTGTGATTTTGGTACTGCTTGCTGGCGATCGGTCGCCTCATTTCAGGCGGTCGATCGCCTCGCACAGACTCGCGATTTCCACCATTAATGCACACCAAAACCATCCCAACTCATACCAATACTCCTCCCACCAACCCAACAACATAATAACACAATAAATCAACAAAATACACCTCCATCAACACAACACCCAACCAAAAATAATACCAACCCAAAATAACCCATTTCAAAACCCTTCAAAACCACCACAAATCCAAACCAAACACAACAAAAACAATAAGGAGGTATCCATACCTCTTGGGGACTCCAAATCTCCCAACAAACTCCACAAATCAAACTTTTGGAAGGATTTCTCTCCACCTTTTTGCACAAAAACGAAAATGAAGAGAAGGAAGGGTTTGGGAGGTGAAATTTGGGAAAGTTAAAAAGTGAAGGTATGGTGGGGTTTGGGGGGTATAAGGTGGGTTGTTTAAAATAAAAAGCATTCCACAATACCATGGTGTATAAAACACTCCAACATGATATTTTAAAAGCATTACTCCACAATGCTCCACAATCTCAAATAAATGAATGTTTCACCAATAAATGACTACCAACACATGTAAGTCATTAAAACACCCAATTATCCAACATGCATCACATGCACCCCGAAATGCATTCCCGGTCACGCCTACCATGTGACTAAGCATTTCAACATGATAAACAAATCAAGCACATAATTAATTACCACCATAATTAATCATATTAACACAATTAATGCCCAAATTGCAATTAATTATTTCGGGGATATCACAAAAGCTTTGTGAAAGGATAATTGAATGTCATTTAAGGAGGGAGTTTAAGATATCGGAGAACCAATTTGGGTTCATGCCAGGACGGTCAACCACTGAAGCTATCCATTTACTTCTTCAACTTGTCGAGCGCTATCGTGAGAGGAGTAAAGGTCTGCATATGATCTTTATAGACTTGGAGAAGGCCTACGACAAAGTACCAGGTTTAGGGTTTAGGGTTTAGGGTTTAGGGTTTAGGGTTTAGGGTTTAGGGTTTAGGGTTTAGGGTTTAGGGTTTAGGGTTTTAGGGTTTAGGGTTTAGGGTTTAGGGTTTTTTTTTTTTTTTAAAAAAACCGCCAGTGTCGTGGCGGGGGTTAGGCAGACCCCTACCCGTTTATTAATAAAATAAAAATAAACATGAGAGGGGGACTAGACCAAGACCTCTCAGAATAATTACACAAATTTAAACTTAAAACGTAAATAAGGAACCCCTAATCTATCAAGATTACAAAGGCCCAAAATTTTTTGATCTAGCAAGGCTAACATATCTGCAGAGATTAGATGAAAACCTCTATCTTCAAAGGCTCGATTAGCCAAGCAATCAGCAACAGAATTCCCTTCACGCACAACGTGAGAAATAAAAATGGAGTGCTCCAGCATGAATAATCGAATGCGACTAAGGATAGTCGAACAATCCCAATTAGAACATCCCTTAGTAATGATCTTCAAAACAACTTCAGAATCCGTTTCAACCCAAAGAGGAAATAGGTTAAACTGAACACAAATCTCAATTCCCTTCATAATAGCAATAAGCTCTGCTTTCAATGAAGTACCAACACCAATATAATCAAAGTACCCCCAAATAAATTCACCAAAATGATCCCGAATTAAACCACCCACAGAAGAATCCCCCGGATTACCTCGAGAACATCCATCAGTATTTAATTTGAAGAATCCAACTGGAGGTTTGACCCATTTAACAATTGAAATAAGGGTCTTACGAGAAAAAGACCAAGGGATATGCCAAAGTCGAGCCAAAAGCCCCTCCAATGTTTAAATTTAAGCAAGGGATAGCAAAGACTGAAATGCTTAACCACTTGTAAAATAATACGTTGAGGAGAAGGAATAATGCCTCGATGTTTGGAATCATTACGAGAAGTCCATAAAAACCAAATGATGAGAAATGGTATCATTTCACGAACATGACCATTATGTCGCCAATCAGCATCAATTTTCCAAGAAGAAATATTGCACGGATTCAGCACACAAAAAATACCCCCAAAATGATTCCATACCACAACAGAGACAGGACCCGAATAGAATACATGGTCCAAAGATTCTTCCAATTGACAGCATTGACATTTAGAGGCTAAGCAAATACCACGATCCTTGAGCACCTCATCTAAAGGAAACTTACGGCGAAAAAACCTCCAACAGAAGAAGGAAACCGTAGGAGTAAGAGCCTTGTTCCAACAAGGGATGAAAATGGGATTATTGGGCTTTCTAGTACGAATCAAATCCCAAGCAGATCTGGTAGAGAAGAGACCATTAGAGCTATGTTTCCAAATTAAAAGATCAGTGGTAATCCCTCGTATAGGAACCTGAAGGATCAAAGCAATAATATCAACATGAACCACTTGAAGAAGCCGATGAAAATCCCACTCATAATCCACCCAGAAGGCATTAACCGGGACATTCGGAGAACCAGATATAGGGCAAAGCGACGCCAAAGGACCTTGCATCAACCAAGAATCATACCAAAAGGAAACGAGACCCGAGCCTGGAGACCAGCCAATACCCGGTTCAGCAATGGGTCGAGTTTGAAGGAGTCGTCGCCACGGTGGAGAAATATGACCCTTCAAATCAATAGAAGCCGGCAAAGACACACCACAATATTTAGACATAAGGAACTTAGCCCATAAGGAATCCTGAGACCGGAATCTGACCCAAAGTTTGATAGAGAAAGCCTTCAATACATCCTTAAGTCTACGAAACCCCAATCCACCTTCAAAGGTAGGACAACAAACATCATACCAAGAAACCCAATGAATCTTATGAAGAGAAGCTTTCGAACCCCATAAAAATTTAGCACATATCATCTCCATCTGATGTAAAATAGCCCCTGGCGGTTGAAGAACTTGGAAGAGATATAAGGGCAAAGAACTCAAAACACTTTTGATTAAAACCATTCTGCTACCAGGAGATAAAACAGAATATTCCAAACCTTGAAGCCTGGAACGAGCCTTAGTAATCAAAGATTGAAAATATATAGACTTCGAATTTCCAACAAAAAGCGGCGCACCCAAGTAAGTTGTTGCGCCTTAAAACGCTACAACTCTCATTCCTCTATTTTAAATAAAATTATCGTTTTTGTTTTGATGATTACAAAACCTATACATTTTGTACTAATGGTTTTTATTGAGTATGCAGCATAAATTATGATCAAAGTTGAAGATTGTAATAGTATTGAAATGCCAAAGAAATTGTCTTTTGGAAGACACGATCGCCCCAGGCGATGGGTGCCAGGCGAGGATCGCCACGCCCATCGACAGAGGCGATGGCTAGGCGAGCATGCGGGGAAGATCGCCCCAGGCGATGGTGACCATCGCCTGAGGCGATGGCAGCCACAGGGACTTCGCCCCCGCACATCGACTGAAGCGACGCCGAGGCAATGCGCAGACACGCGCGCGGGGAGTTCGCCCGAGGCGATGGCATGAACGCCTGAGGCGATGGTCTGGAACGCCTGAGGCGATGTCGAGTTCGTTTGAGGCGATGCAAAATTTGGACATGCTGAAGCTACGGCCTTAATTTTAGCTCTTGATCGCCTGAGGCGATCCACCGATCGCCTGAGGCGATCTGAGGATTTTTGACCGTTGGAACGCGGTGATAGGTGATCGCCCGAGGCGATGTCCGAGGCGATCGAGGAGTGATTCAAGCCTTACTTGAAGCAACGGCTAGTAGGAGCCTAGGGGGCCTTCTACACTATAAATATGGGTGTTTTGGATCATTTTGAAGTCAAGAAACAAGAGTATAAACTACAAGAAAGTTGT
Organism: Haberlea rhodopensis; assembly: GCA_907163345.1. NCBI lineage: Eukaryota > Viridiplantae > Streptophyta > Magnoliopsida > Lamiales > Gesneriaceae > Haberlea > Haberlea rhodopensis. The sequence continues at coordinate 18,663,409 of CAJQUN010000001.1, read as the reverse complement.
GTGCAATCAAAATCATTCTAGCATTGCAAACTTCATACATTTATATTGTATTGGAGTTTGTAATTTACTTCTTGTGTGTGATCTTTTGATTCTTTTTGTTGGTACACCGTGAAGGTGTGATTTGATTATTGTAAAGGTCCTCCAACACCAACGCAAGTTGGAAAATTGTATAAGTCGCCAATAAGTGAAGTTGGTGCAAGATTGTGGCTATCCTTGGAGCCCTTAAGGCCAAGAAGAAGTTGTTCTAGTGGATCCTCGGTTGGACGTTTTCTAGCCGGGAAGAGGAGACGTAGGCGATTCATCGCCGAACTTCTATAACAAATTCTTGTCTCATTTTATTGCTTTATTTCCATTAAGCATTTATTTATTTTGTTCTTTCTATTTATCGATTGACTAAAGGCTTCCGCAAGCGCAAAATTATTTTATTTTTACAAACTCATTTTAAAAGGCTAAAGTAGCCAAGGAACCTCATTCACCCCCCCTCTTAGGTTCCAACAAGTGGTATCAGAGCCATTTGATATTTGTTTTAAATCAAAATTTTTATATGGCTAATCTAGCAAATGAGTTTGCTCAAGGTCAATCGACAAATCGCCCTCCGCTTTTCACGGGTGATAACTACGGGTATTGGAAGAATAGAATTTCTCTATACATCCAATCCGTAGATTATGATCTATGGAAAATCATAGTGAAAGGTCCACATGTTCCTTTAAAGGAAGTTGGGGGAATTAGTGTTCCCAAAGAAATAGACGATTTCACTAGAGCGGATATGATATTAATTTCACAAAATGCTAAAGCGATTAATATTTTGCATTGTGCCTTAGATATGAAGGAGTACAACCGGATCTCGATGTGCTCAACCGCAAAGGAAATTTGGGACAAATTGCAAATTTGTCATGAGGGCACTAATCAAGTGAAGGAGACCAAGATTGATCTATTGCAACTCAAGGATGAAACTTTTGAGATGGAGTCCGGAGAAAACATTGATTCAATGTTTAGAAGGCTCACTCAAATCATCAATGAGCTTGCCCAACTTGGAGAGAAGTATCCTCCAAAACAAATATGGAGAATAGCACTTAGAGCCCTACCACAAGAATGGGATGCCAAGAGGACGGCCATCATTGAATCTAACAAAGGAGATAGTGCATCATATGATATTGATGAACTTCATGGTACCTTGGTTACCCATGAGCTTGAGATGTCAACCCGGAAGGAAATGAAGAAGGATGAAGAAAAAGCAAAAGGCAAGGGGATTGCCTTGGTTGGAAAGAAAGCACAATCCGATGACGAAGATGATGAGGAAATGGCATTGTTCACAAGGAAGTTCAAGAAGTTCTACCGGAAATACAACAAGCCAAAGACCTCCGAATCCAACAAGAATTCTACTAAACGAGAGGTAACTTGTTATAATTGTCAACAAAATGGTCATTATGCTAATGAATGTCCAAGTAGAAAGAAGGCGGATAAGGGAAAGAAGAAAGCTTTAATGGCCACATGGAGTGATAGTGACTCCGATGAAGAAGTAGCAAACCTTTGTCTGATGGCTCTTGAAGATGAAGATGAAGATGATGAGGTACCATCTTATGATGAATTATTAGATGCTTATTATGAAATTATTGATGTTCTTGGTAAATCTAAAAAGAGTAATAAATTGTTAAAGTTGGACTTGGCTAAAAAGGAAGAAGAAAATGTTACTTTGAAAAATGAACTACTTGATTTAAAGAAATCTTTTGGGAAGTTTAATGATAGTGGTGTAATGCTTCATGAATTGCTTGGCTTGCAAAGATGTAGCTTTGATAAAGCCGGATTAGGCTTCTCAAGCAAGTCAAAAACATTTTCAAGCTTGTTAGCCAAAGCCAAGCATAATCCCCCTACTTGCACCTATTGTTGTAAGGTTGGTCATGTTAGAAATAAATGTAGATTTTTCAAAAATCAATACCAACCAAACAAGAGGTGGAAGTGGATTCCTAAATCCCCCATTGTTACTAACCAACATGGACCCAAAGAACAATTGGGTACCAAAGGTCCAAATATTAAAAATTTGTTTTGTAGGGAGGAACAAGTAAGAGGTCCAATTCTTGGTATCTCGATAGTGGATGCTCAAGACATATGACGGGTGACAAGAACTTGTTCTTGTCACTAAAAGCTAAAAGTGGAGGAAGTGTCACCTTTGGAGACAATAGCAAAGGAATCATTGAAGGCATTGGCTCAATTGGTAACTCTAACTCTACTATTATTGATGATGTACTTTATGTCAAAGGACTTAAGCATAACCTTCTTAGCATAAGTCAATTATGTGATAAAGGTTATGAAGTCTCATTTGCATCACTTCATTGCACCGTATCATACACTCATGACAAATCCATTAAATTCATTGGTTATAGAAGTGAGAATGTGTACAAGGTTGATTTGGATAATCTTTCTTCTCAAAATGTAAAATGCCTTGTAACATTGAATGATAACAAAAATGTGTTATGGCATAGACGACTTGGTCATGTTGGATTGAGCACCATTGGTAAAATTCAAAAACTTGATCTTGTTGTTGGATTGCCTAACCTTGATTTACAAGTTGATTCTATTTGTGATGCTTGTCAACTAGGAAAGCATACTAGAGAATCTTTCAAAAATAAAAATGTTATCTCCACTTCTATGCCACTTGAATTGCTTCATTTAGACTTGTGTGGTCCTTCAAGAACAACTAGTCTAGGTGGAAAATCTTATGCATTTGTCATTGTGGATGATTTCTCTAGATTCACTTGGACATTATTCTTAGCCCATAAAAGTGATGCCTTTGAGAATTTCAAAATATTTGCAAAAAGAGTTGAGAATGAGAAAACTCTTTCAATAAAAAGTATCCGTAGTGACCACGGAACCGAATTTGAGAATGAAAATTTTATAAACTTTTGTGATGACAAAGGCATTGGTCACAACTTTTCTTGTCCTAGGACACCTCAACAAAATGGTGTTGTTGAAAGGAAGAATAGGACATTAGTGGAAATTGCACGTACTATGCTATGTGAATATTCACTTCCAAAATATTTTTGGGCCGAGGCAATGAGCACCGCATGTTATATCATTAATCGTTCATCAATAAGGCCAATTCTCAAGAAAACTCCATATGAATTATGGAGGGGGAGAAAGCCTAACATTTCTTACTTCAAGGCTTTTGGTTCAAAGTGCTTCATTCACAACAATGGTAAGGATAACCTTGGTAAGTTTGATGCCAAATCGGATGAAGGTATATTTCTTGGTTATTCTAATACTAGTAAAGCATATAGAGTATTTAATAAACGTAATCTTATTGTTGAGGAATCTATTCATGTTATATTTGATGAGACTAACACGCGACTATCAAGAATTTCCATGGATGGTGATGATGAAGAATTACTTGAGCAAAGGAGAGAGTCAACCACCCTTGAGAACTCTAGTGGTGATAAAGAAGAACAAAGAGTGGAGTCAAGTAATTCCAAAGAGGATGGAGAACTTCCAAAGGATTGGAAAACCACCAAGGATCATCCCATGGATCTCATAATCGGTAGTCCATCAAAAGGGGTAAAAACTCGATCCTCATATATCAATATTTGTAATCATCTTGCTTTCATTTCTCACATAGAGCCTAAGGACATTAATGATGCATTGCTTGATGATTCTTGGATCTTGGCTATGCAAGAGGAACTAAATCAATTCACTAGAAATAAAGTTTGGAATCTTGTATCTAGGCCTTCGAACAACACCATAATTGGAACAAAATGGGTATTTAGAAATAAAATGGATGAACATGGGACGATTATTCGAAACAAGGCTAGGTTGGTGCTAAAGGATATTGCCAAGAAGAGGGCATAGATTTTGATGAAACATATGCACCGTTGCTCGCTTAGAATCCATTCGCATGTTTCTTGCTTTTGCTTGCTTTAAAGATTTTAAGCTCTTTCAAATGGATGTCAAGAGTGCCTTCTTGAATGGTGATTTGAAAGAAGAGGTGTATGTTGATCAACCACCCGGGTTTGAGGATCCACATTTTCCCGACCATGTTTTTAAACTTGATAAAGCTTTGTATGGTTTGAAACAAGCTCCTAGAGCTTGATATGAAAAACTATCTTCATTCTTAACCAAGAATGGCTTTACAAGAGGAAAAGTGGATATCACTTTGTTTACCTTAATTAAGGGAAATGATTTACTTATTGTTCAAATATATGTTGATGATATCATATTTGGTGCTACTAATGAATCTTTGTGCAAGGACTTTTCTAAATTGATGCAAGATAATTTTGAAATGAGCATGATGGGAGAACTCAACTACTTTCTTGGATTGCAAATCAAACAATGCAAAGATGGAATCTTTATAAGCCAAGGAAAGTATGTCAAAGATATGCTAAAGAAATTTGGAATGGATAATACTAAAAGTGCATCAACACCAATTAGCTCATCAACCAAGCTTGACAAGGATGAACAAGGTAAACCAATTTGTCAAAAGCTTTATAGGAGTATGATTGGCTCTTTGCTTTATTTAACGGCTAGTAGGCCGGATATTATGTTTAGTGTTTGTTTATGTGCTAGATTTCAATCATCCCCAAAAGAATCACACTTGTTCGCCTTAAAACGCATTTTTAAATATCTTACAAAACCTCCAAATCTCGGCTTGTGGTACTCTAGAAACTCTTTCTTTGATTTGAAAGCTTACTCCGATGCCGATTTTGGAGGATATAAGGTGGATAGGAAAAGCACTAGTGGTACTTGTTTCTTTCTCGGTAATAGCTTGGTATCTTGGTTTTCCAAAAAGCAAAATTGTGTTGCACTCTCAACAACCGAAGCCGAATATATGGCCGCCGGAAATTGTTGTGCACAAATCTTGTGGATGAAAAGCCAATTACTTGACTATGGGCTAGATGCTTCAAAAGTTCCAATTTTTTGTGATAACACTAGCACCATATGTTTATCTAAAAATCCAATTCAACATTCTCGGACTAAGCATATCGATATAAGGCACCATTTCATTCGTGACCATATCGAGCAAAATGATGTTGAATTATTTTATGTTAATACCAAGGATCAAATTGCCGATATTTTCACAAAACCACTAGACGAAAACACTTTTATTTTTCTTCGTGGTGAATTGGGTATGATTGAACTTGGAGCATGTTTGCATACCTTAACAAATGATATCATATTTAGGGGGAGCTCTCTACTTCATCATTTGCATAGAGCAATTGTGAAATTCATTTACATAAATTAATTATGTTTAATGAATTTTATAGCTCAAAATTTAATTTCAAAAATGCATTTTGAAATCACCTTTTAAAAGTCACAAATTGTGAATTATTGTGTTTTTTAGATTATGTGATTAATTTCTGTTGTAAGATGGTTTAATGTTAGTTAGAATTATCAAAAATAATTTTTTGGTCCAAAAATTGACTCAAAATATGGCCAAACCATCGCCTCAGCATTCTGTGCGCAGTGCCTCGTCCGTGGCTCGCATCGCCTCAAGCGATCGCAAGCCTCGCCTCAGGCGTTCTCCAGAGCGCCTCAGGCGATCTCGATTTTTAAAGTCAGGAGGCTACGGCTTTTGCTCATTTTTTCAGCAACTTTTCGTGTTTTTCACCCATAATTCGAGATTTCTTCATCATTGTTATAATCGATCATCCTAAGCCTTTCCAAACCATCAATTTCACTTTCCAAACACCAAATCTTCCAATTCGAAATTTTTGCAAACCCTAACCCCATTTCTCAAAATCGAAACTTTACCTCAATTCCCTTAAATTTCTTGCAATATGTCTCGAAGCAACAGAGAAGAAGGAGAATCAAGCCGGAGGAGACGCTCTAATCGCTCCACTAGGAATTATACGGGTCCTCCACTTGATGGTAAGCCAATTCCGGAAGACTATCTTACTCGCAAATTAATTCCGGGTTATGTCTTTGATTTCGATTTCCTTAGGACTTCCCAGCTCCCAATTCTTGATTGGATTCAATTCTAACAATGGGAAAATTTTTTCAAACCCCCTAGAAAGAACGATTTTTTGTATCCATCCATGATTCATTCTTTCTATGCCAATCTTGAACTGTTTGAGGGTGATGGTGAGTTAACTATCAAAACCATCGTTTGTAATCGCCCAATTGAATTCAATAGCACTGAATTAGGAAATATTCTTCGCATTCCTTCGGAGGGTCCGGCTAAATTTGCTCTAGCTACTTGGCCCAATGATGGGGTATGTGATCCTGCCCAAGCCTTGTATCTCATATTTGGCGGAACCCCTCAATGTCCAAACCAATCTTTTCTTGTGAATTCCATTCCTACAAACTACCAAATCCTTCACAAGATTGTGATCACCTCGATGATCCCTCGGGATGGTGATCGTCTTAGGTTGAAATTCTCTGATGTATACTTGATGTATTACATCATTACCATGACCCCATTCAACCTACCTAGATTCATTGTCCAAATCTTTAGGAACACCGCCCATAATCCTAAAAAAGTTATTCTTCCATTCGGCCGTGTCCTAACAAAGATTTTTCTTCATTTCAACCTTCCTTTCGATGACAATGAGAAACTCCCTATCAAGTCCAAGGACACCTTCAATCTAAGGTGTTTTTTGTTTAACAAAATTTCATGGAATCCTTTCACTTCATGTTGGGTTAATGATCCGGGGAACCTACTTTCTGCTTTCAATCCTAAAGATCACCCCTCATTACCCATTGATAGGATGACTAGTGCCCAAAGGGTTCATTTTCCTTTCTTGATTGAACCAAATCTTGATGAGCCACCCATTCAGCATCAATCTCCATCTACCTTTGATGACATGATGAATATTGGGGCGGATATTCCAGCTCCTGATAGTCATCAACCTTCTTCTTCTTTTGAGTTCAATCAAGACGCTTTTGCTTTCTTTACTTCGCAATTCCAAAGCCTTCGTGAGGATATGAACTCACAATTTCAATCCTTGAGAGTCGATATGAATTCTCAATTCCATTCCCTTCGAGATGATGTTGCGTCTCTTCGAGCTTACCAAGACTCCTCGAGAGAAGATCTGTCGTATTTACGACATGAAGTGGACGCTCTTCGTTCTCAGTTTTCCAGTGCTCACATGGACGAGGATACTACTCACGGGAATGATGGTGATGGTGATGGTGGCTTGGATTGATGTCTTTGTTTTTTTTTTTTTATTTTATCCTTTTGTAATTATTTGTAAGGATTAAATGGTTAAATGATGTTGGAATGAATTTATTGTTTATGTTGATGGAGTTTAAGTTGTTGATTGAATTTTGAGTTGATTGTGTATTACTTGGATGGATTTATGGTTTATTCATTTTTAAAGGGAACTATGTCCAATTTTCTTAAAAATCCTTTACCCTTTTTTATTCTCACAAAAAGGGGGAGAATGTATGTGTAAACTTGGTGTAAACTTAATTGATGAAATGCTATTTGCAACCAAATTGTTTTTACAACTTGTGACACATTTTGTAAAGGTGATAAAAATGCACATTGAAACATTGTTTATCATTGCATTCATTAAGGGGGAGTTTAAACTCTCTATGCATTGCATTGTTATAAGTTTTATTTTCTTTCAAGTTTACCGGGTTTTGTGATCATAAAAAAGGGGGAGATTGTTGCGCCTTAAAATGCTACAACTCTCATTCCTCTATTTTAAATAAAATTATCGTTTTTGTTTTGATGATTACAAAACCTATACATTTTGTACTAATGGTTTTTATTGAGTATGCAGCATAAATTATGATCAAAGTTGAAGATTGTAATAGTATTGAAATGCCAAAGAAAATGTCTTTTGGAAGACACGGATCGCCCCAGGCGATGGGTGCCAGGCGAGGATCGCCACGCCCATCGACAGAGGCGATGGCTAGGCGAGCATGCGGGGAAGATCGCCCCAGGCGATGGTGACCATCGCCTGAGGCGATGGCAGCCACAGGGACTTCGCCCCCGCACATCGACTGAAGCGACGCCGAGGCAATGCGCGGGCACGCGCGCGGGGAGTTCGCCCGAGGCGATGGCATGAACGCCTGAGGCGATGGTCTGGAACGCCTGAGGCGATGTCGAGTTCGTTTGAGGCGATGCAAAATTTGGACATGCTGAAGCTACGGCCTTAATTTTAGCTCTTGATTGCCTGAGGCGATCCACCGATCGCCTGAGGCGATCTGAGGATTTTTGACCGTTGGAACGCGGCGATAGGTGATCGCCCGAGGCGATGTCCGAGGCGATCGAGGAGTGATTCAAGCCTTACTTGAAGCAACGGCTAGTAGGAGCCTAGGGGGCCTTCTACACTATAAATATGGGTGTTTTGGATCATTTTGAAGTCAAGAAACAAGAGTATAAACTACAAGAAAGTTGTGTGCAATCAAAATCATTCTAGCATTGCAAACTTCATACATTTATATTGTATTGGAGTTTGTAATTTACTTCTTGTGTGTGATCTTTTGATTCTTTTTGTTGGTACACCGTGAAGGTGTGATTTGATTATTGTAAAGGTCCTCCAACACCGACGCAAGTTGGAAAATTGTATAAGTCGCCAATAAGTGAAGTTGGTGCAAGATTGTGGCTATCCTTGGAGCCCTTAAGGCCAAGAAGAAGTTGTTCTAGTGGATCCTCGGTTGGACGTTTTCTAGCCGGGAAGAAGAGACGTAGGCGATTCATCGCCGAACTTCTATAACAAATTCTTGTCTCATTTTATTGCTTTATTTCCATTAAGCATTTATTTATTTTGTTCTTTCTATTTATCGATTGACTAAAGGCTTCCGCAAGCGCAAAATTATTTTATTTTTACAAACTCATATTAAAAGGCTAAAGTAGCCAAGGAACCTCATTCACCCCCCCTCTTAGGTTCCAACATAAGTCATAGGGAAACTACCAACCGAAAACCCAGTAAGGCCAGAATATCGAGCAAAGCGATTCTGAGAACAAGATGTAGCACAGTAAAAACTGCTCTTAAAAGCATTCACAAGTTGTCCAGAACAAGCCTGATAATGATCCAAGAATGCAAGAATCTTAGAGACAGAACCTAGAGAACCATTAGAGAAGATTACGATATCATCAGCATAAGCGAGATGGGTAAGTCGAATAGGACAGCCAGACGAATAGAACATACTAGGATGCTGAAGATATAAACTGTCAAGACCCCGAGATAAGTACTCAGCAGCTAGAATAAATAATAGAGGGGACAAAGGATCCCCTTGCCGAAGGCCACGATTTGATTTAAAGAACCCAGAGACCACTCCATTCACATTCACCGAAAACCAGCAATTAGAAACACAACGGTGAACAATATCCACAATAGAATGAGAAAATCCAAATGCCAACAAGATCCTTTCCAGAAAATCCCACTGAACTCGATCGTATGCTTTGGCCATATCAAGTTTAAAGATCATATTGCCCCCACGCACCCGAGCATTAATCTTGTGAATAAGCTCCTGAGCTAAAAGTATGTTATCGGAGATAAGACGACCACGAACAAACCCACTCTGAGATTGAGAAATTAATTTCCCAATAAAAGAATTCAACTGTATAGTGATGAGCTTGGTAATGATCTTATTGGAAACATTACACAAACTAATGGGCCGGAAGTCTTTCCATTGTTGAGCATTATCAGTCTTAGGAATCAGAACAAGTGTAGTAGCGGTAAAACTCCGAGGAATAGGAGAACCATTGAAGAAATCGAGAACAGCCTCATAAACATCCTGAGCAATAATGTCCCAACAAGATTTATAGAAAACACCAGAATAACCATCAGGTCCAGCAGCACTATCTGATTTCAAAGAGAAAACAACTGCACGAACCTCTTCAAGAGTAGGAATGCTGCCAATAAACTGATTCTCATCCATAGTAACCAAAGAGGGAATACAATCCAAATGAGGCCAATTAAGGACAGAACTCTCTCCCACTAACAGCTCTTCAAAAAACTTAACTCCAGATTCTTGAATCAATAAAGGAGTCTCCAAACAATTACCCTCATCCCAAATGCGATAGATCTTGTTCTTAGCCCGTTTCTTGTTCACCATATTATGAAATAGTTTAGTATTTCTCTCACCTTCCACCATCCAGTCTGAGGAAGCCTTTTGTTTCCAAAAAATTTCTTCCATATTCAACACAGCATTGAGATTCAATTGACAATTAGACATGGAAATTTTATGGCCATCAGAGGGATCAAAATCATAAGCCGATTGAGCCTCCACAAAACATCTCTCTGCCACTTTAATATTGTCAAAAATATCTCCAAAAACCTCATGATTTCACCATTTTAAATGATTCTTCAAACGTTTTAATTTTTCACCAAGTTTAAGCATACCAGAAGAAGAGCATGGATTGAACCAGTTAAGCCTCACCGTTTGAAGAAACCCCGCATGTTTAACCCACATATGTTGAAAGCGAAATGAAAATGTAGGTTTAGGGAGGAAAGGAGCTGATATAAACAAAGGACAATGGTCCGCATTGTTCCGACTAAGATGCTCAACTTTAAAAGCATTAAATACACCACTCCAAGCCGAAGATAACAATACACGATCCAAAAGTTTCCAAACACAACCATTCGTCCAAGTAAAACGATCACCAACATACCCAGCATCAATAACCCCGACATCCGAGATAAAATCATTAAAATCAGACATAGCACCAGTACGGGGAGGCAACCCAGGGGAATGATCATCCAACAAAGCAATACAATTAAAATCACCCCCAATAATCCAAGGGCAATCAATATGAGGTTTAATCGAAGTAAGAGCATCCCAAAGACATAATCTCATATTGCGATCACAACTAGCATACACAAATGAAACATACAAGGAACATGGAAAAGATATGGAGTCCAACTTAACATGCAGCATCTGGACATGATCTAAGATTACCTCCACTTGAACAGAATAATCAGAGAAAAACCAAATTTTACCAGATATGTTCGAAATAACCTGGTGAAATCCATATTTTCGAGCCATCAAAGGATCCTTAAGGGGGATGAAAGGTTCCAAAATAGCCATGAAGTTTAACTTAAGAGATTTTCTTAAGTAAAGAAGGCTCAAATGAGATTTTTTGTTACTGATCCCTCGAATATTCCAAATTAAACCTTTCATTGAGAAGAAAAGGAGATGGATTGCTGCTTGGCTTGACTACGAGTGAGTCGAGAAGTCTGTTTATCACCAATAGGATGAGGGGGAACCTCCTCAAAAGAAGAATTAGCCTTCGAACCAAGATCTTTGAGGTTACTCGGAATTGACAAGCTCTTAGTTAAAACAGGAGAATCAACAGCCTCAGGAGAATTATCAATGGGAACAGTAATGAGCTTAGAAGCCAACACATTGTTATGCAATCCACTCAAAACATTTAAAGGCCCAAAAGAACTCCCCAAATTTAAATCAATAGCACCAGGGAATTTCAAAGGGGGAATAATATCCACCACATCTTCAACAACCATATGATGAATATGAGAATCATCCAAGACCGAAACATCATTAAGATGCTTGTCTAAATTCGATGCATTACCCAACAAAGGAGAATTCGAAACCTCATTGGATGAACATGTAGCAGATGAACTAGATAAGAAATTTGAGACTTCCTTATTGAGATTACACAACTGATCATTGATTAAGGCCGGTTGAGAATTAAGAGCAGAACCACACGCCAACTTATGAACTGAACTATGAATGGAGTTCGAGATATTCTTGTTTAAATCATCAAAATTCAAGGGATCAAATCGGTTGGATATATTATTACCATTACGAGATATGGATTTAGTACCAAAATCAGCATGCTTTCCAGGTGATAAACTTTTAGAATTAAAAGACAGTTTATCAAAAATAGGAGAATCACCAACCTTCTCATGTCCGCCAAGTGATGAAGTCGATTTAGAACCCTTGTTAGAGTTCCGCATTACATCATTCCCATGAGGACCAAAATATTGTCGATCAACATCACATTCGGGTAAAGGTTCATGCACAAAATCCACAACAACCTTCGAAGAAGAAGCATTATTATCCAGCACTCGATGAACCCGAGGATTTTCTGCAAGATAATTATCATCAACAGGCTGCACCACCTCTTCTCCACGTTTAACATTAATAACCTGCCTAAGATCAGGTGGCGGCGGCGCTGAGGCATTCGGCCGACGCTTTGGCCAAGTAGGTTTAGGGTTAGCTCCATTAGCATAGCATTCCATAACCGAATGACCAACATGATGGCAATCATGACAATATTTTGGAACATTTTCATAAATAATGCGCTGCTCTAAAACCAAATCTCCAATACCAATACAAATCTTCTCAACCAACGGCTGCATGAGATCTATTTCGATGCAAACCCTAGCCAAGGTAAGACGAGACCCATTCGAAGTAGCTTCATCAATTTTTAACGGTTTACCAACATCATGAGCCACCGAATACAACCTTTTACGATTGAAAAGGGCGATGGGAAGATCAGGAAGACGGATCCAGACTGGAACGAGCGATGCTTCCTTCGAGTAAGAGAATTGCGGCGTCCACTTCATGATGCGAAGAAGATGGCCATGAATATACCAACGGCCCTTGATCCAAAGCCGAGCCATATCTTCTTCATTTTTCAAATCGATGAACACATATCCAGGCTTGAGAAATTGTAAATTATAATCACCCGATAATCCCATTCGATGAAAAGCATCCACTACAAGATCCTTTTTTGGCCAAGTACCCGAAAATTTTCCAACCAAAGCATATTGGAATTCTTGTTCCATCTCCATAACTTCATCTTTCGAAAAGAAAATACCTGGAATGTTCTTGTAGAATTCGACCTTCTTTGGTTGAGGAAACATCTCATTGCCGTCGTTTGAGAGGAAACTTTTATGTAAGGTGCGAGGAGAGGCGGGTTTAAAGATCTTGGCGAACGAACGAGGACCATCTGCAGCAGCGGCGGCGGCTGGAGGTGGATCTGAAGGCGGCGGCCGTGCATGGTGTGATGGAAGAGGCGGGTAGCTCATTAGGGTTGAGAGTTAGAAAATATTATTAGTAACTTTTTAATTAAATTGGTTTCCGGCAGAACAAACTAGGGTTTAGGGTTTAGGGTTTTTTTTTTTTTTGGAAAGTGGCCCGTAGCCACAAAATATATAACATAAAAGCAAAAGAGAAGGGGGACTAGACCAAAGCCTCCTCGAATACAGACCGAGTTTACCTATGAAAAGGAAAGCAAGAAAAAACGTAAAGCACCACAAACATAGGTGGTGAAAGACAGTAAAACAGGACAAGACTAATAAATGAAACAACCTATCAACAGAGATGGAACAACAGAAGATTCTCGACGAAATCCAACAGGGAGCGTACCAGTCGATGAGCCAACGCACGAGGAAACAACTAGATAACATGTATGAGGAAAGACTCCGACCCACACTCAAAACCAGCAGAGTAAACCATGCACATGTGAGGGTGCATACGCCAAGTAGACGGGTGTGAGAGGGTGTCTGGGCCCACCCTGATCCCAGGTGGCATACAACGCTTATAGCAGCACATAATACGTATCTGAACCAACACAAACTGAAGCAGAGTAGCAAACAATCGTCACAAAAAGGAGGGTGTCTGTGCCCACCCAGCCCAACCAAATCTAGCAGAAGCAATGTAGGCCAGAGATCAAAGGTGAAGTAACACGGATAAGCAGTAGTGGAATCAGTGATCGGTGAGAGAGGGTGTCTGGGCCCACCCTGATCCCAAGTGGCATACCTAGCGCAATGGATGCAGAATGCGTGTCTGGTCCCACACAAACTGAAGCAGCAGTAACAAACAGTCTTCACGAGAGGAGGGTGTCTGTGCCCACCCAGCCCCAACCGAAATCATGCAGAAGCAAAGAAGTCCAAGGGGCATAGGTGAAGCAACACATCGACCCAGCAGGCATGAGGAAGAGGGTGTCTGAACCCACCCTGATCCCAAGTAGAACGCAAGAAGAATCCAGAAAGAGACACTGGACCAAGCAGTCAGAAACAACAGCAAAGACCGCCAAAAAACCGAGAGGGAGAGAGAGGGGGAAAAAGAACGAAAGTTGAGACAAGCATGAAAAAAGCATGCGGGTCCAACGAAGAAAGAGAAGAAAAGAAAGATGAAAAAGAGAAAAAAGAAAAAAAGAAGAGAAATAGAAAACAAAGGAAAGAAAAAGAAGAACGGAGAGAGACTCAAGACAACCACTAAAAAACTAATTAGAAAGGGAGGGGGGAAAGAAAGGGGCAAAGAGAGGGACACACGAAGGGGTAGTGGTGACGAAAAAAGACATACAAAGAAGAACAAGAGAGAAAAAACGATCTTTTTTTTTTTTTTCGATTTTTTTTTTCTCAACGAGAACGTATGTATGGAATCCCAGATCTATCAGATCGAGCCAACAGAGAATATGGTCTGGTAGATGGTCTCCGGGCTCGAATCTGAACTGTCTATCAATATGGGCAAAGTTGGCCAATGCGTCGGCCACAGAGTTGCCCTCGCGATAAATATGTGTGAAATGAACCGGGCGTCCCTGAATGAGCAGGTGTATCCTCGATAAAATGTGGTCCAGATCCCAGCTAGCACGGCGAGAACTCAGAAGCTGAAGGACAGTCTGAGAGTCTGTCTCTATCCACAGGGGGAAAAGATTCAAATCCGAGCACAACAGAATGCCTCGCCAAACCGCCAATAACTCTGCCCGAGCGTTAGAACCCATGCCGATGAACTCACAGAAGAAAGCAACAATATGACCACGGGAATCACGGACGACTCCCCCAACAGAAGAATCCCCAGGATTGCCACGAGAGCTGCCATCAGTGTTGAGCTTGAAGATGTGAGGAGGAGGTTTCAGCCACCGAAGAATGGTAAGCTGACGGGTTTGGAGGGTGGGGACGAAAATGCCCAATTGTCGGGCGACGTATGAAAAACCTTTCCAATGGGAAGGTTTAAAAGGAGAGGCCGAGGAGAGGAGCTGGAGGTAGGAAATGATTCTAAACCTGATAGAGGCAAAGGAGACTGTGAGACGGCGGTGTTTAGAATCATTCCTCGCAAGCCAGAGGAACCAGAGAATAATAAACGGCATGTGCTCCCTGATGTGACCACGGGATGACCAACGCAGTCCAAGATTCCATGCGCTGATGAATAGAGAGAGGTCAGCGGTATCAGGAAGAGGAACGCGGAAGAGGTGACTGAAAAAGATCCAGATCTGGCGGGCATGATGACAGTGAATGAATAGATGAAGGAAACTCTCAGAAGAATCGCAGCCCTGGCATTTGGAGACGATGGAAACACCTTTCCGTTGCAGGACGTCATCCACCGGGTGCCAACGATGCCAGAAACGCCAGATAAAGATGGACATAGTGGGAGTGATGCACCTGCTCCAGGAGGGGTTGAGGATATCACTCGGGGCCTCACGCAAACGGAGCGACTCCCAGGCAGATTTCAGACTGAAGATGCCGTCAGGACTAAGAGACCATAAGGGAATATCCTGACGATCAGATAAGATAGGAACCTGTGAGATGTCGATAGCCACGGACGACGGGACGACAGAACAAAGCAGATCGAAATCCCAGGAGCCGTCGCGGAAAAAAAGAGGAGATTGTGGCAGCTCGATCACCCCGGACGACAAGGCTCGTGGACAAGGGGCAGTCAAGCAGCCAAGAGTCATCCCAAAAAGAGATATGTCCCGAGCCAAGGCGCCAACGAATCGCGGCGTCAGCCCTAGAGCGATTATGTAACAACCGCCTCCAGATGGGCGAGATAGTGCCGCGGGAGACAACGATAGAGGGATGCTGGGAGTAGCAGTATTTTCTATGGAGGAAGTGAGCCCATAGAGATTACTGAAGCCTGAAGTGGAACCAAAGTTTCATAGAGAAAGCGTCCACCACATCTTTCAGCCGGCGAAAACCAAGGCCCCCTTCATCTGTAGGGAGACAGGCCCTAGACCAGCGGGCCCAATGCCAGCGAGAATGCAATGGCCGGGAACCCCAAAGGAATTTATTAAAAAGAAGTTCGAGCTTGTGGATGATGATGAGCGGAGGCTGAAGCACCTGGAACAGATAGATGGGGATGGAGGCGAGAACACTCTGGATAAGTATCCTCCCACTACCCGGAGAAAGAGTGCGGGTTTCCCACCCATCCAGCCGTTGGCGAATGGCTTGTAGAAGAGGGGCAAAAAGGGACGATTTCCTATTGCCCCGATACAAGGGGACACCCAGATACTTGATAGGCAGAGTGGCTTCAGAGAAGTCGGTGAGCCGAAGAAGGCGCGAGCGCTGACGCGCGGTACTCGAAGGCGGGATAATGATCGAACTTTTAGTCAAGTTGACGCATTGGCCCGAACAATTCTCTTAGGCATGAAGAAAATCCATGAGAATCGAAATGCCACGAGAAGATCCGTTAGAAAAAAGGATGAAGTCATCAGCGTAAGCTAAATGAGAAACAACGACATCACAACCAGAACGGTAAGAAAGGGAGGGATGAATGGAGGAAAGACGATTGAGACCACGGGACAAGTATTCCGCCCCAAGAACGAAGAGAAGAGGCGAAAGAGGGTCACCCTGACGCAGGCCACGGTTGGACTTGAAGAAGCCAGCTGATGAGCCATTGATATTAACCGTGAACCAGCAATTGGAGATGCAAGCATCAATCAATCGAAGGACGGTTGCGGAGAAACCTAGCCGGCACAAGAGTTGAAGGAGGAATGACCATTGAACCCGATCATAGGCCTTAGCCATATCGAGTTTCATGATGACATTCCCCCCACGAATAGGCAAGTCCAAACTATGAACCAGTTCCTGGGCCAGGAGGATATTATCGGATATGGAACGACCCGGAACAAAGGCACTCTGGTTCGGAGAGATAAGAGAGGAGGCCACAGTCGACATCCTGGAATAAAGAAGCTTGGAAATGATTTTGTTCGTAACATTGCACAAGCTGATGGGACGGAATTCCGACCAAGACTGAGCCCCCTCGCATTTGGGCAGGAGGACAAGGGTTGTGGACGTGAAGCTGCGAGGCATCGGGTGACCCTGAAAGAAGTCAAGAGCAGCCTCAAAAACATCAAGTTGGACAATGTCCCAACAATGCTGGAAAAAGGCCGAGGAGTACCCGTCGGGGCCAGCAACGCTATCTCGAGAAATCGAGAAAACCACTGAACGGACCTCGTCCAAGGTGGGGGGGGGCGCAAAGTTGAGAGTTCACCTGATCAGATATAGCAGGGGTGAAGTCCAACAGATCAGGGGAATTGAGCGGAAATGGATCACCAGTCAGGAGATGCTCAAAGAAAACGGACCCAGAGGCATGGATTTGGGCAGGGGTAGAGAGGCAGACCCCCTGGTCCCAGATCAGGAAGATGTGATTGCGGACCCGTTTCTTGCGCACCATGTTGTGAAAGAGCTTGGTGTTACGCTCACCATCAACCAACCAGTTGCAAGCGGCCTTTTGCTTCCAGAAGTCCTCTTCCATAGAAAGAGTACGAGCAAGGTCAGCATTGCATTTGGAGAGGTGAGTCCAATGAGCCTCGGAAGGAGAGGCTAGACAAGCAGTTTCGGCAAGCTGCACAGCCATATTGACCTCATCAAGCCGGGCATGAAGGTTGCCGAAAACATCAGAATTCCACCACTTGAGATGGTGTTTGAGACGCTTGAGCTTGGCCGCAAGCTTAATCATACCCTGGAAAGGGCAAGGGAGAAGCCAATTAAGGCGGACAGTTTGAAGGAAGTTGTGATGACGGGTCCACATGCTCTGAAACCTGAAAGAGGAAGGACCCCGGGCAAAGACCGTGGCAGAGATGAGCAAAGGGCAGTGGTCCGAGAAGGAACGCGACAAGTGCTGAATCCGGATGGAGTTGAAATGATCACCCCAATCACCAGAAATGAAAACCCGATCAAGCCGCTTCCAGACAGATTTGTTCGTCCAAGTGAAAGACGAACCCTCGAACCCCGCATCCAAGAGAGCAGAGTCAGTAATGAAGTCATTAAAGTCATCCATGGGGCCGGGACGACCCCCAGAAGTACCATGACACTCAGCAGCAGAGCGCACCACATTGAAGTCGCCGCCTAAAAAGCCAAGGACCCTGGTCGGGCTTGGCTAGAAGGAGGGCCTCCCAGAGGGGGCGGCGGCGAAGGTAGTCATAATGAGCATGCACAAACGAGCAAAAGACAGGGGAAGGGAGAAAGGGGGCAGAGAGACGAAGGTGGACGAACTGCTCCTGATCAATGAGGCAATCCGCCTGCAGATCCGCAGCAAGAAAGACCCATATGTCACCGGAAACATTGGCAAAAACACGGGCGAAACCAAATCTCCGGGCCATATAGGTGGGAACTAAGTCAATTTTGGGTTCAATGAGAACCAAAACGTGCACCGGATTAAGCTTCACTAAAGAGCGAATTTGTCTTTGGGATTGCTTATTACCGATCCCCTTACATTCCATATGAGGCAATGCATCAAAAGGGAGTGGGTGGCGGGCTCGAAGGTTTCCGTTGCCGGCGGCGAGGGCGCTCGGTGTCGGAGTTTTTTCTCTTGAGGGCGAAGCTAGAACTGACAAGGGTAGGATCAATCATAGGAGATCCAAGCCATCACAAGAAGCAGACGACCGTAACGCAACCGAGTCACTATCGATTCCTGTGTGGGAGGAGACGACAACAAGAGAGCGGGAAGGTTGAGAGTCAACCAAACCCTCTATCGCAGTGGAAATGGATAAGTCGGGGGAGGAGGGGGGAGATGGGCTGAAGATGGTAGCCTGGTTCAGTGTACATACGTCCTGAACAGAGCCATCGAGAGTAGTGTCCTGGACGGAAGCCATCTCCTGGGCCCAAGATTGAGGAATTGGATGCAGGAGCTTCGAAGGAGGCTCTGGGGGCCCAGGAGGAGACTGATGGACCATGGAAGGAATGCCCTGGGGCTGTGAAGGGGAGGCAAGGACAACTGGAGGGGTCATCACAGGAAAGGAAGTGGAAACTGGTTCCTTGCCTGGGCGGTGTGGAAAAGTGTCCACACTGGGTGACTCAGATGGGAGCCCAGAGGAAGTGGGCTCCACAGAAGCAGACATGAACGAGTCTTGAGAAGGAGTCTTGGGTTTGCCACGACGCCTTTGACGGTGTCTTGAAGAGGTGGATTTGGAGGTGCTAGGAAGGGAGGCAGCCGATAAGGGAGGCGTAGAGCTGGGGTTGTCCAAAGAGTCTAAATCATGTAAGACTGCAAATGGATTGGAGGACCCCAAGGGAGAGCGAGATGAGGTGGAAGGGTGCATACCAGAAGAGGGAGATTTGGACTGATGAAAAGGAGTTTTGGATTGATGGGGGGCGTGAGTGGGAGGGGGACCAGGGGCGGAAGCAACATGTGTCTGGGGGTGACCAGTAGGGCCCGAAGGCGGAGTAGGAGCAGCGGGAGGGGGCCGAGTGGGTCGAGTCTTGTTACCACTATGGTAACAGTCAGTAAGATTGTGGCCCAACATTTTACATGCAGTACAGTAATAAGGCACTTTGTCATAAACCACTTTAATGGTCCGACGATGAGAACCCCAACCCACCCAAATTTCATCAATGAGAGGTGCAAGAACATTCATCTCAATGCACACACGAGCAAAGGAAGCCCGTGAGAAATCAGCAGTAGGTTCATCAACTCTGATGGGTTTGCCCAGGATCTGGGCGATGGCAAAAAGGCCTTTTTTATGGAACAAGTGAAGAGGAAGGTCAGGGAAGCGAACCCAGACGGGAGCTATAGGAGATTCCTCTTCATAACAGAATTCAGGAGTCCACTTAGAGAAACGGATAGCCAATTGGCCAATGAAGAGGCTGCTACGGGTCCAAAGGTTGGCATAATCCATTTCAGTGGAAAGAGTGATGGCCATGTAGCCCCGAGGGAGGAACTTGAGGTTAAAATTGCTAGCTAAACCCAACTTAGAGAAGGCAAGGATGATTTTATCATTGGGAACCGCAGCACGATTCCCAGTAATCTTGCCCATCAAAGTGAACTGAAGGGGAGTGACAAAAGAAGCAATGACCTCATCCGGAAAGAGGATGCCAGGTTTCCCGTCAATGAACGAAGGTTGAGGAATCTCTGCCATGGAGTCAGAAATATCGAGGAAAGACTTTTTTAGAGTCCGAGGAGAAGGAGGAGTGGCAACCTGGGAGTATGAGGCGACAGGAAGGGGAATGCCAGAAGACAGCGGGGCGGAGGTACCATCGTCCCGGCGTGGGTGACGGGGAAGAACGGACATGAGAGTCCGAAGTGGGGGTAAGCGAGTGGGGACCGGAGTAGGTTGAAGGGGGAAACGGAATCCGGCAGCCATAGCGGGGAGGTCCGAAAATGAAGGAGGAATTGGGAATTGGTGCGTGAGCGGCCCGATAGAAGGAGAGGTGAATTGGGGGCACCGTTCCGAAAATTGGCAAGGGTAAGTTGTTACCCAAGACCAGAGGAGATGAAGATTGAACAGGATTGACGAGAGGAGCGGGAATTGATTGAGAAAATTGAGGAAATCGAATTTGAACCCGGAACTCGCAAAATTCCGATGGATGAGGCGGCGGCGCTAACTGCCGGAACCTCCGATGCGGAAATTGATGGAGGGGAAATGATTGATTGGATTAGAGCAGATGGAATCCCGAAGGAATTTGAATCTGATTGAGCAATGTGATCGGAATCGGCCATAAAGTGGTCGGAAGGAGTAGCCAACGGCGGAATTAGGGCTTGGGAAGAACGCACGGCCGATTCGAGCGCCGATACTGAAATTGATTGAGGCGTTTGCATCTTTGTGGTGTTTAATTGTTTCGATGTGAAGGAATCCAAGTTAGGATTAGTGACGGAGCCGGAATCAAGGATTGGAATTCCGGAAGTTAGGGTTCTAGAGTATAATTGGTGCATTGATCGATTATCAGCATTAGGCATGGATTCAAGTAACGGGGAGGGGGTAATCGAAATGCTAGCAAGGGTATGGTTCGAAATACCTTGGATTATGGTCGGAATTGTTGCAGAATCCGGCGAGATAGAGCCAAACGCAGACGTAGCAGTTACAGGCAGGTGCGTCGGCGCATGGTGGCCGGACGAGAATGGAAATTGGTCAATTGGCATGAGAATATTGGTCGACTCTGAGTGAGGAATGTTTTCCATTATGGTATCATCACTATACAACGTCGGAATCTGGCCGGATCTTAAAAGCGACGGCGTTGCAAACAGTGGAGGAAACTGGAATCGGATCGTTGGTAGGGCAAACGAACACCGTTTGGTCTGAAACTTTCATGGAATGCCTCGTCTGGAAAGAGACGAGTCGACTGGAACTGGTCAGACGGCGGCCGGAGCTCCGGGACACGTAGGACGCAAAAATGGCATTTGCGACGGATTTTCAGATCTCGATTTCGACGGGCAAATCTTCTCCGATTTTGATGAAACTTGAAGCGAAGGATCGACTGGTTGGGACGAGTCTGGTGGGACAGTCGGACGGCGCCGGAGCTCCGGCGGCATGGCTTGGGAAGAAAAAGGCGATTTTAGGGAGCTATTTTTTGGCTTTTTTGAAAAAGAGAGAGAAAAAATTTTGGGGGCAAATGAGGGATGGTGGGG